>CAUOFW020002047.1:47500-777500 GCA_963454935.2 Ilex paraguariensis
TCCATTTGTCTTCTTCCTCCTCCTTTCTTTTCTCTCTCTTTCTCTCTTTCTCTCTTTTAGTTATTTTTTTCTTCTTTGTTCACAGGATAGGCTGTTTCATAAGCCTCTCACCAATAAAAACCCTACAAAATCTAAATATATTTATATATATACATGAAGGGTTTGACCTATCCAACAATATTACCCTATTTAAACCACATGTATAATAATCATAATAGGTCTCTATAATTATTCTAAATTATCTCCACTGATTTTCAAAGCATATCCATAAGCTCATAAGCATAGACCCAAAGCAAAACAAAAGTATAAAACTTCTCAAATTCAACTTATTCACTTTTATTTTTATTATTATTACTGTTTGTTTATTTTTTTTTCTTATTTTTACCCTGGGTATTACAATTATTGAGACGGTTATCATCATGATCTAACTCTGCTACATTTCGTTGTGCCCAAGTCATTGTCAAGTATCAAACTACACTAGCAAAGTATGGTAACAGTTCAGAATTTGATCAATTAGTTAGCAAGTGTTGATGTTGAAAACTAGTGAAATGGCTATTGAGTAAGTAATATAGCTCGGCGACCTAAAAGGCTAAAAAAGAAGAAAAACAAGAAGAGGGGGAACCTCACTAAGAGTTATTAAACAATCTCTTGACATGTTTGAGAGCGTAGGGGGAGGAAGGGAAAGTTTGCAGGTGAAAAAAAGCCATATATGACCTCAAGCAACCTCTTCAGGCTTGGTTCGACTTTTGGCTTCCTAAAGCATCCATCAAATGTGCTTAACTTGACTTGACATCGAGCTAGTGAAAGAGATTGCGGGCATATCCTTAAGAAGCATAAGAGGGATTGACATTCATCTTTAGGAGAGATAAGTGTAAGTATCGTTGGCTTTGGTCTTTGTAATTAAGAACACGAGTTATAAATCTAGTGTCAATTACACATGAGATGAATCCTTCTTAATTAGCGTTGTTGAGTCTCTTTGACTCAATATTAGCTGAGCTCAACATATTTCACCCGTATCAGCTAGTATAGCTACATGGGATTAAGCCTAGTCAAGTATCCTGTCATTGTCTTATAGACCAAACGCAAGAGGCAATGTTGATTCTAGAGTGATGAATGACTCAGAACCAAAATGGGAAAAAAAAAAAAAAAAAAAAAAAAGAATAAAAAATATGCATCTATGACCCTTCATCTATAAAAAGTAATTTTAGAATACCTTGCAGGCCAAGCAAGAATCACCAAAGAGCTATTAATTGGATTCCAAACCTCCATAAGAGGATTGCTAGAAGCTTAGTTAGCATCTCAATTTCTCCTCCTTTCTGCTTCCTTACTAAGCCTCCAAGGTAAGCATATTCACATGTTCTATATACCTGTCCAACTGCTAATATCTTGTTAAGAATTCTCTCCAACCGACACATTCTTTTTAGCAAAGAACATCATAATTTTTGTCAAAAAAATACTCAAGTTAAAAACACAAGAATGATTGTATAATTTTTATTGTGACGGAAATTTTTCCATTTAGGCATCATTTTGGATTTAAAGTGGTAATACAAATTTCAGATCCATGCAAACACCCATGACACTGATGTAGAAACTCAAATAACATGTGAATTTATAAATCGCCACCTGTTTAAAGATTGAACGGTAATCATCAATATAGTTTTTTGAAGAGCAAGGAAAGACCAAATTCCCTGGATTGCTTGAGTCTTATGCAAGAAAAGAAAAGCAAAAGGGCCAAAAAGAAAAGGAGCAATAAGCTATATATGCTGTTACCTTTCTTCAGCAGAACACAGGAACCAAAATCTTATATATAAAATGACAACTGTGACTTCTTAACACAACCATTCTTCACCTTTTATTCTGTATAAAAACAACTTACACACATAGACCAAGTTTAGCACAGAAAGCCAAACCACCTATCTCCACCACCATGGCACCACCGACGCTCCCACCCCAACCACCAGCCCGGCCGCGCAAGTCAAACCTAGTCCGCTGCATTGCAATAGTCCTCCTCGCCCTGATTGTCCTTGTAGGTCTAGCCGTGATTATCATTTGGCTAGCAGTCAAGCCAAAACGGATGGTCTACTCCATAGAAGATGGCTCAATCCATGGCTACAACCTAACCAACAACCAACTCAATGCCACCTTCAAATTTGTCCTAAGAGCATACAACCCCAACACCAGAGTCTCAATCTACTACGACAAGATTGAAGTGACGGTTTCTTATGACGATACCACTCTGGCCTTCAATTCCGTCGACCCCTTCTTTCAGCACCACCGGAATGTGACCAAGAAGGGGCTGACACTGGTGGCGCAAGGGGCGGCACTTTATGGGTCTGTGGCGAGGGACCTGGGGCTTGAGAAATCGTCTGGGAAGGTTGAGTTGGAGCTGAGATTGAAGGCAAAGATAAGGTTCAAGGTGGGTGTGTGGAAGTCTAGAAAGAGGACTTTACGGCTGTTATGTGCTCCATTGATGGTGCCCCTCTCTTCACGAAAGGGTTTCACTAGAACACTCTGCGACGTTGATCTTTGAATTTGAGCTGCACTGCACACTGATGATGTGTTGGACTCTCTCTCTCTCTCTCTCTCTCTCTCTCTCTTCGTTTGTGGATTTGATTGCCATTTTTAATTTGATGAATCCCTTATTGTTTCCCCTTTTTTGTCTGTCTCATTCTATGGTGTTATGTACAATTACTGATGGAAGATCTACTTATATAGAATAAACCCTGCTTGCATTTATGTCATGGTGATCTAATGTTAACAGAAATCAACCAAAAGTAGATTGAAAGGGATTCAAGTATATGATGTACTGATTCTCAAATGGGAATTTTTGTATATTTCTTATACTTAGAGAAATTTGCCAAAATTTCACACTGAATGTTCTTGAAATAGTTTGGAGTAAATATTCGGTGTAATAGGTACAATACATCACCATTATCGCATCATGTAATCGTTCATTGATAAATAAACAAGTGGATAAGGTTACCCCACTTTTTTATATGGGGTGATTATTATCTTACATGTAGGGGTAATTATTTGAAAAATTAGAGTCCACTTTTTAAGTTATTAGGAAGTGTATAGTTATATTATATATGAACCATTTTTCAAAATTTGTTTTCTATTTTGTAGACTGATTCCCACTCGACTCCATTTAATCATAATTCGAATTGTTTGAGTCATGATTTGGTTTGATTTGATTTTTACTAATATATAGAATGATATCAAAGGTAATTTTCATTTTTCGATACTGCACAAAATCCAAAAAGAACAAAAAAAAGTGTAAAATAAACAAACAACCAGCCCAGCAAAACAACGAAAGTTTCTTTTGTATTGGAATGCATAACTATAAAACAACAAGAATGTGTTGGGACGGAAAAGCACATCCAGCTTGAGTGCCCCCAATTCTATTCTTTACCCTGCCTTTTTTCTTTGCTATAAGAGAGTAAGCAACTTCTGATAGTATTAGTGTTACATCTCGAGTCAAATTGATCGTGTCTTGTGCAATGTCCATTAATGATATGGTTCATTGATGTCCATCAACTTCTACTGTTTTTCCTTCTCAAATACAAAAAAAAAAAAAAAGATCAAGAGGGGCATGAAAGTCCCCAAACAAGGTACCTCAAGGTACAAAATATGAAATGAAAAATTTTTCATCTACGTCAATGTTAATTAGCCAAAAGAGTAACGATACTCTTACCAAATTTTACACCAAATCCCAAAATGGCATGGAGCTTCACCATCATAAGATAAATGGGTCCCATAAAAGATTTAACGAGATGTGTGCGACACATCATTGGAGGTTAAAAAATTATGCTTACATTTGAGATGAGTAGTATTACTTTTCTTCAAAATTCAAAAAGTAGTGCATGGAAAAAATAAAACTTAATTTTTTAATAAAAAGTCCGTTTTAGGCCCAATGGACTGTCCATAAGGTCTGACCCGTATTTAACCTGTTTTTGGCCCAATAGGCCCGGCCACGGCGGACATGAGCTTTAAAAATTCCTAATGGGCAGGGCCCGACCCACAGGGGTGTTATGGGCTAAAAAATACCAAGCTGGGCCCGCCCGTTGCCGAGGCCTGTATAACACCAAGGAATCGAAAATTAATAAAACGTTAAAACGTACTCTCTTTCGAGATGGACTAAAAAACAGACCCTCATGGAATGCATGTTTGTAGTAATGTACTGCTGGATAATAATTTTTTTTATTATTGTTATGTCCAAAACAAACAAATGAAAAGAAGATTGGAGAAAATGTACTTTCAATGGAGTAAATCTATCTAATATTACGATTAAAAAGTTAAATTTTTAACTTTTAAAAACACAATAACCGTTAAGATTAATTAAATTTTTATTTATTTTAATCCAATAGTATAAAATTTATTCCCATTTTTTTTCACTCAAAAAATATCATTTTTAATGCACAACTCTCCATATTAAACAACTCAATCAATACATCAATATCTTTTCCAATGTTAAGCAATTCCATTAATTCACATTTACCTCTTTTATTTTCTCTCGCCACTTTAATTTTTAATGGTGTAATTAAAAAATAGAAAAGAAAAATAATCACTATTTAGAATATAAATATTGCAAGGTTTTTTTTTTTGAACAGTTGCAAGATGAATGCTCAATTTTTTGTATTAGAGAATGTCTTCAAGTAAGGGGTTATTGCTAATTTTGTATGCTGTGAAACAAACAATTATCCTGCAAGAAGAAAGATTACTAACAGGATATTTTATTATTTTGACCATCTTTTTGCATATTTGAGGCACACAAGGCACAAGAAGGCCTAATATCGAATACGGATTTCCATGGAGACCTCATTATTGGCCCAACCATCTCTTGGCTCTATCTTTATTGATCTACCAATCTCTCTCTCTCTCTCTCTATACATATGTGTATGTGTATATATTTACATGAATTAAGTCAAAATTTTAGTCTCCTGTCTTCTCTGTTACAGCCACTTTTTTGATATTTATCTAGCAAAAAGAAACCAGGACACCATCAATTCAATCCCTGCTGTATATAGCCTTCATATTCTCATCTCTGCACATAGCTTTTCTGTCTGTGAAGTGGGTATTACCCCTATTTACTTTTGAAATGGAAAAGTCCCTTGTTGTTTTTCTTGTTCTCTCTTTTTTGCTCTTCATTCCCCTTTTTCATGGAGGAATAGCCATAGCTGAAAGAACCCAAGATGGAACAGAAGAATGGGGATATATTGAAGTCAGACCCAGTAAGCTTAATGCATCATATTCATTTTTCATATTCTGATACAGATTTTTATGCACAATGGTCCTGATCTTGGCTTCTTGGGTTTTGAACTATATTTAATACAGAAGCTCACATGTTCTGGTGGTACTACAGAAGCCCATACAAAGTTCAAGATCCAAACAAGCCATGGCCAATAGTTCTTTGGTTGCAGGGTGGACCTGTAAGTATTGGCTTTCAGAACATATAAACTGATACAACAAGCCAAAACTCATATAATTTTTAGTCATAAAGTCATGCTTCAGATGTGAAATTAAGACAGCTTTTAATATTATTTTTCTTTTCCAATGTTCAGTATCTACATCTGGAATAAATCTGTGTGTGTGGGTGTATTTATGTTGTATTACAAGTAGGGTGCTTCAGGAGTTGGAATTGGGAATTTTGAAGAGGTTGGGCCATTGGACACTGATTTGAAGCCCAGGAATTCGACATGGTTGCAAAAGGCTGATCTCTTGTTTGTGGTTAGTTAACGATTCTCGATGAATTTTCATCATGTTTAGGAACTGAAATTGGATATAGTTTTTGTTATCATTAATTTTTAATTTCTGTGTGATCTAGGACAACCCAGTTGGCACTGGATACAGTTATGTGGAGGATACAAAGCTATTGGTGAAAACTGATGAGGAGGCAGCTACTGATTTAACTAAATTATTAATGCTTATGTTCAATGGGAATGAGAGCCTCCAAAAGAGCCCTCTGTATATAGTGGCAGAGTCCTATGGAGGAAAATATGCTGTAACTCTTGGATTGTCAGCTTTGAAGGCTATAGAAGCTGGAACATTGAAACTTAAACTTGGAGGTAAATTGTACCCAAATCGTGGTTCGTCAAGAGTTCAGTGAATTCTGGTAACTATGAATTGTTCAGACCATGTAGCCTAATAAAAATATAACAGAATTTAAAGGGTGTAAGAAAAACCAGATTGGCCTTCTTCAATTTGCTGGAACTTTATCCAATTTTGTTTCTATTATGGATTTTTATCCACTTCCAAGTTGTTCATGTTGAGCTACAATCAACTGCATTTGAAAGTCGAAAGTTCTTTGTTTTGAACTCTGTCTCTATGTGTAGGAGTTGCATTGGGAGATAGTTGGATCTCACCAGAAGATTTTGTGGCAAGCAATTTTGTTTTAACTTTTGATTGAACCTTGTTTCCCTTGATTTGTCGTTTTCATATAATCATTCATATAGAACATCTAAACTTATAAGCTGATAAATTCTACTTGATAATTGCAGTTCTCGTGGGGTCCTCTTCTCAAAGGTGTTTCAAGGCTTGACAACAATGGTCTGCTGAAATCAAACAGGTCTACATTTATCATTTCTCCAATCAAAAAAATTGTGTGAAATTCTAATGTGGTAGAACTGGGAATGTTTTTGTTATCTAACTAGCCAATTTCAGAAAACAGTCTGGCTCAGCAAATCAGGGAGCAAATTGAAGATGGCCATTTGAAAGACGCAACTGATACATGGAGTAAACTCGAAGGTGTGATTAGCTCAAGCAGTAATTCTGTGGTATTTTTCTTTCTCCCGCCCCTTTATCTTTTACCCTTTTTGGATTTGTGATTGATCGTTTGAGTCCTTCCAAAAGATTGTCCAAAAAATTTCATTCTTCTGTTATTTTGAGCATATGCAGGACTTCTACAATTTTCTATTGGATTCGGGAATGGACCCTGTGTCCTTGACAGCATCTGAGCTATCACAAGGAATTGCAATGAAGCGATACTCGAGATATCTCGAATCCTTCAGGTTCTCTCCAGGTGGCAATGGTGATCTTGGTACCTTGATGGATGGTGCCATTAGGAAGAAGTTAAAAATTATCCCTGATAATGTGCAGTAAGTCTGTCTATTTTGTACATGATGAAGTTCAAAAGTGGAGAAGTTTTCAGCTGTGAACATGATATCAGTGTTGTGTTTACAGATGGGGATGGCAGTCAGATCTTGTTTTCACATCGCTAGCCGGCGATTTCATGAGACCAAGGATCAGTGAGGTAACCAAAAAAAAAATATTGCAGAGTTGGGATAATTGATTTTTGGCGGACATGAACTTGATTCAGAGGTTTCTTTGGTTATGGAAGTAAAAGCCAAGTTAATAATTATGTATATTTGGTATCTTTACTTGATTATTTTTTCTCCAGTAAATGAAGATTTGAGAACACAATAGAAAAAGACTAAGGTCAAAGTGGATGCATATAGTCAACTTCAGCCAAGTACTTCCCTTACAATCCAAAAAGCAGCCTTTAACTTCAATGCTAAAACTGCAAAAGCTAAGATGGAGACAGATGAAGAAGAGTGAAATCATAAAATTAACAATTATTTGTTTCCTTTTACTTGCAATTGATAAAGATCAGGAAGAGTACGATAGCAAGTGCTCATCTGCCAAATCAATATGTCGTGGATTCTAGTTTGAGAATTAATCTTGGACCTATAAGCGGGAAAATTGTATACTATGACAACATTTTAGTTGTAGAGTTTTTTTTTTTTTTGTTTAACTGTTAGAGTGTCCGGATAAACTTACGTACATCTCTAAATTAAGCCCACCCTCCCCAGAAGTTGCTTTCATACATGTCCTTATCAATTCAGTCCCTCCAGAAGCTTAGAGACTCTTAAAAGCAACTTGTATTCTTTGAAAGTATACACTCAAATGTGGTTACAATGTCCTAGCTTAAGACTTTGGTTATCTATTTACAGGTTGATGAACTCTTGGCAAAAGGAGTTAATGTGACAGTATACAATGGACAAGTAAGATTCCTCTCAGTCTTATTTGAAAAACTCTCACCACTGTGACGAATTAAGGATGTACTTTAGAGTGAAATCGTTCTATTTTTCATCCTATGTATAAGTTATTGATCCGCCGTTTGAGGGGTGGCATTAAAGATAGACTAGTATGCATTGGAGGGACTTATAATGGGTCGTTGCGTATCATGTTTATTTTGGATTTATGTTTTATGACACATGTAATTCAAATTGTAATAGATTATAACTGCATTGTGAATATCATTGAACTCCCAGTTAAATGAAATTGTTTGGTTTGGTTTGGTGGTTGTAGCTTGATGTCATTTGTGCAACCCCGGGGACTGAAGCATGGGTGGAGAAGCTTAAGTATGACTGAAACATCACACACCCACTCTCTCTCTCTCTCTCTCTCTCTCTCTCACACACACACACACATACACACATATACAAACACACAGAGGGAGGAGACTCATTTAGTGGCTATTGCATCAAAATTTTCAGGTGGGAAGGGATCAAAACTTTCTTGAGCATGAGTCGAACTCCAGTCTACTGTGGGGATGACAAAGTCACTAAAGGGTTCACCAAGTCGTACAAAAATTTGCATTTCTACTGGATTCTTGGAGCTGGTCACTTCGTAAGTACTGAAACCATAAATCATACTTAAAGTTTCTGATCGTCATGTAGTTGTCACCACTTCATATCTCATTTTCTCATTATGATAACATCATTGTAAACCCATTTGTTTCTATCCTCATTACATGACAAAGATGATCAATGGATTTGGCTATGAACCGCTAAAACCTTGCCTTTAAAATTTATTATTCACAATGGTGTTTTTATAATTTTGTAGGTAATTTAATAACCAAAAAAATTATCGTTTTCGTGAATGTTTTTATCACTATTGTGGTAATTATTTTTACCACTTTTCTTCGGTACAAAAAAATTTTCAAGTTTTGTAAGTGATTTATCAGTGCTATGGGTATTTTTACTACTATTACGGTAATTATTTTTATCACTTTTTTTGATACCACAACAGTGATAAAAATACTCTACAACAGTGATAAAAATACTCTCAAATGTAATAAATTTCGATATGATTTGTCTTTAATCGGATCAAAAATGAGATTAGTCAAAATGTACGTAAACTGATTGAAACATCTTGACAAAAAAAGATCAAAAGGCTTTTCCAACGGGTGGTTAACAATAGTGCCAATTGACAGTGAAGGTTTGAGTAACGGTGATTATGAGATGTCAACAATTCTAAGAAAGTCTTTGTTTTTTTTTTTTTTTTTTTCTGAAACAGGTACCTGTAGATCAGCCCTGCATTGCATTGAACATGGTGGGTAGCATCACACAGTCCCCAGTAGACTCTAACCAGATACGCAAACAATAAGCATACACATCGGGGGAGTGGGGACTCGAGGACAGGTTTTCTATTAAGTTGGTTCGAAATTCCCTTATTATAGGGTCAGTGATGCGGAATTGTCCTGGTAATTCTATCCAGCGACATGGCAATATTAATCTGGGTGTTTTAAGAGACGCGTTGCTTGTTTCATAGTTACCAAAAATAAATGTAATAATGTATTTTCAACAATGTATCATCTAGAGGAACATGTGCATTGTACCAAAATTGAAGTGTTTCATATGGAATAATTGCTTTATTATGCTCCAGTACCAATAATTTTTACACATTTTGTAGGGTAGAAAAAAAAATAACTCAAAATAAAAGGTTTTCTCTTCTTTTTTTTTTTTTGAGAATAATACCAATAGAAGATAAAAAATATTTAAAAAAAAAAAAAAAAGAAGCTTGGGAGGCCCTCAAAAACCGCTTACCCACAAAGCCAAAAACACATAAGATACAAATTGTGAGCTATATTTGTATTGTTTTTCAAGATAATTGCCTGATTTTTTTATGAATTTAGTAATTTTTATCCGTTTGGTATTATGCCATTTCGCTCTGGAAAAACATAAGCTGTTCCAGGATATGTTATGTTCAATTGGAATTTAGGTTGTCGCCAAAGCAAACGCATATCCTCTTCTTTTTTTAATTTTACCCTGATGGAAAAGGTGATCAGGAGCGATCAAACGCAAAAACCCACTCAGAACTAGGGCTGTTCGCCCTATCCTACGGGTAGGAAATATGATTTTTCGTCTTCCTACCCGATATTTTGCGAAAGAGTTTTTTCTTGGCCTACCCTACCCTACAGGTGTGGTATTCCTACCCGATTAATCGGGTAAGAAGTCAGATAAACATTTTGTATATTAATTTTTTGATCATTTTAACAATTTAATTAAGTAACATACACCAATTTAACAACACAATAAATTAATTAACACTAAAATCTAATCCCTGAAATCATACAGTTTCTCACAGTATTTGGATTAGCTAACATATACTAGATAGGAAGCCAAGCAACGAAATTAAAGATATAGTCTATATTTCAATGAATAACAGTAGTCGGTTTCTCATAGTTTCTCATAGTAGTCTATATTGCGATGAATAACAAATCGAAATTAAAGCTATTGCTGGCACAAACAACCCATTTATTTAGTTTTGTGCATCATCACTAACCTTGGTTCCAAGGCCATTCCAACAAAACACCACCCACCATACCAGCACCATTCAAAAAGAAATATTTTTGAGAGAGAGAGGTGGTGTCTACCCTTCAAAAAGAAAGACATATGTAAACAATATCCAATCAAAGACTATATTTAGGTTCACTCGTAAGTATACACAAATAAAATGACAATAGCCAGATCTGCAATATAGGAACAAAGACCAGGCCATCACGATCTGCAACATAGGATAAATACCCATGTATCTGCAACTCAGGTCAGACACAATCAAATCGCACATTGATCTACAACTCATGACCAGATCGCGCACAACAGAACCGATCTGTTATTGTAGATAAAGGTCTGCGATAAAACCTTCCAAGCTAGACCCCACCAGAGAGAGAGAGAGAAAGAGAACCTAGGTGGAAAGTCTGGAACGATGAAAGAGGAGCAATGAAGTGACCGAGTGAGATGTGAGACGCAGACGTTCTTGGGACTCTGTAGATTAAAATTTTTTTAGTATATATATATATATATATATTAAAAAATTATTACGGGTAGGCTAGGGTAAGAATGAGAAAATAGATGACTATTCCGCATTCCTACCTGATTTTTGCGACTAGTCGTTCAGTAAGATAGGGTAGGATCAGGTAAACTTGCAGCTGATCAAAAATTTGAACACCCCTACTCAGAACGTTACCTTAAAGTTATCACCTACTGTAAATGTTTTGTTTGAACCATAATTACTAACCTAAGATGGTTGAGTCTATCATCACAATACCACTGAGAACAAATTGAATATTTAACCTCTCCAACAATATTTGATTCACAGAAATTACTACCGCAAACGAATGCAAATCCATAACCACTAGAAGAGGACGAAACTTTCACCTTCTACTGAAAACCAACTAGGCTACCACCTCAATGGTAACGCATATCCTCTTCACACCCACTACATTGATGCCTATATCAAATGATCTTTAGGAGTCCTAGAATAAGCTTGGTTCAAAAACATGGACTATTTACGTATTTAAATTATTGAGGTAATGTGTCACTGACACAAAAACCTAGAGAAGAAAAGCAATTGCCCCATAAAAATGGCATGCTAGTTTTCAAACGACACAATACTATTTTGTATGCAACAAATTATCCAACAGGACGCTACAGTTAGCATATGTAGGAAAGGTGGAAGAAAGTGAAATTGGTGCTGTACTATGCTCAAGTAAACTCATTATTCTGTGTCTGATCTGATCCAAAATTACATCTGATGTTCCCTTTAAGGGATAATATTAACATAAGACGGGATATGCAACTGTGTGATATTCACTCGATTTAAATCATTTTACCGAGAAAATTCTCTATATAAATCAGGGAGAGTAAGAGACTATCCAATTTACATCAATAATACAGAAGGCAAATATATTGTAAAATGCAAGATTTTAACTGCTTGACTCTATCTTTTCCAACACTTCTAACCTGGGTTTTCTTTTCCAACCCTTCATCGTTGCAACAAGATTGACAAGCCCTATCATTTGACTTTTATTGTATTCCTGCAATGTAAAAGGTACATGCATTTTATGATGTAATGTAACCAAATGCATTTGATGCCCTATAAAACGTTCAACATCTAATCTTAATGAACAAAATTTCTTACCGGATGAGCACGCGCCCAATGCACATATTCCGTTTCTGGAAGGTAGTAGGCCTGTTGAAATGAAACATAGACAGAGAAAGGCAATCCATGAACATGATTGTGAACTAAGTTCCTCGAATGAGAGAGGGCACGAAACACGTGAGACAAAACATGAGGACTGCAGGTAAGATTTTCACTAGAGATCATGTGTCATAAGTTAACACATTCAAATTATATTTACTGTTCTTATGCTTACCTTGATGAAAGTTTCAACCATTTGTAGCTTTGGTTTCACATTAATGGAGACAAAATGCTGTAGCCCATTGATTAAAACCTGAACATACAAAGGAAGCAGTCATTTTTAACAATATTCTCAACAATAAACAAAACAATTAGATATTAGAGTGTGTAACATCTAGTCATGGTTCAGAAAGAACCTGGAGATCTAGTGACATAAGAGCTCGTCCCTCATCACTACACCTCTTCACTCGTGATAGGCCTTCAATGAGTGTTTCAGCAACAATTTCAAGCCCATATTCTAAGAGGACGTCTTGAACCTGGGATTAAAAGGTTGTAAGTTAGTATTTATTTCTATTTTGTTTGAAAAAATATTGGCTTTTAACATCTTTACATTGTGTTTATTACTAAGCCAAACCAACAAGCTATTAACACTTCTACACAAATCAACTCTACAAAGAGCTAGCCAAACATTAGAGTGGTTTTATACAGTTGAACAACAGCTTCATATATTGATCACATTGTAACATCTAAAGATTCTCAACAGGGCTATGGCCCAACATATTTTGATATTCTAGCCTTTCAGACCTAGCCATTGACTAATACATAGAACACATGCAGCTCAATGTGACCAAAGAAACTTTATTATATCTTACCTATCGAGTTTAATACATTTTTTCCGCTGTAACTGTCAAAACACATCAGCATATAAAGACAATCTATATTCCAGGTTCTTGAAGATTCCTATTTCCTGTTGCATTGCAGTTTTTATTTTAATGTGTACCCATAATTGTTGCACTTCTCATATTATCCACTGGAAACAAAATATTCCGAGGAAAATTAGAAGTCATACCAGGGGAAAAAGTACAAACAGTAAAACAAGATTTCATCCTTATGGTTTTTCCACAAAGATGAAGGAGAAACAAAAACAAAACTAACGAAACAGATTATATTTGTCGAGAAGTGAAAAATCGTATGGATACGATCTTTACACTCGAATCATTTTAGCCTTTTTAGGAAACTGTCACTGTTACTTTTCAAAAATGAAGAAACAAAATCCGAACTTTATGCTCAACAATTTTAGGACATTGCTACTTTTCTTTCTTTGTATGCACGAGATTCCCTGGATAGACTGAAACATCATACAAAGGAAATGCAGAAGTGGTACTTAAGAAGTATTGAGGTAACAGTCACGGTGTCCGATAATCACATCAATGATATACACTTAAATTGACAAAAGCAATATGCCAGGCTTGTGGGCTTTGAAACTGCAAAAGCCTCCATCATGGTAGTAAAGTGCTTGTCCCTAGATCATTTTTCAGTCTACTTTTCTACCTTGCACTCTTGAGATTTGCTAACCAGTGTGGATGGTCTTAAAACAACAAATGCAGCTGATCCAAAAAGTTTATGGCAGTCTCAATTATCACATCAAACAAACATATTCCGTTGAGGCAAGCATGCTCCTAACATTTGTAGCCAAGGCTTGAAAATCAGCAAAGCACCACTATAATGGTATTTCTTTTATAAGACTATCATTGTTTGTTTGTTAAAGAAGTTTGATCCAGGAGGAAGATCTCGCTTTCAATCTCACAGGATGTAGTATGATTGATTCGCATAAAATTCATTCTGTATTTTAGTGACTGAGAACATTTCACAACATATCAACCAGAAAAGATAACAGTTAACACCTATATGCATAATGATGTTAATACAACGGCTACAAACAATCTTCACAAGATACGATCCTTTTGACAAAACCTGAATATATTATAGCCAAAAGCTGGTGTCTGACTACATTCAATGCCAGCCATTACCTCTTTCTGAATGCCACCATGAGTGAGCCTTGTTTTATAGTGCTTAAATTCTCCCAACAACAAATCAACATACCTGTTAAACTCAGGGAGTCAGAAGAACACTAGTCAAACCTCAGTTATGAATATAATACAGAGACACTGAGAATATTGAGAAAATGGATCTCAGATACGGACTAAAAAATTTGTCAAAAAAAGCCCAAAACTCAACAACAGAGATAGCGATTTCAATAGGAAATGGAAAATGACAAGAATAAAACAATAAATGCTGCAATTGTCAGGGTACATTTCTTTTAGAAAGATGTGAGAAAGTATTTATGGAACTAGTAAAGAATCCGCACATGATGTATGAGAATACTAGGATTGTTGGTCATATGCCAAAACATGCACATTCAGGAGTACTCAGTCGAACCACAATGGCATAACTAATGCTATAATATTATGAGTTTTTTTAGTCACACCAAACACCCCCACCCTCTCCTCTTCTTTTCTTTCCATCTTGATAAACCTTTCTAATAATTCATCCCTCATCAAAAATAGAATACATACTGAGATGCCAAAATTGTCAGAACTAACATAAATTTTAATTGCACCATGTATGATCATCCAGATCAAAGCTAAGTGGATACTGAGAATCAACAATAATATTAACCTGCGTAAGCCTGGCACTTGCATATTCAAACACAAGACAATACTGCAGCTGACAATGCAATGCTTAAAAGTTTTCATTAAGGTAATCAAAAATGGATACCCGAAATAATAGGTTGAGAAAAAAAATTTAGCATCCAAAGAAAATGAGGCAACTACAAAATGGTAGAATGCTAGAGGATATGATGAGAAGTGAATTCAACAAGCCTACAAACACCCGAAGGCATTCAAAAATTAACAAAACAACTTCTGAAAAATATGTGAGCTACCACAATCTGCTAAACTTTCATAGTGAAAAATGGTTTAGATAAGACTTTTCACCCCACAATGATGTCGTCAAAATGATCAAAAGGGAGCACTTTGGACAAAATTAGAAAATCAAAAACCACCATTTTCTACATTGTTGTCTAACTGTAGAGAATGAGATTTCAAAAAGGACTAAATAACTACAAGTTTCAGAAAAGAGGATTATCAATTAAACATACCCATTATGCTCTAGTCCAAGCTCTTTAACTTCCCATTTAGCATTGGCAATCCGATCGACATACCTGCTAAAAGTATTTCCAGTCAAAACTAAACGCAATGCTCCACGATAAAAACGGATGCATTACAAGAATCAGACACTAACATTTTCTGTAAGCAGCAAGACAATAGCATTGTTGTTGCCTAGTATCCTATCAACCGCAAAAATAAAAGACTCAAAAAACTACACAACTAAAAGTTTTGTCCCACCTATTTGGAGGATGGATCTAAATTTCGCTTCGAAACGTTTTCATTTTTAAGGAGACTGAAACGAATCATGAGGTGTTTCGAGATATTTCAGCATGTTTCAACTAATGCTTCTTTATATTTCTAACTTCAAAGTGTTTCGAGATATTTCGGTATATTTTAATCAATAGTTTCCGTTCTGTTTTCGAAACGTTTCTGATTCAAGGGAACCAAAAAAAATACCATAAAACAAAATTTTGATCCTTGATTTGGGGTTGGCTACACGAATTATATCATATTTCATCATTGTGCTCTTATCAATATTTTCAGTTAAACTGCAAGCTATCATATTCTTTTTAACAATCTCATTCATACCTCTACCCCTCACATTGTCATTGATAGGTACCACATTACTCTTCCTTAATGGTTTAGATATAAGTTTCTATGTGCATGTTTAAACCATTATAATAATTCCTAAAATTCTTTATTGCTTTACAACACATCTATTCTACTGACTACGCTTTTTTTGCACAAACATAGCTCCATTTTCACCCAATTAACAGTCACAAGGTCATGCACCAAGACACGCCTTTTTGCGTTTACGATAATAAGTTCTTTTCTGGTCAATAAATCAGTAACATATATCCAATTCAACCTTCTCAGCATCTTAAATTGATAAGAACATTGGAGGTGATGACCTTTGATGACCTCGCCTTACTAAAAATCTAAAACATTAAAGCTAGCAACAAAGTGAGTCCAGGGAGGACAAGCTATAAGCAACCTAGCCCCCGCATACACATACGCAGAGGTTAATTTTGCGACTCGAACACTAGACACCAAGTCATAATAGACCAACCTCACTGCTACACCAAGGGCCACCGACAACATAACAACCTAAAATATGCCTTCTAAAAACTTGTCCCATGATTTAGTTGGAATAGCCAATTTTTATTCCTTCCCCCAGCTCCCCAAATTATTTTCCAAATTAGTGTAGGGAGCTATAATACTTGGCCTTTAAGACTTGTCACTAGAATGATACAAACAAGTTCCTAGAACTTTTGACCAGCAAAAATAGTGTTTTGTGACTTGGGACATTGATCTAAAAACAAGGAGGATGGTCAGGTCATGGAAATAGGAATTTAGGCTTAAAAAGTTGGGAGATTAAAGGGTAAGGAAGAATATGCACATTAATCCAAACATATTTCTGAACAATGGAACCTAAATTTTTTTTTATCGCACCAAAGATTCATATGCACATATATTGCTTCAAAAGGTCAACTGTAACTGAAAATTTCCCTGTAGTGTTATTCTCCATTAAATCTTCTGGCTGTAACTAATCATGACTTGAGAGCAAAATCTTTTACTTATCTAAATTATGCCTCCATCTTCAACACATATCAAGGAGGTAAGGTCCATCAACACAACAAAGATAAGTCCATCCACCAAAGGAAATCAAAGGCCATTCTACTAAAGGCTAAATACATCATGATATTGGCTTCCAAAATGATCGTGTGCCAATTGTCAACAACTTTGTTCCCTGTACCCAAAATATTAATTGTATTAAGTAAAATCTGATTTGATCCTTTGGTACCTTTTTTTCCCTGATTCATTCTTGCGGTTGTTAGTATTACTCCACTGATCAGGTTTTTTATTCACCACTACTGGTTAGCATTCACTCAATGGCTGTAGTCGACAAGTTGAAGATAATTGACAGAAAGTACTCAAATCTTCAGCGAAGTGTAATTGCTGTGCTTCCACCAGCCAAAACTCTCTTGGAAGATTGTTTGCGGCAAAGACCATTGGATGATCTGATGATCTGTTATGACAGTTTCATTTGTTTAGTAGGAACTAAAAGTGTTTTCCTTTATAGGTTTTGACATTTGAAAGGAGACCATCTTGGTTTACCCTTACAGAAAACTCTATGGATGCATTCAATTAACATTTACTATTACATATCACAAGTTTGCATCATTTCAGAGTTTAATCAAACCTAAATATCACTTACTGAATGAAGAAAATCTAAGGTTTTGAGAATGAGAGAAATGAAATTGGGGAGCGAAAAATTGGGGGTGGTATTGTAAATTAACTATCTTGTCAACTGGGTTTACCATTTAATTTGTGATCCAAAACCACTAGAGGGTTATGAGCTTATTTTTAATACTACGTTTTTAGGCTAATCATGAGGAGTAACAAGTGATTAACTCCTTTATAAATAAAGCAATTATATTTTTTTCAAGACTCTAGCTGATACAAATGTCAAACATAAGACAAAACCAACACACATCAGAACTCCCACGACATCTGAAACAGAATAAATGACAAAAAACAACACAAACACATTACCAGATCAACAAATGGAACTATCTCATGCAACCATATGCAAGAATGTAATACATTTTGACGACTACTATGCAACTTCTGCACAACTAACATGTGTGAGCTACAATTTTCAGATAGTACATACGATTGGGGAAAAAAACTAACTGAGCTATATGTTCTTATGTCTCACCCATCAATGTGAAGAAGTAATCTTGCAGTTGTTCTATGAATATGCTGCGTAAGATCTGGTACAGCATCCACCTGATAAAAAGCACATCCGTTTTTTCAAACCTAGGAACTTGTAAGGATGATAACTAGGGGATTAAAACACATCCTTTAATGAGATAAACATACTGCTGACTAATGTCATTGACTAATTATTGTAGAAACTGAATTGAACCATACCTAGAGATTTTTGCAATTTCTCCAACTAGATTAAAGGAATTAAAAATGCACATAATATATTTAGATAAATGGAAAAAAATAATATCAAGGATCAATTCAAAAGTACATCGTGTTGACTGAAACTGATGAAAATACTCCCAAATAATTAGGAAACTACAGATTGAAAAAGTCAAGCTTCTTTAATGTAGAATGAAAACCGTCTCCCTCTTCCTCTAAGTGAAACTCTGAAAGTCTCAATCCTACCCTTGTATGAATATCGGTTTTCTTTAAGCTTTACAACCTATTTACATAGACAAACTATTTACCGCATCATATGCACATAGTTCCATAGCATGTTTATATTGAAACATTATTTTTTAGAATTGCTTCTATAGAGTTGTATTCCACCATACACATATGGTGGGGAACAGACGTTGGAATAATTGATACACAAGCCAGATAGAGCATGATGCATGTCCGCCCCGCGGCACACAAATTCTATGTCAGTATATCAACTTTTAAGATATCAAATTCATGTCCCTTTTAACAATAAAACAGGACAATTATATGTGCTAAATAACCAAATCTACTCGGCCATTATCTTTTTAGTTGAATGATCAAATTTTTTATCACAACCACAATTGAAATGACAGCTTCGCTAGTATCAAATGTTAGGAGCATCTCAAGACACAATGGACAATGAGGGACTCCTTCAAATTTGGTCACAGATCCATACCAAATGCGCATAGAAATCTTCAACTATAGCGGCATTATTTTGCAGAAGCATCGATTGAAGATGAGCTCTAGATCTGTGCAATAATTGGGCAACAAGGGACATAGTGTGGGCACCTGCACATCTTTCCTGCAGCATAATGTCAATATTGGCAGTACACACCAGTTAAGCTGAGACCGTTTTAGCCAGAAAAATCTACAACTATATAAAACAACAACTAGTTTCAAATAAACAAGTAGCTATGAACATTTGATGTTGTGTAATTAAGTAGTAGGCATATTTTGTACCCGCAAAAATAAATGTATTTCAGAGTGCATATGCATGCATATATTCCCCCATCTAATGAGTTTCTTTATATCCCAAAGTAAATGATTCTACAGTGTCAGATCATATAAGTCAGTAAGTTTGTCTATCCCACGCTAGAGTGACTGTCTGTGTTGAAGGTAACTCTGCAAGATACCTTCCAAAAGAATCTTAAATTACAATAAACTCCCCAACAGATAGCAAGGGCTTGCAGTTCATTTATTTCACAATCAATTTTTTCCCCAAGTAGTTCACTACTATCTATTTTCTGTTAAGTAGCACATGAATTCTATATTAATACTCATCAGCTACTGAATAGATAACATAAATTTGCAAGCGTACATCAAATTACAAATCATATCACTTTCTGTCTCCAACAGTACATTTATAAAAGCCAAATTTGAAGTTGCTGCATAACTTGGGTAAAAGTGCAGCATGAAACCTGCATCTGAATTAACTTGTCTAATTAACATCAAGAAAGAAAAAGTTTCCTATATGGGAGGGAAACTAAATACTAGCAAAATGTAAATAAGTAGAACAGTACTCCAACAAGAAAAGTACCTTGAGACCAGAAGAAGGGCTGGGTGAGTGGCCAAAATTTGTACTGGGTGGGCTAGTAGGTGTGACGTCCGTAAGGCTGAATGACGTATTCAAAGATGTAGGTGACGATGAATTAAACGATACAGATGGAGGTTTTATCCACTGCTCACAATCTTGAGTTATTCTGGATAGAGCAGTCTTCAGCCGGTCTGAGTACCATAAAGAAAGAGTATTTCTAACTCAAACATTCCATCAGATAGAAAGAACTGACTCTAAGAACAATGTCCTTAAGAAAGTAACAGAACAAAACAGAGATAATGCAGAATCACAAAAGAAAGAAGCAAGAAATAAAAAAGTAAACAGCTGTTATCTTTTTACTTTCTTCACCTTTTTTTTTTGTTTGAGGCTGCTGGGGAGAGAGAAAGAGAGAGAGAGAGAATACTTACAAGTAAGGGAGTCCGTCGAGCTTTTTCCACTAGGATAATTACCGAAAGTTTCAAATACAAAATGGAAAAAAATCCCAAACAACTGGCAAATTCCCTGACAGAATTGACCAAATCAGTCAAAAGTAAAGATTGTAAGCTAACTAAAATAGACTTCATGGACAGAACCAAAAAAGACGGGAGAACTATCCAACATACTCGTACCTTAAAAAACTCAACATTGACTATCTCAAGTTTCTGTATTAGCCTTGCGTATTTATCCATTAACCTATTCAGCAAAATGCATTCAGCTCAATGCAGCTAAGGACATAGCCAATAATTCAGAGTCTGAAAAACGAGTTCACCTTAAAAGGCTAAGAGATGATCCTGTTTGTGCTCTCATTTCTTCGTCGTTGCCATGTGAAGAGTAGTTTCTTGAATGCTTAGGTTTGGAAATGCGGCTTGGGAGTTGACTATCTTCATCAATAAAGTCCGCATGAAGATCTTCATTTTCATCTTCTGAAGCAGAAGCATTGCCATTAACATACAAAGTGTTTGGAGAAGACTTGTTATTGTGAGAATTCTCATTGACTTTTCCAGTTTCCCCAGGGATTACTGATCCATTAAGTAAATAGATATCGTGATGCTCCTTGGATGTACAGCTCAATTTCGACGAAAATGGATTTCCACTTTTAAGCCAATGGGAAAATCCACTCTTAATAGAACCAGTTTCAGCTAGATTTGTTGATTTATTGGAGTGCAGCACCTGAGCATTAGGAGAGTTATCAGATGGAGCAATCAGTGCTTCCCCGTCACCAATAAGGCCAGCAAAAGTTACTACTTGTATTGTGTCTGGTGGAATTGTCAACCAAGTCTCCTTTTCTAGTACCATTTTCAGCGCCTGCCAAGAAATGCTCATGTCGGTCATATTCTTAAATCATAAATGCATTGATATTGTAGTATGGTACGACATAAAGTACTAATTAATGCCCGAAATTTGAATACCGATAGAAGTCATTAGAACATGAAAAAGACATCATGCACAAGCCAACAGACAAAAAAAGTGGCTGCTGAGCTGAAACAATCCCATCCAATCCTTTTTCTAGACACACCCAACACACAGGAAAAAAAGAATAAAACAGTAAAAGAAATGATACAAAAAAAAAAAAAAAAATTAGAGGCTAGTGGCTCATACTCCATGGGCTTAATGGAGAAATCTTGTGGAGTGTTCCAGATAAGATCTAATATAAAGCACCTCAATCAATAAAATAATGATGAAAGAAGCAAAAAAAAAAAGACAAAATAAAGTCTTCAAGAGAGTCTTCCCGACACTAATCTGCAGATGTAGGTCTTAAGACTGAAGAAAAGTGGCAGTGCAAAAACTTCAGACTGTATGTATAACTAGTAAAAAATTGTGATTTTTTTCCAAAATCCACAAAGATGATACACAAATATATTTGTGTCCTCTTCTTGAACATTCCAAATACGCACAACGCATGACCAACTGGCCAACCATGCAACCGGGAATGCAAAGTTAAAAAAAGGTTGGATGCATAGCATTTTTCTATTTTATTATTTTTCCCTGGCAGGAACGCATTGGCATACATCATACAAATTATTACACAAACATGTCAAAACAAACAATAAATAAGAATGTTATGGAGCAATAGATGATTAACCAACTTACATATATATTTTGCCGATGAAAAGCTACAAAATAATTCTCGCATACGGCTTTCACTTTTTGCCTGAACTCAACTGCTTCAACCCCACAAAAAGCTTCCCCAGCCAAGATGAAGATATTTAGTTCTTCATAATTTCTCAAAAATTGGTGAATGCTGGTAGAACAAACAGCAGTAGAAGAAAGCAACACTGATACACGGCTGGTGGTAAGATGCCAAAAATTCTTCCGGCCTCTCTGTAAGGTTTGTGAAACAAATGCTGTGGCATCCTTCCGCAACTGGAACCAGGGGGATCCACTGCTTGATGCTGCACTCCCACCATCCCTTGTCTCTTCAGCCGAGTCAGGAGGATCTATATACATGGAGCCATTGGATCCAGTAGCATCAGATAAAGAGGTGGTAGTTTTTGATGGTTCCTCCATGGACGAAAAAATGGGCAATCGATCTACGGATTCAGAGAGTAAACCATCATCTGCCTGGGAATTTGAAGAAATTCTTGTTATGGAATCAACAGGCTTAACATCCTCTGAAAATCCAGAAACATCGCCTTGCTTCTGATTTATAGCAAGTATTTGGCATGCTGAAACCTGTGACAAAAATATAGAAGCTCCATAAAGACCCACGGATACACCATTTAACAGAGAAAAAGATAAAACAACTTTGACAAAAGACCGAGTTAGGCATGCATCACGAACAAACAGCCAAAAACCATCCAGAGAAGAACAACACATAAACATACTTTGCTGGGAACAAATTTAAAACCACACATGAAAAGTCATTATCAATATTACTTAGGTGAATTGAATTTTCAGTAGTAGAAGCTTTAGTAACAGGTTGATTACAAATATGGCTGCATTTACTATGAAACATGGATATTCCGTCAAGGTCAGCGTATCTGTTGCTCGTTGGATAGTCGAAAATATGTATCGGATACACATCATACATATCAAACAATAAATAAAATATGTGAATACTTCACTGATACTTTCATATGCAGAGCAATATATAAAATTTTTAATTTTAATCTTTTCCTCCTCTCAAATTCACATGCTATGTAATACAACAACAAAAATCCATGACTTTGAAGGCACATGGTTATTTTTTTAAGTATTGTCCATTATCGCATGTCAAATGAGTATAAATGAGGTAATTACATTAAAGACTTGGCACCAAATATTTCTAAGCAAACCAACTAATTAAATGTTGGTTCTGATTCCTTTACTTGGTCACATTAACTTTGTGGCTGTATCATAATGAGACAATATATTACCTTTTTTCAATGTGAAAATTGTAAAAAGAAAAAGGAAAACCAACATCCAAAGCATTAATAAGGACAAATGATTCAAAGGGTCGAGTACATGGCCTCCAATATGCAAGCCTAATCATGTAAAAACAACAATTTCAGTCACTTGGCAAAAATATGTGATTAAAATCTAAACAATAAGAGAAAACCACAGAGAACAACCAAACAATACGAGGAAACCACAGAGAGCAACAATGGTGAAGTTCACCTCACTTGCCGGCTGGAAGCTCATGATTGCATAATATGAACACATCAAATTGAAAACTGCAGCCAAGGTTGCTAACAAACACTGTCTAAACTTGGATTCAGGTATCCGAAGGCATAGATCACTGTAGGTAAGTCTGGCACTGGAAAGTGAAGTTAAATAAAGAAAGAAATAAAAATAGAGCAACAGTTATAAATGACAAACAAGGGATGCCAAGACAAAGAAACCATACCTAGTACTTTGCATACTGGTAGTTTCCAGATCCTGTCAAATTTAAGTAGCCACCTTGGTGAATAAGTTGCCGTAAGTGAGAAAATGAATACTCTAGAGCTCTAGAATACATGTATTATTAGATAATAGCAAGATAATAAATTTACCAGAAAGAAAGAAACAACAAAACATGATAGATGATGTAATTGTTCAACCCATCATGGCATCAACATGGGTGCACAAATCAGAGATTTTATTTTTCTGGAATATGTATGTCGTAAACACACCCCAACCTTTTGGAGCTAGCTGGAAATATCATTTAAGCCAACAGCTGATCACCTTTAATCAAAGATTAAAAAAGTGTGAAGTTCAACTTAGAAGCTGGAGTGTGTCATTTGGTACATACAAGCGTACCTTTTTTTCTGTCACGTATATGATGGGCAATAGAGAGAGAGAGAGAGAGAGACTACAGAATAATTTAAACTTTAAAAAAAAAAAACTTTTTTCCAGTAAGTTCAAATTTTAAAAGCAAAACAGTTCATTTGCATTGTGCTAGACAACCCCTTTCGAATTGCCAGGAGTTACACATTAGCACAGCATCCCAGGGATGTAGTGTCCAGAATGTTTCTTTGCTAAGGTCACAGCTCTGTGGTCCACTCTCTCAGCATGTCCAAACAGATAACCTAAAGAATATGTTGCAGTTATTGTGGAACATCAAACTTACTAATTCTAGTGCGTATCAAACTGCAATCGCTCATAGGTAATGATCTACTACTGATAACCAAAGTTTATACTTTACCTCACATATTCGTATTCAACGTAATTATTTTGCAAGTAATATAGTATCACAATGTAAGTTAGACAATGATAACAGTTAACAACACCAATTCTTCTCTTATTTACTCTATCATGCTGCTTCAGTAACTGATTCAATGCAGCATACTGATATTCATTACACCAACATACCTCTTGCACAATATTCTTCAAAACAGAGTGAGTTTCCGAAAGAACCTCCTGCATAAAGAAGCTTTGCATCTTTTCAGCAAGACCAGAAACATCCCCGATTAATGCATAAGCATCAACTACCTGCAAGGCATTCCAATAGTTTAATTTAATTTTGGATTTGCACAAAAACAAAAATGAAAATTACAACATTATATGCAACATATCATTGTTTGTTCCTTTCAGATAACATGGATGATTGTTTTAGTGGTTGCTATAGCATGATATAGCAAGGCAAGGCATTTTGCTTTCGCTAACAGTGCAAAGCACAGCTGGTACTTATTTTTTGGTTTACTTCTGTACATGCAAATTTTCCTAGACAGAGACGCCACGGATATGGAAAACTCAAAACTTCTCCAATATATCATTGCCAAGAAATCCTACCTGACGAACTGTCAATTTGAGAACTCATCAACCTGTCAAACTTTCCCATTAAGTTTTTGGATACAAAGTCTTATGACCATGGCAAATGATCACCAATATTTCCTCTTCTCTATTACAGAAAGATGCTCAAATCTCAATAGCTGTAATACCAAGATCATGACTCTCTGCTCTTGCAATTCAAAAAATAATAGCAGCTGCTCCAAAGACCAGAAAATTTAAAGTACAGAGTTTATAATGATACTGGAAATAGTTAAATCCAGTTTTCTTAATCTCAGACAAAATAAAAAAAAATAAGCACTTACTAAAATGGCTTATGTTATAAAAAGGAGAGCCCGCTAACAGAAACCAAGCATATCCTATCTAACAGGACTGTCGAGCTCGACATCAAACAGTCTGATTTCACAAAACAGTCGCTGTTCACTTGTGTTGTCCAGACCAGATGAGGCGTAACTACTACATTTTTTACAAACTGCAAAAGCCACATGTGGATTTGCAATATAGTATAAAAAATTTGAAAATTAAAGACCCCGACTTAAAACTGGAAATCTAAAAGATGTGATCAAATATTCTGTTTTAATCCAAGTACATTGTAGATCCTGTGCCACTACACCTTTTCTTAGGAGATGTTAAGCTTTTATGATATTATAGTGCTTCCTTTGCACTATATGGTGAAGGATAAATTTAGCAATTTTAAATCCCAAGAAATGTGTACTTAACGTCTTGTTTCCCGTGTACATAAATATTACTTCTTGTGCATTTTGCTCACATTTATTAGATATCATGCCTCTCATTTTATATTCTACTAAGTAATTTTGAGATTAATTTTGAGATTTAAATCTTATGAAACAACATACCATAATATTAAATTTATAGGAGTCAATACATCAGAGGGTACATGATTCGACAAATATTTCACCTATACTCACTCTATATGACCATGTAAAAAACAAAGACAGCATATTGCTATGTACAACATTTAGATTAAGCTACATCCAGATGGCATATATTCAAGTCCTAGAATACAAAATATCTACCTCCCTTTTTAAAAATTCCCTTTATTGCTGGGACATGGGGAGAATAGAGTTTATGTGTATTAATTTAGAAGGGTATATTAGGAGCTAAATCTCGTGGTCAATATGCATCCAACATACTTATCACCTGAAAAAGTCTATGTAACCTTGATGTGGTTCAATCTTTTTATCATATTTCAAAAAGCATGAGTTAAGCCAATTAAATTGTACCCTTTTCACAAAACCAAATTAGCAGCCTGATGTATACCTATAGATTCAAAAAAAGCCAATCAACAAACCAGCCACACCTGAAACTACTCACTATTTTTTGGAGGGTGATCCAATTACATTTCCTAAAATACAATGAAACATAATTTCAATCCTGGCAACATACTTCATTACTACCTGGTCATCTTTGGTTTTATATCCCCCAAAAGATGAAGCCATGAATATATTGGTATCTTATGTTCGTAAGGAAACTTTAAAGCCCCCTTCCAATTGACTAGAACTGCTTCCCCTTTGCCAACATATTCCCCTTTCAATTCACATCTTCACTTAGCCCCACAGTCCAAAAACTATATCCCTTTCTTTCGTGTGGGTGTCAGGGGGTTTGTCCTTCAGAATTATATCATGGACCACCCTTTTCCCATAAGGTTGAACAACTTGCCAAATATATGTCAAACATATGCACGACACAATTATGTCTACAATGAAATTCGGGAAAAGATACACACACACACACACACAGAGAAAACAACACAAACAACATCAGAGAGATTAAATCCAACATCAGCAAAGAGTTCACATCTAGCAGTGTTTTTGAGACCCAACATCTAGCAGTGTTAGGATCATTGATATCAAAATTATACGATTTGTGATTCAATTCCTATCTTACTATTAGAATCATCTTTTTTTGGCCGAGAATCGCAGAATCTCAAGAATCACAGGAATCGTACAACTCATTTTATATATTTTTTTAACCCAATTTCTAGTAAAACGTCATTTTGCTAGAAGAGACCCACCCCCAAATATAAAACTCACGCCTCTCTCTGTATCTCCTATTCTTATCACTGCCTCTCAAGCAACTGCTCAAGAGTCTGTGAACATCACACAGAGACGATGTCTCCTTCACTCCAGATATGCTTCTTCTTCTTTAAAAACAGCTACCAACCCCTAATATACCCTATTTCTTCTTCTTTTTCATTAAATGCTCTGTTTTTGTTTTTCATCAAAATTTTTTATTTTTCAATTAAATATGGGAAGTAATTTTCTAAGTTTACTTGTTTGAATCAGCAAAGTTTTTCCTATTTTAGTTCAACTTCATTGGTAGAATGACAATAACTATTTGTTGGTTAAAATCATGTATTTTTTATCATGGTCATTTTTTAGAAAATGATTTATTATGCATTAAGAAAGAAATAACAAAGGTACAAACTCAAGTGTAGTTTTATAAAGATTTATAAAGGTTAGCATCTGTCCATTTAGACAATGTGATCATGTCAATACTTGTCAATTGATTACTTTTAAAATATAATAATATTCAATATTTAATATCTTAGCCATTTTAAATATGTACATGTTATTTTTTATCATTGTTCGAATTTTGTGTGGAACTTTACGGTCCCCGATTCTCAAATCTAAGATTTTGACTCCCAATATGATTCTCGATTTGATAACTATGATTAAGATATTGGGATCCCCAAAGAAATATCATCAATGCCTTGAAAGATTCAATTTTGTGATATCACGCATGTCGCATGTGGACATTTGATGTTGCGGAAAATTGCAATAGAGCATTTTATTGAAAAGAAAAAAGAAAAAATGTAAAACAATTAATTTTCAAGTAAACTTGTAGAAAGTAACAAGAATAAATATCAATTTTTTCCAGTTTTTGAAATAAGTAACTACTTGGTAGTGATTATTAAATATTGATCAAGAATACAACACCTTTTAAGGAAAATTAAAAACAAAAAACTATAAAGGATTTTTGTGATTGGTATAATTTCGTGAAACATGAATCAAGGTGGTTGAAGTTGCGGTTAATGTGTTGAAGATTGAAGATGATCAAGCTAAGTGACATTGAGCTTATTTGAAAAATGGATTGAAGTTGCGGTCAATGTGTTGAAGATTGAAGATGATTAAGCTAAGTGACATTGAGCTTATTTGAAAAATGGATTGAAGATCAATGGAGATGTTAAAGCTAAACTCATGGCAATCACACACAAGGTAGATTTGGTAAATGAACCTAAATACCTTGGTAAACCATGATCTTAAAAGGACAAATATTTTCAAAACTTGATGCAAATTAAGGCTTAAATATAGCCCACATACAAGTAAAACCTTATGAAGCTTGATTAAAGTCATTTGGACCAAGTTTGGAAACTTTATAATAGTTGGTGCTCACTTAGCACGGGCTACTCGCTCGAGCGAGCAAGTTAGTACAAGGATTTGATAACTGTTGAGACTCAAGCTAGCTTCTCGCACACTTTGCGCACAAACAATGACAAGCGCATTGGAGTGACTGTCAGAATTCACTAAACCACTGACGACCCACGATTTAGGTACATCGATCTTGAATAAGGTGGGTTTACGATCCAGATTACTAAAATGTACGATCCCAAATTGTAAACGTAATACAAATATAAAATACATATTAATTAACTACGTGTATATAAATTTATAATTATATGTTTTTTTAGATAATAGAAAATTGAGCAAAAATGTAAGATAAATGGTATCTGTCATAGTATTTGTGGATGTTCTATGATGTATAATGTTGCATAGCGGTAAAAACGATCTAGATAAGAGTTCTAAAACGAATTGCGACCCAAAATATTATACCAGCTAATGCGTACCTAAGAAAGTGTCGTACCGTGTATTCGTACCCGGATCATATATATATATATATATATATATATATATATATATATATATATATATAGGTAACATTATGTGACATTCCAGAATCCTGAAAACGTTAGAAAACCTTCCAAATTTCGTTCTATGGGTTGCATCTATAAAAACAAAACCCTAAGAGGTCTGAGAAGAATAAGATTGAGATACAACAAGGACCTAGGAGCCATGAGAGAGTTTGAGGAGTAAACCTTGTGAGATGAAGTTTTTGTTCTTCTCTTAGTGTCAAAGAGTGCTAATTATTTTGACTAGAGATTTAAGATAAATCTTTTGAGTGTTATGTGAACAACATAGTCAAACCGAGCCTTTAGAGATACGAGTTTTCTCAAATTCAAAGCCAATTCAGAGATTTTCTTGAAGATCCTAGGAGGAAGATTAAGGTTCGAAAGAGGACAAGTCAACAAGTATTCTGGGGGAACATGATCTAGCCTTTTTATCGGAGGAGACGATGATCTACAAGTTAAACGACAATAGGAAATTTGTCGCAAGTACTATAAGACAACAAATATGTTACAAAGGGTTGTAAGTAGTGAGTTTATACGTCTGATTTCAATAAAAGAGGGTTTAGGTTGGACTTGGTCCCCTTGATTTTTTCCCAAAAGGGGTTTCGCGTAAAAAATTGTGTGCCTTGCCTTCTCATTTGTGTGATTGATTGTTTGATTGTTTCATACACATTAGATCGATATATCACAGTACCTTGATCATAGATGTGTTGGACAATCTTTATTGATTATTGGTATATAAATTTATGTGGTTTTTTTGAAGTAGGTCAAGTAAATTTAAATTCGGAGTTGATTCTGCATTCGACCTTTAAATTCGGAGTTGATTCCGCATTCGACCTAGATAGCATTTACCCACCCCCTCCCAATAGGTTCAATTAGGGTTTACAAGACATTAATCCACACAATCTCAAGAACCATGATCTAAACCAATAACAATAGAAACTTATGTACAGTGTAGCTGACAACAAGCATGGCTCTAGGACAGAACATTTGTTAGTGATGCACGAAAATGCTGAACCAACCAAAACAGCAACAAGTGATCAAAGCTGGTTACAAACGCAGGGAGAATAGAAATTGCCCACTGAACATGATAATGATGATGCACAAGTCCGGGTGATATAACCTACTTTAATGGCAAGCATAACAGAAGCCGGTAATGTTATGAAATTCGATATTTCTACAATTATGTTCTCCAAATTGACAAATTAAAAGTTTTCCAGCCGTTACCATCAAATCGACCCAGCATGTGTTAATCAGTCCATGTGTAGAGATATGACAAAAAGAAATACTGAATTGTGAAAATGAACCCAAAAGTTGAGAACAATCTACTACAAATCACTTAAATTAATGCATTGCACACCAGAAATAAATAACATTCCACACCAAAAAAAGGTGATGTTACTGACAGTTATGTAGCCATTTTCTTTGAAGGCTTGGCACACTCCCAACAACAGTGAATCCAGCTTTTGAAGAGTTTTTCCTAGCCAGACCTGAAATGATGTTGAAAATGGGCCAGATCATGACCAACTTTTACAATATCAACAATGAAATAACCAGAAATATGAAGAAAAATAAATTAACAAAAACATGTGCGGACAAAAATCAAGGAATGGCAAAGAAAATATCTCTAATGTTTTACTTCTCAGTTTTCACCTCAACATCATGGCTCATCTCTTGTATGGAAGAAAGCTCTGACAAACTATCCAAAAGTTGCAAATACTCAGATAAGACTTGGAATGCCTGTACAGTCCACTAAATTGAGTATCTAGCAGAAGAAGTATTTAAATAGCAACAACCAGTGGATTTGTATTATGTAAGACAAGCCAAAGAATTGGAAAACACAAGGTGTCATAAAAAAGGGAATACCACCTTACAGAAATTTTCTTCCTCGACATGGGTTTCAAGTGCTGCTTGCATTTCAAGTGCACGACGAATCTCAGTTAAGATTGGAAGCATTTCCTGCGAGTTGCAATATTTGTTGTGGGTGCAGGTATACAACAGCCATCAAAAAGAAAGCAACCTCCAAATCTAAGCGACAGTCGTGAAAAAAGACCAAAAAGAAAACAGGTCCAGTGTGACATTACTTTCCCCCTTGTCCTTGTACAGTAAGAAATATATTTCATCAAATTCTATGCCATAGACTGCTAAGCATAACTAAACTGATTAGCACTCTAAAAAGTTTTGGATTATCTGCAGTATTATCAATATTTCTAGCCAAACCCCATCTTTTACCATATAACGATAAACCAAATCAAAATGTTATGTCAAAACCCAAGTTCTGCCTTGAAGAATTGTCCTATGATGAGAAATTCCAGATGTTACGCAAAGAAAAGAAGAAACAAGGCCCTTTCGTAAAATTCCATTATATTAGGAGAAGCCATCTAGCCATTTTTCTCAGAGAAAAATATATGAGAAAAGGAAAAAATCACTGCTAAAAAGTTAGGTGACTCGTACAAGGTTTGAACATTTTTCCCAGTAAATGTTTGAATTACAACAAAGGGAAATACCATGAGCATGTTTGGAAAGAAAACTAAAACATTTTACACCAAATAGGAACAAAAAAAATCTCTAACAAAGTGACAAATTTATCTCAGATAAACATTCTTGACTACGGAAATTCACTAGAAATATTGTATAGCCACATAGGAGGACATGAAGGAAGCAAAAGACTTACCTAAACTAATTTCAGTTGCCATTTTCCATCTACAAAGTTTTCTGGGGAACCATTTCTATCAAAACAAATTGGACTACTTAAACTTTTCCACCAATACAAATGGGAAAAATAGAGAAAATTTTGGTAGGGTAGCTGATTCTATCAGGATAAGCACGTAATTAAATATGGAAGTCATATGTCAATCTAAGCCTCAACACATGCCTATGCTTTGTTTGAAGAAATAAATAAAGTTTGATAATGCTGGGAGTGTAAAGAAAGGGAAGTACCAGAAGTGCTTGTTTCTTTTTAGAATTTGTAGTGACAATGAGATCCCTTGATACCTCAGTCCTCGATGAGGTTAGGTGTCTTCGCCCATTCTGCATATTCCAAACAAAGGTATAGTAAAACCATGGTTCCAGCAAGGCACCCGCTTTCGCCTAAGCTTCTTAGCTTGATGCAGTAATATCAACACCACAGTATGAATAATAAGACCTAATATGTTGCCAATCTAATCATAAGAATGAGTTCATTATCTGTCAGCATATTCCAATTAAGGCATGCAGACGCAACACCATCACTGCTTACCATGCAAATGACATTTGCAACCTTCAAGTCCTTCTCCAATTCCCCCACCAATTGCATCCCCTTCACTGGCCAGAAACAAGTATTAACATTCCATTTGGTGCCAACTCAACTTTAAAGTGCAAACTTCTATATAAGGACTACTAATATAGCACAACAGGCAAAAAAAGGCCTCTCGATTCATCAACTGTTCAGCCAACCAAAAAAGATAAGGAAGCCAAGAGAAGAAAAGTAACTATCTTTAACATCATCATGTGTAATAACATAATACCAATAGGATTTTGGAATACGTAATTGAAGGAAAATACGACTTTATTGTATATAGATCAACTCAAAACAATATAAGCATAAGCAAAGACTTTGTTGGGCCAAGGCTTTGTTAAGTTGAACTGAGTTTTGTAAACAAAGATGAAGACATACAGATTACTATATGTATATACTAGAGTGCTTGAATGTATGGTGCAATGTGAATGGTTTTGAGAGAGATGTTGGTAACCGTTGGATGAGTATATTTAAGACCGTCGGATGGGCTTATTGAAACCTGCCTTGTATTAAATTATAGATAAGTGGTGGTGCACATTTCACTCCAATACAAAAGCGATGGTGCACATTTTTCTCCTATTTTACTCTCAAAAAATAAGTTTTCCCTCACATATCCTTGTAGCAGCCACCTGAGTGTCCAAGGATCATGACGTGTTATAAGGCTATTGATCAAGTTACCTACCCAGGACACATGTCAAAAGCTAGACTAAAAACGCTGGACAACCAAAACTCTTGCTGACTTACAAGGTGGGCCACCCCATCTGCCATTACTCAACTTTTTAAATCCAATACATCACCAATCCAATATCTGGGCACTTGTCTTCCATGGGCAGATCCAGAGATTTGTACCTGATGTGTCTCCAACAGCAAGCGGTCTTCCACTTGCCTGGTTTGCGTGTGGACTGCAGCCATCTTTTTCCCTAACACACTGAACTTCCACAGCAGAGCTTCCACAACCCAGATCCAGCCCTAATCACTGTGGTAGACCAAGGTTGAGAACTTACAAACGAAAACTCATGAGCAAACCAAAACTCATGAGCAAATAGAAAACTTTTTTGAAAGCCCAAGTTCACAGCACAAACCTGAGCTACATAAATTCGGATACACCAGCTCAACCAACTTAAAAGTTTTCTAAACACCTTTCAAAAGAGTTTTTCTTCCAAATAACTTAAACTCCACACATTGACATATACCCATCAGTTTCTTAAAACACAAGTCTAGACAACTTGGGCATTTCCACAAGAAATATGCTCAAACTTACATGCTCCTTGACATGACGCCTTAAAAACAACCATAACCCAGAATAACATCTGAACGAAACCCATAGAAAATCATCCAATCTGACAGAGCTCGGGAGAAATCATCTAACTATCTACACTTCGAGATTCTGAGTATGATGAACTGGAACTGGAGATTTCAGTCACAGTTTGAAATGAGGGTTCTTGCTCATGTTTTTCTCTAATTTCTTGAATTGCAATTGAACCAAACATGATATATCATCTATAACACACCTGCAATGCATTCTCATCATAATACTATTATTATTGGACAAAATACAACACAAAGCACTTCAAGAGGATCACTATTTATCCCAAGGTGGCTGTCTACAAAGGCATCAGATTTTAGATGGTGTTTTGGTAGGTCTAGACCCAGACCTTTGCAGATTAAAGATATTAAACTGGACTGGCCGAGCTCCTTGAAGATTTGATTGAAGACATGGACTTCAAGTTTAGACTCATCACAGCCACATCGGTTAGGTTTGGTAAGTAGACTTAGAGACCTAAGCTAACCGTGTCAATAACTAAGCTTACAAGGCTCTTTTGGGCTTGATTTATGAGATTTATATTTAGTCTTGATATTTTTCAGTGAAAAACATGTTTTCAAATTGAAGTTAAAGGCTCAAGTAAGACCTCGATCGAGAAAGGTCCTCGAGTCATAGAGGTCAATTGGAACGCTTTGGGAGAATTACAACAGGTGACAGTCACTTGACACTTGAACGAGGCGACCAAGAATTAGTTATGGGTTTTTCAGTTGTTGGAAGTTGTTTTTGGCCCCAGCAACCCCAGAGGCGTCCAAGCAGCAGATCATACAACACACACACACACACACACAGAGAAAAAAGCAATACATTCTTGAAAACTTTAATTTGAAAACCTAAATCTCAAAGAATTGTTCATCGTGGTTTTTGACTCGTTGCTAATCACCATATTAGTTTCAGAGAAAAGAGTTTCTAAAACTCAAAACCAATTGCAGTGATTGCCTTGAGGATTCTGGAGTACTCTACGGGCGAGCTTATAGTTGGTGCTTTCTCTGGAGTATTTGTTCAGCAGCATACCAAGTGTAGTAGTGTGATCCAAAACATCATCTTTGGTCCAGTGCCAAGTAAGTGTGAACGTCATTGGTGCGTCGATCTAGATAAAGACAGAAGTACAAAAATAGCAAATAGCTGGTGCTAATTAGTTTGTAAGTGTTGAAAGTGTTGAGTCTTGTACCTTAATTTCAAATATTAAATTGTTTTAGGCTGGACTAGGTCCCATGATTTTTTTCTGATTTCGAGTTTTCTATGTAAAAACTGGTATTTTAGTGGTTGATTTTTATCCCACATGCGATATTTAGTTGCTTATTCATTCTACTCGTTTGTGAATCACAATTACTTGTAGTGATAGAATTTCAGGTCTCCTAATTATAATTTGTTATTGAAATCGAAAAAGATCTATTCACCGCCTTCACCCTCTAGGACCATCTTGGGTATTTTACACATTGATCCCAAATTTTCAGCACTCATTTTGCATTCTTGGTCCGATTCACATCTCTCTCCACTCTATATTATTTTTCCCTTCTCGCCAAAATCCAAAACATATTCTAGAAAAATTGGTGCAAATCAACTCCTCCCTCTGTGACACGATCATGCAGGTGCATACTAACTGGTGGACTTGGAAGATGAGGACATTGTAAGCGGGAGAGGAAAATCCAAATGAAGCAAGCGATTTTGGTATGGAATCAGCCTATTACACTCTGCAGTATCAGAAATTATTTGGTTGCCATCATTGCATTTAGATAATACTCAGGTTTATCTATGAAAAGATAAAAGAGTCCAAATGCACTTGAACTTCTTACTAAATGAAGATGAGATATATATCAAAGATGCAGTACAAATTTTTTATATAACTCTTAAATGTGGGTGGGGGATGATGTTTTCTTTTAAAATTATTTACAACAATCAAATAACAGAAGGTGAATGGACTAGAACATAAAACTTACCCATTTCTTCATGATGCTCCATAACATGGTGGGATAGACGTTCTCCTATCCTGTCCAGCTGGGCTAATCTAAGAGCAGCCTATAAAAGAATGGAATGCAGATTCATTTGTAAATAATAAATCATAAAGTGGTCTAAGATTTTGAAGATGAAGAACAAACAAACACCTACAAAAAAATCAATCAAACCTAAACCCTTGCACCTCCCACCGGGAGCAGAAAATGAGCCATTCAAATTAAGATGTTCAAAAAGTTTTGAAAAGAAAAAAGGAAAGACAATGTTAGCCATTCAACAGATGTTTGTGAGGAAAAAAAAACCTTAAATGAAAAAAGCAGAAGGCTTGGAATGTGAGATCTATCACAATAAAAACTAAAGATGTCATGATCTCTTAAAAGAACGAACTGATTAAACTGAATTTGGCAAGGACAGTATGTATTTTCCAGCAGGAAAAAATATGAAATACAACACGAACATAAGCACCAGCCAAATCGGTGGGCCAATGTGAGCCTTAACAATATGAATGAGACTGATGTATAATCCAAGCAAAATATCTGATTGCATTTCGCACAGTAGGTGGTATGATTTTACCCATAGCATTTGGATTTTGAAGGAAAAACTATGATTGGTCAAATAATTGACTTTACAAGCATTATACAGCACCAAATCAAATTGATGTATGGGTATTCCTTTACTCATAAAGAACAATGACATCTCCATGAGTTATCAAAGGGGTGCTAGAGAATCAATAGAAAACATAAAACATGCAAACAAGAGCTAGAATTCAATTTTTGTAGGATGGTGATAGAATAAACAGAGTTAGATCACTACCTTTTCCTCGAAATATTCAAGTTCATTTCCTTCAGATGGAATATGCTCCAGAACATGTCTCACGGGATCAAACTCCTACATACAAAAATTCAGCAGCTTTTAGTGATGCAGTTCAAAATTCTAACACAACAAGAAGTTAATAGATACAATTCAGAATGAAGAAGCCAAAAAGAACAAGAAACTTCAGTAATGTGAGTCATAGTGTCCGATGTGCACATGTAGTATACAATAGAGAAAAGAGTTAAAAAATACCCAAGATGGAAAAAACCATTTGTTCAAGCAATAAATTGATACAAGTTTGCAGAACCTATTCCAATGGCATAACATCAGAAGGGACAGCTGAACCCTTTCAGACAGATTTTTTGTCTGAGATCAATGTTGCTACAAACACGGAACGTTTCTGTTCATCGAATGGCAATGAGGTATGCAACATACTCTAAATGTGGCAGCCTAGGCAAGTTTTATATATTTCACATGTAAAAGGAGTTTAAGTAACAAAGAAGTATTTTTTCTATGCTAGGTTTATATGTAATCCATATTCGGTTCATTAGATCCATAAAAGTTACTGGAGCATTCGTCAACCCAAAAGATATAACCAAAAACTCATAGTGCCCATATCTTATGCAAAAAGTTGTCTTTGGTACATCAGTTACTCTCACCCTTAGCTGATGATACCCAGATCTCAAATCAATCTTAGAAAATACTATTACCCCTTGCAATTGATCAAACGAGTCATCGATCCAATGTAAAGAATATTTATTCCGGATTGTTCACTTGTTAAGTTGTCGATGATCAATACATAAACGCAAAGTACCATTTTTATTTTTCACAACCAGAACTGGCTCCCCCATGGAGATACATTGGGATGAAATAAACCCCGATTCAATAAATTTTGTAACTAAACTTTCAACTATTTCATTTCCGCCGGTGCCATATGGTATGGAGTAATAGATATCGGTGTTGTCTTTGGCACTATCTCAATGATGAACTCAACCTCCCTGTTTGGTGGCCATCCATGACACACATCTCGAAACCTCTAGAACCACTAGTAAATCGGATACCTTTATCTCCTCCTTATTGATATCTTTAATACAAGTCAAGTAACCCTAACAACCTTTCCTGAGTAACCTTTGTGCTTTGATTGCAAATATAAGACAGTTAGGAGTCACCTTTCGATCACCATAAAACCTAAATATAACATCGGGGCTATTAGCTTGTATATAGTGTGCTCATGTTGACACTTTTGTCGACTTTTGCTGAGTTGAGATCGTTGGGTGTAGAGTTAGCCTTGACTGAGACCAATGTTTTAATAGCTCAAATCAAGGTGAGAACAGTGTTAGTGGATCGTATTCGGGATGCACAGCTCCAGGATCCTCAGTTATTGACGATGAGGAAGGAAGTTAAAGATGGACTTCGAACTGATTTTGCGATACGAGAAGATGATATGCTATTGTTTGGTACTCGTATGTATAACCAGTGATCTGGAATTAAAGCAGGACATTTTAGAGGAGGCACATAACTCAGCTTATGCTATGCACCCTGGTAGCACTACGCTGTACCGGGATCATTGGGAATACTATTGATGGATTGGAATGAAACGAGAGATTGCTAAATTCATGGCAAAATGTCTACTGTGTTTTGCACATAAAGGTTGAACATCAAGTCTTGCTTTATTACAACCACTCCCTATTCCTGAATGGAATAGGGAGCATATTACGATGGACTTTGTAATAGGCTTTCCTCGTAATCAGAAATGTCATGACTTGATTTAAGTTATCGTGGATCATTTTGACAAAATCAGCCCACTTTGTAGCTGTCAATACTACTTATTCACTTGATAGGTATGCAAAGTTATAGATGTATGATTGCATGGAACTTCAATATCTATTATTGCTGATAATGACCCGAGATTAACTTCTCGGTTTTGGTCGAGCTTACAACAGGCTTTGGGTACTACCTTGACTTTTAGTAAAGCATTTCACCCCCGATGAATGGATAGTCTAAGTGTGTTATTTACACTTTGGAGGATATGTTGTGATCTTATGTATTACAATTCAAAGGTCATTTAGATGACCATTTACCATTGATAGAGTTTTGTTATAACAACAACTATCAAACATGTATTGGTATGGTACCATGCAAGGCTCTTTATGACATACGATGCAGAACACCGGTGTGTTGGAGTGATACGGAGAAAGGAAATTATTGGGTCCTGAATTAGTGCAGATGACAACAAATAAAGTTAAACTAATTCAAGACCAATTTAAAAGTGGCCAAAAGTCGACAGAAAAATTGTCACTTTCAACCTCTAGGTGGAGCCGAAACAAATGGAGTTGCCTCCGCACCTAGTACGCACCTTGCCAATGTATTTTTCTTTAAAACACATTCATGAAATAATTAAATGCATGTCTATGCTTTCATGGTTGTTACTTCATATGATTTACAATGGATTAGAATGCATTCAAAATGATTCGAAGGTCATTTGAGATGACACACCTCATTTTGAGATAGTTCTCGGACTCACGATCACCAATTATCTAATTCCAACACATCCCAAACATATAAACATGTTTCCATCATCTAAACTTCATTTTTAGATTACTTGGATAGCAAGAAAACTAAACGATCACAACTTTCCCATGCAATTAGATTTTATAGTCTTTATAAACATAAATAAGACTCAACCATAAAGGAAAAATGCTATTGAGTTTTGGTCGTCAAACCCATAAGGTGAAATTTCATTTTAACTATGTTTCTAGAGTTTTACACCATAAATCAACTTGACCTATCCATGTTCGTTAGGTAATTTCTCTTAGTACACTTGGTATCCTACAACAAACGAATTTCATTGGAAAGTAGACTACTTAGTCTTTCTAACCATAGGTCACACGCTCAAAATCAAGGTGAGACCGATTTTGGTGGAACAAGTTTGTGATACACATTGTCAAAATTCTCAATTAGTGAAGATTAAAAGTAAAAGATGGCCTCCACACTCATTTTGTGATACAGGGTGATGTATGTTACCATTTGGTACTCGTATATGTGTACATAGTGACCCGGTATTGAAACAAGAGATTCTAGAGGAAGCACGCAACTCGGCTTATGCCATGCATCCTGATATCACTAAGCTATATCGGGATATGCAAGAATGTTATTGGTGGATTGGAATGAAATGAGAAATTGTTGAATTTGGGGCAAAGTGTCTGGTGTGTCAGCAGGTAGGTATTAACGTGAGTTTTCTTTGAATACTAAATGGCTGATAATCCATAACACAAATTATCATGCGCTAACACTTCATTTACTTGTGAACATTGTCAAATTGGGTAAAATTTTTGGACCACAATATATAGATTTCAGGAGTGGAAGTGTACCATGTTTCAGAACGTTCATTGCAATTCAGTATTTGTTAAGGCATTAACGTATTCTGGTAACTGTCTGCCTCAACTACATGAATTGAAAATGGTCAATCGCAATTGTTATAGGTTGTCTTAGAATGAATGACAAAGTTTGATGTTCAGATCTGAAGAAATCTTGTATCCTGATAGCTTCGTGTGAAGGGGTAAGATTTTCCCTAATTCGGTTGCATGTGCTAAAAGGGTGGAGGAAACTGTTGACCATGGCTTGGTATATTGAGGGGCTCTTGATCGTTCATCTATCCTTATATATGGTCAATTGAGTCCACCAAGCTTGATCATTGAAGCAGTGGGGCAGCTAAAGTATGGGAGTTGTTGGAGGTAGGAATATGAGATCATTTGAGAGTGGAGTTGCCTGCCATACTTCAGATAACTGCCTTTCAGCCTTTGATATCCTCACTCTGTTAACTCACAGGTTCTCATCATCTTTCTTTGATGCTTTTGTTGGTTACTCGGGTGATCATGAGTTGTAGGCTGGCAGTTTCGCCTTGTTACATTTGGTTGCCTTGTTCTTTTGCACTCTTATGCTCCCTATGTGTAGCTGGGCTGCACTCCACCTGGCATTAATATTTAAAGTTTTCTTCTCAAAATGTACATCCCATTTGGAAAAGATGTAAATAGCCAAAAAAGGCTGGAGGTTTTTATGAATCCCTCACTTGTGTATCATCCATCCATCATCACTTAAAAATGATAAGAATACATTCTAGTGTGAGTTTCATACCACAAAAATTCTTGTTTGTCTCTTGGTTTAACTATTCACTAGTATAGCAATTTGGTGCCTTCTGCCATGATTTTGATTCTAACATCCATCAAAAGCCTCCTCAATTGAACAGAAACCAGCATTCAGACGTGATATTTGATCTCTACAATGCATACCAATGAGGCATAACAACAATAATGAGAACCAACTCAAGAAAACCTTGTCAAAACTATTTGGATCGGCTATATGAGAAATATTTCATCATTCACTCAACTTGAAGTCATAACCTCACTTAAAGCAACCTTTCCTTTTTCCGGAAATTACTATCATGCCTTTCTTCAAGACTTGACCCATGTTTACTCAGAGATTCAGACATGATGGGAAGAATTAACATCACAACATACATCCATTCATTGGCGGTTTATAACCTTACAGTTGAGAAGTAACAGGAAAATCAACATATTCTTATCATCTTCACACATACTACGATGAAGCAAGGGTCAGTTCAAAAGCATTAACAAATACCCTTCTGCAGTACAAAACTCGTCAACTAATGAGCCGACAAAAAAAGGAAAAGAAAGAAGCCAAAGAAAAAAGTATAAACAAAAACGATAAAAGCATCCAGATAAAAGCTATTACAAACCATAGATATATGTTCTTGCAAAATTAGTCTCGCTGAAATGATTAAGAATGCACAAAGAATGAGGTGCTATCTACAACTTTTTGAACCAATCAACTATAGCAGTATCTTCCCTGGTCATATGTAGTTATTTCAACCACAAGTTTCCACACAATCAACTATTCTGCAGCAGAAGTAAATTAAGTGCAGAACAAAATATAGAGAAGAAAATTTGAAGTATATTTCTAAACAAGCATATCTCATGAACTGATGCCCCAAATCAAAGTTCACACCAACTCATGACTAACTACACTCTTTCCGAGTTGGGAATACTTTACCAGCAAATTCTAATGACTAGATTAATTACAAAATAATGTGTGTATCAACAAACTAAAAGACAGAACCGCAAATAAGCATGCCACCACAATGAATTCAATGAGCAAAAACAAGCAAGTGAAACCTCTTCATAGAATTCTTCCTCGAGCTCCTCCACAACTGGGCCATGGGGCCTGCTTCCATATATTGAACTCAGTTCTTCAGAGCTTGATGAGAGACTATACCTCTGATGGGGAGGGAGCCCAGCAAGAGCACGTGCAACTGCAGCTGCCGCTGCAGCTCGGGCTGGAACCTGCAAGAGTTACAAGCAAGAAAAAAAAATTTAACTTATTTGACTAAAATTGTCAAAACACGCATGCATTGTGCATTATACTATGTGTGTAGAATGTACTCTGTACATCAATATAGATATTGGTAACCAATTCAAACTATACATCAATATAGATATTGGTAACCAATTCAAACTATCAACTTACAATTAACTAATATGAATCAAAACTCACTTCTCAATTTCTCTTCACTCACCAAAATTAAATTTAAAGCCAAAACACTAAATTGAACTCAACTATCAATATGTATAATACAATCATGTGTTACATAGTCTTCTATTGGCGGTATATCAACTAAAATCAAAATATCAGTATCAACCTATGTATGTACAATTAGCACATATGCATATGTTGAGTGCATTTTGCAGGGGCATATTTAGCTTGGGACAATCAATAGCACATACAACATGTACATTATAGATACAGACCACCCAAGTAAACATCAAACAAATTTCCCAGTGAATGACAAATCTTTTTTTTTTAATATGTACGCATACTCATACATCTCATCGCATTGATTACCTCAAAGTGGGCAAAATATCAGCCTAAACCCAATACTCCAGATACTAGTTCACTAACCCAAACTAAATTCCTCCTATAGTACAACACTAAACCAGAATATTATGCATATAAGTGAGTTCATTATAAGACGTTTATGTTAGAAAAACATCTATAGACTGCACATGATGTGGAGTAATTACATCGGGGCGATCGGAAGTAGAAGGAAGGAGGCCCAGAGATCTGGCGGAGCGAACAGAGCTGAGAATTTTCTCCCCAACTTTCGAAAAATCCATACCACCTCCTCCTCCTCCGAAGAACAGCAACGAACCTAAGAACAAAACCCTAGAAACCTCGAACCCACCTTCGCTCAAATCTCCATTGAATGCTGCGAATGGACTCAAAGCAAATGGCTCTGAATTCGACTGCATTTCAATTCGGAGCTCCAAATTGAAGATATCGAGAAAATCCCATTTGAGGGAACTGGAGTTTTGGGATTTTTGTAGAGATCTGATCGGAGTAGTGGGTTTGATGCGAGAGACTGGTGAAATCAGATGACCTATTGGGGTGGAGAGAGAGGGAGAGAGAATTTTGTTGGAAATTCGTTGATTACACTGAGTGCTTGAGAAAATGGCACTTTGTACCTACAAATATTTTGAATTTCTAACTGTACCCCTAGTAAATTAAAACCCTCAACTTATGCCCTCAACCTTTTAAATGTGTCGCAATGTGATCCGATTAGCAATAGTATCTCGTTTTGTGTCTGGCAGACTAATGTTTCTTAAATCAATATCTCCTAATTCTCTCTTATTTCTCATCTATGCACTTCTTTTTCCATGCGAGTCCTTACTTCTTTTTTCCCAAAAACCCCATTCCTCTACACCCGTGGATCAACCCTACACAACACTACTATCACCTCATTCATCAATTGAATCACCACCATGACTACCCACGTGTAAACCCACCTGACCACCAGTATCAATCTAAACCACCACAACTATGAACCCCCACCCATAATCTCCCACGTTTATATTCACTTAGCTATTAACCACCAACATTATATTCACTTAGCTTTTAACCACCAACACCCACCTCAACTCAAAACCACAATGAACCCATGAACACTCACCGTAATTTTTCACACACACACACACCTTATAATTACGTACATTTGAATCGACCACCCATAGCCACCATTCCTCTAAACCATCGACACTCACATCTAACTCAAACAATCGTCCCTACCACAACACACTTCTCAACTTGACACATGGCACGTAATATGTAACCTCAAACCTAAGCACATATACCCAGTTATAGAGACTATGAGTAATAACATGTGTAGCAAATGATAGCTACACAAATCTCATGTGCATTGTCCACTCAAACCAATATTCTTGATCAGAGGAAATAATTAATAGATTGAGATTGACAAATTTAGAGATCGAAGAAAAGTTGATATCAATTAGGTTGGGTGGTGCATTTGGTGATTGAGGAAGTGATGGTTGGACATGCAAAAGATGAGGGCGAAACAAATTGTTCAAAGTTGTGGCACACAAATGTGGGGGAGAAAAAAATGATAACAGGAGAAATGTCTATATATATATATATATATAATAAAATAGAACGAAATTTGAATTCTTGAGATAAAGAGTGGTCCAGATCGTTTTGAGACAAAACATAAATACATCCAACGGACAACGTAATCCCAACATAAAAGACGATTCAGATTATCTCAAAAATTTTGATCTAACAATCTACAATAAGTACTAAATTTTATTTTCCCGCCCAACTCAAGTCTCTCTCTCATGCAATCCCAAGTCAGACATCCCAAATTAAATTTTTCAACCCAATCCAACTCTTAAATTAAGGGATCTCTCAGTACCCAACTCTGCTCCCCCCCCCCTCCCTCACCAGTGATATCTTTCCTAACCCAATCTAATCTGGCGATTAAGTGATCTCTAACTCTCCAACTCTGCCTCTCTTTCCCTCATCTGTTATCCAATGGACATAATTCCAAATCTCATGTTTCACACCAAATCTTTTTCCACAGCTGTATATACACAAACCTCCAAACATTGTTTCCACCCTCTCTCTGCCTCTCCAAACTTTATTTCCCCTCTCTATATGTCTTTCTCTTCTAGAGACTGTAGACGGCAATGTGCCAGCAACCATCGCCCAGTTCACCAAAAATTTGAATGTGCCAGCGACCACTGTCATTCCCAGGTAACTTTTCATCTCTTTGTCCTCTTCTTCACCCCTCTCTCATTCGCACAAACCCATTTCGCTCTCACTCTCTCTCTCTCTCTCATTTCCCTTTGTACCCCTCTGCAACACAGACACAACCGACACACCCACAGCACATACACTTGCACACACCCACATCAATTGTTGTTTTAAGTTTATTCAATTTTGGGATTCATTTTGTACGTATGTTGCCTGTTTGATTTTTTGCTTAACAATAAATATACCTGTGTTTGTGTCTAAAATTTTGACATTCCAATGCGAATTGAGGTTCGGTATATGCTTTATTTGATAAAAATTGAAGTGAGTGAAACAAATAGACCACTATGAGTGTTGGTCTTGGTCATTGGAAAACTTGGTTTTATGTGTTAAGTTCTAAAGGAATTTAAATATGAGAACATAATTTTGCCATCATGTCGTTCTTTGTAATGAAGCGACAATGGGTGAAGCGTGAGACTTGCTTCTTTTTGGGCGAAAATCCAATAAAGGTAATGATTTGATGATCCATTACATTCTTATTTGGTGATACAACTTTTATATGATTAATACATTTTTTAGTATGTACATAGGTCCATGTATGATGTATGTACACAGGTTACTGGGTATAAAGAGAGAGAGAAGAGAGATTTTAATTTTCTCTTACTTCTTTAAGATGATTCATAATGAAAGTTCCCCATTGACTGTTGAGGATAAGTGGGATTGGATCTAAAAACTGAAAGTTCCCCAGAAACTAAAGCTTTTTTATGGAGTGTTAAACATGATAAAATCTCATCCAATTACCTCAGAACTGTCAGACACTTGACCAATAACTCCTATCTCCCTTGCTGCTTCTTTCCCTCCGCTGCTCATCCACAAGCATCATCCCACACAAGTACACACTGCTTATCTCTATCTCTGTCTCTGTCTCTCTTTGCTTCTATATCGAAGGTCTTCAACACAACGCTTGGAAGGTGTGCGACCAATTGCCAAAGAGGTAACCAAATGCCCCCAACTTTTGTGCACCACAACTCTCTGCGCACACAAACACACTCCTAGTCGCTGCCCTCTCTCTTGCTGCATCTTCTCTTTCTCGCTGTTATTGTCGGAACTTCCCCACAACCATAACTTTCAGGGCACTTTATAATGCTATTTTTTTCTCAGCACTCTTTTTTATTCTATTTTTTCTCAGGCTCTTTATAATGCTATTGGATTTAATTTAGAATTTTTCTCTTTGGTCTTCAGGGTTTGGATGGCACTCAATATGACTACATTTTGTTGTGTGCTTTTTAGTAGGTTAAGTGCAATAACAGGTAATTGGTTTTTGTTGTAGAGAGAAAAATTTAGGCATCCATTTGGAAATGTGATTTGGTGTATGAGCAATGGGATATCTTATATAGTTTATAACTCAATGCAGGTGTGGTGGTCAGATGGGGAATGTTTTGCAATTTTGATGGAAACTAAAAGTAGCCTGTATTTTCTCTCCTCTTTTTTTTTTCTTTATTATATAGGGGTTAGTCTTTTTATTTATATTATGTTTCAAAATCAATTTGATTGTGTGTTTGAAAAAAGTGCATTTTGGACATTTTGTCCTCACTGTTGCTATTTGTATGAGTATGAGAAGGTTTATGAGGGGTGTTGTTTGATGTGTCAGAATGATCAGTGCTGGAAAGGGTTTCATGCTATGGCGCTTCCGTCGCCGCCACCAATGGGGGTGGTGGAGATGGGTCAATATCCGTGTTTTGGGTCAATATCCGGATTTGAAGGGGATAAAGGAAAAGGGTTGTTGTCGTGGATGCCTTTTTCTCCTTTTGTTGCTCAAGTGGAAATAAAGGAAGAGAAGAAGAACGATGTTCATAAGGATGATAATGTGTGGGAAAGAGATAGTTTTATAGAAAATTTTGATGATAGTGACGATTTTTATGATGAAAATGGAAGTAAAAATGAGGTGACACTGGAGAATTTCAATGCAAAGAAAGTGAAAATAGAGGAGAAAAATGAAGAAAGGGAGTGCGAACAATAATGGGTTGGAGAGAAGTGTTGAATCAGATGCTCATAACACCGGGAAGATGGCAATGAAGAGCAAAAAGCCAGTGGCAGAGAGAAAGAAGTTGTTGATGGGTAACGAGACAAAAAATTAGATAAATAAGGGTTATCCTTATGGTGGTGAAGAATTGGGCTTGAAGGTGGAAGCCAGTGAAGATAATGAGCATTTTGATTCTTGGTTTGGTGCAAGAATGGGAATAGGAAATGGTGGAAATGACTTTGTCACGGGTTAAGTGGAGTTTTTTTAGGGAGCTGATGATATCTATGTGGGTCTACAGGAGATTTCTGATGCTTCTTATGCTTGATGGCAAATTAGTTAAGGGATAAGGGGTATACACGTATACGATCTTTCTTGACTTAAAGTTATAATAAATCAACAAGTGGTATGTGTATGTGTGTGTGAATCGCTAATGGAAGTTTGCTAATTTGTTAATTTTTCAGATGAGAGGTTCTTTGACATTATTGGGCAATCGATGCTAAATGGCGTCAGAAGTTCTGAAGCAAAACTTGGTGGTACTACATCTTTGAGGTGAACAGGATAGTCATGGAATTGTACATTCATGGGGCATACTCCCTTTTTCGTTGAAACTGGTAGAATTCAATTTAGTGTGGATTAATTATGATTTTTTTTTAATAGTTATGAGGTATGGTCCTAACAAGTTCAATAGTGTAATTTTTTTATATAATATGAAATTTAATTATCGTAGCAAACTTAATTTATTTGAAATTCTAGCTGAGTTTAAATTATCATTATCTTTTCTTTTAAAGGTTTTAAGACTTTTGTCATTTGATATTTAAAGGTCAATGATACCAAATATCTTATTTTGTAACTTCTTAGTTTATTTAAATTTTACTTTGTAGGGTCCATATTCAATTGCGATTGTTGAAATTTTGTGTAATACATTTTTTTCGAACATGGATACATGTTTGCAATTTTTTTATGAGTTACATAGTGTCTTCAGGCTCGGGCAATTACTAGTATATATATATATTTGCACACACAAAATGAATAATCTATAAAATGAAATAACATTTCTATACTTCACTCGCCTTCTACAACTTCACATGAACTGTTCTAGGGATTCCATTAGAAATTAGATGGTATATATCATTTGGGTCACATTGTAACACATTATTAAAACTAAGGGTATGATATAGCACTTCTAAATATTATGGCTAAGGGTATGATATAACACTTTTATATGTTATGACTAACAAAGTAAAAGGTTTAAAATATTTTAAGGCATAAAGTGTCATTTGACCTTAATTGCCAAGATTTTTCAACACTTAAAAAAATACATTGACTTTTTTCCCTTCGAAATGGTTGCATGAATCCCAAAGGCAGGACTACTCCCCTCTTAAATTTCTTTTTCCATCCGATTTAATTATTTTACTTTAAATTATTAACTTCATTCTATTTATATTTACTTTATTAGTTACTAAACCCACCATATCTATATTTACTAATTAAAAATTAAATTCATTCAATTTTATTTCAACCTAGACAATGATTAAAATTTTATTTTAGTATATTATTTTGGTATAAAAATATTTCAGATATAAAATAAAATTAATAAAAAATTTTAAAATATTTGTCAAAATATATAAAAAAATCTTAAAACACCTTGAAATATTTCAAAGACATTGGTTAAAATATATCAAAATATTTTGAAATTATATAGATCACATTGGAATATTAAAATTTTATTTCAATTATTATTTTTATTTCAGTTTCTTGAACATATATTTAATAATTTAATTGAATGTGTATAAATAGGGTGAACTTAATAATTAATGTTTGAATATTGTTGGAGTTTGACCCAAACTCTCTAAGTGTTTTATTGCTTATTTATTTGGTATTAGTTTTAATGGGTTTAAGAGTTTTGACCCATAAAGTATTTTAGTTAATTTTGAGTAGTTTAATTAAAGTTATAATAGGTTGGATGTTATTAGTTTTTTAATAGGTTTTGATCTCTGTAAGTCTTCTTACATATGTAATCAATGATCTATGGCAAACTAGTTGGGGTTTTAATTCATTAAAAAATAAAATGTTTGGGCAGTAATCTTATTAGAGCATTATTCTTCCTTGATATTTTTCTTGATTAATTATTTTGTGTGTGAAATTATTTTTGTGGTGCTTCATATTATTTTGAAATCCTACATCTAGTATCAGAGCCAATTTTAGAGATGGCAAACAGGAACAAGTTTTTTCAATGTCCTGTTGGAAAATTTGATGGGACGTCAAATTTTTAAAATTGGAAAACACAAATAGAGTTATTTTTCAAGGTCATGGATTTTTCAGATATTATCACAGGCGGGTTCACATATCCTGGAGATCTACCAACTCACACAAAAGTCTAAAAGGATGAATTGGTAATTAATCGAAAGAAAGACTGCAGAGCATTGATATATATCTATGGAACAATTGATTCATCAATTTATGATAAGATTGCTCATGTTTCGACGACAAAGGCGACATGATATGTCTTGATCAATTGTTATATTGAACAAGATAAGGTGAAAAAGGTTCAGTTGCAGACCCTTCGCAAACAGTTTGAGATTCTTTAGATGAAAAAATCAAAGAGTATATTTGATTATTTTTCGCAGATGTTGGTCATTGTCAATCAAATGAGAGTCAACGGCGAGGATGTGAAGGATCTCTAGGTTATGGAGGAAATTCTTTCGGACCTTCTCAATGAGATTCTAATATATTGTCATAATTATCATGGAGTCAAAGGATCTTAATTCCCAAACAATTGATGAGTTGATGGGTTCCTTGCAAGCCCATGAACAAAGATTGAATGAATAGACTGAGATTTTAGGAGAAGAAGACTTGTAGACTCATACCAATTTCAAGAAGGAGAAGGATGAGTCTCATAAATCCCAATCAAATTAGAGGTATCAACATTCAAATGATCAAGGTATGTAGCAAAAATACAAAGGTAATAATTAGGGTGAACAACGTGATAAATCCAAAATCAAGTGTCATAATTGTGGAAAATTAGGACAGTAGAAAAGAGAGTGATTCAAATTAAAGAGACCTGATAATAAGAATTATTATGCTAAAATTGCAGAAGACAATAATGATAATTCAAAAGTTTTGTTTTTGGCTAATAATGCAGTAGATGATGTTCGAAAAATCAAGTGATATTTGGATTCAAGTTGCAGTAATCACATGTGTGGTTGCAGGGAGATGTTCACTGTATTGGATAAATATGTTCAATCAAATATTAAATTTAAGAATGCTTCAACCATCCCCATAAAGGGAAAAGGTAAAATTTCTATAAAATTAAACGATGGGTCTTTAAATACTATTTCAGAGGTTTATTATGTTCCTGGTCTTAGCCACAATTTATTGAGTATGAGACTGTTGTCAGAAAAGGGGTATGATATAAAGATTTTTAATGGTGTTTTATACAATCAATGACAACCGCAAGGGACTAATATGACACTCAATCGTTTGTTCCCTTTATAAATTAATTATCATAATTTACCTTGCTTTAATTATAAAGTTTATGGGGATAATTGGTTATAGCATATGCGGTTTGGACATATAAATTTTCATAGTTTAAATTTTATTGCCCGAAAAAAATTAGTTTTAAGTTTGCCTGTTATTAGTATTCATAGTCAAGTTTGTGAAATTTGTGTTTTGGGGAAAAAACATAGGGACCCTTTTTCCAATAAACAAGCTTGACACACAAAAAGACCCATTGATTTGATTCACTCTAATTTGTGTTCTGTTGGAGTTCCTTCCAATGGTGGGAGTATGTATTTTATAAACTTTATTGATGAATATGTATTTTATAAACTTTATTGATGATTTTAACAAAAAAACCTAGGTGTATATTTTGAAAAATAAATTTGATACTTATGATACATTTAAATATTTTAAGGCTTATGTTGAAAGGCAAAGTGGGAGAAAATTTAAAGTTTTGAGGACTAACAGAGGTCATGAATATATGGTTTGTGACGATTTTTTTAAAAATTATGGTATTAAGCATCAATTGACAACCAGGTATACTCCCTAACAGAATGGTATGACAATGAAAAAAAATAAAATTATTATGGATATGGTTAAATGAATGTTGAAATCTAAAAATATGCATAAAATTTTTTGGGTAGAAGCTGTTGCTTGTGCAGTTTATGTTTTGAACAGGTCCCTTACCAGAAGTTCTACAAGAAAAACTCCCTACACTACAAGAAAAAGGGTTTTTTGCATTAGTAATTTGTTGACTCAAAAGATCACATTATCGTTGCAAATAGTATTTTGCGATGGCAGCGTGATCTTTTGAGTCGGCAAATTGGGGGTGGCAAGCAATAAGCGATGCAAAAGATTTTGCATCGGCAATTAACAGTCATAAACGTGTTTGCATCGGCAAAATCCGATGCAAATGCGTTGTCGCAAAAAAATCTTAGATCCGACATTTTTTATTTGCATTAGCAATTTTCCATCGCAAAAGACCCATTTGCGATGGTTTAAATCCGTCGCAAAAGGTATTATTAGCCATAGTTGGAGACCATCGCAAAAAATCTCGTTTACAATGGTTAAAATCCGTCGCAAAATATATTATTAGCCACAGTAGGGGACCGTCGCAACAAACTCATTTACAATGGTTTTAATCTGTCGCAAAAGATATTATTAGTCATAGTACGACAAACTTTCAACAAACCCATTAATGATGATTTTTAACCGTCGAAAAAGATATTATTTGCCACTGCAAAAAGTCGACGCAAAAAAAATTATATTACTTTTTTGACGTTATTTGCATCAGCAACATACTTTCATAAACAATTTTTTTTTTATAAAACTTAATTATCTCTTTCACATTTTTCTCTACATCTATTTACATATCTAATACATTACCCATAACATCATTTGATTAAAATAATAAGACACATCTCTCAAAAAAATAGCATCTAAATTTAAAAATAAAAATATATTTAGCATAAGTAAATAACATCCGAAATTTTAAAAACAAAATATTTCAAACTACATAATGAAAGTGTCAATGCATAATAAACAATTTTAGTCTCCCAATGCACCATTTTCTCTTTAATCATGCACAATGTGTACTCTCTACCCATGCGTCATCTACTATCTGCGCTAGCAACTTATTTGATAGCACCTGCAAAAGATACGATTTGTGTTATTATTGTCAATAATATGTTTGGTTGTTAATTATATACATATTAATCAAGATAAAACATACATCACTAGATGACCAAGCAACAATTTTCCCACCTGCACGAACAATAAATCGTCGCATCTTCTGCTTGATTGGTGCATGCAAACTTGAGAAATTCCTCAACCCCTCTAAAGTATGCACTTGAAAGCCTTTCTGTTGAATCAATCTAACTCTTATCCATATTTCTATTATCCTCAACTGCTTCATATATCTACATGAAGGTAACTTAGTTATCACAAAAACTAAATTTAATGAGCACCCTATAACTAACATATTCATGTTAGGAGTGAAGAAGAATTAAAGATAGTAAGATGCACATGTGACTAAAAAATAGATGAATATATCAATCACTTACAACAAACTCAATTTAATTGAAATTGATGACATGCATGCAAGAAAATGAGAGAGAAAGTGAATACACTCATACCCAAGAATCATATATAATCCTTCCACATTGGCCCAAGAATAATAAATGCACTCACAACCCCAACTTCTGTCCCCGAAGTTATAGCCCAATCCAAATCATTAGAATTCAATTACAGTAGATAGAAAGAAAATGAGAGAGAAGCTTACAGTATAAAAGTGTTCACAGGCCAATCCAAATCTTGTAACCTCTAGATCACCTCCAACCTGTCAAAAGAGCCGTAACAACCTTGTTATATGCCACTCTTATGATTCAGTTTGAAAATAGCACACAACAAAGCATTGAATAAAGAAGTAATTAAACATTGTAAATAGCTCCTCCAAATATATGTACAAACTAGAGTACAATGCAAGAAAATTGGCCTAATGGGTGAATTATGTTGTTGCTATTGCAAGTTTGTGAAAAAAAACATCAATGTAGATCCACGCCATACTCTTCTAGCTAGTGTTCTGCTGTCGAATTATCAAGTTGAATTGATTTTACTAATTGATGATCAATATATGTGAATTATAGTGATATCTTCTAAATAGCCTAATTGTGGGTAGTGTTTAAGTCATAGTTATGGTTCACCAGTTCTCATCTTTAGTTCCCATTTTAAGTTGAAATGATATATTACACTTCCTAATTCGTACACATCACGTTGATGAAAATTACTTCATTTCATAGAAATTCTAAAAGGCTCTTATTGTCCTATCTCTTCTAAGTTGAAAAAATGATTATCATGATCCAAACTCTCCAAGTGTTTTATTCTTTATTTTTTTGATATTAGTTTTTAATTAGAGTTTTAATGGGTTTAAGAATTTTGACCCATAAGGTATTTTAGTTAGTTTTGAGTAGTTTAATTAAAGTTATAATAGATTTGATGTTATTAGTTTTTTAATAGGTTTTGATCTCTTTAAGTCTTCTTATACATGTAACCAATGATCTATGGCAGACTAGTTGGAGTTTTAATTCACTGAAAAAGAAAACATTTGAGCAGTAACCTTATTAAAGCATTCTTTGTTTTTTGTCTTCTTCCTTGATATTTTTTTTGATTAATTATTTTGTGTGTGAGATTATTTTTTGAGTGCTTTATATTATTTTGGGATCCTACAAATATAGTAGTTTAGAAGTAAGATAATTAAAAGGTGTGGAAAAAGAGATTTTAGGGACGAGAATAGCTCCACCCAATTCTAAAAGGTAATAAAAAAAATGATATTGAAAACAAAAATAAAAAAGAACCACTGTGGTTTAATGGGCTAGTTGACATTAAAGGAACCACTGTGGTTTAAGAACCAATACGTGCAAATATGTGTCAAGTCAAGAGAAGCTAGTTATATTTTTAATCACTATTGATCACAATGAGCGAAATAGAATGATGCAAGAGCGATTTCAATATTCTGGGGAGACAATAAGTCGACATTTCAATGATGTTTTATTAGGGATGACCAAACTTTCAATGGAAATCATCAAACCTCATCAAAATTTAAATTGTATCCCTTAAGAGATCAGATTGAATCCTAAATACTATCCATATTTAAAAAATTGTATTGGGGCAATTGATGGTATACATGTTAGCGCTCATGTTCCTACTTCAAAACAGATTCTTTTTAGAGGTAGGAAGATAGTATGCACGCAGACTGTCTTGGCAACATGCTCTTTTAACATGGTTTTTACATTTGTCAATGCTGGATGGGAAGGAACAACTCATGACTCTAGAGTGCTATTACATTGCATTCGTAATAGGCATTTAAACTTTCCAAAATCACCTCCAGGTATGAGTAAAGAATGCGTTGATTAATTTTTTTTGCATTCTTAACTACATAGAATAACTAATGGTTTTGTTATTTTTTTTTAGGAAAATATAATGTGGTAGATGCTGGCTTCCCTAATATGGATGACTATCTTACTCTTTATAAGGAAATGAGATATTATCTATCTGAATTTCGTAGAGGGGGAAGACCTCATGGAAAGGAGGAGTTGTTCAATCATGCGCATTCTTCATTAAGGAATGTGATTGAACGATGTTTTGGAGTATTAAAGAAAAGATTTCCAATTTTACAACAAATGCCCAGTTTTGATTTCACTAAACAAATGTTTATTGTTGTTGCTTGCATGACTTGCCACAATTACATAAGGCTTCATGACATCAGAGATGTATTATTTGCAAGGTATGCTAATAAAAACGTGGAGTTAGAGGAGGATGACAATGTAAATCAAACTGTTTTTGAAGAAGATATTGATTTTTCAGATACAAATCCAATGTATAGGAAGAGAGAACGTATTGCTTCAACAATTCTAAGGGACAATCAAGCATGATTTTTGATTGTATTTATTATTAACATGTGTTTTGCGACTTTAGTATGTCATTGAGATAGTTGAACTATGTAATTTTTTCGTATGATACTTTTATAAATATGATATTTTTGTGTGTGATTTTTTATTTTTTTTGTGTATTATTATATGTGTAGTATATGTTTGTATATGTGCATTAAATGCTATTAACAATTGAGACATAAATAAGTGTTTTCACATCCAAATGTATTTTTTATAAAATACATTAATTTAAACATTTTAAATTTTGAGTATCAAAACAATACTTATTTAATAAAAATATTTTTCTTATAAACACTTTTGATAAATATTTATTAAAAAAAATACTTTTTAAATTTCATAAATCATCTAAATGATTTTTGTACTTCCAAATAAACATCCACCAAAAGCCGACGTTTAATGTACTAGCCCGATAGCTAGGACCACTGTGGTCATGGGTCAACCTGGCTCATCACGTGATCACATACTAGATCTATAGTCATTGTGTAATTGAATTTGTAATGTATCAAGTTAACTCATGTAAAAATTATGTTTAATGGGTTCATATCATTCTCAGTCAAATTACTATTTATTAATTTATTTAATGAGTTCAGCGAATTAATCTCCTTATCAGTTATCATACCAACTTGCCAAAGTTTCAACCCCTTGGCATTGTATTTGTAGTTGTTGCACGTGAATGTCCTTTCAATTTTGGTTGGAATTGGGCTTCCTTGCAAGTGTCGTCAGGAAAGTAACGAAGATTGTTGATGTTTTGTATTAATATCTGAAAACCCAAATTTATCTATATTTACGTTAAAGGCCTTTAAACTTTCGATGCTTTTTTAATATCACATTTGCATGAGACACCACAATAAACTTTAGAAAGAATTACATTTAGATATTTTAAGGCTTGTTACTTAATCACTTAAATCTCATAATCTTTAAAATATTACACACAGACTCCCTAAAATTTGTACGTGTGCAACCCTTATACCCTTACTATTAATATATGTTAATAAATTACACCTACACTAAAAAAATAAATAAGGGGTCTAAGTCATTTTTAATAAAACATGAATTTTATAACCAAAATTCATGTTCTATTATGTCATTTATTTAAATAAAATCAAAAAATAATTTTTTTTTTTTAAAAACATAATTAGTAAAAAATTATAATATATATTAGAATAAAACTAAAAAAATAAATAAGGGGTCAAATTATACTGAACACAATATCTTTTAGCTTCAATTGGGATAGTTTGATATTTTTATTTGGTCATTTAAACGACTAAATTAAATTCTAATAGACAATATAATTATATACTAATTATGCTTTTTTAAGAAAATTTTGAATTTTGAATTTTTATCTTATTTCAATAAATGATACAATAGAACATGAATTTTAATTGTAAAATTTTAAAAATTTAATATTCTATCTTTAATTGAAATATTTTTTGTATAAATATAATATTTTAAAGTTAAGGAATTTAAGTAATATATGTTTATAAATTTCAAAGAGTAATTTATTAATAGATATATTTATAACAGGGTTTCAATTGTTACGTGCGTACAAATTTTAGAAAATCTAAATATAATATTTTAAATTATAAGATACCTAAATAATTAATTAACAAATCTCGTGAAACGTGAATGTTATTCTCTCTAAACTTTAAGTAAACAACAAAACAGCAAGTACTGTATTAGCTTTGCCTCTTCCGTGCAGCCTTTGCTCAAGTCTCCAACCACCATCAATTGTCGGTTTTATGACGTTTCCTTCATCGTCATCCGCCCGCCCCTCCTTATCTCTCGCCCCACCTTATCTCCTTCCTAAATGTCGACATTAAGGATTTTTTTGTATAGGCACCTCAGTAATAGTGATGAACGCGTTCATGTCACTGAACCTTACTCTAGTTAAAAAAATTATTATTAATTAAGTTGGGTGCAAATCTAATTAATTGGAAAATAAAAAATCTACCATGTTCATATTCATTTGTATTTTTCACAATTGTTTTGATTGGAAAAGTATTCGGCCACAAATATGGTTTTTGGTTGTTTAGAAATCGTTCTTATGCAATGTGCGTTCTCTTCAAAAAGAAAAAATCAATTTTATCACACAGTTCTATTATATGCACCTCGCATAATTTTCTCTCTGAATTAGTAAAAGACAGGTCATCAACATCGAGATTAAGATATTCACGATAAATAAATTTCACAACTTACTCTAAAAGATTGACAAGATTTAAGTAAAAAACATCTGACTTAAACTACCCGTTGAACTTAACTCTATTAACTTTGACATGAAATTGCTGGTTTGATTTAAACCATTACAACTTTATGAAAAAAGTTTGATTTTAAGTTTGGGCCTTGCTCTATAATTCAACCATATCAATTATATGATCAAAAGTAATGAATGATATCTATAACATTCAATTATTTCAAATCCTTTATGAAATTATCTTAAAAAAAAAGAACCCTACTTCAAAAAAGTTCAGTTGTCCAAAGAGAAAAACGACATAGTAGAGACACCCAAACGACTGGAAAAATGAGGTAGGACGTGTGTCAATCATCTCCCTTTATTCGTCAATACTCTTTTGTTTTGTTGCTAATAAATACTAAAAATACTGTTTAAATAATAGGTACCAAGCATAACCTTAACCCAAGCTCAAAAAAGCCCTCGCAAATCACCAATCCCAGCCAAACAGATCTCTCTCTTCTAATCATTCATTCATTCTCTTTGCCCTGCGGCAGATAGGAAGAGATTTGCAATGTCTTCTAAGCCATCGGAGAATGGAATCGAAGGTGACGATGAGAGAGAAGATGAAGAAGATTCCGACGAGGAGGAGGAAGAAGAAGAAGAAGAAGAGGATGAGCCGAGGCTCAAGTACCAAAGAATGGGAGGTAGTGTTCCATCGCTTCTCTCCAGTGATGCCGCTTCGTGTATAGCCGTGGCGGAGCGAATGATCGCGTTGGGTACTCACGCGGGATCCGTCCATATTCTTGATTTCCTTGGCAATCAGGTAGATTTTTCATTTTTATGTATACTTACTTCAATCGAAATTTCTTTTTTTTTTTACGTTGTTTGTTGCTATTTTGGTTGTTAAAATGGGAATTCAGGTTATTTATCTTTCTAATTCAGTTAAATAGTGAAGATCATGCTTGCAATCATTTGGAAGATCTAAATAGGCACTCATATTCGCGAAATCCTCTATGAGAACTGGTTTTGTATGTATGCTATATTATTTATTTCTTGACTGTTCGCTACGAAAACTCTTAAGATTATGACCTTGAATGAGCTTAGCCAGGTTCAAGCTTCAAGCTTCAAGCTTGTATGTATATGCAATGTATTCTCATCTCAATTCAACGCAACTTGTCCCAACCATTGGTTATTCTTGATGCTATTTTTTTGATAACAAATTTTTTTAGTACCAAAGACATTACAACAAGGGCGATTTGTATATCAATAAGCTGTAGGGAAAGAAAAAGAAAAAAGAGATACAAGTTACAATTTGCCTACTCTCCAATCGGCCCTAACCAAGAACAGAGGAAACTTTGCAAAGTGAGGAAACACCGAAGCCCAGAAGTTGACCAAAATTTATATTCTTTCCTACAAACAATCCTTCTCTTCACACTGATCTTAACAAATTTCTTGTGCTCCGTTTTAGCCACTCAGAAAATTGTCATTAATTATTTCCTTAGAGATGGAGCTTTAATATGTTTTCCAAGGCTCTAAAAATTATTCGTAAGCATTGCAATATAGGAAGAAGTAGAGACTGAACACGACGCAACTCAACGAATGCGAATGATCTTCTTCATAACACCAAAGCAATTGGGCAATTGAGAAAAAGATAATCAATATTCTCTTCACCACTCTTATTCACAATTGGGGAAGCAAAGAGAGATGAGGTCTTCTCCTTTGAAGCAAATCAATCATTTAGTCCTTTGTAAGCAATAGCTCAAGAGAAAACTTAAATTTCAAGAGACATTTTTGATTTGAAATCATCTTTGAATTACCAAAATGTGGTGAATTAGAATCATCAATCTACAAATGAAAGAAGGATTCACAAGAAATTAAAATTCCATTTGATGGAAAAGAATAGGATGACATGAAAGAAATAATTCAGATATTATCATAATAAGAGAGACTTATCTCCGCTCTGCACATTTTTCAAATCTAATTAATTCCCCATTCCATAATGATATATTTAGAGAAAGAAGGCCACTTCGGGAAATAGTTTTTTATGGACTTCGAGTTGTCCTTTAATCATTCACATAAGAATCATAGATCACATGGAGCGAGAGCTGGAGTGTAAAAGCAAAAAAATTAAAAAAAAAAAATTATAGCATGAACATCTTGAGAGCGTTATAGTATATACATACATGTTTAAATATATAAAAGTTAATAAAAATACAATTTAAAAAATTAAATTTACCCATATATGATAAATTAATTGAATTTGGTTAACATTGATTTGACTTTTGAATCCCACATGGAAACAATATGTGGATGATTAAACAAAAAGCCTTTGGAAGACATTTCTATGTCTTGGATAATCATCCCACATCAAAAAGGCATGAGAAGCTGATAGTTAAGCATGCTTATGAAATTGGTTAGTGGTTCTATTCTCAACCACTTCATTTTTTAACGTGGTTGCATGTGAAGCCTTTAGCTAGGAAACCTCAAATTGAGGTGAGTAGAGTAGAGGTAGTCATGCCGTTTTTGACATATTGGTTAGCTGAGTGTGAAGTCTTGGGGCTGTGACCTGGGCAGAGTTTCAATATTTAATTTGCAAATTTGGTAGAGTGAGAGCCCGAATTTATGATGAATTCACTCTCAAAGCGCGAATTCACACGCAAAATGGAGCGTGGATAGTGTGAGATGAATTATGTGACTCAGATCACAAAAATTACACTGCCAGCAACCAATATTTAGTTTTAATCACATTATGCCACACATAGTCTCATCCTAGGGAATCTCCAAAACTATTACCCCTAGAATGATCGTCCATTTCCCACTTAACCAAGTAGTCTTTCTTCCCTTCTTCACTACCATCTCATAAAAAGTCTATATTCATCATTTCAATTTATTTGCAACTGTCACTGGAATATTCTGATTGGATTTAAAGTTAACCATCCACGTTTTGATAACATTACCTTTTCCAACCAATCTAGTGTCTTCCCAATTTTTCTAATCACTGGAGCCCAGAAAAATTTAGCCTTAGAATTCCCACGTGATGGAAGACCCATGTATTTCATTGGCCCGTTTTCAATAGACAACCTATTACTCCACCCCCACTCAATCTTTGAAGCTTATCTTGTGACAAATTAATACTAACCAAGTAATGCTTACTCATATTGATATAGCAACATCTGTGAAACTTTAAATAAGATATAGAAACACCATCCCTTCCAAGCACAACAACCAAAAGTGAAACTGTAACTGAGATATAGAGACATCATCCTTCCAATCACCAAAGTCCTCAAAACAACAAAACAACACACACACAAAAAAAAAAAAAAAAAAAAACACACACACACACACAAAAAAAAAAGAAGCTTTCACCACCAATCTACTTAAAATATCAACCATTAATGTAAACAAAAAGGAAGATAAGTCTCAAACCTTTAGAAACTGTGAAACATCTCTCTTAGTGTCACTTTGAGAATCACAAAAATTTGCAATGCCAAGCAACCAAGGATTAACTTTCCTCACCTCCCCCAAAATATTTCCTTTGCAAAACCAAATATAGAACTCGTATTTTGATGTTCAACTTATTTAGTGTTTTTTCTTTGTAGTTAGAGGGTGTTTGAGACAAGGATGTGTTATATATTCTTTATCATCTCACATCTACATATATATATATATATATATATATAGAGAGAGAGAGAGAGAGAGAGAGAGAGAGAGGATCTTTCTTGTGGAGGTTGAATAGCATATGAGTGTGTTGGCTGATGAAATGAGACATTGTGAGCAAGATTCTGTCTCCAACTTAAAAGTGGTCGCAAGCAAAAATTGCTTATTTAGAAATTTAGAATTGAACTAAAATTCAATATACTGAGAAAAATGAGATCAAGTAGAAAAGGTGGGTTGCTTCTTTTTTTTTTAAACATTCGCTTTATTCTTGAGATTTGCAAATAAGATTTCTCAAACAATGAACAATAGTCTGTTAATACAAATTATTTGTCTGTTTTGAGTAAGTTGATATGAAACCCAATCCACACCTGTTTCACAAATAAAATGCTGGGTAACATGTGCCCACTGCTAGCTTACATCTTCATGGTTAAAATGTCTAGACATGATCAGTTTAAATGAACTAGGTATTTCATGCATGTGGGTCAAATTAATCTGCAAAAAAAATTATGTTGCAAATTAACTTTGTAGAGGATTTTTAGTTAAGTATCATTAGGGTAAATGGGAAGCTAATCGTATCTGGAGATCTTCACGAGTACTTTTTCAGCGCAAAAATTTAATGTTTTGTTATGTATTTAGCTCTATCAAAGCTGAAGAGTGGTTGCATTTTAGTTAGTGCTGTTAGTGACCTATTCTGGACGCCATAACTTGCAGGGATCTGTAATGAATAGTTTGTTTCTTGCAGGTTAAAGAATTCCCAGCACATACTGCTACCGTCAACGATCTCTGCTTTGACCTAGATGGTGAATATGTTGGAAGCTGTTCAGATGATGGATCTGTGGTAGTAAACAGTCTTTTTACTGATGAGAGAATGAAATTTGAGTATCATCGCCCGATGAAGGCCATAGCTATAGACCCAGATTATGCAAGGAAATCATCCAGAAGATTTGTTGCTGGTGGTTTAGCAGGTCATCTATATTTTAATACAAAGAAGTGGATAGGCTACCGTGATCAGGTCTGTTCTGGGTTTCTATTTAGCGGATGTTCCTTATCCGGTTTTGCAGTTTTGTTAAAATTTTTGATTTGTGAATGAAATATGCATTTTGTTTTCCAAGGTTCTGCACTCTGGTGAAGGTCCAATTCATGTGGTGAAGTGGAGAACGAGCCTCATTGCTTGGGCTAATGATGCAGGAGTCAAAGTTTATGATACTGCTAATGATGAACGTATAACATTTATTGAAAGACCCAGAGGAAGCCCACGCCCTGAGCTTTTGCTCCCTCATTTGGTTTGGCAGGTTAGTAGTATATTGACAAAAGCATTGTATTGGTTACATTCCTGTGTGGAGTTGTGCACTCGAGTTGCTGCTGGATCCACAAGGAGATGCGGAAGCATTCCTGTTATCGTAAATTTTTTTTTTCACATTTGGATTTTTAATGTGTGCGATGTAATACTATGTTTTTGGAATGTGTTAGTGTGTCAAGTAGGGTGTTTGACTTGTGACATGTTATTATGGTGGCTAGGAATGTTCTCGGCTTTTTCTTGTTGCTCTCTCCCCCCCTTCCCCCTTCCCCCTCTCTTTGCTCTTGCCTATCACCCTTCACTTATCTCTCTTCCAGTTCCCGCTACGATTGATAGACTTGGATGCGGTTGCTATTATTAGCTCTTCTCTCATTGTCTTCTTCTCTTTTTGTGGTTTTGAGGCTTGGAGGTTGCATGATGCACCCTCCTATTCGTTTTATTGTCTTCGTAGTTTTTCTTTATCATCTGTATCATTCATTTAAAAATGGTATAGAAGAGTAACTGTTATGTTTATTGCCCACGTGAGCCATGGTCACAACTAGTGGATGCTACTGTAATTGCTGCAAGCTTGCAGTGGCAGTCTGAAAGAGCTACTACAACAAATTGATATTTTTCATTTTTGACGTAGTACTTCTACTGGTAACCAAAGTATTCAACCCATGTTATGTTACCGAGTGCTTGTCATTGATTACTATTGTTCCGTCACATGCAGGACGATACCCTCTTGGTCATTGGGTGGGGAACATCTGTAAAAATTGCATCGATAAGAACAAATCAGAACAATGGTGCTAATGGGACATACAAGCATATTCCTATGTTGAGTATGAACCAGGTGGATATTGTGGCATCTTTCCAAACTAGCTATTTCATTTCTGGAATCGCTCCTTTTGGTGATTCCTTGGTTGTATTAGCTTATATTCCGGGGGAAGATGATGGAGAGAAGGACTTTAGCAGCACTGTGCCATCACGCCAGGTATGTTACCTCAGCATGCCCGAACCTGCTTTTTAAGACTTTGATCCTCTTCGTAACAAAAAGAGAAAGCTAGGACAATTGCTAAGGTTTTCCATTTTTTTACAGGGTAATGCTCAGAGGCCAGAAGTGCGCGTAGTTACTTGGAATAATGACGAGCTTGCAACAGATGCATTACCTGTTCATGGATTTGAGCATTACAAGGCAAAAGACTATTCTCTTGCTCATGCTCCATTCTCAGGTAAAATTTAGTTGCGTTTATAAGATCTGCATCCAAACAGGATTAATACTTGTGCATTTGAACACAGGTAGCAGCTATGCAGGTGGTCAGTGGGCTGCTGGTGACGAACCATTGTACTACATTGTATCCCCAAAGGATGTAGTTATTGCGAAGCCTAGGTTAGTAATACTTTTCTTTTCACTTCCATGGCATATGGTTATCCTCATTTGTATCTCATTATTTTTATGTGTACGCACTGTGGAGGAATAATCTTGTGCTGTTTCTATTGCTGCTATGATGCCTGTTGTATATTTCTAATATTTTGTTAATTTATTCGATTTACTAACATATGTTCTGTTGATCATTAGGGATGCAGAAGATCACATTTCTTGGCTTCTTGAACATGGATGGCATGAGAAAGCTTTAGCAGCAGTTGAAGCTGGACAGGGGCGGAGTGAGCTTCTTGATGAGGTATTTTGTTTTGTTCTGGTCCATTTGGTAATTTTGATAAAGAGGTATTTGCTTGATGTGGGGCTGATTATATACTTTTCTGTGTGTAGTTATATTCATACATAAAAAGTTGGCATGTAGATAGAGATTATGGCCTTCTGGTCAAAAAGAACGGTGCTCTGAATTGTATTTTTTTCCTGACACTTTTTGTTTATATGTCACACTTGATATTATGTGCTTCATTTCTATTCATTTTTCAGATGTGCTTATTCCCCTTTTGTGATTCAAAAAAGTAAATTAAGATTTATGAGAGAAAATACTGATCTAACTAATAGACAAATTCTCCTAAAAGTAATTTCCGTTTAGATTGAAAACTCTGAAATGCAAATTTGTTTTCTGTGCATGTTTTTTCTGCTCCTTTCTTATTTTGTGAACAGGTTACTTCTATATCAAATATTATTCTTCAGAGTTATTTCTGATGCGGTCAATTCATATATTATGATGAACCGTGAATCATTCAGGTCATTTACACACAGTGGTTTCTTGAGTTCTTAGCGGGAGTCGTATTTGAATGGCATGTAGCAAGCAATAGAGTACTGTTCCTTAACAACTGTTTTGCCACGGGTTATATCATGTCTGGTTGGCAACTGGCTCAAGGTTGGACACATATACATGACATGGACACGCTGACACGAGATTTCTCAAAAAAATAGGATATGGACACAATTAAGTATACATATGAAAAACCCACGGACGATAATTAAGTATAGACAACAATATCTTACACCAAATTTTGAAATTACCCAGCTTGACAAAACCATTGTAAGATTAACAAAACAAGTCATGAAATCAAATTCAAACAAAAAAACTTCAATGAAAAAATAAGGTCTTTTAGCATGATGGGATGTCAACAACAATCATTGGAGGCCATTGGAAGACTATAAGGTTGTTGGATATTGTGGCATGGGAGATAACATTCCTAGTTTCCTTTCGCTTTTTCTGGTCCTAATTTTTGTTTTACGTTTTAGGGTTTAATGGTCAGTTTGTAGGCAACCTCTTGTTATTTTTTATTTCTTTTTTTGTATTCATTTTAGTTTTTATTTAAAAATACTAGGATTTTATAATTTATATTTGACCCTATTTCTAAATTTCTTCAAAATGGAAGGTGTCTTGAAAATGTCGTTTATGCGTCCTGGAAGTGCTGCCTTTGTGTCCCCAACATTTCAGAAATTCCCAAAGAATTTTTGGACATTTTTTACTTGTCCAACATATGTTTGAGTTTGTCTATGTTTCAGACGTGTCCGACACACATACATAGACTTGAGAGATGTACTAGTGCTCCTTGGATTTTAATGATTCAATAACCGATTCCAAGTAGTTGGGGCAGAAATATTTTACTTGGGGATAAAAGGCTTCAAGTGTTGCAAGTTGAGTTTCTTGGTAAATTATCATACATTATGCTTATGTGTATTGAATTTGTAATCATTTAATGGTTTTCAAGCTTGGGAGAAACCACTTTTTAATATGTCCTTTTGTTTCAATTTGGCTATTTTTTTTTTCCTTAGGTGGGGTCTACATATCTTGACCATTTGATTGTGGAAAGGAAATATGTGGAAGCTGCATCTTTATGTCCTAAGTTGTTGAGAGGATCCGCTTCAGCATGGGAGAGGTACTGAATATCACGTGTTGCATACATTTCTGTCAAGTTCTTTGTAATAATTGACAGTGGGCTACTCCTCACAGATGGGTTTTTCACTTTGCTCACCTCCGTCAGCTTCCTGTATTGGTTCCATATATGCCAACAGAAAACCCAAGATTACGGGATACTGCTTATGAGGTCTGTAATTCTATATATACTAGTTGGTGCACACGTGCATTGCACATGAACCATTGTGTGTTATAAATTTGTTATTTTCTTTTCTTTTGTAAATTTATTTGTTCAATAGTAGAACAACTTAAGAGAATGGCTTTAGATGTACAAAGAAGCAACAGGTAAATAAAGGAGTAACCTAACAGAATACAATTGTTAATAATGTACGTCAAAAGGTTGCATCAGTAGCTGGGACCAAAAAACAAAAACAAGCTTTAATGAAAATTATTCTAAAAAACCAGCACAAAGGAACCTCAATGGACTTGGTGCTGCAACAGAATAAAATAGGAAACACTTTGGGGGAGAAAATAAGATGGGGTGAAAATAAGGGGTAGCTAGGTTTAGAGATGGGGTTTGAGTCAAATTAGGCTATAGAAGTCAATATATTAAAATAGAACCAAAAGCAATGAGCCAATTATAAGCCCCACCCCCAACCAAAAAAAAAAAAAAATCAAAAAACACTTCCCCCTTGGCCTCCATTACCTACCCAGCCAATCTGGGAATGTCACTGCCCCTAGTAACATAGAGGGGTTGCTTGGGCCTTTGTACTTGCAGGATTTTGGCTATTTGAAGAGCTTTCATGTATCATCTTTATAGTTTTGCAGTCAAGTAATTAGAGAGAAGCTTGGTTCCATCAAGTTTTAACCAGTATCAAAAGAATTAAAACTCAATTATGCAAACCAATGATATTGGCCCAAACAATAAGCACTAAAATCTCACATCAAAGTACCATAAACATCAAATATTAACATTCCCACAGTAACCTTTAATTAAAATCCTTCCCACCCTCCTTTTAGTATGCCATAATATAGACAAAGTCCATTCCCCTAAAAGATTCACATTCAGCAATCACTTCATACAGATTTAATTTCTTTCACTATTATTCGGACTTTTGCTAGCAATCTTACACCTAAAATGGTTGAAAACTTCTGGCCAATTGTTCTACCCTAGTGAAGCTGAGTTGTAGGTTGATTTAATGTACAAACTGAGAAATGAAACATCAACGTTTACTTTCAATTGCTTAATTAATGAGAACCTTTAATATTCGAGTATGCTTGTAGTACAAATCCCAATGCTTCATCTTCCAAATCTATTTCGATAAAATAAAATTTCAATTCTATATATTAACAGGACTTTCCTCCTTACACTCTCACTAAGCGTAACACAGGAAATCAAAACCAAGTAACATCAATGTCAATTTAGGTTGTACAACCAAGTATATTTAGTGAATGTACACAACACTATATCATCAAAAAATATATATACGGTACTACAAAAATCTTAGGCTTTTGTCTTCTTCAATGGTAATCCTTCAAGGCTTCTACGTTGCCCTTGATGATGAAATAAATTCATCAAAGGGACAGAAGAGGATCTTGGGCAGTTTCAAAGATATAATATACAAAATCAGACTATTGGTTAGTGAAGATTAAACCAAAAGGAAAATTATTATCGTTTGTACATGGGGTTCTTCCTTTAATGTATCCTATCAAATGGCTCAAACAATAACTATTAACTGGTCAACCATTTAGTGTGTCTATTAGTGAAAGCATGAAGTATAACTTAAGTAAAAAAACACCATGGTAAAGAACACAAGCAAAAAATCCGTAATATATAATATAATTCACTCACCCGCATGACCTTATCTAGCAGCAAAATTCATTCAAGTGTTTGAACCCCATTTGAACTCTAACCATCAATATAATTCTATCAATTCAATTGTCTCAACAAACACTCAGTAAACAGGAAAAAAAAAAAGAAAAAAATCGTTGGATTTCACAATATATCCTCGTCACAGAGTGTTGCTGAAAAGAATTCGAATCAATAGATATGAGATTATCTCATGTCATTTTAGGTCCTAAAAGATGCCTTCAACAAAGAAGCAACTCACAATCAAAAATCAAGACAAGGGACATGAACTTCTAAATTTGGCACACCTCCAAACTTAAGTGCAAAGGCTTGTAGATTCTTTCACCCAAGGATCAAAATTTCGTTTCGAAGTACCGTTTCGGTCAACTCAAAAATAGAAACGTTTCGGAAACGCAATGGAAACGCAGAAAAAATATGGAAACGCATAGAAACACAAATGCAATCCATTAATTTAAAAAGATATGCTAAATAATTTATTAATTCAACATATTTATTAGGTTAACATCAATTTATACAAGAATAAATTTAAATTTGAGGGAAAAAAAGGCTTGACTTGAGGCGAAAGTCACTTAAATTAGTTTCAAACACTTAATTTTTATGAAATAAACACATTTTTACATAATATTAAGGTCTTATAATACACATGAAATGCTAATGAGTACATACTTACATGGTTACATCCATTCCCCTGTGGAGTGTCGAGCAGGCTCATACATCGGTGTAGGCTCTGGGTAGCTACTTAGAGAAACTCCATATGTGACATAAATATGATGATAATAGTTATTCCAAATCATATTATTACGGTAATATAATCCAATTAATAATACTATTTTATTATAATACTAATAATGAAGGGTATCAAATTAAATTAATGATACTTATGTATACTTAAAAATTAAATGTAATTGCAGTGGGTATTAAATGTAATTACAGTAGGTATTAAATATAATTACATTAGGGTATTAAATGTAATTGTTAATACTTATAACAAAAAAAAAAAGTAAAAAACTTGCACCGCAGTGAGGTATTAAATATAATTACAGTATGTATTAAATATAATTATAATGGGTATTAAATATAATTATAGTAGGGTATTAAGTGTAATTATTTATTCTTATAACAAAAAAATTATAAAAGACAGAAGAGCAGTGGGAATTAAATGTAATTATAGTGGGATATTAAATATAATTATAGTGAGTATTAAATGTAATTACAGTGGGTATTAAATGTAATTATAATGGGGTATTAAATATAATTATTCATAATGAACCGAATATATCACTGTTTTGTCGAAACGGTACTGTTTCGATCGAAACGGTCCGAAACAGTACCGTTTCGATCGAAACACTGGAATTTTGTGATTCAACTACTGTTTCGTTTCGGAGTGTTGAAATTCCGAAACGTTTCGGACGTTTCGGACGTGTCGACACGACATTTTGATCCTTGCTTTCACCACATAGAATAATTCATATAATTCAAGTTACATCACAACCACTCTTAACTCCAAAATAACTCATTAATGCATGCACATAATTGACCAACATTGATAACGTGTGGCTAAACCCTAAGCCATTTGAACAATGATTTCACCTCCAAATTAACAATTCACTAAATAATCATTGTTTACTATTGTAGGTGTCATCAAAGAACTCAGAGATCGTCACCTTGGTAACAAACAATAAAGAAAAAAAAGCATATAGGAACAAAGCATTGGGTACTTACAGAACACAAATTTTAGATTAGAGTTGGTTTTTAAGTGATTGTCTTCTTCACGGTCTCCTCCAATCAAGCCAACATGACTCGAATCTTGATGGTTCCCATTGTTCTTGGGCCATTGTAGGTAAATATCACGGTGCTCCTACAGAATTTAATTGAAATGTGAACCCATATATCTATTTACATTACGAAATCTGATAGAAAACATTACAAATACTATAGATTAGAAAGAGAAAGAAATTGATAAGACCACAAACCATTTTATCCAAAATCATTGCATGTACATAATAAGTAAAATCGAAAAAAAAATATAGGATCCATTTATCTCAATAAATTGATTCCATCAACAAAATCCTAAATTAAATATTTCATAACATTAAGGAACACCACCAAGCAACAACGAATAACAATAATAGCACAAAGAAATAGATGAACACATTTTAAGAAAAATTGAAGTAGGGGAGAAAACAATGGGAACTGTGTTGTAGTGAGCTCAAAATACATAATAATATAGCTGAAAAAATCCGAATTAAGGAGAGGGCGAAGAAACCGGGGGAGCAAAGTTTAACTTGTTTTTGAGTTCGATGATTATGGGATTATTGCAAGTGAATTGGAGGTAGACGTCGTCCTTTGTAGTCTCATAGTGGTTGGTTGAAATCAAAAGCAAATAAGTTGAGAAGAGAAGGGCGAGGGAGAAGTAGGAGATGAAGGGTATGAGTTTAGGTGATGGAAGAGAGAGGGACTAACGACTGAAAAATTGGGGGGGAGAGAGAGACAGAGTTAAACAGGTGAGAATCAATTGGAGTGTGTAGCATTAAGAGAGAGAGAGTTAACAGGTGAGAAGCAATTGGAGTCTGTAGCATTAATTAGGAGGGATAAGGATGATATAGATGTAATTTTGAGGGATAAATGTGGAAAAAAAATATTTTTCAAGTATTGAAACATTTTAAAGTAGTATAGTAATAATCCTGAATAAGAAAATTTTCAAACCCACATTAGAAGGCAGGTTGATTTAGTAGAGGGGTGTTCTATCTCTTTTAAGTTCCACCTATATAATGAATGCTTATATTCAATGCATGATAAAATTGGTATTATAGAGCTTATTAAGGATATAATGAGAAAATAAAAGTTTTTCATCCTAAGTCACTTTAATAAGTAGTATAGATTCTGTGAAGTATATGATCTATTTGACGTGCCATTTTGTGCTTCAATTTGGTGTTGTGGTTCAGGTTGCTCTTGTAGCTTTGGCTACAAATCCATCTTTGCACAAAGATCTATTGTCAACTGTTAAATCTTGGCCGTCTGTTATTTATTCTACATTGCCTGTTATCTCAGCCATTGAACCTCAGCTTAATACTTCATCGATGACTGATGCCCTCAAAGAGGTCAGTTGAATGATTGTGGTTGTTATACATGTATGATGTTTATTATCACATCTATTTATTTCCCCACTTACCATGTCAGGCTCTGGCAGAATTATACGTAATTGATGCGCAATACGAGAAAGCTTGTGCACTTTATGCTGATGTAAGTGCTCCATATGAATATTCATGCACAAATGCAGCCACCAGTCAAAATAGTTGGAGTGTATGACATGCATCCATAAGATATTATTTGGAAGCAAGCTGTGGCTCTATTCTCTGCTTTGACGTTAGCTTGTTTTTTCCTTTAATTTATTTAATGTGGTTTGATATTTCAGCTTATGAAGCCGGATTTATTTGATTTCATTGAAAAACATGACTTACATGATGCCATTCGTGAAAAGGTATGTTTATGTAAAAGAAATGGTGAAGGTTTGGGGTTGTTCTCGAATGATATTAGCTTATTGGCTAGGAAGCATGGGTACGGACACGGACATGAGTGTCGTATTCGATACGATACAAATATGAGCATATGACAAAGTTAAAAAATATAGGATACGGGTACGAAAAGAATACGGTTATTAAAATAATATAATGTATTTTTTAAATAATAATAAAGTTGTAATATATTAAAAATAAATCATATATTATAACAATATTAATAATAAGACCTAGTAAATATTAATTTTTTGATTAAAATTGCAATAGATCAAAATAAATATCCATTATTTTCATCAAGTATCATTGCATCCATTAACATTTATAGTATACAAGTTACATGTCAAAAATTATATTAAAAAAAATAGAAATCACATCTCTTTTAATAGTCAACAATTTTTTTATATTTTTTTTAAATTTCTCGTTGTATCTTGGCTGTATCCTGAACGTGTTCTAGACATATCCTGGCTGTGTCCGATTGGATTCACTATTCAAAATACTTCTAGCCACCCAAGACATGTGTCTGACACTGCCAAGGCACTCATTCGGGAAGTATCTGTGCTTCCTAGCTTGTTGGTTACTTTGTGTTCCAGAAAAAGAAGACATAGATGCCCCAAAACAATTTTTGTTCTTTGATACTGGCATATTAGAGTTTTTCTTGATTTTGGTTTGTATTTGCTTTAACTTGTGATCTTTTGACTCTATTGTTTGTTATCCATGAATTTTCAGGTTGCCCAATTAATGATGATAGATTGCAAACGAGCAATTCCATTGTTGATCCAGCATCGAGACCTAATTACTCCGTCTGAAGTTGTTTCACAACTTTTGGCTGCAAGGGTCAAGTGTGATTCCAGATATTTTTTGCATCTGTATCTGCATGCACTATTTGAAGCTAATCCTCACGCTGGAAGGGATTTCCACGATATGCAGGTATGCAGGTGGTGAACCACTATTAAATAGAACAATGCTTTATTTTATAGTTGGCCCACCATGCATATTTTGTCCCAGAGGGTCAAATGAAGTGAAAAAAGAACATCCTCTGCATAATCATTAAATGGGGCTTGAATTACTTAATCCAATAATTAATTATTAATAATTGATTCTAAAGGTTCATTCCCATATCCACAAACAATAGGCAACTGCAGTTCAAGAAGGTGCAACTGATGAGTTTTCTGTTATATCAAAACTTACTTCTAATTGAACTGGTGGTTATCAAATCATGGCAACATTTTGTCATGTTTTTGTTATTACAATCTTGGTCAAAGCTTTTAGTTCTTGTGGATTAGTGACATGTATCGGAACATAAAGCATCTAGCCTGTTCAGAATTCTAATTGTCATTTGCTTGGAAGATAGGTAAAAATAATTTTGAGCGGGCGATGATTTGTCCTTTGCCTGTGTTATCAAGAAACCTGGTTTTTATTGAACCTATGATGCCAGCTGTTTAGAACAACCGGGGCTCCACTTCAAGTCAATTTCACCTTATTGCAGGTAGTTTGCATTTGCTTCGCATATATATCAGGTTATGATTTACTTCAGAAAATTAGGTAAAAACGATGAAATGAATACAAAAGAAAGACAAGATGATGACCAGAAGGCAAAACGAAGAAGAGTGGAATCGCTTTATGCAATCCAATATTTGTTTCTGACAAAGCTGAAGTGTTTGAAGGCATGAACGAAAAGCGTATATCATTTGGTTTACCATTAACTAGATGTTGCAGATTAAAAAATGACACATTTTGCATAAATAAGGCCAAAATACCTTGCACCCTCAATTAATAGGACCAAACCGAATAACTGCCTCTAGATATGTTAGACGGTGTTTACACTTGAAGTGGTAAACCGATTTACTTTGGCTGCCAATTATGATTGACTGAGCTGTTCTGGCTGGGCTAACTTTTTGTTGACCCTTGAACTGCGATATAATTTTGGCATTTGTCCTTTATGGGTTGATAGCAATCAAATGAGCTTTTCAGCCGATTTTCAGTTTCATGATTATTGTTATAAGATGTATTTTTCACTTCGAGTACATGTCTTATGTTCTTACATGCTTTGTTTTTAGCTTTACATTCAGTTTTTTTTTTTAATTTTTATTTTAGGGAACATTTTCTGTTATAACATACTTACCATTTGGGGGCACACAGAGAAGGGAGGGGGGGTTACCTGTTTGTTGATGTAGAAAAGCAGCTATTCCTGTGTTGTAGAACAATTGTGCTAATGTTTGTAATTACTGTAATAGGTAGAACTCTATGCGGACTATGATCAGAAGACGTTGCTTCCTTTTCTTCGGAGTAGTCAGCATTATACTCTTGAGAAGGTTTGCGAAGTTAAAAGAGTGATAAATTATAGTCTTCCATGATATGTTCCTCTTGTTGACATTGTTTATCTTGAATTTAACCGCAGGCCTACGAAGTCTGTGTCAAAAGAGATCTACTAAGAGAGCAAGTTTTTATCCTTGGTCGAATGGGAAATTCAAAAGAAGCCCTTGCAGTGATCATAAATAAATTAGGGGATATTAAAGAGGTACCTTCACCTTATTTATGATTTCTTGTGTGTACTCTGCTTAATTCTAAAGTTTCACAATGGTGTGATGAGCTTATGACTTTGCGCAGGCTATAGAATTCGTGAGTATGCAGCAGGATGATGAGCTATGGGAGGAACTGATTAATCAATGCCTTCACAAACCTGAAATGGTGTTCTATAGATTCATTTTCTTGATATATGCACTTCAGAACATCATCATTACATATCAAAACATTCTTTTTGCAAGTCGTTACACTTGTTTTCCCTAATTGGCAGGTAGGTGTGCTCTTGGAGCATACTGTTGGCAATCTTGATCCTCTCTATATCGTGAATATGGTGCCCAATGGCCTGGAGATACCTCGGTTAGTAAGATGGGAGTATTATTAGTGTTTTTCTAGTGGTTGCTGTGTCGTCATGTTCCTTCTTTTATGTGAACTTGAGCTTGCAAGCAGTTATAGTTATGTGTAATTCTCCTCGCATATTATAGAATTTTGGCTTGATTAGTAGTTTGATACATTCAAGATTTGGAGTTTCAAAAACTTCAATTTGTGGTTTCATTTGTTGTTTTCCGGAATGCAACTGCTAATTAACTTCCACAATTTTGCCCTATCTTGCCTCGCAGTGTTGTTGCCTTAAATTTGGTAGGAACTTTATGATTACAGCTTACATGCTGCGCTATAAAGTGCATGCTGGTAAAGTTTTAAAGTGAGTGGTGAAAGGTTTGTATACTTAGCTCCCACTTGGTCAATGGCTAATCTGATGCTTTGTCAATCATTATTGTTACCGTTAGGGCTAGTCACGAAGGTTTAAGTGCTTTTATTGATGTGATGATCTGCGCGTATTGTGACGTCAAGAGTTCAGATTTCCATATTACATGGACATGACATCTAGAAGTATTTCCTGGGTGTTTAGTCTTATGCTATCTTTATTTGACAACATGAAGAATCTCCCGATGGGCATTACCATATTATGCGGACCAATTGTCTACTGCTAACATTATTATGTTAATTTTTATACTCTGGTTGTTTATTTGACACCATGAAGATTCTCTGACAGCAAAGTGTTTCTTTTTTTACCCCGAACTATAATTGACATTTTCCTACTGAGTAATGTGTAGGTTTCAAGGTTACCTTAGTAAATGGTACTTATCAATAATTCATTTAGGGCAATCAGATGGTGGGCCTCAATTAATCTAAAAAAGAGACAATTAGAATATCTTACTGAAATGTGGAACATCTAATTTATAGATCATGGTTTTGGCCTGAACTGAACTAATTCTCTGTGGCAAATTTCTTCTCCTGGGGTGTAACACTAATGCCTCATGCACAAAACACTTCTTTGCTCCTCATGTGGTTTGAGTGACGGTAGTTATTGTTGAAGTGCATTCTATCTAGCCACCCAGATAATACTCGATGTTTTTAGCCATTAGGTTTGTTTAATTACAAAAATAATGGACTGAATTTTTTTGTTTTCTAAAACATTGTGTCTTTCAGGCTGAGGGATCGTCTAGTCAAAATCATCACAGACTACCGGACTGAAACTTCTCTTAGACATGGGTGTAACGATATACTCAAGGTACCCTCCTGCTTCCCATACTATGTTTGCATGCTCATCCCTTCTTGCTTTATTTCCATCTTACAATAGATTGGCTATAAAGGCTTGACATTTTCATCTAACTGGTAATTGCAGGCTGATTGTGTTAACCTTTTAATAAAATACCATAAGGAAGCAAGACGGGCTATTTACTTAAGCAATGAAGAAGATGAAGCACGTGCCAAAAGGTATGAAAATAGGGCTTCTCAGTCTACAGAGAGAGCTCTGAGCATGAAGACCATGGAGGTTAAGTCAAAAACGAGGGGAGGCGGGCGGTGTTGCATGTGTTTTGATCCCTTTTCTATACGGAATGTGTCGGTCATTGTATTCTTCTGTTGTCATGCCTATCACACATCGTGTCTAACGGATTCCACCAATTCTCTTAATGGCAACAAAGGGTCAAAAGCCACTCTACATGATGCGGTATCGTATGATTATGGTAATGGTGATGTCGATGATGATGATGACGATGACGATGGCGACGATACCCCTTCGGGTGCTCTTCGGATGCGTTGTATCTTGTGTACTACAGCTGCAGGTTGAGCACGTTGCGTATGCGCGTGTGCAGTATATTTTGCTTGTGTTGTGTGTATAATATCGGTGGGTTCTATTTTTAGGAATTTTTGTTGGGTTTCTATGGGCAATGTTCCTTGTATTTTTTGTGCATTATTGTTGGTCTTATTACCCCCCCGGCTATTTAATGGCCTTTTAGGGTCCTTTTCCATGTCAACGAGTGTAGTTATTGTAGATTCACGAGGTTGAGAGAATTGATTTTGCAGTTTTTCTTTGAAATGTGAAAGGAGTGGTTGCACGGTAAGGAAGGGCTTACTGCCATTACTTGAAACTGGCTTGTGCTGTGTGCCACGAGGAATTTTATCCTAGCAGCTAATTAATGTTACATCTTGTTCTTTTAAGATTTTCAGTAGTCTCTGTGTGTGTGTATTCTGTTATTGAGTGGTATACAGTTTTTTTGTTAGGTCATGTACTATGTTGTATCATTGTGTTATTCGAAGTAGTGTGCAAGAGGTAGTTCAAGTGATAATAGAGACGAATTGTAAATTTAAACGTTCTGAGTTTGAATAATGTGTATTATGTTATTGGGTCGTATACAATTTTTTTGTTGGGTCATGTACTATGTTGTATCATCGTTTTATTTGAAGTGGTGTGCAAGAAGTAGTTTAAGTGGTAATAGAGACGGGTCATGAATTTGGGAGCATATATCATGAGAAATTTATCTTAGTCTTTGCGGGAATGGTTTGTTTTTAATCGGACTGAAGAGGGGATTAGTTGAGATGTATATAAGTTAACCTAGATACATTTGGTCGTTGAACCGAAAAAAAATAAAAAAAGAGAAGTGGTGTGCAACAATGATTTTTTTGGGCAAGTCTGCAAGGTGTGTTTTATTTTTTAACCCTAAATTTATATCCCATCATCTAATTAGATCCCCTAGAGATATTAAGAGCAAAGGGTCCATACCATTGCTATGATGAGAAGTAAACTCAACCGAGCCTGGCCACACCACTCGTTTCTCACACCTTCCCTCCCACCAGAAGTCTTGAAAATTTTCCAACTCATTTTCATCAGCTAATTTACCAACTTCGTCAAATTGGGTAAAATATAGTCTGACCCCTCAATTAGTACTGATGTCTCTTCACTCTCAAAACCATTAACTTCAACATATTATTTTGTTAATTACTTGAATTGATTTCACATTGCATAAAATGCAATCGTCTGTTGTGGTTTGAATAGAAAACGTACACATATTACCAAGTTTTTGAACAAATTGAAGCAATCATAGTTTTTTAGGTTTTTTTAGAAGGTTTTGTTATATTTTAAACATTTCTAGAAGATTTTACATAAATTTGCCTCTAAACTTGATCCATTCAAAGGGGGTGCCAGACCATAGAGCTGAATTAAGGGTTGAAAATTTAATTAAGGTCCTAAAATTTTGAGGCTCTAAGCGATTATTTTAATAGTTTGGCCCAAAGTCGATCATGCACGTCCTTCTATTCAAAAGATCGAAATGTTTGAGTGTCCCTCATTATTAAGTCTTCGTTCATGAAATCAATTAGACGAGACAAAATTAATTACAAGATAACATGTAAGGATTAGAGATATTATTTGTCTTAATCCATATTTTATGTATTTTATTTCAATTTGTCAAAAATGATGTGTGGATTGTTACAAGGTGATGACATAACTCAAAAGTTCGATGTCATACGGTGATGCAACATAGTTTTTTATTTTTTTTGTTGCTGGAAATTTAGACATTTAATATATATTAAATATTACATACTGGCTACATGTTATCTGCATGTGGTGGTTCAATAGTATACTATCCATAAGAATTGTAATTATACATAGATTACAATGGCTAAGTACACTCTTTTTAGCGAGCATATCTGTACATATGTTTGTCTCTCTTATCTCTTTTCTTGTTTGACCTGCACTTCTCGAAATCTCTCAAACAACCTATTAGGGGAACTGGATACACTTTGAGGTCTGTAACAAATACTTTAAATAAAATAGCTTAAACTTTTTGAGATGGTGATTATTAATCAAGTTTTACACTTCAGTTTTATATATATATCTTTTCAATTGATCACAACTAATCCACCTAATATTCTAATTTTATAAAAAATTCTTTTGTTCATTTACTTAATTTTAACCTAATTTTTTTGGTTATATTATTTTTGTTACTAATGACAAATAGATTAAGATTTTTTTTTAAAATTCAAATAGTTTTAAAAATGTTCTCTTTCTTCAAATTTTTTCCTATGCAAATGTTTGTTTTCTAATTATCATATTTACAAATCAACCAAATACTAAAAAATAATATGAGCAAAAAAATTTAAAAATATAAAAGTTAATTTGTTGTTGTGGCCCACAAAATTGAGATATGATACATGGATTCTCGCATATCATTGCCTATTAGAAAATAAAATAGAGAGAATCAATGAATTAATATCTTGTGTCTTTTGGTGATTTAAAAAAATACTACATTCGTAACAAACAAAAAAGAGAGTGCGATTGGAAGGAGATGATAAAAATAAATATTTTGATTGATATTTTAATTTTACATAATGATAAAATCACAGTTAGAGGAAGAACATGAGTGTGTGTGAGAGAGAGAAATGACTAGTGATACCTCCTTGAATAATATTTTTTACACATTTTCAGTCATTTTATTTTTTTACCAAATTTAATTGTGTGTCATGGGGCTAGATTTTTGAGCCCAAATCATTTAAATAAGTTTTTTTTGTTGATTGAAATTTTAATTGTGCTTATTATTAGATTTAATTTATAGGTTTAAATCTAGAGTAATGCTACTTACAACTAAAAATTTGACATAATGATGTAATTTTATTAAAATCATTAGATCAACATTAAATTTTAATCAAAGGTCAGGATGAATTAGATTAACAAAGTAAGTCCCACTATTCTTACTCTACTCTTAAATCTATGGTTTGGTTGGGCTTAAACTCCATATTATAGAGGCGTTTGGGTTGGCCTAAATTGCTTTGACCGGAGTACAGTGATTTTCAAAGTTTGATCATACTTTGGAACTCAAACCACACTCCTTTCGCTAATTAAATGTATTTTCAACCCTAACTCAAACTTAAATTTAAATAAATTTTTTTCAAAAAATTATTTTAACTTTTGACTCAAACTTATATCAAATTCCTTTGAAAATTTCTTAAGAAGTCTTGGATAAGTTGGTCTATGTAATACTATTGAATTAAGCTGCCATGAATATGTGTAGAGTTTTATTCATATGGCTTCTTCCTTTGCTTTTTTCAATATCATCAACAACTACTACTTATGCCCAAGCAAAGTTAATTACCAATAATAACCTCCAATAAGTAACACCAAACACACAACAGTGCGGACAATAACGTCATTTCGATCATCATCGTTGTCAAGACACCCAAGTCCAGTCCACTATGTTCTCATTCTCTTCTATGTTCACAAACCGAAAGGAAAGCTGTAATTTCTCTCACAATTCATGGGCGAAAAGGTAAAATGGAGCTTGACCTCCGCCCTGATCGGCGCAGCCACAGCCACCGCCACGACGGCGATACTCTCATCTAGGCCTCGAGACCCAACGTTCCACCTAATCTCAGTCAACCTCAGCTCTCTCAAACTCAACTTCCCACTCCTCGACGCCGAACTGATCCTCACCATCCACGTCACCAACCCCAACATCGCCCCCGTCGACTACTCCGCCGAGTTGTCCATCTTCTACGAAGGATCTCTTCTCGGCTCGGCTAAAGTCAAAGCCGGCTCGCAGGCCCCTCGGTCTTGCCAGCTCCTCCACCTTCCGACTAGGCTCAGCGGTGTTGAGCTGGCTCATCACGCGACGAAGTTTCTGGCGGATGTGGCGGCGAGAGAGATGGTGCTCGACGCGGCGGCGGAGATCGAGGGTGTGGCTAAGGTGTGGTGGTGGAACCATAAGTTTAGGGTCCACGTGGATAGTCGCGTGACCGTTGATCCGTTGTTCCTGGAAGTTGTTGATCAGGATAATAAGTCCCAGATGGAGGTTTTCGTCATGTGATGTTATGAAGTTTGACTATTGTCTATGATGTAATTCTATATATATTCTGTGAAGTATATGATCTATTTGACGTGCATTTTGGGAATTGATGCTTCAATTTTGTGTTGTGGTTCAGGTTGCTCTTGTAGCTTTGGCTACAAAGATATGTTGTCAACTGTTAAATCTTAGCCGTTTGTTATTTATTCTACTTTGCCTGTTATCTCAGCCATTGATCTCAGGAGCGGGTCCTCTACGGTAAGAAGGAAATCGCATGACATGGGCTCAAGTGGAACGACGGTGTTTCACTTGTTTTTAAATTTTTTCTTTTTATTGATCCTTACCAAAACGACGTCGTTTTGGTCCTTGAAATTCCAGATCTGCAGTCACCCTTTTCTTCGTTAGACTTCAACAGCAAAGCCTTGCGAGGTGCAGCAGATCTGGGCGACTTCAGGCAACTTCTACGACCTCAGGCAGCTTCGACTTCAGGCAACTCCGACTACAGGCAACGTATGTTCTCTCTCTGTTAACAATTGCCATATATATTGCCTCACAACTCAAATTTACTTCTATGAGCATTTGATGTTGAAATTAGAGATGCTTTCACGAAGAAAACTGGTGATAAATTTTACACTCTTCACATTATAGTTGGAGAACACAAGTTAGTTGTTATCTCATCTCTCTCTCTCTCATTTTCCCCTCCCTTTCTCATTTATCTCTGTCTCCCTCTTTCTCCTTCAAGCAACTCACACACACACACACACACACACACACCTCCCCGTCCTCCACCTGTTTGAGAAAATGTCAAAAAAGATTTGGTAAGCTTAATTGTTGATGATAGGCACCTAAAGAAAAAAGGCAATGAATGTGAATGTGGAAAGTATCATTGTAAGGGATGAAACCCTCCACTCAGGATTTCGGCTTGACCTCCGCGCGTTCGGGAGTAGCCTTTACCCCTCTTCCTGAGCCGGAGCCCTGGCCTAGCCTAATGTGGGGAGGGCGCACCGTATCCCACATCGGAAGAGAGTCGTCTTCCCCCCTCGCATATAAGCCCTTGCACTCAAAGGAGGAGGTACCCACTAGGCACCTGATCAGGTACTAGTGGGTACCTCCTCCTTTGAGTGCAAGGGCTTATATGCGAGGGGGGAAGACGACTCTCTTCCGATGTGGGATACGGTGCGCCCTCCCCACATTAGGCTAGGCCAGGGCTCTGGCTCAGGAAGAGGGGTAAAGGCTACTCCCGAACGCGCGGAGGTCAAGCCGAAATCCTGAGTGGAGGGTTTCATCCCTTACAATCATGGTGGTGGTCAGGTGGTTGTAGATCTTGGATAGGATCATAGTGTATGTAGTGGTCATGTTGGTTTGTGTTGCTAAATTGTAAAAACTGGGATGGTATGAAACACTGGATCAGTTCTGTAAGGAGGAGGTTGTTTTGACAGAATGAGGAGTGACTGTTTGGCAGTCTGTTTTGTCTATGTAGTGTTGAGGATACTGTGATGAAATGAAGTTTAGAGGGTGCTGGACTGATACTGGTTTGTTGATTTTAGACATGGGCTTATGTTGATGACTGGGTAGTTGGAATGTGGAAAAGTTATATGGTTTGCATCCTTTTGAAGGATTAAAGCTAGCTCTTGGTAAAACAGAGGTGTTGGAGTGAGTAACTGATTTTCTGCACTCTTTGCATTAGATTCAACTCAAGGATGTTGTGTATAGAAAGAAGGTGCTGAGCTGGATCTGTCTGCTGTGGATTGGATGATACTTTCATGTCTGCATTGGACTAATATTCTGTTTTGCATTGCACTGCATTTATCTCTGTAGTACTGCACTGTGCTGGAGTATGAATTATTCTGCTCTGGACTGAGTAGAAGTTTCCCAGAGTTGCTGGTAAGCTGGAATAGTGATGGCAAATTGAGTTTCGTCTGAGGAGCAGGTTTGCTGTTATGTATTGGCCTAGAATTTCTGAATCAGGTTCCAGGCAAGAGCTAAGGTGTAGGATTAGAACACAGTTGCTGTACAGGATTTTTGATGACCGAATTAGTAACGGATTTTCTGTTTTTTTTTTGTGTACAGTTTACTGTTTTATATGGCCTATGAATCATATGATCCAAGAGAATCTCAAACTATATGTCAGGATGGTTTATATGGTCTGTTTGGCGCCATTCGAATTTTTAATTGAGTTTGAAGATGTTAGGCAATGAATCAGTCAAAGCATCATGATCTAATTATGCTGTACAAATATTTTGTATAATGTCCATTCATTCTGGCTTGTTGCACTTTGAATGTTTATATGCTTCATGTTTGATCAGGTTTGATCATTCACTTCAATGAACTACTATATGAACTACGATATGGTATCTGTAAATAATATGATCAGGCTTGATCAGGCAGGCTTGATCTCCTGCTTGTACAAGTTACTATTTTATCTTCCTTTTTATGCTCCAAACATCAAAATGCCAAAAGTTGATTTGCTGTTGTATTTGTTGAAATACTGCAATTGATTTACAATATTCTGTGTATGTCCAACAACTTTCATCCATAACCTGATAGCTGGTTCAAGCAATTCTACTTGGTTCAAGAATGACATCTTTAAGCATGACAACAAACAACGAAGAGTTAAGTTATCGCAATATGCATTGCCTACTTGTAGCAAAAGAGCGATTATCAAAGTTTTCGAATCTGAAAAAAGTCCTAGGAAGTTATACAGCAAATGTCCAGATAATTCCAATCACTTTTTTAAGTGGATGACTCCTATTCCTCTCCCCTCTTCGGAAATTACAAATGAAAGGATGAATGTACAATAAATTGAAGACAATGCACGATGAATTGAACACAATGTAATGACATTGAAGTTGCAGATTGAAGAATTTTGTAATTTAGTTCAACGTGTTAAGGCTAAAGAAGGTTCAATGAAGTCAAATATGTTTGTAGTCACATTACTAGTGGTGATTATTATATATGTGATTCTAGTGAAGTAGAGCTGTAAGAGCAATGATGTAGTGATGAAACTTGTGCGTTTAAATTGAATGAAATTGTGGGTTTTGTATATTGTTGTGACTTGGAATATCATATTCATAAAAAAAGATCACATGCATAAAAAAAAATCACATTCATTAAAAAGATCACATTCATAAAAAAAAGATCACATTCGTTAAAAAAAGATCACATTCATTAAAAATACAACAAGTATCCTTACAACTGCTATCAGTCTCATTAAAAATAAATAGTTTTCAACATAATGATCCAACTAAAATAAATGGTTCATTAAATGATCCAACAAGCAACTAGTAGCCTCCATATGCATCCTTATAACTGCTGATCCTTCAAGCATTCTCACAAGTTGTATCCCCCATTCATGAAAAATGATTCAACATCATTTAAAGAATGCACATATGTTGAATTAGTCGGAGTACCCTACATTAATAAGAAGGAGTCAAACAAAGAAACTTGATACATATGTGAAATAATAAAATTAACAATAAGGTAACATACCATAACACTTTGCATACTATTTGAAGCTTGAGAAGACATCGAATGACCATATGCTGATGTAGATAGGTGACTAAAACCTTATACCTAGAATAAAAAAATACTTACAATTATGTTTATAAAAATATGAAGTGAGTTAAAAAAATCTACAATTATATTTATACGATACCATACATATATGTGAAGGTTGAGAAGCGCCGGAACGCTGACTCAAAGAAACAAGTCAGCCCGGGAAGAGAAGAGTTGCACCTTTCGTGTTTTCTAGGCGAATGCAGTTCCATGAAGTCGGGAAAACGATACTCCTGCTGTAGTTCTTTTAAATAGTCATCATCTAGGCAACTAGAGGTCTTCTCGGCACAATAGGTCAGGTCGGATTGATCTCGATAGGTTTTTCCCCTAAAAATGGAGGGTGGTACCGTTTTAGGCCTCTCCTCCCTCGACTGGGTATAGGTGGTGGGGGCGAAAGAAGAAGGAAGACGGTCCTCAACGGGGGAGGCCGAAGAGGAAACCCCAAGGGCAGACTTAGAGGTTGCCTCTCCAGAAAAAGAGCGATCTTCGAGGGAACTTGAGGTGCTTTCCTCGACCTCCTCGCTAGCTAGATCTTCTAAACCTGACTCAGAAGAAGTAACAACAAATCTCTCCATCATAGCTTCAACTGACAAGCTAGAGTGCAGAGAAGATAAATATAAGGCACAGTCCGTCAAGAACAAAAGTCTTAGGCACCAATCCCTAGGAAAGGATATCCTAACTAAGGACGAGGAATCCACAAATCGCGGAAGAAAAGAGAAGTCGTTGGAGCGACTTCTAAAGTAACTGAATCTCCAAATCAGGAAACGAAATCCAAAACCTCACCAGGGAGGGTTAAGAGGATCTAGATCGAACAGAAAAGAAAAGAAGGGGAGAAGGACGTACCTAGTAGTACGCTAGAGGCAGGAAAGAACTAGGAGCATGGAAATCCTAAGTCGCCAAGAAACTAGGAACAAGACGCCTTAGATGTCGAAGGGAAGGGGAGGAGACGAGAAGAGAGTTTTTCAAAAAGGAGAGGAATGTAAAGTGGGAAGGCAAGAAGTATTCCCCCTCTTATACACAACATCTAAAGTTGCGACAAACAGGCGACAGGACACGCCAAAGAACTTGCACCACCGTTCGGCTCGCCCGCTGGTGACATGTATGCGAGCCATTATAACTGACAGATACCAGCGTAGCCCAAATCGTATCAAAACCAACTGCTGGACTTTCCTGCCACGTAGGAATAATGTGGAATTTATAAATGACATCTTTAACCTCAGGTCAGAGATGACGTCATCCTCGTGACCAAGGGTTGGGGGGCAACTGATAAGGATAAAATTCTGAGCATGGGCTACCGACAAGCCTGAAGCCCAAAAGGCCATCAGGAACTGGAGGAAAGTCCGTTGGCCCAAAATAAAGCGTCATTGATTAACCCATGACAAAGAGCTGAAAAGGCAAGGCCCAATGGGCACCCGAGGGGCAGTGGTCCAGTCCAGGCCCGATCAGGTGCTAGCTGAAGGACAATCCGAAGAGAAGGAATTGGATCTTTGCCTCAGAGCCATCCTGCTGTGCCACGCGTCCAGAGGACAAGGGGACCATCTCTGAAACCTGTGATAACTACATCCTCCCACAAGGTAATGGAGCATAACGCCCTAGAGATCGTGGGCGCAGTGACGCCGACTGAAAAAGGTTTTTGCAGGGCAAGGACAGGAGGTCCCCACAAGATCGGTAAAAAGTAGAAGAGACCACCAGAAACCACAAAAGGGTGTCCCATATATATAGAACAATGTCCTATAAGGGGAAAAGGATTGAGAGAACCAAAAAAACAAACAACCGTGAGCATCCTATAAGCAAAACACCAACCTCTGTAAGGGCCCAACGCTTGAATCCCGGCTGTACACCTCGGAATTTTAATACACAAAACAAAGGAGCAAGAGACTCCATTGTAGTGGATGTACTCTTGGTCTATCGATTGAGACGAACCACTTATCTTATTTATTTTCTGTTTGATTAGATAACCCAATCTACTAAACCCACTCTAACATCAGACCCAATAACCTCTCACGCGTTGGGCTTGAGTTGTGATTTCTGAGACCCCATCACCCATTATAATGGCGTTGTCACCTGATAAATTGGTTTATATAAGTACATACTAAGACAATCTTTGGATGCCTAAGCTATACTATTGAATTAAGCTGCCATGAATATGTCCAGAGTTTTATTCATATGGCTTATTCATTTGCTTTTCTCAATATCATCAAGTTTATGCAGCATCAGTTAGACTGAGTGAGTTCCGAAAATCAATTCTACAATTGTATAGATGAATAAATTAATTAGAGTTTTAAAAAGAGACTAAGGGCATGTTTGTTTCGGGTATTATTTATGGGTGGTATTAAAAATGTATTCCTTATATTTCTAATACTAGGGGATATTAGTACCGGTAATAAAAATTATTTCAATCCCCTCTCATGTTTGTTTATTTAATAGGTACTATGGTGAGTTTCATAAACAATTATCTATTTTATCACAACTTATATAACAAATATACCATTTTACCCTAACATCATCCATTCCATTTTACCCTTAACTATCTATACAAGAAAAAAATTAAAAATAATAAAAAAAAAATCAAAAAAAAAAAAACCGGTAACATCGTACGCTTAAACATAATAGAAGAAAAAAATTCAAAATAATTTTTAAAAAAAAATTAAAAAAAAACTGGTAATACCGTACTCTTAAACATAATACAAGAAAAAAAATTCAAAATAATTTTTTTTTTAAATTAAAAAAAAATCGATAACACCATATGCTTAAACATAATATAAGAAAAAAATTCAAAATAATTTTTTTATATGTAAACTCTTAACAAATGAGGGTATTTGTATTAATTTGTATGTTTGTACTGTCCTTTCATTTAACCCATGAAAATAATATTACTTGGTGGGTGGTATTCATTAATACCATGTACAAGGCATTAAGGGCCTGTTTGTTTGCAGTATTAGATTTGGGTGGTATTAAAAATTATTTTCATTCCACTTCTATCCAATGGTATACTATACTCGGTCTCAAACTTTTATCCCATTCTTCCCCTTGTTTGTTTGTTCAATAAGTACTATGATGGGTTCCATAAATAACCATTTATTCTATCACATCTTATATAACAAATATAACATTTTATCCTTAACATCTCCCATTCCATTACTCTATCTGTGTAACATTTTTGCACAACGTTTGGTATAATAAATAATCTAATGTTATGAATCGATGATACCGTAAAAAAAAATTAAAAAAAAAAATCGGTGATACCATACGCTTAAACATAATACAAAAAAAAAATTCAAAATAATTTTTTTTAAAAAATCGGTCAATACCGTACGCTTAAACATAATACAAGGAAAAAATTCAAAATAATTTTTAAAAAAAATATTTTTAAAAAAATCGTTAACACCGAACGCTTAAACATAATATAAAGAAAAAATTCAAAATATTTTTTTAAAAAATTTTTAAAAAAAATCGGTGATAACCTACGCTTAAACATAATAGAAGGAAAAAATTCAAAATATTTTTTTAAAAAAAATAAAAAAAAAATTTGGTGACACCGTACGCTTAAATATAAGGAAAAAAATTCAAAATAATTTTTTTAAAAAAAATTCGGTGACACTGTACGCTTAAACATAATATAAGGAAAAAATTCAAAATAATTTTTTTTAAAAAAATTTAAGAAAAAAACCGGTGACACCGTACGCTTAAAGATAATACAAAGAAAAAAATTCAAATTAAATTTTTTATATATAAACTCTTAATAGAGGAGGGCATTTGTGTCATTTTACTCTCTTAAACCGTTCTTTCATTTGTACCGAAAAGATAATACCACCTAGTAGGTGGCATTCAATAGTATCATATAGAAGGCATTTAAGTCACTATTTACACTAGGTCGATACTACGAACTAAAAAATAATACTAACAACGTATAAGGTGGACCCTCCGTACTATTTCCCTAATTCCACCCCTTTATTCCATCCATATCCTGCAAACAAACAAGCCCTAAGGGTACTGTTCAAACCGGGTTGGTATTACGACCCGAAAAATAGAACTGACTGTAAAATACTAAATAAACAAGATATAAGGTGAGTCTCGCATACTATTTTTCTAATCCCACCTTTTTATACCATTCTTATCCCCAAAACAAACTAGCCCTAAGAGACTGAGAGGGTAGAAATAAGTACAAAGAGCCAAAAAAACAAGACAAGGAGAGCTTGGAGATTGACAAAAAAAAAAAAATTGTAAGGGAGACAAAGACTTGGAGAGGGACCATGAGAGCCGAAGGAAAGAGAATGAAATAAATTTGAGAGAAATTGCTACTTTTAAAACTAGAAATTATAATTTTTTAGATTTTTTTAGAAGGTTATGTTATATTTAGATGTTTTTAGAAGACTTTACATATATTTGTGAAATGCATTGAACCTCCAAACTTGATCCATTCAAAAGGGAGTCAGACCATATAGCTGAATTAAGGGTTGAAAATTAAATTGGAACCCTAAAATTTGGAAGCTCTAAGAAAATATTTTAGCAGTTTGGCCCTAGGGTCGGCCATGTACCTCCTTCTATTCAAAGGATTGAAGTGTCTGCGCGTCCTTCATTGCTAAGTCTTCGTTTATCTAAATCGATTAGACGATACAAAATTAATCACAAGATGACAATGCAAGGATTAGAGATATTTTTTTGTCTTAATCCATATTTTATGTATTTTATTTCAATTAGTCAAAAATGTCGTGTGGATTGTTACAAGGTGATGACATAACTCAGATATTCAAAGTCATAAGGTGATGCCACATAATTTTTTTTTTTTTTTGTGGTTGTTGGTAATTTAGACATTTAATATGTATTAAATATTACATACGGGCTATCTCATACCCATGTTATCAAAGTGTGATGGTTCAATAGTATACTATCCACAAGTATTGCAATTATACATAGATTAAAATGGCTAAATACACTCTTTTTAGCAAGTATATCTGTACATATGTTTGTCTCTCTTATCTTTTCTCTTGTTTGGCCTGCATTTCTCAAAATCTCTCAAGCAGTATTAGCGGAACTTGATACACTTTGAGGTCTATAACAACGACTTTAAATAAAGTAGCTTAAACTTTTTGAGATGGTGATTATTAATCAAGTTTTACACTTCTGTTTTATACATATATCTTTTCCATTGATTACAACTAATCTGCCAAATATTTCTAATTTTATAAAAAATTCTTTTGTTCATTTACTTAATTTTAACCTAATTTTTTTTGTTATATTGTTTTTGTTGCTAATGACAAATATATTAAGATTTTTTTTTAAAATTCAAATAGTTTTAAAAATGTTATCTTTCTTCAAATTTTTTCCTATGCAAATGTTTTTTTTGTAATTATCATATTTACAAATCAACCAAATACTAAAAAATAATATGAGCAAAAAAATTTAAAAATATAAAAGTTAATTTGTTGTTGTGGCCAACAAAATTGAGATATGGTACATGGATTCTCACATAACATTGCCTATTAGAAAATAAAATAGAGAGAATCAATGAATTAATGTCTTGCGTCTTCTGGTGATTTAGAAATATATTGCATTTATAACAGACAAAAAAGAGAGTGTGATTGGAAGGAGATGATAAAAATAAATATTTTGATTGATATTTTAATTTTACATAAGGACAAAATCATAGTTAGAGGAAGAACAAGTGTGTGTGTGAGAGAGAGAGAGAGAGAAAATGACTAGTGATACCTACTTGTATAATATTTTTTTTTACACATTTTCTGTCATTTTATTTTTTTTCCAAATTTAATTTTGTGTCATGGGGCTGGATTTTTGAGCCCAAATCATTTAAATAAGTTTTTTTTTGTTGACTGGAATTTTAATTGTGCTTATTATTAGATTTAATTTATAGGTTTGATAACTCAATTAAGTACTTATAATTGAAAATTTTAAGTTAACTGGAACCTACTTATTGCTTATCACTGAACACGCTCAGTGATTGGGATTTTAAAATCTTTATCTTGAGGACAAATTTGCCCCAAAATATTCTATGATATCTTCTGTAGATGAACATGATTTGCCTCCACCAAACTTGCTGCAACACCATCTGGTTCCCCTAGTTCGACGACCCTTTCTTCTTGTAACTTCTGTTCTTAAAAAGTAGTTTTTTTTTATTTTTCATTTCATCTCTCTTTGTCTCACTCATCGAGTTCATCATCTTCAATCCTCCATACATGTAACTAATCCCAATCATAGATTGGACAGTGGGTGATGATATGGAAATTAATGGGTTCTGTTTGTAGAGGTAGCCATGGGTATAGTATGTCATGATTTTGAAGTTTTCATGGGTCTTTTTGTAGAGATAGCGATAGGTAATTAAACTCCTGATTTGTATATAATTTATAATTTTTAGAATTATTGACAAATGATAGTTTTAATTAATGCATTTAATTTGAATTAATTTATTATCATGTTTGTTAAAATTAGACTACAATGAGATAATAGTATTATAATCTATCCTATGAATTATTTTTGTTGGGTCATGGTTTCCAATTAGCTAAATGCATGTTGAACAAATAATTTCAAAGTAAAGAGAGGAAGGCTAAAATTGGAAAATTATTTATTTTTAGACTTCAACTTTATGTACTTATCAAACAGTTTGATTTAATTTAATATTTAATTTTCAGTAGATACCAAACAGTTTACAAATTAAAAATTCAGCACTCAACACTTAAAATTCTGCATTTAATTTTTAGAATTCAGTTTTCAGTTTTATCGAACACGTATTACTCTTAAATCCATTTTTTTATTAGGGCTTAAACCCGATATTTTACTGGCGTTTGGGCCGGCCTAATATTGCTTTGACCGGACTCATAGGGATTTTCAAAATCTGATCATACTTTCAAACTCTAACCACCCTCCTATCACTAAGTAACAAATTCCTAATTGAAATTTCATAGAAGTCTTGGATAAGTTGGTCTGTACATATAACTACGGACAACCCTTAGATGCCTAAGGTATACTATTGAATTAAGCTGCCATGAATATGTGTAGAGTTCTATTCATATGGCTTCTTCCTTTGCTTTTCTCAATATCATCAACTACAGTTTATGCAGCACCAGCTAGGTTGAGTGTGTTCCGAAAATCAATCCTACGAGACCACGATAACCGATTTGCATATGATTCAAATGAATTCGAAACGCATTACTACACTCAGGTTGTTGATCACTTCAACTACAGGCCTCAGAGCTATGCCACCTTTCAACAATGGTACGTGATCAATTATAAGTACTGGGGTGGTGCAAGTTCGAACGCGCCAATCTTCGTGTACCTCGGGGCAGAAGCACCATTGGATTATGATATAGGCGGTATTTTTCAATGATAACGCTGCCCATTTCCAAGCTCTCTTGGTTTACATAGAGGTGACTGTCTTTGTTTTTTTTTTTCTTTTTTCGATTTCATTGATTGAAAAACTGGATATACAACATAGTTCAGCACATGCTCTAAGGCTCCCGAGTTTAGTATTAGTGGGAAGAGTCTTTGGTAACTATGAGAAGCCATTGAATTTTTTGTAGTTTGTATTTTGTTAATTAAGCCGAATCTTACTTATAAGTAGAGTCGTTTTTTCTCATCAGCATCGATACTATGGAAAATCGATACCATTTGGTACAATGGAAGAAGCCATGGAAAATAGTAACACTCGCGGCTATTTCAACTCGGCTCAAGCTATCGCAGATTATGCAGAGGTGATATTATATGTTAAACAGAAATTATCGGCACATAATTCTCCGGTAATCGTTGTTGGAGGATCCTATGGAGGAAGTAAGACACATGAAATAATACTTATTTGACAGCTTCATTTTTTCTCAATTCTCAAACAGTAGTTGTAAATCTTTTCTGTTCAAATTTTTGCAGTGCTGGCTTCATGTTTTCGGCTAAAGTACCCCCACATTGCTCTTGGTGCTCTCGCCTCGTCGGCTCCTATTCTTTACTTTGATAATATCACTCCACAAGATGGATATTACACAGTTATTACCAAGGATTTCCGAGTAATAAAACATCTAACATTTGATAATGTTTTTCATTTTGAACTCTAAACCTATCAAGAAAACTAATGGCCACGATATATATGAGATTGCAGGAAGCCAGTGAGAGTTGTTACGAAACAATACGAAAATCATGGTCTGAAATTGATAGAGTCGCATCTCTTCCCAATGGCCTTTTAATCCTCAGCCAAACATTCAGGACTTGCAGGCAAGTAGGCAATTTTTGCTGTACACTTTTTGAACTTTATTTTACCGATCATATCCCACAGTAACGAAAGTCTCATGTGCTGTACCGTCTTTTTTAATTTCTCTCTAACTTAGTTTGAATTGTGTTGTGTACTTCAGTCTCATAAAACATTCTTCAGCGCTCAAGAACTATTTAGATTCAATATACACTGAAGCAGCTCAATATAATCATCCACCAGAATATCCGGTAACGATGATCTGTGGTGGCATTGATGGAGCAGCTGGAAGAACTGATATACTTGGCCAGATATTTGCAGGGATTCATGCTTATATAGGGGATAGGTCATGCTATAATAAAGATGAATACAGTTACTCTAGTGAAACTGATATGGGTTGGAATTGGCAGGTAACATATCTTCACCTTTTTATTCTCTTGAAAGTCATCTTAGTCCAAATTTTAATGATATATTTTTTGGAAAAAAGAGTTGTTTCGTCGAAAGATTAGGTCCGTGTCAAGTTCATTCCTGCCAATATCCGCGAGTAGACGGGACTAAACTGAGTAATAATGTTAGAAATGTTTAGAATTGTCCTATTTTCTTCACTAACTTGAAATCGGGTTGTTCTTGTTTTAGACTAATATAGGGACAAAGTCAGCCTATGGTCCAGGTGAAAGTAATATAGGGTGGAGCTGGCAGGTAACATAAATTCATCATCTCATTTCCTTCAAAGTCCTCTTATTCGTAAGTTTTTTTTTTTTGTTATTTCCTAGGAAAAAAATTTATGTCCTTGCTGTAAGATTAGGTTCTCATCAAGTCCATTCTTGTCAACACCCTCGATAATGGGGGACTAAATTGAGTAATGAACATTAGAACGTTTAGAATTGTCCTAATTTCACTAACTTGAAATCGAGTTGTTCATGTTTTAGACTTGCAGTGAAATGGTGATGCCTATTGGCCGTGGTATCAATGATACGATGTTCCCACCATCACCGTTCAATTTACAGAGTTTCATCAGTAATTGTAAGAGCTACTATGGCGTCACTCCTCGACCTCATTGGATCACAACCTATTATGGAGGCCATGTATGTTTATGGAATCATGAATTAAAGTACATTTCCAAGCGCTTAAGTTTTTACGACCTTTTTTTTTATGTTTCATTACTTCGCAATTTTTTGGATATAGGATATCAAAATGGCTCTCCATAGGTTTGGTAGCAATATCATTTTCTCTAACGGCCTCAGAGATCCGTATAGTAGTGGCGGGTAAATAAAAAGATATTTGCTATTCTTTTGTCGTTTAAAAGTTTTTAAAAAACAAACTAGAAAAAAAAAAGAACAAAAAATTGTCATTCTCTTTTTTTAACCTTATTCAAGTGTATTACTTATATAATTCTTTTGAAGATAGTCATTGAATAGTCTTTTTCTTTTGCTTTTTAAGCAAAAAGTAAGAATTATTTGAAACAAATACTTCTTAATTAAATTAAAAAAATACTTCAAAATATTTTTGTTTTTTTGGATATTGCACTGAATAATCGTGTTGACATATCTTCATTGTTTTTTCTTTTTTCAATCATAGTGTGATGGAGGACATATCAGACAATGTTCTTGCAGTTTATACTGCTTATGGTATGTGCTTGATTCTTTTCAATATATATATATATATATATATATAGTAGTGTGATCATGGAGACTCTGTACCGTAGCCTCTAGTAATTTATAAATTAATGTGTGTGTGTGTGTGAATTTATAAATTGATAGTTTTTTTTTTCTCATTCATTGCCAGTATAACAATAATAAATTTTTCAGGATCGCATTGCTTAGATTTACACCCGGCAAGAAAAGATGATCCACAATGGTTGGTGATGCAAAGGCAGGTAGAGGTGAATATCATTGAAGGATGGATCAAAAACTACTATGCTGATCTTGTCGCATTGCAAAGTTGATCCACATTTTAATTATACAACACAACTAGAAGGTTTAGAAGTGAAATAATTGTAGTTTTTTTTAGGGGGGGGGGGTATGTAAAATGTAGAATGCTTCTATTTTTTTTTTCTTTTCTAATTTACTGAATTGACCACCTGGGGCCTTGGCCCACGGTCTCCTAGAGGCTCACACTCTCTTTCATCCCTACGTGGAATCGATTTCCACCAAGAGAAGAAAGAAAAATAAAATAAAAGTGGTTAATTGAGGTGTCGTAGTCCTCGAATATATGACCCAAATGGTTTCAAATTAAGATTTTGACAATGTTTTTGAAGTTCAATATCCATCATTTGATATTTGAGCTACATTAATGAATTCTTACGAGTCTCAGTAATGTCTAGTATGATCAAATAAGTTTTAATCGATCGATGATGATTGGATCTGATTTTTGCTAAGATCATGACAAAAGAGGAAACCTAACCCTCGAATATAGTATATCATCTAGATTCTCTCAATTTAAACTTTTGAAGATTTTTCTCAAGTTTAATCATCGACTACTTAATCATCAAATTAAAGAAATACTGTCAAAACATGCCATATTCAACGGCTATTTTCTTTTCAAGTTCAATCATCCACTAGTTAATCAGTGAGTCCCGTTAGTGGATTCTTATGAGTTTTCCCTACATCCACTAAAATCCAATAACTTTAACAATCGATGATTCGAGTCCAACGAAAGTGGGTAATCTCAATTACACCACTGATGAGATATATAGGCCTAGCTAGTACTAGGCCTATTTGAAAGATCTTTCTTTTTCTTACCTGCAGCTTCGGTAGTCTATATGCAAAAAGAGGCAAAAGCCCATACTAAATTCGCCTGAACACTACGAAAGCAAGAAGCTGGCTTGATTTGCAGGCCCACTCAACTTAATTTTTAAATAATTTTTTTTTTATCTTTTTAATTACATAATTTAAAATTAAAGTAAATGAAGAGAGAGGTAGGAAAGCGACAAACACAGTTTATGTATCCGATTCTAAATTGTTGGAATTATGACTTTATTGAGTTGAGTTGAATTAAGTTGAGTTGTGTAAATAAAAAATTTATACCGAGTCTTTCTATATCTCTGTATCTTTTTTTGAGTTAATCTTAAGTTAATTGTTTCATTTAGACGCTAAGAAATAAAATAAATTTTCTTCTAGAAAAGGTGTTTGTCCGAAGTAAAAAATAATTAAATAAAAAAAAAGTAAAAAAAAAATATAGGACTTAATGGGACTAATTGAATTTGGAAGAGGTCAGAGAATGTCAAAACATAGGGGCACAATTCGGGCGGGTTGGATAGTCAATTCTAACCCTAACCCTACCTCGGATTGATAAACTCAATCCAAACACTGTTCGAGTTTAATTTGAGTGGGCTCGGGTTGAATTCGGATGAATGATTTCGAGTTAATGTTCTAAACCTAATACATATATTACATAATATTCAAATAATTTAACAACCAACAACTTCAAATATAACACAAATATATTACATAATTTAACAACCAACAACCAGTTTAACAGAACACAAACATAACATTCAAAAATTGTATTTATATAATAGTAATTCAGGTTAAACCCAATTATTAATTATGGTTGAGCCCGATTTGAATATTCGGATTCAACGCGTGAACTCGATGGGTCAATCCAAATTGAATTCAGGTTGATATTTTTTGACTCAAGTTCAACTCAAGTATTAAAAACCCTTTCCCAAACTCTAATTTTTTCGGGTTGAAATCGGGTTGTCCAACCCAAGTTGCACCCCTATCAAAACACATTCCATTCTATCATTAGAATAATGTTATTTGGACCTAAAAATTTAATCTAATTTATTGACATAATGATTTGGCTTCATAAGAATCATTGGATCAACACCAAGTTCTAATGTATAAAAATATAACAACGGTCAAGACTGATCTATTTTTTAGCTACATTGATCAAAGAATAATGCTATTTGGAGCTAAAAATCTGACATAATTTGTTAATATAATGATGTGGCTTCATAGAAATCATTGGATTAATACCAAATTCTAATGTTTGATGGGCCTACAGTCAATCCAAGTATCACAGTAAATTAGGTCAACAAATTATGTTAATAAATTAGGTCACAATAGAATTGCTCTTGATCAAATGGTACATAATTCATCTTAATTTTTTTTACACTCAAAAAGATCAACCTTTCTGCTCCCGTTCCAAAATAACTCAATAAACACGCTCTCTAATTCTTAGACAACTCTATTAATTTACACATACTTTTCTCTTATCTCTCCCTCATGCCTCTCTCTTAGTTTTTTCCTGGTCATTTCAATTTTAAATTGTGTAATTATAAAAAACTTTAAAAAATAAATTTTTATTCAAAATATAAAAATTGCACGATCAACTCTTGATTTTTGGTATTACAAAGCGACTTAAGACACAATTATTGCTAATATGTATATATAATGGATATCATTACGGTATCAAAAAATAATTTTTTTTATTGTACGAAAAATTAAACATTTTAAAGATGAAGTTACACTTGATTGCAGTACGTAATTTCTAATCAACCATGTGCTGTGATTGATCGTAAATTACTTCAATTAGTTGTATCTTAATTTACAAAAGTTATATTTTTTATAGTCGATCACCACATTTTAAGATTTATCATAAGCTTTTGAATTATAACTTACAACCGAGTTGTAGATTTACTTTCAATTGTTATAACTTTCATCGCGGTAGTCCTCATACATAAAATATTAAATTATAACTTGAGGCTGCGAATTCATAAGAAGTCTGATCATATTTGAAAGCTTCAATTGATTTGAAGGTATTATTAGCAAGTATCTTATAAACCATAAACCAATATATCAGAACAAGTCAAAAATGGTGGAATAAAAAATAAAATCAGTGTACATTAATCCTTTCCTTTTGGGGTGGTTTCAGTCTCTGCTGTTCCAGTCAAGGTACATGTACAAGTTAACTCAGTTTTATGATCAATTCAAAACCCAATTAAACAAGCTAAGTCTCATTATGTTAGAGAAAGAACAATTTTCCGCTGATTGGAAACAAAACAATTCCCAAGAATTTTCTAATCTTTCTCTTGGAATTGGTTAAAAACTAAGCAACGAAAATTAAGTTATTAATTTGTTGCAGATGAATTCTTTAAAAAGGCATGAAGGGGCACTAAGAACAGAACTTTTGGGCTTGACTCCGTCTTGCCTCTTAAACTAAGTCAAATCCATTGGAAATCCAATTGCATATAAAACCATTGAAAATTTGATAATTTTCCAATCTAAAATTCACTTGACACTACACAAGACAAACCCACTTCTCTATTTAGGAGAACACTACGACACTGAAAAAAAAATTTCGGTACTGTACGTCGAAATTTTACCACTTTAATATGTGTTTTTATAATTTTTATGGGTCATTTTCTAATAAACAAATTTAAAATTTTTGTGGGTATTTTAAAAAAAATAAAAAAATGTAGGTGTTTTTACAAAAAAAATTAAAAAACTGTGGGTATTTTTATCACTTTTGTGGTAGGATTGATCACAAGTATTACAAAAATGATAAAAAAAATTACCATAAATTATAAATAAAGGTACAAAACTAATTTTTTTTTTTTCAGTACCATAGACTACTTCCTCCATTTAACATTATAAACTAACTTTAGCTCCTACCATTATGTTGTGCATGACATGATAATGGGAGGTGATTAGGGTACCAAATTTGTTTTCTTCGAAGTTATACTTTTATTTATTATATTTATAGATATTTTATCACTATTCTAGTATTCAAAATAATGATAAAAATAGTTACTACAACAATGATAAAAATATTTATAAATGTGGTAAAAATACCTATAAATCACTAACAAAAATGGAAAATAATTTTTTATACCAAAGAAAAGTGAAAATAATACTTAATGTAAATGTGTTAAAAACACTTGTAATAGTGATAAAAATACTCACAAAAATAATAAATTATTCAAAAAAATAATAAAATAACTTACAAAAATTATAAAAACAGTCGTTAAAATAGTAAAAATTAAAAAGATACTAGCAAATCTTTTTCTTGGATGACGTAGTCAAGTCCCACGATAGTGACTAGTGAGTTGGTTGAAACACACATCCTGTGTAGATGACTGAACCGATGTAGTTGACTGAAATACAATGAAATTCTTTTTATTTTCAAGCGATCTTTTTCGGTTATGTTTGACTGACTACCTGAAGTGCCTGCGTCTTGCTCAAACCTCAAATCTCAATTCAATAAGGGGCTGTCATGCATTTGCCTTTCTTAATGGATTTATGTTGTGGTAATCTACTGACTTTTGTGACTTGAATTTGTGTGCTCAAGTGACTAATGACTAGCTGTATAGTATGTTAATTCAGCAATATATAAAAAAAGTAATAGAACTATAAATAGAATTAATAAATATAACTTATGCAATACAAATACTTCGTTAAGTTCGAAATATTTTTATTAAATATGAAATCAATAGGATATTCTCGGATATTTATCGGATATACGCTATACATATCCAATAATAAATACAATACTTGGATATTTGCACATACTTACCCAAAATTGTTATGCTTTGGATATGAAAGTTAATATGAGGAGCAATTAATATATAGAATGTTTTGTTTTAATCTTTACCTTTTCCTCTTGAATTTGCATGCATGCAATGCAATACCAACACACATAGAAAAATTATATAACTTTGAAAAAATATAGGTGTTTCTTGAGGATTATCTACTATAAATGTCAAAAGAGCATAAAGTGAGTCGATTACAATTTAGATATTTTTTTAACACATTTTCTCGCAATTTTGATCAATCATAGATTCACACATCATGTATCATTGAGAGACTAAATTATGAGTAATGAGGTTTAACTAAATTTGTGCTGAGTAATTTACCATTGAGAGAAATGAAGAGAAACATACTAAACGACGTTCGTAATCCATATATAACATGTATGTTGCACTAGAAAAAGTCAATGGGTTTAGGAGGAATGATGAACTAGTATGTGTATGAAACATTAGTTGCACCATAAATATAACAGGTAAATCACAGCTGAGGTAGTAGTTGAACATTTCACCATTACAAACTTAAAACATAATAGTATTTCAATGACAAATGACAAAATTGAAATCACGGCAACCCCATTTAGTTTATACGATGTTAAAAGAATTCATGATATTTTGTAATTTTTTTAACCTAATATTGCATAAGTTCTTCAATGTTATTGTAGAAGTCCAAGAATTTTTCACTTGACTTTGTAAGTATATGACTAAGTAAAATTTTCATTTACAAAAAAAAAATGTGGTGACTAGTTTAATCTATAGAGAAGAGAGTTCAAATACTAAACCCAATGTTCATAAGTTATACGTGTCGATACAAATATGGTATAAAAAAGATAATTTTTTTTTGATTAGTGTCAGATCATCATATAGAAGTTATAAATCAAATTAAATTAGATTATAATTAACTAACACTTGATACAAATTAAAAATAACACGAATCAAACACTACATTCAATCTAGTGGGCACAATTATCTTCCACCAAAATGCAAGGGAATTACTTGTGAATTGTTAATGGAAGAAATTGTCTTTACATGGCTAAGTCGTTGTCTACCAAACAGAATAGAAAAGTAATTTCTGTAGCCTAGTTGACACCCACACCCTTGAATTAGTCAAATTAATTTGAGCTTTCTTGATGCCAAGGTTTCGTCCCAATTAGCCAGGGACATCCTTATGGGGCCGAAAGACCCGGACTCCAACCGTGTTCCAAATAGTTGACAACGTCATGTTAGATTGATAAAAAAATGAGATAAAAAAAAAATAGAATCAAATGATATAAAGATATGCACTGATTGACTAATATAATCGTGATGAATAAGCAATATTTCGATTGATTGTTGATCTTTCAAGATCAAAATTTTGATTGATGTTTCTGAATTTTGAAGAAATAAAATTTTGGTGGCCATTTTAAATTTCAATGGTTGCTTAATTAGATTCGTCATATCAGTGTTGATTCCTTTTTTCGATTCTATTTTTTTTTTGTGCAACATTATGGATAGCAAAAAACAAAGAACAATGCTATTAGAATTTAAAAGATTAATCTAATGATTGTTAACTGATAGAATTCCAATACAAAAATCAAACAATTATCATCACAATTATATTACTAGATCATATAACTGTCACATCATTCTCAGATTTGAAGGTCCTTATAACATTACTTAAAAAGCAAATCAGCAAAAGGCCTATTTTGTTAAGGCAGTAACCGGATAGTTTAAAGTAGGTGAAGTCACTTGAATATTTAGTACTATGAATGTTTAATGTTTGACTAAAACAAATGGAACGTTTGGCGTTTGGTCAAATCAATGGTGTGGCAAAAGCAATCACAAAAGTTGTCATCTAACGAGTATGTGAAATCCTTTGAGTTTTGCGTTTTGCGAAATACATTGATGGTTTCATAGTCAAGAAACCATTTATAACACACAACTTCATAAACTAATGTGGAAGACTTTTTGCAAGTTGCCTTTGGATTTGTTAAAATGAAAACTGAAAAAATAAAATTAAAAAAAAAGTTATGTTCATCAACGGAGTAAATAATAGGTCTATATATGGACTTGATCTACAAGAGCTGGTAAATCACATATTAGCATTTTCTAAGTCATGGAAATTCGTATACTCATATAACTTTGTTTATTTCAAAAAATATTCGTATATATAGGTACTTCCTAGGTCTTTGTATACAATTATATTATACTTGTACGTGTATGTCAAAGCTCGATTAGAGTGGATTAGTTAAGCATTTCAGCTAGTGAACCACTATAGCCTATGTGTTCTTCCTCTTTCTCTAATTCTTGTCTCTGTCCTCCATTTCCTATAGCTTATTCCAGAGCCATTAGGCTCAACCATACATTGATCTATCGCACACTGTTCACATGCACATCACTGTTCCTTAGCCTTGAGCTTCTTAATTCAAGCACTTATCTCACGCCTTTGAGTTTTAAACTTTTAACATCATCAGTTGTTGTTGTTTGTGGGAATCGAATTTCATCATTTCACTTGAATCTTTCTTCTCTATTTTGTTGATGATCCTAACTCGAAGCATGAACCAAATTTAAAAAAACCAAGAAAGAGTTCCTCCTCCACTAAATCCTCTAGTTGAAAACCCACTTCCTCGAGAGGAATCAGAAACTTACCAACAAACACTTTTCTGCCTTTTCAGGAAAAATGAGGAGTTAGTAGCCCTCATTCAAGCAAAAAATCCTCAACCAGTATAGCAAAATCACCCTCAACTCAACAACTCAGTAGCTCAGGTGTTACACCAGGTTCAAAATGGGAGGTATGCCAAGTGGCCATCCAAGATGAAATCAGATCCTCGTAAGAGGGATCACACCAAGTACTGTAACATCTATCGAGATCATGATCATGATACTGATGATTGTGCCCATCTCAAGAAGAAAATTGAGTGTCTCATACAGAGGGTGCAACTTAAACATTTCGTTGCTTGAGAAGGTGAAGAATGAGTTGAATGAGTACAAGAGAAACCCTAGTAAAAGACAACAACAACATCAACAAGCTTTAGGAGAAATTAGAGTAATTTTTGGTGGCTTCGCAGGTGGTGGAGAATCTAGCTCGACCAAGAAGGCCCATGTGAGGAAGGTCAGGATGGAAGACCTCCTTGAAGGTCAAATAATACAAAAGGCCCCTTGTCTCAACCTCGAAATTACTTTTTCACATTCTAATCTCGAGGGGTGTTAACTCTCCTATAACGACCCTCTGGTTGTGAAGACAATCATTGCGAACAAGTTTGTGCATCGTGTGCTCGTGTATAACAGAAGCTCTGTTGATATCATCTTCTCAGGGGTCTTTGAGAAGTTAGGTATCGACAAGGAGAAGCTCAAGCTTGTAAAAACACACCTTTTTTGGGTTTTGTCAACAAAAATGTCTTTCCCTTAGGCTTAATTTAGCTCGTCCTCTTTCTAGGGGACCCTCTATGTCAAACCACTACCACCATGAAATTCCTTGTCGTGAATGCACTTTTCAATTTTAGTGTCATCCTGGGGAGGCTATCCCTCAACTGAATCAAGGCCATTTCCTCTACCTACCACTTTGTGATAATGTTCCCCACTGAGAATGTGGTAGGATTGTAAGAGGAGATTAGCAGATGACCAGAGAATGCTATGTGTCATTCATGAACCAGAAGGAGGTTGATTCCGTGCAAGTGGACAATCTGAACATGAAGGATGAAGTGGATACAAGGCCAACTCCCTTGGAGGAACGAGAACTCATACAAATGGGTGAGGACTCAAAACACCTAGTCTTTGTGGGATCCAAACTATTGGATGAAGTTAAGCAGAAGCTTGTGGCATTTCTATGAAGCAGCTCAGATGCATTCACCTAGAAATAGGAAAATATGGAAGGAATTAACCCCAAGGTGATCGTTTACAAGCTTAACTTGGACCCAAGCTGCAAACCTGTAAAGTAGAAGAGAATGAGTTTTGCCTCAGAAAGACAAAAAATAATCAATGAGGAGGTATCCAAGATTTTTCATGCTAAAGCTATAAGAGAGGTGAATTACCCTATGTGGCTAGCAATGTGGTACTTGTAAAAAAAAAAAAAACTAATGAAAAATAGCATTTGTATATTGACTTCACCAACCTTAACTGTGCCTGTTCAAAAGATAGTTTTTCTTTACCTCGAATTAACCTAATAGTCAACTCAATAATGGATTATAAGATTCTAAGTTTTATGAATGCCTTCTCATGATATAACTAGATCAGGATGGATCCTGATGATCAGGAGAAGACATCATTCTTGACTGAGTAGGGAAACTTCTGGTATCAGATCATGCCATTTGGGCTCAAAAATGCTGGAACCACCTATCAGTAGTTCGTAAAAATAAAAAATATTCATGAAAAAACCCGGGTCAACTATGGGGGTTTACATCGATGACATGTTGGCGAAATCCTTGAAGGTAGAGCTTTACATTCAACATCTCGAAGAGTGATTTCAAATTTTCAAAAAGTATGGGATGAAGCTCACCCTAGCCAAGTGCACCTTTGGGGTCTTGGCTGAGAAGTTATTGGGTTTCATAGTAAACAGAAGGGAGGTTGAAGCAAATCATGAGAAGGTGAAAATAGTGATTGACATGAAATCTCCCACTAATATCAAAGAGGTACAACATCTCATAGGGAGGATAACAACCCTTAACCGTTTTATCTCGCAATCAAACGATAAATGCTAGTCATTCTTTAAAGTTTTTAAAACAGTTTTTCAATGGAATAACCAATGCAAGAAGGCCTTCTAGAGCTTAAAAACCTACATGAGCTCTCCTTCAGTGTTGGTTAGTCCACAAGAAGGAGAAACCCTTAGTCCATACCTAGTTATGTTAGACTTTTCAATCAATACGACCTTGGTAAGGGAAGAGGAGAAGAGATAACAGTTTATATATTTCTACGGGAGAGCTTTAAAAGGAGTAGATGAGGTGCCCAAAAGTGAAAGAATTAGTCTTGGCACTTGTAACGACAACAAGAAGTTTGAGGCCTTACTTCCAAGCTCATGCCATTGATATTCCGACCGATCAACCTATGAAACAAGTCTTGCAAAACCCTGAGTCCGCAAATGGACTAGTCAAATAGGCCATCAACTGGGAGAGTTCAATATCAGGTATAAATCTAGGACGACCATGAAGGGGCAAGTCCTGATTGACTTCATAGCCAAGTTCATCTCAACCCCTAAGCTAGAAGTGATCCCAGAGAAGCAAGGTTTCATACTCGACTTTCTAGTATGGAAACTCTTTGTTGATGTAGCCTCCAATGCATAAGGAAGTGGGGCAGGGCTCATCTTGACCTTTCTAGAAGGCATCAATCTGGAGTATGTTCTTAGGTTTGACTTCAAAGCCTAAAACAACGAAGTCAAATTTGAAACTTTGATAGTTGAAGCTATCACACTCTATGGAATTACATCAACTTCTGATCCACAACGATTCTTAGTTCATAGAAAGATAGATCAAATCAAAATATGAAGCAAGGGAAGACATGATGACATCGTATTTGAAAGTTGTGCAGGATCTTTTGAAAAAGTTCGTCCACATTGAGATCATCCAAGTATCCTGAGCTGAGAACGCTCAAGTTGATTTTTAGATCAAAATTTTGATTGATGTTTTTCAAATTTGAAGAAATAAAATTTTGGTGGCCATTTTAAATTTCAGTGGTTGCTTAATTAGCTTCGTCATATCAGTGTTGATTCCATTTGTTGCTCCTTTTTTTTGTTTTTTTTTATCTATGCAACATAATCGATACCAAAAAGACAAAGAACAATACTATCGAAACTCAAAAAAACTAATTTAATAATTGTTAACTAAGTAGAGTTTGAATGCAAAAATCTAACAATTACTATAGCATCATCATCAGATCAATTTTGTAGGTGCCTATAAAATTACTTAAAAACAAAAATCCACAAAAGGCCTATTTTTTGTGGCAGTAACCGGGTAGTTTAAAGTAGGTGAAGTAACTTGAATATTTATTGGACTTGATTACGGTAACAAAAAAAAAAAAAACGGGTACAATACTTCTATTTATCACATTTGTTGTTACTTTTATCATATTTATAAATATTTTTATCACAGTATGGTATCCAAAAAATGATAAAAATAATAATTACAACAATTTAAAAACATCTACAAATGTGATAAAAATATCTACAAATATAGTAAAAACACAAACAAATGTGATAAATTTTTTTGTACAAAAAAAATTTGATAAAAAAAATTACTACAAATGTGATAAAAACACCTACAATAGTGGTAAAAATACTTACAACAGTGGTAAATTAATCATAAAAGTAATAAATTTTGTAGGTATAAAATGACTCACAAAAATTATATATATATATATATATTTAATATTTTTTTTTGAAGAGGGGTAAGGGGAAAGAAAGTTTGAACCTTTAATCTCAAGAAAGTAAAATTTTCATAAAATAAAGAGTACCATTAGATCAAAGATTTATTGTTTCACAAAAATTATAAAAACAATCATTAAAGTAGTAAAAATTAGAGGCATAATATTGAAATTATTACTTCGATACGATAGTTTAGTCCGTATTTATTACTACGAATGTTTAATGTTTGACTTAAACGAATGGGACGTTTTGGGTTTAGTCAAATCAATGGTGACAAATTAAATAATCACAAAGGTTGTCAACTAAAGGGTATGTGAGATCCTTTGACTTTAGGGTTTTACGAATTACATTGAAGGTTTCACAGTCAAGAAACCATTTATAACACACAACTTCATAAACTAATGTGGCAGACTTTTTGCAAGCTGTCTTTTGGATTTGTTTAAATGGAATACTGAAAAAAAAAATTATGTTCATCAACCGAGTATACAACAGGTCTATACATGGACTTGATCTACAAGAGCTGGAAAATCACATATTAGAATTTTCTAAGAGATGGAAATTCGTAAACTCATATGACTTTGTTTATTTCAAAAAATATGTGTATATATAGGTATTTCCTATGTCAAAATTAAACAAATTTTCATCTAATCCATTATCCCAACATGATATCAATACGGAATTAGGGTTGAGATCCAAATTGAGTTGACCAACTCAACATGCTTAATATATGATTCCATTATAATCAAACTCTATATGAACAATGCATGACCAACTTGACTACATATAATAATTATAAAAGAATCAAAAATAAATTAATTAAATTTTCACATGAAAAGATATATTTGAACTGAATTTGACAAGATATATACTAATATGATATTATACGACCGCTCGTTAGTCCTAATCTTTGTGAGTGTCAATATGAATATATGTGTTGAATATGTATTCACATAACTATAGAAAACTATTTTAGGACGAGTTCAACTTAGTTCCCATGTTTACCCAAAAAAAAAAACCATGTACCCTTGTAGAGTTAGTTGACAGAGTTCAGTCAATGGGTTCAATAATTTCTTTAGGACAACTCTGTCATCGTTGTAACAAAGAATACTTCAAGTTTCCTTAAGTTGTGTTTCGACTTGTTAATTTACATTTTCGACAAATATTTATAGGAACCGTCGGTGATATTTTTAAAAATATAAAAATGTCTTTGAAATAATGCTTTTATATTTACCCATTCTTTTTTCTACCAAAATGAGTTTACCCTTGAGTCCTTAGCAAGATTTCTATTACTTGACACATTTATTAAGGATCGTTGTACATAAAAAATGCTGTTTCTTTTTTTTTATTTTTTTATTTTTTTATTTTTCACTATAATACAGCCAATCCAAAACCGCTTTAGAAACTCTAGACAATTGAGATCACACATGAGTACATCAATATGTGGTCACAGCGTGTTGAAATATTAAGCATTTAATGAACCTTTCGACTATTTTTTGTTTTGTTTTTTGAATCTTTCAAATATGAAATCATATTATTCAACCAAAAACTCAGTCAAACTGCTAAATCCATTTTTGCCTTTTACATTTCATGGTCCCCATATATACGCCTCCTTTCTCAAACTCAAAACCAAACTTCACCAAATCTCCCTCGAATACTTCATCATGAAATCTTTCAGTCTCTCTTATCAATGGCTTCTTTTTCTCTCTCTCCTCTTCTCCACCTCCATTTCTGCAAGAAAACTTTCGGAGGACCCAAACACCATTGTTTCGGATGACTTCAAAACTTTTTTTTACACCCAAACGCTTGATCATTTCAACTACAGACCTGAAAGCTACACCACTTTTAAACAAAGATATGTGATCAATTCTAAATACTGGGGTGGTGCCAATGAAAGTGCACCAATCTTTGTTTATTTGGGTGCAGAAGCATCTCTAGATAAAGATCTTGATAGTATTGGGTTTCTCACAGACAACGCTGCCCGTTTCAAAGCTTTGCTAGTCTATATTGAGGTAAGAACACATAAATATATTAACATATATCACTTACGGGGTTGTCCAATGATGTGGGTTAACTTAGAGCCATAAACTCAGACGTTCTGGTTATGACTCTTGCTGGTGACTCGAACCGAGTGTAATATATGAGTTTTGAATAAGTTGATAGACTTACATTTAGAAATTTTTTATTTTCTTTGCAGCATCGGTTCTATGGGAAATCAAACCCATCAGGGTCAATAGAAAAGACAATAGAAAATAAGGACATGCGAGGCTATTTCAACTCGGCTCAAGCTTTAGCAGATTACGCAGAAGTGTTGGTATATCTCAAGAAAAAGTTGCATGCTCAGAATTCTCCAATCATCGTCGTCGGTGGATCTTATGGTGGAAGTAAGTACCTGCATACCATTAGTATTTGGCTTTAGATATTCTCCTTCTCGGTTGCTCCATATTTTGGATAAAGTTGAATCGTTTTGCATTAAATTCACGTGAAGTGGTGAACCACCAAAGTCAGGTGGTATTCACCGAGTAATACTAGATTGACCAAATTTTAGAATTAAATTTAAAGTTCAAATGACATGACAGTTGACTTGAACTTTTTTGATTGGTGTGATGTCATTTGGGCCCCAATAAAAACTTCAAATAATCAACTGCCATGTTATTTGGGCTTCAAATTTGATCTCAAATTTTGGTAAATGTAGCGTTACTCATTCACCGAAACCATTAATAAGATGTAATAAATTCAATTGTTATAGGAGGATCCATATCCTAATTCCTAAATTTAATGTACATATAAATATTATTATAGAATATGTACCTTAATAGTTTTATATGAATTCAGTGCTGGCTGCATGGTTTCGGCTGAAATATCCACACATCTCTCTTGGTGCTCTTGCATCTTCGGCTCCTATTCTCTACTTCAATGAGATCACTCCACAGAATGGGTTCTATTCAGTTGTCACCAAGGATTTCAAGGTAATTATCATCGCTAATCATTTGAAATCTAAATATTTAAAAAATGTTACTCCAGTATACGAGACTCTCGCTGAGTTTCTGAAAAAAAAAATATTAAATTGGAATGATGGATGTTGCAGGATGTGAGTGAGAGTTGTTATGAAACAATACGAAAATCATGGTCAGAAATTGATAAAGTTGCTTCCAAGCCTAATGGCCTCTCAATTCTCAGCCAAAGATTCAAGACTTGCACGTAAGTAGCAGTATTTGCTGTAGATAGACCTTCTGCTGAATTTATTTTGTTGATTCAAAACCCTAACTTGTATGATTGCTATCATGTTTCAGGACCTTAAAAGAGTCTTCTGACCTCAAGGCCTACCTAGACTCAATATACTCTCAAGCAGCTCAATATAATGAGCCACCAAGATATCCGGTCACCGGGATCTGCCGTGGCATTGACGGAGAATCGGAAGGAACTGACATTCTTGGCCGGATATTTGCCGGAGTTGTTGCTAATAAAGGGGAGAGGTCATGTTATGACATAAATGAATACAAGTATCCTAGTGAAACCAAGATGGGATGGGCTTGGCAGCAATGTAGTGAAATGGTGATGCCCATTGGACGTGGTGTCGACGATACTATGTTCCCACAGGAAAATTTCAATTCAAACGACTTCATTGAGGATTGCAAGAGCATGTTTGGAGTTGTACCTCGACCTCATTGGGTTACAACCTACTATGGAGGCCAAGTATTGCTTCTTCCTTCATGTTTTTCACTATTTTCCAAGGACTTCTGATCTAGTCAATTATCAGCTTAAAATTATCTTGTACGCAATATATTCACTTCCAATTTGAACTTACAAGGTTCTTCCTTTTTTGCTATATTACAGGACATAAATTTGGTGCTCAAAAGATTTGCTAGCAACATCATCTTCTCCAATGGATTGAGAGATCCATATAGTAGTGGAGGGTAAGTACAAAGGATTTGTGTCCTTCTAGTGGAATTTATACACCATTCTTGTTTGTACAAATGATTTATTTGGGTATTTTCTCATTATTCACAGGGTTCTAGAGGATATATCAGATAATATACTTTCTGTTCGTACTGTTGATGGTATGTGCTTGACTCTGTCAATCAAAACGGTCAATTTATATAGAGTTAGATCCACGTCAAAATATTTGCATTAAAATGCCTAACATATTCAATTTTATCAACTTGCAGGATCCCATTGCTTGGATATACTTAAAGCAAGGCAAATTGATCCCCAGTGGTTGGTCATGCAACGAAAAGTAGAGATCGAGATCATAGAAGGATGGATCCGAAAGTATTATGCTGATCTTCATGCGTCGAAATAATTGATTGATTTCTAATTAAGGATGGAGGCAACTCCAAAGCTCTAAAAATGGAGCTAAAATTATAACCATAATCATCTAACCAAGTGTGCATACAAATTTCGGGTCTGAAAATCTAAGACCCGAGGATGCGAACTAATGATAACTTCATTCAGTTGTATTACATTCTTTCATTCTTTGTAAAGATTCTTTTACACAATTTATATACTCTGAAGATTTCCTTGATTGATTTGTTCAATTGGTCTTGAAATATGACTTCATGCTTAAAATTTGGTGATTGTTCTTCAAAAAACCTCGTTTGATCAAGATGTTATGAAATCGAAAATTGGTTAGTTGCGAAAAAATTTAAGAATGAACCTGACTTATTTTATTACAAAACCCTTAAAAACTACCTATTTAAGTTAGCTCCAAACAAACACATTGTTTAGTGATCTGTTCAATTAAAAAATGAACATTTTTTAGTGATGGAACTTTCTTTGTTATGATCTATTTGGTCGTACAAGAAAAATGAATCCATCTTGTCCCCTATAAGGGGAAAGATAAACAATATGCGTTTGAGAACCTACACATTCGACAAGAGACTCCGCTACTTTTGGGTTCTAAAGCTTTAAGACAAGATAAACTAGAGGTGTAATTTGGCCAAGTTGGGTGTGCCAAGAGTTGAACTCAAATTAATTCAAGTTATAATACTCTAAATCCGAGTACAGCTCCAATACTTCAATAGCAATATTGCTCAAGTTTATTTTTTTTGAACTTGGGTTGAACAAATCGGGTTGAAATTTGAAATCAACATGGACCATTGGCGTAATTTATACTTTATTTTTTAAAAAATTGGCCGATTCTGGCTCGTTGCTAGCTCCACCCAAGCTCAAACTAAATCCACTGCAAAAGTTATTCGCTTACCAATAACAAATAAAATATGAGTTTTTCCAATTTTAAAATCACTTTTCAAAACATCATTGGATGTGTGCTTTATGCATTTTAAAGGCTTTTAGCTTTTGGAATATTATTCTGCCTGCCATAAACTCTATTCAGCTAGTATTACCCTAAAATTAGTACCATCACAGACAAAGCTACAGTTGCTTAAGCCCACATAAAAGTATTGGGTCAAGTTACAGTTTGACAACTATGTCTTTCTCTCACAATACTCCATTATGTTTGTCTTGTATTGGTTGGCCTTATATTATACCAATTATAGCTACAGTATATAGTAGTACTGCACTGACCAAATGCTAAGATTAAATTTAGAGTTCAAATGACATGACAACATATTATTTGAAGTATTTTATTGGGGCCCAAATGACATGACACCAAATAAAGAAATTCAAGTTAACTGTCATGTCATTTGAACTCCAAATTTGATTAACATAGTATTACTGTTATAGTTATTCGTTATAAATTAGATGGTATCTTTACTTTGTTACTTACCCCTCGAACTATGTGATTTTGTCTCTTTGAACTGTTGGAAATAGTGATGATTCATATTCACGGAGCCTAAAAGTCCAACATTTATTATTAATTCGTGATCTGTTTTCGAAACAAAAATTATAATGTACACCATATATAAAATGTGTGTCCATGTCTATAAATAGTGGGCATGTGGAAGCCGGTGGAACAAACTTTGAGCCTCAAAGTACAACTTGAGAAGAAAGTTATATGGAGCACTTTGCAATGAAACATCATATACCTTTGCTCCAATTGCTGCTTTTGTTTCTACTTATATTCTCAATCTCCTTTTCTGCCATAGCATATAATATTCCAAGGCTCAGTCCAAACCCATAGAACTTTTTTTCGTGACACTGGTATCAGATCAACACCCACTCCAAAAGACTTTGAAACTTTTTTTTCTACATTCAAACACTTGATCACTTCAACTACAGACCAGAAAGCTATACCACTTTCAATCAAAGATATGTGATCAATTGGAAATATTGGGGTGGTGCAAATGCAAGTGCACCAATCTTTGCTTATCTAGGTGAAGAAGGGCCAATTGATAATGATCTAGTGATCCTTGGGTTTTTGAGAGAGAATGCCCCTTGCTTTAAAACTCTACAAGTTTTTATAGAGGTAAATGTTGACCTCTTAACCTCCCATAATTTGGGCAAGCAATCACCAATTATTCTTCAAATCCCTAAAACCAATTAGGTTATATATCAAGTTTGAATGCGTCTTTCACTGGTTGTCGAGTCCCTTTAATCAAACCACTCATATTGACTAAAAAAAATCCAACATAAATATCCAATTTATAATATGATGCAAATTCGGTGTAAATATGCATTGCTTAAAAAATAATTTCTTGTAAATACTAAATAATATTTATACAAATAAATGCATGTAATATGAAAATATAATGTATGATATACACAATGAAATATTAACCACATGAGCCTAGGATTTTTATCCCATATCTTACCACTTATCATGGCTTACAATAAATCTCGGGAGCTTTAAACCACATATATACCAAATTTTATTGCATGAATGTGATAAACACTCTATATCCTCAACCACTTTCTGTCTATTAATATGCAATCTTTGAAGTTTTCATGGGTAAGGGTTATCAAAATTTTTGTTATATGAACCTTTTTTTTTCTTGGTTAGCATCGGTTCTATGGACAATCTGTTCCATTTGGATCAATAGAAGAGGCCATGAAAAATCATAGTATTCACGATTATTTCAGCTCAGTTCAAACTATAACAGATTATGCAGAAGTGCTAATGTACCTCAAGAAAATATTATTTGCACAGAATTCGCCCATTATTATCATTGGAGCATCTTATGGGGGCAGTAAATACCTTCAAATCATCATCCACAAGCTTAAATTTCCGTATTAGTTATTGCAAATCTGATCCTATTTATTGGTTTATGAACTTTATAGTGCTTGCTTCATGGTTTCGACTAAAGTATCCACACATTGCTCTTAGTGCTTTGGCCTCATCAGCTCCAATTCTTTACTTCGATGGCATCACTCTACAAAATGGCTATTATTCAGTTGTCACCAAGGATTTCAAAGTAATCAGAACTCAATTTTTTTTTAAAGAACTTTGTCAGTTGAACTCTAAAACCTCACAAGTGCTTATGAATTGGGATGGTGTTGCAGGAAGTTAGTAAGAATTGGTACAAAACTATAATAATGTCGTGGTCTGAAATTGATAAAATCGCTTCAAAGCCCAATGGTCTTTCAGTCCTCAGCAAAAGATTCAAGACTTGCGCGAGTAACACATTTCTCTTTTGTGTTACTTTGGAATTAAGGGGGTATACTTTGCACACTTGTATTTCTTTTCGGTTAATGAAATCATTTACTTGGTTTCGAGGAAAAAAAGAAGAAGAGAAAAACACACTTCATTGTCCTCTCTTGAACTTATTTGACTTGTACCTCAGCTAAGCAACTCTTTTTTTTTTCTCCAGGCTCCTAAATAATCTTCTTACCTCAAGGACTAGGTTGAATCAATTTACTGTGGGGCAGCTCAATATGAAGGAACTGATGGAGCATCTAAAGGAACTGATATTCTTGTTCGGGTATTTGCAGATGTGATTGGCTTGAAAGGGAATCAGTCATGCTATGATATGAGTCAAGATGGTGATCTAAGTGAATCAGAGTGGGTATGGCAAGTAAGTTACAAATTCATATCACTTTCTCAAGTACTATTTGATAACGACCTTTTTCAAGTCTTCTCTCTCTTATTTTTTGGTTTTTGAAGTATTTTTTTCAACTAGCGTTTGTTTTTTATACCTGCTTTTTTTTTTTTATCCGAACTAAGTCCATCCTTCTAACCCTAGTTGCATGTGTAGTGGTATATAAATGCATATATTTATAGATTTTTTTTTCATGACCTAAGATGATCAGATATGCTTTTACTTTGACGACGAAATTGATTTTTTACTTGCAAAAAACTTATTAAAAAAGGGATTACCAAATTGACATTAAACTTCACCATCTGTGATTGTTGTAAGTTGAATCAAAACGCTGAAATTCATCATTCTCCCCCCTTTGATAAACTAAAGGATTTTGGCTAATGCACTTCTACTGTTTATTGTTTTCTGAATTATTTGGTTATATTCATTCCAAAATGACTGGTGGTTTGTTTAGATTTGTAGTGAAATGGCCATATCCATTGACCGTGATAGAAATGACACTATGTTCCCATTGGAACCTTTCGATTTAAAGCAATATTATGAGGAGTGCAAGAACATTTTTGGCGTCCGACCTCGGCCTCATTGGGTCACAACCTATTATGCAGGCTATGTATGTCCTTATGATTTATCCTTGTCCAGTATTTCCAAAGAATTTATGGCATTTATGAATTTATTTCTCATTCAGAAATTGATATTACTTCAACTTTAATAACTAAGAACTTATAAACTCCATTTTTCTTATGCAACTTGGTAGCACATAAAATTGGTTCTCCATAGGTTTGCCAGCAACATCATTTTCTCAATTGGCCTGAGAGATTTTTACAGTAGCGGCGGGTAATCAGAAAAAAGAAAGACATCTTGGTTTTTTGTTGAGATATGAAACCAATGTTATTGACCTAATTTACTTGTTTTTCTGTTATCTAATCATAGGGTGTTAGAGGATATTTCAGACAGTGTGCTGGCCGTCCATACACTTAATGGTATGGAATCAACTATCTCTCTAGCCAATATCGATTAAGATGGCTCCAACTTTGCTGATGCTATTTAGTTTCGACATTCTTTTTTATTTTTCATCAAACGAATGACATCATCTTCTGAAAATCCTAGCTATTCTTAGCATGATATTGGAAAATCTCATTGCTATTACTTAAACATAGATACCATGACAATGAAAATTTAACTGATAAGTATTGCTCATTTCTTTAAGATATTATTAAAGTCAGAAAGAGTAGAATATCGAAAATCACTTTCACCTATCATATGGAAAATTCTGATCAAATGAGATTTAGAAAAGTTGACTCATAAAGATTCAACCATAACTTGATCCTCAGGAGTCTTATATAAATCTGTTCATTGTTTGGATATGACATCAAATTAGGTAGAGTAATGTTGTGGGGACTTAAAAATTAGGTACCATGGTCTTTTCTTTGTAGAGCATGTGTTTTGTCCCATTAATTTCATGGGAACCATCACTTATACAACATATTTATATACATATATACTTTGCAGGGTCTCATTGCTTGGACTTGCTTCCAGCAGAAGAAAGTGATCCCCAATGGTTGGTCATGCAACGAAAGAGAGAGGTGGAGATCATTGAAGGATGGATAAAACAGTACTATGCTGATCTTCTTGCCTTCAAGAAATCGATCGAAGAACATGTCTAATACTTGAGACAACTCGAAAATTAGAGAATGAAATAGTTTTGCTAAGGCCAAATCAAGAATGTTATAATGATTGCATCCACTATCGAAGTACATCAATAAAAATTCACTACCACATATAAAGATTGCAAACAACATATCTCTAATGAACGAATATAAAGAATTAGAGGCTGAATGGAAGAGTTTCGTTGAAGCTCCAGCTCTAAACAGGAACTCGAGGCCGAGTAGAACTGACCCAATGCTAATTCGATTTGGCCTATGAATTGTCCATCAAAAGTACAATTTAAAATTATTATAAACTTGCAAAATGTTAACTGTCACTTGATATTACCTTACCTAAGTGATTTCAAAAATTATAAACGATCCCTAAAAGTGATAAATGATACTCAAATATTATTAGTGATGCTCAAAACTTGTAAATGATCCTTCAAAACTATAAAAATAAATCACAATACTAATAATCACGGTACCGTACCAAATTTTTTTTTTTTGGTATCGCAGACTTTTCCGTGCCACCGGTTACTAATCGCAGCCTTACCAATTATCTTTTGAAGCAGAGCACGAAAAGTGTATTAGGAACAGGTTCTTAAGTCACAAAGTTTGCCTGCAAAAACATTGATACTTAAGATACTACATTAGTGGGGATCTTGTATTATTAGGGAACAAGTTATTAAAATAAGGATTTAACACTGTGTTTTGGTAATGAAGAGACGAAAAAAAGAGAGGGAGATTGATTTTCCACTGTTTGGTTTCAAAGAAAAATGGAAGGAAAGGCCATCCATTCTAATGCTCACCAAAAAACACATCCGTCCGATTGTGGGCGAAAAACTGAAGAAAAATGGGATACTTTGAATTACAATGCTATAATTACTTATTTGCCCATGCCCAAATATCTTTACATTGTTCAACTCTGGCAGGCACGTGTTCAATTTTACACCACATTTTGTTTGTAGGAGGAAAATGTATATAGGTGAAATATATAAAGCCATTATAGTAATTTTGTGAGGTTATAACGGTAAATTGAAATTTTATGTGTTTAATTTCCTTTTATTTTTTCTCTAATATTAATAATGGAAAATCAATCTCTCCAATTTTCAATCAGCATACGAAATACTGAATCTAGGGTGACAGGTTATGCATATCGACACGAATATGATATAAAATAGATTCTTTTTTTCACCAAAATGTAAGGGAATTACTTGTGAATTGTTAATGGAAGAAAGTGTCTTACGTGTCCAAGTCATTGTGTACCAACAAAATATATAAAAGTAATATTTCTTTTCTTTTCTTTAAGGATGAAAAAATATGTTTTTTTATTTCTCTTATATTTCATCCCTCTTACCAAAAATAATAGAAAAAATCTTAGGAATTTAAAAAATGATATAATCATCCAACTGAAATAATAAATGAATTAGTTTAATGTTAAGTTACTATTTGTAAGAAAATTTAAGTATAGAAGAAAATTAATTTTTTTATCACGGTTCATTTCATACTAACTAAACACATGAAAATTTTAAAATTTTTTTTTATTTTTTTATTTTCTATGATTATCCCGTTAGGGAAACGGACCAAAAGTGCTGTGAATTTCCTTTTGCAGCAAGTTGGCTCGAGGCATTGGATGTTACCAATGACAAATTGTTGCACGACACATTAATACAAATTACAATCTATGATATAAAATAGAATAAATTTTAATAAATTTATCCGACGGTCTCAAATAAATTCATTCATCGACTATCAATATCCAACTCAAAACTATTCACATCGTAACGTGCTTTTAGCCACAAGTTAATATAAAGTTAATCAATTTAAGTTGATTAGTTTTTTTAATACGAATTCAAAAATGATACAACCTTCTATTCAAATAATGCATGAGCCGGGTTAATATTATTCACGAATGGGCTAGTTTTGAAATGATACAAACTCGTTTAGTTAGCCTATAATGAAAAATATTTGATATTTAGTTTTTTGTTAATTTAAATAAAAAAAAAAGATTTTACTTGATTTTATAAATAATTTTTTTGTTTATGAAAAATTTATCGGTGGTTGTTTTAATTTAGAGAGGAGGGAATATCTATGATTCAAAAGTTATGCATGTCGATCCAACCATGAAAGGATAGATACAAATTTCAATTAGTGTCAACAATCTTATAGCCAGCGGAAACAAGGGAGTTACTTGTGAATTGTTAATAGCAGAAAGTGTCGTACTTGGCTTAGTCGTCGTCGTCTACCAAACAAATATAAAAATAATTTGGTTGACACGCGTTTGGCAGTCGACCCACACCCATGAATTGATCAAATTCATTTGATTTGTCCCAACCTTAGCCCACATCCGCTGCTACATATTATAATAATATTAATTAGACTGTAGAGTGCCGGACTCCGTTGAATATATGATTCGAATAAGTCGTACCGGTATCGAACTGGCTCGATGCTGGTACTTTGAACTGTTAAACAATCATCTATTCTAAAAATTTAAGTTGTTAGTATTTATATTTTAATTCGTTCCTTCACGTATAAACTAGATTTAACAATTAGGTTGACGGCGATATACGAATACAAGACTTGTTCTATTACTATTTTAAAAAATCACTTATTCCAAAAACTTAAGTTGTTAGACTTTCTACGGAACGATATCTCATTATTTTCCTCCATATATAAGATGGTCTCAATTATTTCACAAAGTAAAGTCAGAAAGATAAAAAAATGGAATAGAAAAAAAAAAGGGTTAGTTTTATTAGAGGTCCTTAAAGTATGATGTTTATTTTATTTAGTCACCAATATTTTAATTCCATCATTTTAGTTTTTAAAGTATTTAATATATTTTTATGTGATCTTTCAAACACACAACAACCAAATTACTAACGATTTTTTATTATAAACTTGTCACGTAATACCTAAATATGAGTAAAAAAAATAATTTGAATAATATAACAATATATTCAATAATTCAAGGATTAAAATAATGTAATTAAATATTGAAGATCAAAATAATCGGTATTTTGATTTGTCGTTTAATTTTTGGACCAAACTTTTGAATATCTTCTTCTTTTTTTTAATTTTCAAGAAATAAAATTTTCAAAAAAGTTGGGAACATAATTGAGTTGATCAACCAGACATACACGTAATAAATAACTCCACTGGAATCAAACTATGCTCGACTAATGCATCACACAAACTTAACTATATGTAATTATAAACATTAATGCTATTGAGATATAAATTATGAACATAATTTGGAGACATAATACTAATTTAGTAAGATTCCATCTCCTGTGAGTCCTAACGTTTGGGGATGGCAAGATATAACTATTTGATGTATATATATATTGCATGCAGTTGGTAACTATTTTAAAATGTTGGAATCTTTGAAACCCTTTAGCGATTGGGTCACAAGAAATTCATTGTTTTGCCGTGGATAACTTGTCTTTGACCAGACTTGGAGTGGTCCGGACACCTTGCACCGTTGAAAAAAAAAACTATTTTAGAACTAGTTCAAATACTTTCACTTGAAATACAATTCTATTTTGGCTTGACTTTTATTACGCGATGGCGTAAGTCGTGGCAAAGCTTTATCCAGTTAAATAGTTGACACAGTATGGTCAATGGGTGCAATTGTTACGAAAAGATTCTGAATCTCATTATAAATAAAATGGGAGCAAGGGTAACATTAATTCCTAATAATGAAAAATACAATTGAAACTTTAGACCCTAAAATTGTTTTAGTATCTCAATTTACACCCTAAATGATTAAAATTCTCAAATTGCACCCTAATCACATAAAAAAGGTAACAACGTGGTCCACTTTAATAAAATTGAGTATTAAATTTTCAGGTAAAATTGAAAAGTTTTCATTTTTCAACATATAATTGAGAATCTTTCAGGATGCAAAGTGACATTCACCCTAATAAAAATGAATGAAAAAAAAGAAAATCTTGCATTTTCTTTTTCCTATATACCAAATTGAGTTTGTCTAATTGTTTAAGGAGGCGTTATTAGGATCAAACCTTCACAACAATACAATTAAAATTGTCAAAATATGATGGGACTTATTAACACGATATGAAGTGTTTGACTCTTTAGTAAGTCACCCGATTTGTGAACGAGTGAATACGACATGACAGTATTATGGGTGGAATGTTTTTCAACATGAACCCGCTAAAACTAGACGTGAACCTGCAAAATCTGACAATAATTCGCCTCAACCAATACAATTGAGAAGCCTAAATACAACCAAGCCAAAATAGCTATTGAAACTCTAGATAATTTAGATCATATATGAAAATCAATGTGACGTCACAGCGTGTTGAAGTATTAAACATTTAAGGAACATTCTGTCCGCTATCGAAATATTATTCAACCAAATACTGTGTCAAACTGCTAAAACCCAGTTTTGCCTTTTACATTTCATTGTCCCTATATATACGCCTCCTTTCTCAAACTCAAAATCGAACTTCACCATATCTCCCTCGAATACTTCATCATGGTATCTTTCAGACTCTCTTATCAATGGCTTCTTCTTTTCTCTTTCCTACTCTTCTCCACCTCCATATCTGCAAGAAAACTTTCAGAGGACCCAAACACCGATGTTTCAGATGACTTCAGAACTTTTTTTTATACCCAAACACTTGATCATTTCAACTACAGACCGGAAAGTTACACCACTTTTAAACAAAGATATGTGATCAATTCCAAATACTGGGGTGGTGCCAATGAAAGTGCACCAATCTTTGTTTATTTGGGTTCAGAAGCGCCTCTAGATAGAGATCTTAATAGTATTGGTTTTCTCACAGACAACGCTGCTCATTTCAAAGCTCTCCTTGTCTATATTGAGGTAAGAACACATAAATATATTAACATATATCACTTGCGCGTTGTACAATGATGTGGGTTAACTTAGAGCCATAAAGTCGGATATTCTGATTATGACTCTTAGACAACTGACTATAATATATGGGTTTTGAATCTGTTGATGGACTCATATTTCGCAAATTTTTGTTTTCTTTGCAGCATCGGTTCTATGGGAAATCAAACCCATTAGGGTCAATAGACAAGGCAATAGAAAATGAGGAAATGCGAGGATATTTTAACTCGGCTCAGGCTCTAGCAGATTATGCTGAAGTGCTGTTATATCTCAAGAAAAAATTGCATGCTCAGAATTCTCCCGTCATCGTGGTCGGTGGATCTTATGGTGGAAGTAAGTCCATGCATACCATTAGTTTTGGCTTTGGATATTTTCTGTCTTGATTGGTGCCACTTTGGGTCAATTTCAATAGTTTTCTACGAAATTCATATGGACCACAGACGTCCATGGAACCCATTAATTGGGTGTAATTAATTTAATATTGGATAATTGAACTTGACCGAGGACACATACGTATCCAAATTCTTAAACTTATTGTATATATAAATATTTAATCAAATATATATGTACCTTAATATTTTCATTTGAACTCTTCTTCAGTGTTGGCTGCATGGTTTCGGCTAAAGTATCCACACATCACTCTTGGTGCTCTTGCATCTTCGGCTCCTATTCTCTACTTCAATGATATCACTCCACAGAATGGGTTCTATTCAGTTGTCACCAAGGATTTCAAGGTAATTATTATCGCTAATCATTTGAAATCTAAATATTTAACAAATGTTTCTCCAATATACGAGACTCCCGTTTCTATTGTGTTTTTGAAAAAAAATATTAAATTGGAATGATTGATGTTGCAGGATGCGAGTGAGAGTTGTTACGAAACAATACAAAAATCATGGTCCGAAATTGATAAAGTTGCTTCTAAGCCCAATGGCCTCTCAAATCTCAGGCAGAGATTCAAGACTTGCTCGTAAGTAGCAGTATTTGCTGCACATACACCTTCTGCTGAATTTATTTTGCCGATTCAAAACCCTAACTATTATGAGTGCTATCATGTTTCAGGACCTTAAAGGATTCTTCTGAGCTCAAGGCCTACCTAGATTCAATATACTCTCAAGCAGCTCAATATAATGCGCCACCAAGATATCCAGTCACAGGAATCTGCCGTGGCATTGACGGAGAATCAGAAGGAACTGACATTCTTGGCCGGATATTCGCCGGCGTTGTTGCTAATAAAGGGGAGAGGTCATGTTATGACATAAATGAATACAAGTATCCTAGTGAAACCAAGATGGGGTGGGCTTGGCAGGTACGACATAAATTATAGTTATCCTCTAATTCTTATGTCACGGCTAGAATTGTCATTAATTTTTCATTAATTTGATTGTGTTTGGTTATTGCACACAGCAATGCAGTGAAATGATGATGCCCATTGGTCGTGGGGTCGACGATACTATGTTCCCGCCAGAACCTTTCAATTCAAACAGTTTCATCGAGGATTGCAAGAGCATGTTTGGTGTCGTACCTCGACCTCATTGGGTTTCAACCTATTATGGAGGCCAAGTATGGCTTCTTTCTTCATCGTTTTTACTATTTTTCAAGGACTTCTGATCTGATCAACTATCTTCTTATATTTATGTTGTACGTAAGTCATTTCACTTCCATTTTGGACTTATAGAGTTCTTCCTTTTTTTGCTTATATTACAGGATATAAAATTGGTTCTCAAAAGATTTGCCAGCAACATAATTTTCTCCAATGGATTGAAAGATCCTTATAGTAGTGGAGGGTAAGTACGAAGGATTTGTTTTCTTCTAGTGGAACTTGTACACTAATCTTGTACACGCAACTTATTTGGTAATTTTCTCAATTTTGACAGGGTTTTGGAGGATATATCGGATAGTATACTTTCCGTTCAAACCGTTGATGGTATGTGCTTTACTCTGTCAACCAAAACCGTCAATTCTTATGGATTTGAACTCTTCCGGTATATTTTAGTCAAGAAACCTAACTTATTGAATTTAATCAACTTGCAGGATCCCATTGCTTGGATATACTTAAAGCAAGGGAAATTGATCCCCACTGGTTGGTCATGCAACGAAAAATAGAGATCGAGATCATAGAAGGATGGATCAGAAAGTATTATGCTGATCTGCATGCCACGAAATAATTAACCGATTTCTAAGGACGGAGGCCACTCCAAGGCTCTCAAAATGGAGCTAAAATGACAACCACAATCAGCTAATTAATCAATTGTGCATACAAATTTCTGGGTCTGAATATCTAAGACCCGAGGATGCTAACGAATTATAACTTCATTCATTTCTATTACATTCTTTCATTCTTTGTAAAAATTCTTTATAACTTCATTCATTTCTAATACATTCTTTCATTCTTTGTAAAGATTCTTTTCGCACAAATGGTGAACTTTGTAAAGATTCATTTCGTACAAATAGTGAACTCTCCGATTCTTTTCTTGACAAGAAGTTTTCCTTGATGGATTTGTTGAATTGGTCTTGAAATCTGACTTCATCAATATTGGATGAAGTCTTTTGGGTCTTGAAAGTTTTGAGTTTCTTCCCATTTGGAAGCTCTACACAATGGCCGGCACTGGACCTGATGAATTCTAATATAAAATGTTATTCACTTACTGACAAAAATTAACCAAAACAAACATAAACATAAAAAATAAAACAAAGTTATTCAATTCTAAAATCACATTCAAAACTAAAAATGTTTGGCCTGGTTTGGCCTTCGTGTTTTCTTGCGCTACTTGCCTTTTACTTGGTATTTTAGTGGAAGTATCTGCTACTTCCACCTAAATCCCAATTTATTCTTGTTTTCCTTTGTTGCATTTCTTTATCCCCTTGACGAAGAAATTTGTTTATGATGGGACTCTTCTGAAAAAGCCTATGATGAAGACACGTGTCCTCGGGGGTTCCTAGAACAATGTTGCTCGGGTTCAAGCACCATCGGCAAAAGCGTCCTCTCCCCCGAGGTACCTCTCATATAGGATCACATATTCGGTACATTATACAATGACATGTGTCCTCGGTCACCATGTACCTCGGGGAACACACCACCCCTTGGTCCCCCGAGGTGAGCCTTTCCTCGGCGCCGAGGGTCACTCCATCCTGGACGCTTCCTCTACTCCCGGATAAAGCTACTGACAAACTGGACATCAGCCTATGCCAGTATGGACTATTCATCATGACCTCTTCTTACACAAGTAATGTCAGAACGTGCTGGAATACCGACGTAACAGCCAATAAGGGATGGACGCGTGACAAATAATGTCACATCCGAAGCAGACAAACCGCATGCCGCTGCTGGCACGCGACTTGGGAAAGCAAACAATTAATTACACCCTTCTGTTGACGAGACCGCATTTAATGCGGTAAGGTTCGGATATGAAAGGCAATAAATGCTCCTATTACAGAGCATTTATTGCATCCTTCCCGAAAGGAGCATATTGTACCGTCGGCGTCCCGACAACTCACCATTGATTGCTCGGGACCCCGAGCAGTCAATTAGAGAAGACATTCCTCATCAAATGATTACACACGCTACCTGTGCCTGATGATCACCTACTGACCACACTGACAGCAATCATGATCTTCTAAGGTATAAATACCCCTCCCAAAAGACAAAGCGGGTATGCAATCACAAACTCTCTACTACGAAATATCCTTCTCAGTGTTTTCTCCTTCCTCTCTCTCATTCAAAGACTGACTAGACCGTCGGAGGGGATACGCCGGAAAACACTCCGGCGCCCTTCTAACTTGTTCTCCTTTGTTCCAGGAAATACCTTTCACACGTACAGGATCGTTCTTCCTTTCCCAGGATCTTCCTTTGCCGTTCCAGGTTGCCACCGTACCTTGTAGGCTGTTTCAAGCAGCGTGTTTGGCTACTCAACCGGCTCACTCAAAGTTCACCAGGGGAGAGATCTGTTCCCAATATTTTATATATCGTGCAGGATCGAGCCCGCACAATCTGGCGCCATCTGTGGGAAACGAGTAGTTTTCCTAATCTTTACTCTAAAAAGAACAGTGACCATGGTGAACACCAAACAGAAAGGGAAAGGACCCCACCAACGGAGTCATGAGTTGCAAGCTCCCTGCCATCACGGAGGGAGGGATCGCACCAGTACGATTAAAAGTGCCTCTACTCGGTCAAGGGGGGTAACCCCTCAAACCAGTATGGGTATCAGGTCAGGAGGATCAGCCCCCTTGGCCCGTCAGCTGGCAGAGGTGATTGAAGAGAATTTGGCGATAGATTACGTCAGCTGGAGAAGGACAATGTAAACGTCCTTAGCCGGCTCGACGAGTTTGCTGCCTCAGGCGGAGGGTCGAGGGATTCATTCCTCTCCCGAGGACTCCCCGTCCATGAGGTGGAGACAAAGGATCTAAGGAACCACCTGGATCACAAAGCAGAGAGCTCCAGGGCCCCGAAGCGACCCAAAGCCGGCGAATGCCATCTTGACAACCATTCCAGGAAAGCAAGGCCATTGGCCCTGGACGACCTCCGGCGAGGTTTATCCAGACGGAGGAAGGGAGATGAATCCGAGGAGGACTCAACCCAATCTACACGACGCCCAGGAAACGAGGGGCTTACCGACGAACCCAGAGACTTCAGGAGGCATCCCGTAAGGGAAGAAGTAGATCTCAGAGCCCGATTAGACTCCAGAAGAATGGGCAAGACGATCTAGGACGAGGCCGAGGACGAAGTCATGCAAACACCCTTCACGAGGGAAATCAGCGAGATGGACGTCTCAAGAAAGTTCGTCGTGCCACGGTTCAAGACCTATGATGGGCGATCTGATCCCGATGCCCATATCAGACAGTATAAGCAGATGATGTCCCTCTATCATTCAGACCAACGGTTTCTATGCCGGGTATTCCCTATGAGCTTGGGGGACTCCGCGATGAGGTGGTTCGAGGCGCTTCCCCCAAACAGTATTGGGTCCTGGAAAGAATTGACAAGGCAGTTCCTAACCCGATTCATCACGGGGAGTAAGCGCCCAAAGGACATTGGATCACTGCTGACCCTCAGGAGGAGGGAATCCGAGACTCTTCGCCAGTACGCCATCCGATACTGGGAAGAAGTCAATGAGGTCGAGGGATGCTCGGAGGTCATGGCAGCAGCATCATTCCGGCTCGGCTTGGCGAGGGACACGGACCTGTACCGATCCCTGACCAAAAAGACTCCCTCGGATATGGGGGAACTGATGGCCCGGATCAACAAGTACTCAAGGGTCGAGGACGAGTTGGGGAACAACAAAGGCCGAGCCCTCCAACCCAAGAGAAAGGAAAAAGAGCACGAAGATATTCCCCGGAAGGGATTGCTACCTCGTCCAGGGGGTTCGTCCAGAGGAGTTCACACCGTCTTCAAGGAACCCATCTTCAGGTTGCTCCATAAAATCAAACGCGAGCCGTTCTTCAAATGGCCGCCCAGGATGCAAAGCGACCCATCCACCCGTGATCAAACAGTAAGGTGTTCATATCACCGGGATGTCGGGCATCGCACCGAGAGCTGCAGGGTGTTCAAGTCATTCTTGGAGAGCTTAGTCCGAGATGGATACCTGAAAGAATACATAGAGCCTAGGCCAGAAGAAAAACGAGCCCTTGCCCCGGCCGAGGAACCGAACAACGTCATAGACGTCATCCATGTGTGTCCACTGGAGCGCCCCACGTCCAAAGAGCTCGAATCCGACCTCAAGAGGGTAGCTTTTACCAGAAAGGTAGCCGAAGGAGGTGTGGGGCCATCAAGTAAAAGGGCCAGGATGGGTGAACTTGGCATTACGTTCTCTGACACGGATTTGACGGGCGTGGTGATTCCTCATAACGACGCCCTTGTCTTAACCCTAAAGATAGGGAAATTCGATGTCAAGAGAATCTTGATAGATTCAGGGAGTTCCTCGGAGGTGATGTACTTCGAGACTTTGAAGCGGATGGGCTTTGGCCCCAAAGACTTAACCAAAATCAGGACACCCCTCATCGGGTTCAACGGCTCTTTCGCCTTGCCCGTGGGGAAAATTACATTACCGGTCGCCACTGGCCCCTTCGTCATCGACACAGAGTTTGTGGTGATCGACACGGACTCCCCTTACAACGTGATTATGGGGCGAACATGGCTACACGCGTTGGGAGCGGTACACTCCACTCTCCACCAGAAGTTGAAGTTCGCCACGCCAGAGGGCGTCATGGAGATTCGGGGGATCAAGCGTCTGCGAAAAACTGTTTTTATTCGGCCGTCCGAGCCGGGGCGTCCAGCCAGGAGAAGGGGCGAGCACCGGAAGAGATCATAGAAAAATAGCAATTACAGTCCGGGCGTCCGGGGATGGATGACCCCCGGGTGGACCCAGCTGAACGATCTGTTGAAGACCTCCGGAAGGTGCCCTTGGTTGAAGGAGAAGAAGAGAAGTATTTCCTAGTTGGGACCTCGATGCCCGCAGCCGAACAGGAGGAGATGATCAGGTTCTTAAGAGGGAATACAGACGTGTTCGCCTGGAACGAAATGGAAATGACAGGAGTAGACCCCGAAATAATTACTCACAGGCTGCATGTTGACCCATCTCATAAGCCAGTAAAGCAGAGGCCACGACGTATGGCCCCGCATCACACCAACGCAGTCAATGAGGAAATAGACAAACTCCTAAGAGCCGACGCCATTCGAGAGATACAGTTCCCAGAATGGCTGTCCAATACAGTATGTGCAAGAAAGAAAGGGGGGAAATGGCGTGTCTGCGTGGATTTCACAGATCTAAACAAGGCATGTCCCAAGGACGACTACCCCCTGCCGAAGGTGGACCAGCTGGTAGATGCCACAGCCGGATATGAACGAATGGACTTCCTGGATGCTCGAGCAGGATATCATCAGATCCCTCTTTATGCCCGGACCAAGAGAAAACGGCGTTTATCACTCCGAAGGGAGTTTATTGTTATAAAGTGATGCCGTTTGGATTGAAGAACGCCGGGGCAACATACCAAAGATTGATGAATCGGATGTTCAAGAGGCAGATCGGCAACACCATGGAGGTCTACATAGACGACATGCTGGTAAAAAGCAAACGGAGTGGTGATCATCTTACAGACTTGGCGGATACCTTCTCCACTCTCAGGGAGTATGGGTTGAAGCTGAATGCAGCGAAGTGCGTCTTCGGAGTGGAGTCGGGAAAATTCCTCGGGTATCTGGTTAGTCAGCGGGGAATCGAAGCCAACCCAGATCAGATTAAAGCAATCCTGGATATCCGAAGCCCTCGCACTGTCCGAGAGGTCCAGAAACTCACAGGGATGCTGGCTGCACTTAACCGATTTGTCTCACGCTCCTCGGATAAATGCAAACCCTTCTTTGGAGCAATCAAATGTGCTGGGAAGAGTATGTGGAGCCAGGGGTGCGAGGACGCCCTGGCTGGGATCAAAGAATACCTGAGGACTCTTCCGACCCTATCCGTCCCCATCCAGGGGGAGATGCTGTTCCTATACCTGGCAGTTTCAGAATTTGCAGTAAGCGGAGTACTTGTCCGTGAGCATGAACACCAACAGAAGCCGATTTACTACATCAGCAAGGCGCTCCTGGATGCAGAGACAAGATATCTGCCCCTAGAAAAACTGGCCCTGTCCTTGGTCACCACTGCAAGGAAACTGCGCCATTACTTCCAGGCGCACCCAATCACTGTCCTAACTGATCAGCCCTTGAAGGCAATTTTGAGGAAAGCTGAACTCTCCGGAAGGATCTCCAAATGGGCTGTAGAGTTGGGGGAGCACGACATTCATTTCAAACCCCGAACTGCAATAAAGGGACAAATACTGGCGGACTTCATAGCCGAGTTTTCGGGGGAGAATCCTGTTCTAGAAGGATCGCCTCCTCCCAACTTAGCATCTCCAACAAATGTTGAAGGATCGCCATGGCTTTTATGTGTGGATGGTTCATCGAACAGTAAGGGGTCCGGAATCGGTGTCTTGCTGACCTCTCCAGAAGGGATTATTGCAGAGCAGGCCATCCGGCTGGGGTTCAAAGCATCGAACAATGAAGCGGAATATGAGGCACTCATCTCAGGACTTCGGTTAGCTGAGGCGACTGGAGTTACCAATTTGATCGTGCATTGCGATTCCATGCTGGTGGTCAATCAAGTCAATGGGGAATTCGAAACGAGGGACCCTAGGATGAAGGCGTACCATCACCAGGCAACGACCGTTATCCAAAGGTTCGACCGATTTGAAATCAAGCAGGTGTCCCGCGACAAGAACACACATGCCGACGCCCTGGCTTGTCTAGCCTCGGCAGTGGACTCCTCCCAGTCGCGCAGGATCACCATTGAGTATCTTCCCACATCCTGCATTGATCATACTCTCGAGGCGATGGTCATCCAGGACGCGCCCCAGCAGCTCAGTTGGATCGACCCCTTTGTCAAATTCCTAACAACGGGAGATCTCCCGGAGTGTCCAAGGGAAGCTAGAAAGATAAGGATGAAAGCTCCAAGATTTTGGGTCTCTTCGGATCAGAAGCTTTACCGGAGGTCTTTCTCAGGACCTTACTTGCTATGCGTCCGAGAAGATCAAGTACAAGACCTCCTGTACGAAGTGCATGAAGGAATATGTGGGGGGCACTCTGGGGGACGATCAATGGCACACCGCATTATGTCTCAGGGGTATTGGTGGCCGCGAATGCAAAGGGATGCAAGGGCATATGTCCAAAAATGCGACCAGTGCCAGAGGTTCTCCCCTGCGATCAGGCAACCTGCGGGGGACTTACACCCCCTCACCAGCCCTTGGCCATTCGCTCAATGGGGGCTTGATTTGGTTGGACCTCTGCCTAAAGCTCCGGGAAATAAGAAGTTCCTCATCGTGGCCACAGATTACTTCACCAAGTGGGTGGAGGCGGAGCCGTTGAGTCACATCCGAGACATAGACGCCAAAAAGTTCGTCTGGGAGAACATAGTCGTCAGATTTGGCATTCCTCGCGCACTGGTATCGGATAACGGGACCCAGTTCACTGGCGGGCGCTTTAAGTCTTTCTGTGAGCATCTCGGGATCCGTAACTTCTACTCCACCCCTGCATACCCTCAAGCCAATGGGCAGGCGGAGGCCACCAACAAGACAATTATCAATGGAATCAAGAAGAGGTTGGAGAAAGCCAAGGGAAAGTGGGCGACAGAGCTGTTAAACATTTTATGGGTGTACAGGACAACCCCTCGGTCATCGACGGGCGAAACCCCCTACTCCCTGGCATACGGGATGGAGGCAATCATACCCCTCGAAGTAGGGCTTCCGACCATAAGGACCCAAGCTTTCGATGAAGGGGGGAATGATCATCAACTGGGATTGGATCTGGACCTACTGGAAGAAAGAAGGGAGGAAACCGCCTTGAAGATAACCAAGTATCAAGAGAAGATCTCCCAGCTATACAACAGGAGGGTCAAGACTCGAGAATTCCGGATAGGCGACCTGGTCCTCAGAAGGGTAACGGCCAATACCCGGGATCCAACAGAGGGAAAGATGGGACCTAACTGGGAAGGGCCTTACAAAGTAATATCAATCGGGGGCGCCGGGTCGTATGGATTAGAAGATATGAGTGGAAGACCTGTAATACGACCATGGAATGTTATGAATTTGAAGAAGTATTACTTTTGAAGTACTCTCTCTCAAAGAACTCGCCAAACAAAAGACAAAGGGTATGGCCCTGGGGACAGAGTTCAAGGACTCTCGTCCCCGAAGTACATACAGGAGCAAGCCTCCTGCAAGGGTATGGCCCTGGGGACAGAGTTCAGGACTCTCGTCCCCGAAGTACATACAGGAGCAAGCCTCCTGCAAGGGTATGGCCCTGGGGACAGAGTTCAAGGACTCTCGTCCCCGAAGTACATACAGGAGCAAGCCTCCTGCAAGGGTATGGCCCTGGGGACAGAGTTCAAGGACTCTCGTCCCCGAAGTACATACAGGAGCAAGCCTCCTGCAAGGGTATGGCCCTGGGGACAGAGTTCAAGGACTCTCGTCCCCGAAGTACATACAGGAGCAAGCCTCCTGCAAGGGTATGGCCCTGGGGACAGAGTTCAAGGACTCTCGTCCCCGAAGTACATACAGGAGCAAGCCTCCTGCAAGGATGCGGCCCTGGGGACAGAGTTCAGGGACTTCTGTCCCCGAAGCGAATGCAGGAACAAGCATCCATAAAGAACATGGTCCTGGGAGCGAAACACAAGCATTCCAGTCCCCGAGGTTGATACAAGATCTTGCCTCTGGAACGGGCCAGCACGCCCCGAGACAGTTCGAAGACACTTATGAATTATTCTACACAGAAATAAAGAAAAGCAAAGTACTACTGTATACAGAAGAAGACAGAAAAATGAAAAGACTAGTTATTTATTTCCAAAAGAAATAGGGGCTTTGCGTCCCCGAAAGCTACAAAAGGAAAGCAAAAGGGGTACAAAAAAGGGGAAGTAAAAAGCAGCTTCATCGGGCTCCAGGCACCTCCAGAACTTCGGCCGAAGGCGAGTCAGCGATAAAAGGTTGGGAAGCTTCTGGAGTGGGCAGGAGAAGAACTTCGGCAGCAGGGACAGCTGGAACCGTTTGAGCAGCTTGAGGTTCTGGGGCGAGGTCGGACGGAGCGTCCTCGGACAAGTCCACTATCACCGTCTCGGGAGCATCAGCCGAGGTTTGCATCGGCGTAGGGGCTTCATCCTCGGCAGCAACCTGTGCTTCTGCCTGCTCCATCTCTGCCGATGGCACGTACTTGTGCACTTGGAAGAGAGGGGAGTCTGACGGGACTCCAGCAGCCTGGAGCGCCTCGTCCCACCCTTTCTTGAAGAACTCTTTGCTATTTTCTTCAAGAGCGGGGAGCACATCATCGGCAAACTCCTCCAGAAGTTGTTGCTCTGACTTCCGGTTCAGCTCCTCGGCCCTGATCCTGTCTAGCTCCTGGGTAAGAGCCAGACAGCTTTCCTCGGAGCCCACTGCCCTCTCCTCCGCCGCAGAGAGCCGCTGCGTTTGCTCAGTAATCCTCCTCTCAGCATCGACAAGTGCGGCACTTAGCTTCTCAGCGCCCGACTTGGCCGATTCAGCGTCCTTGAGGAGTTGCTCTATTTGGGCAGCCTGCCCCACCAGGGTGGAATCCCTGGCGGCAACATCTTCCGTTGCCCGAGCAAGGGCAGCTTCCGCTTCTGCCTTCTGATCCTTGGCCCTCTGAAGATCCATCCTGGACGCGTAGTACCGGCCAGCAATGATAGAAATCTGCTGGGTAGCCTGTGAAGGAAAGAAAAGAGTGTTAAAAACACAAAAATAGAAAACAAGAGTGAAGGGATCAAAACAGGAATAAACTCACCACCAGGGAATTCTGGATCATGGAGCGGAACAACACGTTGGTTGATCGCCCCCTATGAGCCTCCATGTCGGCCTCGAAATGCAGTGTCTCACTCACTGCATTAGCGACATGAGGATCCGACAGAATAGAATCATCGACCCTGATCACTCTGTTCATGTGATCAGTGGCTCGAGGATTCCACTCTGCGGCCTCCCCCCGAGACGGAACGGGAGGAGGGGTCTGCTGTTGCTGTTGCTGCTGCTGCTGCTGCTGCTGTTGCTGTTGTCGGGGCTGCTGTTGTTGTTGCTGTTGTGGGGGAGCAGGCGGTAACCCACGATCCCTCCCGCTTTGAGGTTGAGCGGGAGATGCCCTGGGTCCCCGGCTGAGGCCGTCATGCCGATGCTTTACCCTCCTCTCTTCTTCCACCTGAGGATCCCGGTCTCGCACCTGACCCTGACCGGGAGCCCTCGAAGAATTGGCGGAACTGGTTCCTGCCGGAGTACCGCTGGTCGTCCCTCGGCCTCTCCCGGCTGCGAGGGATTGCCTCTGCCTAAGAAACCCCAAATTGATGCGTGGGGGGTTGGACATCGCTTCCTCGAGAGCGTCTTCGGCGTCCAAAGATTGGAGAATTTGAAAATCCGGCCACAGGTCGCCTCCCGAAGTCCCCACCTCGGCGTCCGAAGGAGCAACGTCCTCTCTGACCCCGACCTCAGCAACTCCTTCTACCTCTCCCTCTGAAGCCCGATCCGGGTCTTCCTCCAAGTTCTGCTCGACCTCTAACCTCGCCGCCTGATCAAAGAGCTCTGACCACTGTGAAGGCTCGAAAGGTTGAGGGAGCTGTGAGAACTTCTTATACCCGGGGGTATAGTGCAGCAAATTATGGGCAGCTCGGCCAAATCCGTCGGCGCCCGTGAAACTCCAAACATTTATTAAGTCGGCAAAATTGACCAGCGACCGAGGGGGTGGAGCTGTTTCCCGAGAAGGAATACCTGCACAACAAAAAAGATTGTCATAACATGAGAAGTCCCAAGAAACAAATAAAAAGACCCAAAGGAACCGACGTACTTGTCGTTCTCCATTCCCGAGGGCAAAATAGGTCATTGTACTCGGGACCGACACCCCTCTCCCAACATCCCTTGAAGATCAAAATGTCGTCCTTGTACCCCTTGTCCGAGTCAGGAAGATGGGTTACAAGGTACATAGAGGGGTCCCTGGCTTTGAGGTAGAAATGTTGGTGGGGCATGACTCTTAGGAGGGAGTAACAGAAAAGGAGATCGTTGAGCCCAATATTCACCCCGAGGCGCTATTGAGCTCTAGGACCCCCATAATTATCCGAAAGACGTTGAGGCAGCATTGCCCGGGGAAGAGACGGAAGCGAGACAGGAACTGAAGAAGCAGGGGGGGTAAAGGAAACCTAATGCCACCCTCTATGATGGCCTTGGTATAGAAAGGCATGGCATCCGCGGCCCCGAAGGTAGGAGAGTTCAACAAAGGGTTAAAGCCCACTACGTCCACGCTCGGGGGGATGCCATACTTCGCCCTGAACCTATCGATCTGTACCTCGCCTGTCACCTTGTATTTCCCTGACCCCGAGGGACCAGCCGATGGATTCTCGGGAACAGGGCGACGACGAGGCATCTCTAAAAGAGGGAAGGAAAAGATGTTCTCACTTGAAAACCTGAGGAAGTTCCCCGAGGGTTTAAATCAAGACGTACCGACCGGATGACACCACCGTTCAAATCGGAAAACAAGAAGGCCAGGGGGACGATAAAGAAGAAGGTTGTGAAACTCACCAGAAGACGTCGGAAACGGAGTTTTTCAGGAAAAACTTTGAAAACGACTCGCACCGGAAGGACCAGGAGTCAACAATGGGCTTACTGACTGTGATTTTAAGAGAAGATGCTGTCGATGATGGCTGAGGAAACAGAAACTCCGGCGAAGCAGATCAGAAAAGGCGTATTCTGGGTCAGAGATCGGAAAGGCAAAACAATGGAAACCGGAGAAGAACCCCCTTTATATAGGGGGGAAACTGTCATCATTGGGCGGGAGAACCAAAACGGCGCATTTAATGCGCACGACATCCCAAGACGGGGAAAGCTGCTCGAGGCCATAATGAAGGACGGATGGCAGTTGGAAAACCCTTCGTCTCCTGACAACGCGTGTCCTCGGCGTCAGAAGATCGAAGGCTGGGGGGCAGTTGATGGGACTCTTCTGAAAAAGCCTATGATGAAGACACGTGTCCTCGGGGGTTCCTAGAACAATGTTGCTCGGGTTCAAGCACCATCGGCAAAAGCGTCCTCTCCCCCGAGGTACCTCTCATATAGGATCACATATTCGGTACATTATACAATGACATGTGTCCTCGGTCACCATGTACCTCGGGGAACACACCACCCCTTGGTCCCCCGAGGTGAGCCTTTCCTCGGCGCCGAGGGTCACTCCATCCTGGACGCTTCCTCTACTCCTGGATAAAGCTACTGACAAACTGGACATCAGCCTATGCCAGTATGGACTATTCATCATGACCTCTTCTTACACAAGTAATGTCAGAACGTGCTGGAATACCGACGTAACAGCCAATAAGGGATGGACGCGTGACAAATAATGTCACATCCGAAGCAGACAAACCGCATGCCGCTGCTGGCACGCGACTTGGGAAAGCAAACAATTAATTACACCCTTCTGTTGACGAGACCGCATTTAATGCGGTAAGGTTCGGATATGAAAGGCAATAAATGCTCCTATTACAGAGCATTTATTGCATCCTTCCCGAAAGGAGCATATTGTACCGTCGGCGTCCCGACAACTCACCATTGATTGCTCGGGACCCTGAGCAGTCAATTAGAGAAGACATTCCTCATCAAATGATTACACACGCTACCTGTGCCTGATGATCACCTACTGACCACACTGACAGCAATCATGATCTTCTAAGGTATAAATACCCCTCCCAAAAGACAAAGCGGGTATGCAATCACAAACTCTCTACTACGAAATATCCTTCTCAGTGTTTTCTCCTTCCTCTCTCTCATTCAAAGACTGACTAGACCGTCGGAGGGGATACGCCGGAAAACACTCCGGCGCCCTTCTAACTTGTTCTCCTTTGTTCCAGGAAATACCTTTCACACGTACAGGATCATTCTTCCTTTCCCAGGATCTTCCTTTGCCGTTCCAGGTTGCCACCGTACCTTGTAGGCTGTTTCAAGCAGCATGTTTGGCTACTCAACCGGCTCACTCAAAGTTCACCAGGGGAGAGATCTGTTCCCAATATTTTATATATCGTGCAGGATCGAGCCCGCACAGTTTACTTCCCAAAAAAGAAGAAGAAAATCACTTTCAAAACGTCACTAGATGTGTACTTTATGAGGGGAATCATCTTAAAGCCTTTTAGCTTTTCAGATATTCTTCGGCCAACGGCACATTTTTTTTTTTTTAAAGTCACCCCGTGTGGGTGGGGTATTTGACGGGACCTCTACTTATATATACAATTAAAAGCAAAAATGTACAAAGGGGAAGGATATAGAGCCAAGTCTCTAGAAATGAAAGAAAGTCAAAGCAAAATTAAGATGGTGACTCACCACCAAAAGCAAGAAAAGTAAATAAATAGAAAAACAAAGTGAGGAATCTCCGCAAAACAAAATAACTAAGAACATCAATAAAAATAAAATTCAACGACGAACTTGAGGAGTCTATTGAGCATCCAAGCCGAGGATGCCAGCAATTCCAGTGGGAAAGAATGACGAATCAGGGAATCAATTATTGAGCTGCTGAGAGCAAGCCCAACCACACGTTCATCTATTTTATTCCTCTAGTATCACTCTAAACTCAGTAGCAGAGCGATTACAGACAGATTAAGCAATAGTGCCCAAGTTAACATAAAATCATAGGATAAGAGTCATAAGACTATGATGCTGATCGGGTATTTTTCAGTACTTTATGATAAATTATTACAAAGTATCGGGTGAGATCATAGTAAAATAGAGTTGTTCAGCATTAATCCTATAATTATTCAATTTCATGTAACGGTAAATCACCCGACATGTATGACTAAGCAACTCACTTATAAATATGGGCCTCACTTGAATTTATGTGATAAGATCTACTACCGAATAAAATTGAGTGAAAGTGAATGAAGAGAATTTTGAGTGGTAACTTGACCCGGATGAGTTGTGACTAATCCCTATTCACTTGTATATTTTGTACAAGGTCGAGGTAGTTTAACTCATACATCATGTTGTAATTACACTTTGACCCCTCAACTATGAACTCTATTTCAAAGCTCCCCTATGTTATATTTTTCACATTACACATCCACCTATAGCTATTTGGTTTAACATTGCCCTCATTTCAGATGTCCGCTACAAAATGGATAGAAAATTGTTACATTATATTACCCATTGAACCATGTGATTTTGTTGCAATTTTGTCCTAAAATCTAATGCCACGTGAATATTTTTCATCAAAAAAATAACAAGTGTTTGACTTTAGGACTCTCTAAAACCAATTCAAATAGTTGAAGGACAATATGCAAATTGAATAATACAGAGACTGAATTGATGTCAGGGTCATAGTTTACAAATTGATGCAAAGTGTAATTTACCCTACACTAATCCTTATCAACTGGGTCTTATAATATTTTTGCGTGTCTATAAAAATGGTCAAGTGAACACAATTTTGTGGTTCAAAGTTATATGGAGCACTTTGCAATGAAACCCCATATACCTTTACACCAATTGCTTCTTTTGTTTCTCTTGATCTTCTTACCCTCTTCTGCTACAACAGCACATAATATTCCAAATCTTAGTCCACACAGAAGAACAGTTCTTATTGGTGACCTTGATATCATATCATCATCCATTTCAGAGGATTATGAAACCTTTTTCTTCACTCAAACACTAGATCACTTCAACTACAGACCTGCAAGCTATGCCACTTTTAAACAAAGATATGTGGTTAACTATAAATACTGGGGTGGTGCAAAATCAAGTGCACCAATCTTTGCTTATCTGGGTGAAGAAGAGGAACTGGATTATGATGTATTGGGTATTGGGTTTTTGAAAGATAATGCCCCTCATTTTAAAGCTCTACAAGTTTATATTGAGGTAAGGTTCACCTCCGATGATTTTGAATGTGATGAAGTTTTTTATATTGAAAGAAATGAAAAGCTCTGGAATTGGTGAATGGAGAAGTTACCAGCAAAAAACAAGACAAGAAAGAAAGAAAGAATGGAGAAGTTAGTCTTAGTAGAGTTAGAATTTATCAATAACCAACACTATGGGAGTTTTTATTCCATAATCTAACAATAACTCTATGTACATGTTAAGGATGGTTGGTTTTCTACTTCTGTCTAGAAAAGCTACCATCTCTTTCCCCTCTTTTCTTTTGGGTGTATTTGTTTTGGAGTATTTTTTTTGTTTATATTCTTTCGGTCAATAGAAATGAATTTTACTTACCGAAAAAACACTCTATGTACATGCCATAAACCTCGAGCAACTTTAGCCGCATATAAGGGGTAAGGGGTAATCCAAATCTTACATGTATATATAACTTTTTTTGTTCCTTCACAGCATCGGTTCTATGAGAAATCAATTCCATTTGGATCAATGGAAGTGGCCATAAAAAATGAAAGTATTCGTGGATATTTCAACTCAGCTCAAGCTATAGCAGATTATATAGAAGTACTATTATACCTTAGGAAAAAACTATCTGCCAAGACTTCTCCAATTATTGTCATTGGAGGATCTTATGGGGTTAGTAAGTACCTTCAAATTAATAACCCATTCACAAGCTTCATTTTTCACTTTTTCTACAGAACCTCTGAGGTGAAGTATTGGTTTATCTTTTTAATGTATACTCCGCAGTGCTTGCTTCATGGTTTCGGCTAAAGTATCTACACATCGCTCTTAATTGTTGGTTTTTTTTTGTGGAGTCTAATTTGTATATGTGATTCGGATGATGACTCGACCCGAAGTAATGTTGCGAGGTTTTTTAATGGGAATTTTTCTGAGGCTTAGTCCATGGAGCGAAGGCTTGAGCCGATAAACCCAAGCCGTAACGCTTATGGACAAGCCCCCGAGGAAAATTTTTGGGCCCGTTATATAGCCCAGTGCGCAAGACATATAAAATCCGTTGTTTTGGTGATTAGGGTTAATATTGTGGATTGTACAGCCGCTCTCTGTATTCAACTCTCTCAATAGTGAAATCCCTGCAACTTCGTGGACGTAGGCAAATTGCCGAACCACGTAAAATCTGTGTCTTGTTCTTTCTTGTTTCTTATTGCTTTATATTTTTAATTTGTTCTTCGATTGTATGTGTTTGTTAGTGAATTTAAATCGTGTTAAATCCCAACACATCGCTCTTGGTGCTTTGGCCTCATCGGCTCCAATTCTATACTTCGATGATCTCACTCCAGAAGATGGTTATTATTCGGTTGTCACCAAGGATTTCAAAGTAATCAAAACACACAATTTTTTTAAAAATATTGTTGCCTCAACTTGAAAACCTTGCAATGTTGATACTGAATGGGAATGGTTTTGCAGGAAACTAGTGAGAGTTGTTACCAAACCATACAAAAATCATGGTCTGAAATTGATAAAGTTGCTTCCATGCCAAATGGTCTTTCAATCCTCAGTAAAAGATTCAAGTCTTGCTCGTGAGTAGGAGGAGTTTTTACTCCTTTACTACCGTGTTAAATATTTATTCCTTATTTGAAGAAGTTATTATCTAGTTTACTAAACTATGAAAGTTTTGATGAAAACGTTGAATACTCTCATAATGAAAACTACCGTTGGTTGGGAAATTAGTTGAAAAAGAAGTTATTATAGGAAAAATTAAATTGAAAAGCGACGATATATTTTATTTAATGATTCTGAATAGCAATCTTCATTGTCCTTTTCTTGAACTTTTGTTTGATTGAGACTTCAACTTATGAGTTTCTTTTTTTTTTCTCCAGACCCTTAAACTGTTCTTCTGATCTCAAGTACTACTTAGAAGCAATATACTGTGTGGTAGCTCAATATGAAGATCCACCATCATTTTCGGTCAGTCAGATCTGTGGCGGCATAGATGGAGCATCTGAAGGAACTGATATTCTTGATCGGATATTTGCAGGAGTTGTTAGTTTACAAGGGAATCAGCCATGCTATGATGTGAATGAAAACAATGATGATAGTGAGACTGATGTAGGGTGGGGGTGGCAAGTAAGTTGCACATACATATCATCATTATCTTCTCCATTAGATGAAATTTAAAGTTTTGCATTTTACTGGTTGATTCTTTGAATCATTGATATTCTCTTTCATGGTTTTGTATTTAGACTTGTAGTGAAATGGTGATGCCCATTGGCCGTGGTAGCAATGACACTATGTTCCCATTGGCATCTTTATATTTAAAGCAGTATTCTGAGGACTGCAAGAACATTTATGGAGTCCCACCTCGGCCTCATTGGGTGACAACCTATTATGGGGGCTATGTATGTTCTTATGATTTATCCTTGTCAAGTATTTCCAAAGAATTTAGGGAGTTCATTTCTTATTCAGTAATTGATATTACTTAATTTTTGCTAATAGCTTCTATTTTTCTTATGCATCTTGGTAGAACATAAAATTGGTACTCCATAGATTTGCCAGCAACATCATCTTCTCAAACGGCTTGAGGGATCCATATAGTAGTGGCGGGTAATTGAAGAAGGTAATTTTCTTATAAAATATGTAAACCAATATAATTCGTTGACCTAATTTTATTGTTTTTACTGGAGTATAATCATAGGGTGCTGGAGGACATATCAGATAATGTGTTGGCCGTCTATACAGTTAATGGTATGGAATCAACTCTATCTATTAAACATATATGTGACAATGAAACTATCGGAAGTCACTTTTAGGCACCTTACCTAAATTGCAGCTCAATGAGATCAAAACTTGCATCCATTTGAACCCTAATTTGATTGTTTTGAATTGTAAATATTTACAATTTTTTGGATTTAATATATATCAAATTAGGTACCATGGTTTTCCTTTATAAAGCAGGTCATTGTCCCATTAATTTCATGGGAATACCACTAATACAATATCAACTTTGCAGGATCGCATTGTTTGGACATACTTCCAGCAAGAGAAAGTGACCCGCGATGGTTGGTCATGCAACGAAAGAGAGAGGTGGAGATCATTGAAGGATGGATAAAACAGTACTATGATGATCTTGCCTTCAAGAAATCAAACAACATGTCTAATAACTGAGACAACACAAAAATTAACGAATAAAATAGTTTGCTAAAGCAAAACCAAGAATGATGCATCAACTGCGCTATTCAAAGTTTTAGAATCTGTCACTGGATTTTCACTTCTCTTAGCCCATAAAAAATGTGTTCTATACAAGATAACAGACAAGAAATTGAGCGATATAAAAAATATAGCACGTGCATATTTACATGATGCAGATTGAAAGTTTGTGTACAAAACCCGTTAGCAAAAGTTCACTTTGAACATCTCTCTAAAATGAAAGTAAAATATCAAATGTTATATCTGCCACGAGTTTACAACATTTATAGTACTTAAATATCCTGTTGGCAATAGAGATCAAATTAATTGTCAAAAGTTCGATGGGTACGAATTGGATAGATACAAGACATCCACGCCAAAATAAAATTAAAGGGTGTCAATTACACTATCTACCATTAATAAAATGATTTTGAACTACGTACTTCATCCGTCCTTTGAAATCTAAACCTATGGGGAAATGATTAACTGGAATGATATTGATGATTGCAGGATGCTAGAGAGACGTGTTATCACCAAACAACCCCATTTGTCTAAAGCTTCCAAACAAACCACCAAACACCTATTGCCTTTCCTCAATTCCTCATAGGCCCACATAATTTTTCTTAATTATGTAACCACATGGCCACAGCTCACTCTGATGCATCACAAACTAAACATTTTCTCTAGCCATTAATGAAGGGGATCTTGTATTTAAAGAAGGGGCAGTAAATGCTGTCAATATCCACACAGAGCAACCACTATATGCTCTGACTCTGGCATACTTCAAACTTCAGGTAGCAATGAATCCGCTCTATCAAATTTCATAAATGAAGGAGATTGCAACAACAAGGAAGAAGCCCTCCATAAGAACAAGAATGAAATTTGCAGAGACCTCTCATTCCCAGCCTTGAACGAATCCCAACACGAGCGGTGTCAAGTGTAATCCAACAGGTAATGCCAAATGCTCCAAGCAATTACGATCTGGTTAAAAATCAATAGGCAAACAAGGACTCCAACAAATCAACTCCCTCCTGAAGCCAGGTTTTCAAACAAGGCCAGACGGGAAACTCAGCTAACCAATCAAGCTTCAAACCTCAGGTAATGAAACTAAAATTTTTTGAACCACTAAAGGAGAATAATATATTAGTAGTGCATCCCCAAGGTGTTGGGATTTAACAACAATTTAAATTTACTAACAAACACATACAATCGAAGAACAAATCAAGAATATAAAGCAATAAGAAACAAGAAAGAACAAGACACAGATTTTAAGTGGTTCGGCAATTTGCCTACGTCTACGAATTTATAGGGATTTCACTATTGAGAGAATTGAATACAGAGAGTGGCTGTACAATCCACCATATTAACCCTAATCACTAAAACAACGGGTTTTATATGTCCTACGCACTGGGCTATATAACGGGCCCAAAAAATTTCCTCGGCCCAAGCCTTCGCTCCATGGACTAAGCCTCCAAAAATTTTCTATTAAAAAACTACGCAACATTACTTCGGATCGGAATCATCATCTGGATCACATATAAAAACTAGACTCCATAAAAAACCAACACAAGGAGATTGCAACCGGAGGATGTCTAGAATGGCAGAACATCCTAGATGGATATTTCATTGATAAAAAATTGTCATACTCTACAGTCAGCTTCATTGCTCACAAAATATGGGACAAATTTAGGTTTCTTGAGGTGTTAGCAAATGAGAAAGGCTTTTACTTTTTCAAATTTATGGATGATGAGTCAAGAGCAAAGGTGTTAGAAGCTGGCCCCTGGCTATTCTCAGGCAGGCCCCATATTCTTCGAAAATGGCTGTATCTATCAAGAATGATCATTCTAATAGCCCTCTCTGGGTTAAAATTCACAAGGTATTAAGTTACATTGCAATCACCATAGGGAAGCCACTGTATACTGATTCACACACTGCATCCAAAAGAAGGCTAGGTGGAAATCAATAAGGCAGTAGAAACTATGGAACTTCAAGTGGAATATCAATGGAGGCCCAAATCATGTAGCACTGGAAATTTTTTTGCACACAATGATGCTACTAGCCAAAAAATCGAACAGAGTGAACGTAAAATCATGTTACATTACATCAAAAGCAATACATTGGTTCATGACTCAATTTTACTATTGTACCTTGTAAAAATATTATTTGTGATGATATTTATTGATAATCATTACGTCATATCTTAAATGGAGGAATAAATGGATGATGACACTATCATAATCTAATTTTTATAACGGTAAGTAATTAAATTTTGGATTTTATGACTCAAATAAATTTTTATAATAACATTGTATGGCAGTTGATTTTGAAAGGTCCTACATGACAAAATGTCATTAAAGATGCTAGGTGACTAATCCTATTGAATCAAATTATTGACTACCCCCTTCCCTCCCCTCTCAATGTAAAATTCTGATTTTGTCCTTGATGGAGAAAGACATGCAGTGGTGGAGAGAAGATATAAAGTGGGGCCTATCTCCATTCCTACCGGTTAGAATGACAAATTGCAAGTAATGACTCTCTTTTTGTTTTTCAAATAGACGTGAATCTCGTCATTTTAAACGATGTTTTACTCATTTTTTGGTTGTTTAAACATATTATTTGGAATGAAATTTTTATGTTGAAAACTTCATTAGTAATGACATTTTTGTAACAATAATCGCGTTTAAAATATAAGTTTACATCTGCATTCTTGTGAAAAATAAATGGACCAATGCATGTGATCGATGAGAAACTCCTTTGTACTGCACGCATATAAAGTCTAAATTTGAAGTTTGAATCTTAACTTGTCTTTAGTGTATGGGCGCGAAGAAAGAGGTTGGTTTAGGATAATCATTGAGGAGATAGAAAAACAAAACTATCTTCAACAATTAAAGTATATAAAGCATAGTAATCAAACCCTTTCAGTCACTTCCACTGTTAAAAACAGACAGAAGAATCAGAAAAATAAAAGTTTAATGGGCAAATTGAAATAAGTTCCATAGCATTTCCGTTTTACAAAATTTGAGAACTGAATTCAAATAATTGAAAGTTGATAGAACATTTTAACACCAGGGACGTAGTTTGTGGGGGCATCTATGATATTTACCCAAACAAAAGTCATTTTGTGTTGAACTTGCTTTGATGGAAAATGAACATTGGAAAAGGAAGTTATTCATACAGTTAGTTGTTGGTTATATTATTGTAGGTGCACATTTCTAAGATAATTTTTACGGTCCAAAAAAGGCTCATATCTATAACAGGATTTTAGAAAAGTAAGTTATAAGTAATTTTATCTTCATTTTACAGAGGTTGATTATGGAATTAGCATCCACAATATATCGTTTACACTGATATTTTAAAGTGAGATAATATTATTAAGTGATATGTTCAAATAAAAAAAGGAGCATTATTATTTATTGATGGGACGTTCTTTGTTATGATCTATTTGGACGTACTAGAAAAATGAATCCATCTTGTCCATATAAGGGAAAAAATAAACAATTTGCATTTGAGTTACTACACATTCGACAAGAGAGTCAACTAATTTTGGGTTCTAAAGCTTTAAGACAAGATAAACTAGAGATGTAATTTGGTCCACTTGGGTGTGTCAAGAGTTGAACTCAGATTAGAGCAATGTTACATGAATTTAAAAATTAGACTTAATAATTATAACTATTGATTTCATTGTAAATTCTAGCATTTATTGAGACCCACTACCTATTCAATGGTTGAGTTTATCAAGTTTAATTTTTAAGTCTATATAGCATTACTCCTCAGATTAATCCAAGTTATAAAACTCTAAATCCGAGTAAAATTCCAATTACTTCAATAGCAGTATTGCTCTGGTTTATTTTTTTGAACTTGGGTTGAACAAATCGGGTTGAAGTTTGAATTTGATTCGTCATGTATTCTTCTACTATATATGCTATGCATAATGGGCCTAGGCCCCAACATTGTTACGTCCACTCTCGAAATCTAATGCGTAACCAATATTTCTCTCTTAATTGTATATGATAATGTACGGGCTTGTTTATTGCAATCCAGATTTCAAAACTTCGCTATGCTTCTAGATGATCCATCGACTCTTTCAAGTTTCAAGAATATGTTTATCATACAATTATCAAAATGGTATAAGCTAGACAAGACAATCAGATGGATAATTGGGGAACTCATCTGAACATATCAAGACAATAAGCTAGACAAGGCCTTGCCACTCAAGTAAACCACACATAAAGTTTGAATTTGAAGTTTGTATCCTACCTTGTCTTGTGTATAGGCATGAAAAGAAATGTTGGACCAGGACAATCATTGGTATAGGATTTCCTTATAGTAAAATCTTCTTGAGTGATGGAAAGTTCTTTGTTATGATCTATATGGATATGTACAAGAAAATGTATCTATCTTCCTACTTGCAATAGAATAAGAGATTTGAGAAAAATAAATGATTAGGTGCCCATGGTTGACTAATATAAGCTATTGTACTCATGATTCAAAAATGCGGCAATATGTAGAAATACTCGATACAAAGAGAAATTTGACACAAAGATAGATTCAGATGAACTCGTAACGTCAGACAATGATATGTGCTAATAAGGATAATTCAAGAATGATGCGGTAGACAACTCGACAGAGATGTCACCGAGTAAATCGCAAGTTAATTAGAAACTCGTGATTTATACGAAACTTGTGCTGATCTCAGAATCGTATCATATCAGCTGATATTTTGAGTCATGGTGTCAGTTAAAAGGTGATCTAGCTCCGTCAATGGATGCAATCAGTGCTTTACTTTGGTTGCTTAAAAGATCAAAAATCTTAACACCCACAAGTAATGTAGGTTTTTCTCTAATTCCCCATGCATAATTTAGCAAAAGATTACTGCTCGAAGAGGAAAGTTTCAAACGCTATGCATTCTGAGTACAAACACATATTCGGCAGGAGAGTTGGCTAGTTTTGTTTGTTTTAAGGTTAGGAGAGGGAAAGGGAATTAAAAAAAATATTCAAATAGAGAGTTCGCAAGTCCATGCATGAAGTTTTCTAACTAATTAGTTTGTTGTTTGCGTTTGGCGATGGTGAACCATGGAGAAATTTTTGTGTGGATTTAACACACCACGTGACACTGTCAGATGGTATACATAACTAATCAGAAGTTGTACATTCCTAAAAAGATACCGTCTTTCATCATTTTGTTAATTTTTTTTTGAAAAAGAAGCAACTTGTGTGCTTGACATGACATTTTTTTATTGGATATACACATTACATGACGCTATCACGTGATGTTAAATTCACTGTTAACTTTTTCCCTAACCGTGGGTGTAAGGTAACTATCATGGTGTATCAAATTACACTACCAAATCAGATTTTGTGACATAAGCGGAAATAAATAATGTACTGTTTGTTAATGTTTTTTTAAGCCCAAAAAAAATCAGTAAAATAATAACCACTTATTTAATAACTATTTTAATACATTATACTTGATAGATAAAGTTTCCATAAAAAAAAGGATCAAAAGTTTATAAACATGGTGCATACAAAAACAAAAGGCTAATTAGAATCTTTTACAAAAATGTACGATTAATTAAAGCTTTTTACGATTATTCTGATATGTTGTCAAAATTGAAAAGATAAAACTTCATAATTAATGCTGTCGAAAAAAGTAATTCTAAACCTATACAATCAAGCCATCAATCATAAATGGATTACTCCTTTTACTAATGATAATCTTTAATTTTGTAATTTGTTTTGAAAACTATCTCTCAAATATTATCAGATATCAAAAAAGAGAAACTAATCATTAACTACAACACAAGCGTAACAATACCACAGAAATTCAAATGAAAAATAAAAAAACAACAATCAACACTCGATCAAAGAAAAATAGAGACAACTTAGTCATATAAAAAGTAGAAGTCAACCTAGGGTTGCTACTCGGGCAGATTGGACGGGTTGAGAGGTCACTCTAGGCCAACTATAAGTATATGATCTTCAACCCTAACTCTAATTCTAACTCTACCTCAACCCGAGGCACTTAACCCGAGTACTGTCCGAGTTTAATTCGGGCAAGCTCGGGTTAAATTCGAATTACTTAATTCAGACTGATTTCAAATTAAAAATCAGGTTGGGCTTATATTACTTAATTTTGGTTGATTTTTTGAACTGTAAATTTAATTTTTTCAAGTGTAGATCTAATTTTTCAAATGATTTGAGATGAAGGACGAGCACAAATGAAGAGAGAGGGAATGAGAGAAGAAGAAAGGACGAGTGAGATAGGGAGGCTGACAGTTTGAGACGACTAAGACGAGTGACAATTGAGAGATGGAGGAGTAACAAGTGAAAGAGAGATTTAAGAGTGATGGAAACGCAGGAGTGAAGACTTAAAGTGAAGTTAAAATTTGTACTCTAAAGGGTGAAGATAAATAATAAACATAATTAAATGTATTTATATATTTATGTATATTCGGATTCAAGCCGATTTTAATATTCGGATTAAACTCGACATCCTAAGGCCTTTATCTAAGGCTTGCCCAAATTTAATTTAGATTGGAATTTTTTTGCACAAGCTCATCTCAAGTATTAAAAATTTTAATCATCTCAAGTATTAAAAATTTTAATCTAAACCCTGTGTTTTTGAGTTGGGCTTGGGTTGAATTCGGGTTGGCCTATCCAAATTGCACTCCTACATCAACCACAAGTTAAATTATAAATAATTTTATGTTCAATGAAAAACATAAACCCAAGAAACTCGTAAACAATACAAATCAAGGTCAATTATACGAAATTATAAAATAATAAAAAGAAATAAACGTTGAAATTACAAGCAAATGGCAGCTCATATAGAAGTCTTACTGAAGAAAGAAAGAAAGATAGAGAATGGGCATAATAAAATATATTTGACAAGAACTTAATATATATTGATAATTTTTAAAACAAATTCAGGGTGGAGACCCTAAGTAAGAGAGTGGGCACAATAAGAAAAATTGACCAATATTTAAATATATATAATTTTGTTTTAAAAAAATCGAACAATTTTGGCTCATAGCTAGCTCGACAACAAATACAATAAGAGTTTTCCAATTTTAAAATTACTTTCAAAACGTCATTGAATGTGTGCTTTATGCATTTTAAAGGCTTTTAGCTTTTGGAATATTAAACTGCCGGCCATAAAATATATTCAGCTAGTATCTGTATTACTCTAAAATTAGTAACATCACAGACAAAGCTACAGTAGCTGAAGCCAACATAAATATTGGGTCAAGCTAGAGTTTGACATATCAACCATATTTGTCTTTTCTCCCACTTACTCCGTTAATGATTGGCCTTATATTATATCAATCAATCATACATATTTGTTATAAATTAGATAATATACTTTGTTTTGTTGTCTATCCCTCGAACTATGTGATTTTGTCTTAATGTTGTTGGAAGTAGTGATGACCCATATTCACATTCACGGAGCCTAAAAGTCTAACGTTTATTATTAATTATTGACCGATTTTCAAAACGAAAATTGTAATTGACACTACATCTACAATACCTTATCATCAATGTATTACAAAATTGTGTGTGCATGTCTATAAATAATGGGCATGTGGAAGCCAGTGGAACCAACTTTGAGCCCTCAAAGTACAACTTGAGAAGAAAGTTATATGGAACACTTTGCAATGAAACCTCACACACCTTTACACCAATTGCTTCTTTTATTTCACCTGATCTTCTCAATCTTTTTTTCTGCCATGGCATATAATATTCCAAAGCTCAGTCCACACCCAAAAACATTCCTTCGTGACACTGGTATCAGATCAACACCCACTCCAAAAGACTTTGAAACTTTTTTCTATACTCAAACACTTGATCACTTCAACTATAGACCAGAAAGCTATACCACTTTCAAACAAAGATATGTGATCAATTGGAAATATTGGGGTGGTGCAAATGCAAGTGCACCAATCTTTGCTTATCTAGGTGAAGAAGGGTCATTGGATTATGATCTAGCGGGCATAGGGTTTTTGAGAGAGAATGCCCCTCGCTTTAAAGCTCTACAAGTTTTTATAGAGGTAAATGCATGTGGACCTCTTAACCTCCCATGATGTGGGCAAGAAATCATCACTTAATCCTCAAATCACTAAAACCAATTAGGTTATATATCAAGTTTGAATGCATCGATTTTTCACTAGTTTACGAGTCCCTCTAACCAAACCATTCATACTAACTGAAAAATTCAACCTAAATATCTAATTTACACTATGATGCAAAATCCATGTAAGTATGCATTACTTAAAAACAATTTCCAGTAAATACGTAGTAATATTTATACAAATAAATCCATGTGATAAGAAAATATAATGTATGAGATAAACAATGTAATATTAACCACATGCAACCTAGAATTTCTTATCCCATATCTTACCACTTATTGTGACTTACAATATACATCGAGAGATTTTAACCATATTTATCCCAAAACTTATTGCATGAATGTAATAAACACTCTATATCCTCAGCAACTTCCTCTATATTAATATGCAATCTTTGAAGTTTTCATGGGTAAGTGATTGTCTAATTTTTTACGTATTTGAACCTTTTCTTTTTCTGGTCAGCATCGGTTCTATGGACAATCTGTTCCATTTGGATCAATAGAAGAGGCTATGAAAAATCATAATATTCGTGGTTATTTCAGCTCAGTTCAAGCTATAACAGATTATGCAGAAGTGCTAATGTACCTCAAGAAAACATTATCTACGCCTAATTCTCCCATTATTGTCATTGGAGGATCTTATGGGGGCAGTAAGTACCTTCAAATCATCAACCACAAGCTTGAATTTTCACATTGGTTATTGCAAATCTAATCTTATCTATTGGTTTATCTTTTTTCATGGGAACTTTATAGTGCTTGCTTCATGGTTTCGACTAAAGTATCCACACATTGCTCTTGGTGCTTTGGCCTCATCAGCTCCAATTCTTTACTTCGATGATATCACTCCCCAAAATGGCTATTATTCAGTTGTCACCAAAGATTTCAAAGTAATCAGAACTCAAATTGTTTTTAAAGAACTTTGTCAATTAAACTCTAAAACCTCACAAGTGTTCCTGAATTGGGATGGTGTTGCAGGAAGTTAGTGAGAATTGTTACAACACAATAAAAATGTCATGGTCTGAAATTGATAAAATTGCTTCAAAGCCCAATGGTCTTTCAATCCTCAGCAAAAAATTCAAGACTTGCGAGTGAGTAACACATTTCCCTTTTGAGTTACTTTGTAATTAATGGGGTAGACATTATATACTTGTATTTCTTTTCGGTTAATGAAATCATGTATTTCGCTTTGCCGAAAAAAAGAAGAAGAAGAAAATAGACTTCATTGTCCTCTTCTTGAACTTATTCAACTTGAACCTCAACTCAGCATCTCTTTTTTTTTTTGTCCAGGCTCCTAAATAAATCTTCTGACCTCAAGGACTACCTTGACTCAATTTACTGTGGGGCAGCTCAGTATGACCATCCGCCACGGTATCCGGTGACTCAAGTTTGTGGCGGCATAGATGGAGCATCTGAAGGAACTGATATTCTTGATCGGATATTTGCTGGAATGATTGGTTTAGTAGGAAATCAGTCATGTTATGATATGAGTCAAGATTATGATCCTAGTGAGTCAGAGTGGGGATGGCAAGTAAGTTACAAATTCATATCAGCATTTCACTTTCTTAGGTATAGTTTGATAATGACGTTTTTCAAACCTTCGCTATCTTATTTTTTTGGTTTTTTAAATATTTTTCTCAACTAGTGTTTGTTTTTATGCCTACTTTTTTTGTTTCTTTTTTTCATCCGAACTTAGTCCATCCTTCTAACCCTAGTTGCATGTATAGTAGTATATAAAAGCATATATAATATATAGATGTTTTATTCATGATCTAAGATGATCAGTTATGCTTTTACTTCTACGAGAAGATTGATTTTTACTAACAAAAACTTTTTAAAAAAGGCTTACCTAGTGGTACATTAAACTTCACCATCTATGATTGTTGAAGTTGCATCCAAAATGTTGAAATTCATCATTCTTCTCTCTTCGATAGGATTTTTTCCTATACACTTCTACTGTCGATTATTTTCTGAATTATGTAATTATATTCATTCCAAAGCGACTGGTGGTTTGTTTAGACTTGTAGTGAAATGGTGATACCCATTGGCCGTGGTAGCAATGACACTATGTTTCCATCGGAACCTTTTGATTTAAAGCAATATTCTGAGGACTGCAAGAACATTTTTGGCGTCTCACCTCGGCCTCATTGGGTCACAACCTATTATGGAGGTTATGTATGTTCTTATGATTTATCCTTCTCAAGTATTTCTAAAGAATTTGTGGCTTTTATGAATTTATTTCTCATTTAGAAGTTGATATTACTTTAACTTTAATTACTAAGAACTTATACACTCCAATTTTCTTATGCAACTTGATAGCACATAAAATTGGGTCTCCATAGGTTTGCCAGCAACATCATCTTCTCAAACGGATTGAGAGATCCTTACAGTAGCGGAGGGTAATCGAAAAATAAAAAGACATTTTGGTTTTCTATTAAGATATGAAACCAATCTGATGACCTAATTTACTTGTTTTTATGTTCTCTAATCATAGGGTGTTGGAGGATATTTCAGACACTGTGTTGGCCGTCCATACACTTAATGGTATGGAACTCTCTCTCTCTCTCTCTCTCTCTCTCTCTCTCTCCATCCAATATAATCGATTAGGATGGCTCTGACATTTTTTTGGTTAAATTAAGATGGCTCCAACTTTGTTGATGCTATTTTATAAATATCGTGACACTGAAAATTTAACCAATAAGTATTTTTCATTTCTTTAAGACATTAAAAAATCAGAAAGAGTGGAATATCGAAAGTCACTTTTACGTATTGTATAGAAAATTCTGGTCAAATGAGGTTTAGAAAAGTTGACTCATAAAACTTAAACCATAACTTAAGATAGAGTAATGTAAGAACCTACAACTTAGGTACCATGGTCTTCCCTTTATAAAGCAGGTTTTTGTACCATTAATTTCATGGGAATAATCACTAATACAACATATTACATATATAATTTGCAGGATCTCATTGCTTGGACATACTTCCAGCAAAAGAAAGTGATCCCCAATGGCTGGTCATGCAACGAAAGAAAGAGGTGGAGATCATTGAAGGATGGATAAAACAGTACTATGCTGATCTTCTTGCCTTCAAGAAATCGATCGAAGAACATGTCTAATAATTGAGGCAACGTGAAAATTATCGAATGAAATAGTTTTGATAAGGCTAAACCAAGAATGTGATATCAAACAAGGTATTCAAAGTTTTAATAAACCTCAAAATGATATCTATCACTGGATGTTCACTTCAATTAGCCCATAAAAATTGCGTTATGTGCAAGATAACAAACAAACAACCAAATGAATAAAAAAAATACAGCAAGCATAAGTTTATATGATGTAGTTTGAAAGTTTACGTCCACGGACGAAGCACATCATTAAAAAGTCACTACCACATATAAAGATTGCAACGAGTATATCTCAAATGAATGAATATCAAGAATTAAAGACTAAATGGAAGAGTTTCTTTGAAGCTCCAGCCCTAAACAAGAACTCGAGATCGAGTAGAACTGACCCCATCAATGCTAGTTCGATTTGGCCTATGATTTGTCCATCAAATGTGCAATTCCAAGTTATTATGAAGTTCAAAATGGTAACTGTCACTAGATGTTGGTACCCCCAAATGCTGACTGGTAAAATTCCATCAAGACGAGGACAGAGATCTTCATAACCTCCGAAGAGACTACTTGTGTAGACCGGGATTTTCCCTAAAAGATAAGTGACATGCTAGAATGACCCTAATGACTAAAGGGAAAATAAGTGAAAGGAACTAAAAATCATGTTACATATGTGGCTTACATCAAAAGCAATACATTGGTTCACGAATCAATTTTACTATTGTATCTTCTAAAAATATTATTTGTGAGGATATTTTTTTGATAGTCATTACATCATACCTTAAATTGAAGAATAAATGGATGATTACACTATCATAATCTAATTTTTATAATAGTAAGTAATTAAGTTTTGGATTTTATGACTCAAACGAATTTTTATAATAACATTGTATGGTAGTTGGTTTTGAAAGGTCCAGTTAGATATGAGGACACTAAGAAATCTAAGGAGTAAGGACTCTATCAAGAGCATAACTAAGGAAGGACTCAAATCTCCTCCATTACCCATTCCATTCATTAATCCCTCCAATACAGTGTTAGATCGACGACGACATGTGTAAAATTTTGGATATTAATGAACAAAAATTTTTCTTTGGGAGAAAATTCCTTAACTATAATTAACACTCCACCAACAATAAAATAAATAAAGAAATATTTTGTTCATCAAAATTCAAAATTTTACACATGCTAATCTAACACTGTATTTGGAGCGAATTGAAGGGAAAGATAATGGGGTGGGGATCTAAATCCGCTAAGGACTCTATGAAGAGCATAGATAAGAATTATATATCTGGTGATGATATTGGATCAACTCATAAGACACCTACTACAATGATATCTTCAGCTGATGATGGTGACGGAATTCAGCAACATCAATGGGAAGACTACTCCAATAGATAACTTCTAATGATTTGATCAAATCCTTGTATTCTGATTAGATCATTAAATCTAATAAGTTTTTAAAGTAAACTCTTGTATCTTAGGCTTGTATAAGTGGCATATATTCAATATTCACCTCATCGGTTTTGGTAGGAGTTCTCCCATCAATTGTTTTGATTCTCTACATGTCCTACATGACAAAATGTCATTAAAGATACTCAGTGACTAATCATGTTGAATCAAATTATTGACTATCACGTTGTTTGACATCCCTCCCCCCACACCAAAAGTATAAAATTCTGGTTTCATTCCTGATGCAGAGAGACATGCAATGATGGAGAGAAGAGATAAAGTGGAGCCCATCTCCATTCCCAATGGTTAGAATGACAGATTGTAAGTAATGACTCGCTCTTTTGTTTTCCAAGAGGCTTGAATCTCTTCATTTTAAATGATGTTTTTACTTTTTTTTTTTTTGCTGTTTAAACATGTCATTTGGAATGATATTTTGTTTTTTAATTTTGAAGATGTCATCAGGAGTGGCTTGATATGTTTTGAGGCATAAAGCAATAAATTTAATTGAGAGTGTAAATTTTTTAATATTTAATTTTTTTTCCAGATGCATATTAATTCTTTAGTATCCATATTGAAGTTTTTCTAACATATCTTTTTTTATTGATAGTATAACTAATTGACTTAATTTTTAAATTAAATAAAAAATTTCAAAATTTTCAAATTTAAAGATTATTTGACAGATTATGTTTTCTCGTCATTGACATTTTTATAAAATTATTCTTCTATGAATTAGACATTATTCACGGAATATATGTTTGATTAAATTTTTTAAGGTTATAATAAAAATAGCAATATTACATCGACTTTATTTAGTGATCTTATTTGATTACCTTGTCATTTTTTGTCAATAGATTGACAATGGATCTTACTATTAGTTGGGTCTCACTATCAATTCTACACCTATGATCTATCATGTCACCCAATAAGATCACTAAATGAGGTACAAAAAATATTTTCTTTTTTTTTCTTGTAAAATGTTATTGGGTGAGAATAATGGATCGAATTTTTTTGGCCCAAAATCAATCTAGAGTTTTTTTTTCGTTTAGGTCTTCAATGGAGCTTTTTCCTTATAAAGCAATATTCATGGGTTAAAATTGACTTAGGTTATGAACTTTTAAAATTTTGGGGCCCACTTTATTGGTGGGGCCTAAAACCACCGCTTCTTCTCCTCCACTGTCGGCCGGCTTGGACGTCATTTGTAATGACATTTTTTAGTAGTAATCGAGTTTGAAAAATATGTTTTCAACTGAATTCTTTTGAAAGATTATTGGGCAAATGCATTTGATAGATGAAAAACTCCTTTGTACTGCCTGCATACAAAGACTAATTTGAAGTTTGAATCTTACCTTGTCTTTAGTGTATGGGCATGAAGAAAGAGATTGGACTAGGGTAATCATTGATGAAATATAAAAAGGCAAATATATCATAGATAACTTCCGAATTATGTCTCCCTTTTAAAATACCTCATAACTTTCAATGTTTCATTTTAGTCTTTAAAGTACATAAAACACAGTAATAAACTCTTTCAGTCAATTCCATCCATTGTTAAAAACAGACAAAAGAATCAGAAAAATAAGAGTTTAATAGGCAGATTGAAATAAGCTTCGTAGGATTTCCGTTTTACACAATTTGAGAACTATGATATTTACCCAAACAATAGTCATTTTTGTGTTGAACTTGCTTTGATGGAAAACGAACATTAGAAAAGGAAGTTATTCATGCAGTTAGTTGTTTCTGAGCATGAAACCTGACCTCCATCATAAAAGAAACATTAGTCACAAAAACAATACGAGAAACAAGTTGAAAACCGGTTGTACTATGGTATGCATTTCTAAGATATATTTCACGGTTCAAAGAAGACTCATGTCTATAATAATATTTAAGAAAATTAAGTTATAAATAACTTTATCTTTGTTTTATAGAGATTAATTTTCAAATTTGAATCCACAATATATCGTTTACACTGATATTTTAAAGAGCATGTAGATAAGCGTGATAGAACATTATTTAGTGATCTGTTCAAATAAAAAAAAAGGAATATAATTTAGCGATGGAACTTTCTTTGTTATGGTCTATTTGGACGTACTAGAAAAATGAATCCATCTTGTCCCATATAAAGGGGAAAAATAAATAATATGCGTTTGAGTACCTACACATTCGACAAGAGAGTAAGCTAGACTGCTGGACTGTTGCTTGTCTGTTTTGTGCTATTATGCCGGACTGCTCTGTTCTATTTTTGTGCAGACTTCTCTGCTTTATTTTCCTTTGTTTGCTCCTTTTGTAATCTTTTGTTTCCTTTTGCAATGGGACGGTAGATCTTCTGTCCAACTGTCTAGAAGATAGTTCATCCCTTTGACTTCATCTTACTTACCGAAAAAAAAAGAGTAAGCTAGTCTTGGGTTCTAAAGCTTTGGGGGGAATCTTATTTTGCCCTCCAAAAGATTTAAGATTTTTTATATTACACCTTCAATATATTAAAAATGTTGCAAAGTAATCCTTATGTGTTGCTTCTGGTGCTTATTATGTTAAAATCAGCCCATTAATGTTGATGGAATGAGTAATAAAAATTAAGAGTCTATTACTCGCTGGTTTCTGTTATTTGGAGAAAAAGATTGATATAATTAGATCCCATAATCACTGCGTAGGATATACTAACTCTTGTCTTTATGCGAGATAATGTGGTCTTCTCAATCAGTTAGAATCATGAAGAGAATATTTTGTCATTAGAAGATCTTTGACACTGTTCTACTTATCCTTCTAGAAACGATGAGGCGTCATCTTAGAAGCGATAACTTTGTGTCCAAGGTCGAGCTGGTTTGTTGGACCCAACTCTTCCTTGGGTGTGCATATACGAGATTCTGTAGTCATCGGCTAGGCTGATTAAGTACTATTTGGTAAACTAATAGAAGCTCTCCTTCGGAAGTGTTGTCAAGGCAAGAAGCTCAACCTGGCTAAGTTTTATAATTGAGTTGCACGAGATCATGTCGAGCTTCAATTACGTAAGCAATGGACTCATTTTTTTGACTGGTCATGCCTACCTTGGACTTTATGGTCGGATTATCAAAGTCAAGTATGGAAGACAGAGTCTAATTTTGATCTATGGTATCATCCTGGTCCATCTAGGATGTGTTATGCCTATGCACTTGCATATATCCATATAGTGTATTATATTTGTAAGTTTTGTTGCGATTTAAACATTCTTGGTGTCAAGTTTGGTATTTGGATCTGTATTTTTGTAAGTTTTATGTACATTTTGTGTATTTAATTTGGGATTTTGTGATTAAAAATTTTTGAATTTGAGATTTAAGGTTTTTGGAATGTGAATTGGGAACTAATTACCAAGCTCGTTTCTGACTTGGGCTCGGTTCGAGTTTGTGCTGAGCAGAGCTTGAACTATAATCTAGGCACGGTGTTCAAGCTCGAGCCAAGGTTGAATAGTCGTTGAAAATCACAAGTCGAGCCTGAGCATACCGAAGCTCGGAAGGCTAGGCTCTAAATTATTGGAGGCAGCAAAAATGGAGGGGGTGGAAGGGGGGTGTTCGACGGATCCGTCATTTGTTAGGGCAGTGGTTTGCTAAGGGATGCCGGTGTTAGGTGTACGGCAGATTTGTATGTGTGTGTTTGAGGGTGCTATTATGTGTGTTGATGGATGATTCTCTTTGTGCGGATGTGTGTTTTTGTGGGTGTCAGTGCTCACAGAGAGTCTAAGAGATATATGCAGAGTAGTGATGGACCATGGCTTTTTGAAAAATTTATACAACCCCCCTTAGCTTTTTGAAAAATCCAATACTTCCCCTTTGGTTTAAAAACCATATAGATAGATAATTGACTTAGTGTATGCAAAAAGCCAAATGTTTTGATATATACCAACCAAATGGAGAATGTAATCACTTTGATGAGCACAACACTGTTGTCAACACAGAGAGAAAAATACGAACTAGAATGAATCTAATGACTAAAGGAAAAATAAGTGAAATAAACGTAAAATCACAGAACATATGTGGTTTTGATCAAACGCAATATATATGTTCACGGCTCAATTTCACTAATTTATCTTGTGAAAATAATTATTTGTAACGATAGTTTATTGATAATCATTACATCATAACTTAAATGGAGGAATTTTTTTATTTTTTTTTTTGGCGAACCTCGACGGTGCGAGGAGATTTACTGATGTGAAAAAATTAAATTACACCTAAATATGGGGAAAGTATATACCTTACCCCTCAATGTAATCTAATTACAACGCAAAAGGAATTAAAAAAATTCTAATGAATGATGTTACATGAAAATACTAAAAAATTATGACGCTATCATAATCTAATTTTTATAACGGTAAGTAATTAAGTTTCGAATTTTATGATTCAACCGAATTTCTATAATAACATTGTATGATATTTGATTTTGAAATGTCTTTAAGTGACTAAAAATTTGTCATTAAAGATACTGGATGACTAATCCTGTTGAAACAAATTATTGATTATGATGTTGTTCGCCCCCCAAAATATAAAATCTTGGTTCCGTCCCATATAAAAAGAGAGGTAATGTTAGATGAACTTAAAAATTAGACTTGATAATCTCAACCATTGAATAGGTAGTGAGTCTCAATAAATGTTGAAACTCATAGTAAATCAATGGTTGTAATTATTAAGTTTAATTTTTAAATTTATGTAATATTAATATTTAACAATGATTGATTGGTTTTGAAAAAATAAATTTGCGAAAAACTACAATATTGTGAAAAACTCCTTAATACTGCCCACATATAAAGTCTAAATTTGAAGTTGAATCTTACCTTGTCTTTAGTGTACGGGCATGAAGAAAGAGGTTGGACTATTGATGAAATAGAAAAAGACAAATATCATCATTAACTTTCAAATTATGTCTCCCTTTCAAAATACCTAATAACTTTCAATGTTTCATTTTAGTCTATAAAGCGTAATAATCAACCCCTTTCATTTAATTGCACTGTTAAAAACCGACAGAAGAATAATCAGAAAAATAAAAGTTTAATGGGCAAATTGAAATAATTTTCATTGGATTTTCACGGTTCAAAGAAGGCTCCGGTCAATAATAATATTTAAAAAAATTAAGTTGTAATTAATTCTATCTTCATTTTATAGAGGTTGATCCTCGAATTTAAATCCACAATATGCCGTTTACACTGATTTGTTAAAGAGCCTGTAGATAAGAGTGATGAATATTGTTTAGTGATCTATTCAAATAAAAAAAAAAAAAGAACATTATTATTTAGTGATGGAGTTTTCTTTGTTATGATCTATTTGGATGTACTAGAAAAATGAATCCATCGTTTCCCAAATAAGGGGGAAAATAAACGATATGTGTTTGAGTACCTACAAATTCGATAAGAGAGTCAACTAGTTTGGGTTCTAAAGCTATAAGACAAGATAAACGAGGTGTAATTTGGTTTTTGAGTTACACAATTCAGACTGAAATTTTATTTCAATTCACAAGATTTAATTCTTGGGTCATGTTTTGATTAATGTTTACATCTCAATATAAATAGAAAATCATAATGATCCATAAGTAGTAGAATAACCAAACAAAATCTACAATATTATGAAACAATCTTTGACAATAGGATACAAAAGAGGGTGCTTAAAAAGGCTCTAAAAGTTATTTGTTGGCTTAAAGATGACTAGGGTGAAGGCAAAAGTTTCAAACTTGCTCAAATGGTCGACTACATTTTGCAATGGATATTTTTTAAAAAATTTTGACACTCGCTAAAATCAATCATGATTGACATTTCGATCATAACATTTTTCAATGATTCTTATTTGTCGTGCAGTCTTCTACTGTACGTTCTGCATAATGGCCCAGAGCCCCAACATGGCTTCGTTCATGTTCGAAATCTAATGAGTAACCAATATTTTCTCTCTTAAATGGGAAACTCATCTAAACAGATCAAAGACAGTAAGCTAGACACGCCCTTGCCACTCAAGTATACACTACACATAAAGTTTGAATTTGAAGTTTGAATCCTACCTTGTCTTTAGTGTATAGGCATGAAAAGGGCAGTTAGACCAGGACAATCATTGGTATAGGCTTTCTTTATAGTAAAATCTTGGGTTAATCTCATTTTGTACCTTAAAAGATTGTTCAAATCTCAATTTACACTTTCAAAGATCAAAAATTTTAATTTACACCCTCAAAGATAGAAATTTGTATCAATGTGCATTCCCAAAGATAAAAAATCTCAATTTACACCCTCAAAGATAGAAATTTGTATCAATGTGCACATAAAATGTAATTTGATAAATTATACCTAGATCCCTTCATGTTTGTCACTTAATCATTTGAACTCCTTCACATTTAGAATATTCCCCTTACATCTCATGATGTTTGTGCTTGTGTAACACATAACCACTTTTCATTGATATCTGTTAATATAATAATTAAAAAATATAATTTTATCCTAATAAAAAATTATAATTTCATATTACCTTTTATTTTGTGAATTCGATATACTCTACAGTTGAAAATCAAACTTACCATTTAAATGTCTAATAAAATGTAGATATTTATATAAAAGGTAATATAAAAAATATTATATAAATATTTACATTTTATTAGACATTCAAATGGTAAACTAGATTTTAAACTTTAGAATATATTAAACCCATAAAATAAAGGATAATATGAAATTATAATTTTTTATTAGGATAAAATTATATTTTTTAACGGTTATATTAATAGATATCAATGAAAATAGGTTACGTGTTATACTTGCACAAATGTCATAAGATATAGGAGTAATATTCTAAATGTGAAGAGGTCTAAATGATTAAGTGACAAGTATGAGGGGATCTAGATATAATTTATCAATTTAGTTTTAGGTGCACATTGATACAAATTTCTATCTTTGAGGGTGCAAATTGAGATTTTTTATCTTTGGGGTGCACATTGATATAAATTTGTATCTTTGAGGATACAAATTGAGATTTTTGATCTTTGGGGGTACACATTGATACAAATTTCTATCTTTGAAGGTGTAAATTGAGATTTTTAATTTTTGAGTGTGCAAATTAAAATTCGAACAATATTTCGAGGTACAAAATGAGATTAACCCTAAAATCTTCTTGCGTTCAACTTGCTTTAAAGCACAGTATATGTAGGGATTTCTCTAATGCCCCATGTATAATTTAGCAAAAGTTTACTGGTTGAAGCAGAAAGTTCCAAACGCTGAGCATTCTGAGTACAAACACATATTCGGCAGGAGAGTTGGCTAGTTCTGTTTGTTTTAACTATAAGAGAGGGAGAGGGAGAGGGAATAAAAAAATATTCAAATAGAGAGTTGTCGAGGCCATGCATGAAGTTTACTGACCAATTAGTTTGTTGTTTGCGCTCGGTGGTGATGATGAAGCAATAACCCTCGAGAAATATTTGTGGTGTGTACATAGACAATCAGAAGTTGTATAATCTCAAATAAAATTGTCATACATCACTTTTGTCAGAATTTTTTTTTTAAAATAAAAAAAAAAAACCAACTTATGTGTCTTACACGTGATAATATTTTGTTAGGTGTGCACATTACATGACACTTCACGTGGTGTGTTGGACTCATTCTAATTTTTTTTCTAGCCATGGATATATTGTGTAGTTATCATGGTATCGTTGAAGTATAAATATTTTAGTTATACCATTTCTAATAGTTTAAACATTTGGAGTAGATTAATCACATTATTTTTTCTTATCGGAGGACAAAGCAAAGAGTTATAAATAATAGGCATGTGGAGCCCTAAAAGTACAACTTGAGAAGCAAGTTACATTAAGCACTTTGCAATGAAACCTCATACAACTTTACACCGATTGTTTCTTTTGTTCCTCTTGATCTTCTCAGTCTCTTTTTCTGTTATAGCATATAATATTCCAAAGCTCAGTCCACACTGAAAAACGTTCCTTCGTAACACTGGTATCAGATCAACACACACTCCAAAAGACTCCGAAACTTTTTTCTACACTCAAACACTTGATCACTTCAGCTACAAACCAGAAAACTATGCCACTTTCAAACAAAGAAATGCGATCAATTGGAAATATTGGGGTGGTGCAAATGCAACTGCACCAATCTTTGCTTTCCTAGGTGAAGAAGAGCCATTGGATGATGATCTAGAGCTTGTTGGGTTTTTGAGGGAGAATGCCCCCCCCGCTTTAAAGCTCTACAAGTTTTTATAGAGGTAAATGTTGACTTCTTAACCTCCCATAATTTGGGCAAGAAATCACCACCTATTCCTCAAATCCCCTAAACCAATTAGGTTATATATCAAGTTTGAATGCGCAAAAAAAAATCAAACCACTCATATTGACTAAAAAAATATCCAATTTACAATATGATGATGTATGGATTACTTAAAAAATAAATTTCAGTAAATACATAACAATATGTATACAAATTAATGAATGTAATATGAAAATATAATGTCGGATGTAAACAATGTAATATTAATCAGATGCAGCCTACAATTTCTTAACTCATATCTTACCACTTATCGTGGCTTACAATAAACCTCGAGAGATTTTAGCCATATTTATCCTAAAATTTATTGCATGAATGTGAAAAACACTCTATATCCTCACCCACTTTCTCTATATTAAGAGCTATGAAGCACGAATACTTCGTTGAGGTTGACGTACCTGTATCTGATATCGTATCAGATACGATACTCGTTAGATACTCGAGAATACGTATCGAATACACCTTCTACGTATCTGATAATAATTAAATATTATGATACTTCACGGATACATATATTATTTTTGAGTTGAACTTTTAACATCTCTTTTCGAATTTACATATCATACAATACATTAACAAAAAATTCATATTACTCCAAAGGCACATGAGTGTTTCTTAAGTATTATCTACAATTACATGTCAAAAGAGCATAAAATAAAGTTATTACATTATTATCTTAGCAAAAATTACTTCTAAATACTAGGTAAATATTAGTTTTGATTCTTTTAATTAGTCACTTTACTTTGTGAATATACTACAGCGATACGATATATATTTTCTTGAAACTAAAAAAAATTACTAATTTTCCTTATTGTATATTAAAGAACTACAAAAATATATAAGTATTAAGTTGGTTGAAAATAATAAAAATATTAAATATATTTTATTATAGCCGTATTTTAGCCGTACTCGTATCCTATTTTTTTAGACTTTGTCGTATCTCCATATCCATATTGTATCATACACATATCCCGTATTCGTTTTCATACTTCATAGATTAAAAGCAATGCTATAGGTCTTTGAAGTTTTCCTGGGTCCAAGGGTTATCAAACACATTTTTTAAACTATAAAATGAAAACAAAAACAAAAACAAAAAAAAAAAAAAAAACTCTAGGTTAAACGCTACCTTAATATATATGTGTGTGTGTCAGCAAAAGTATATATATTGTAGGATTAATTGCAAGTTACACTCCGAAAGATAGTTCGAATCTCAATTTAAACTTTCAAATATCACAAATCTCAAGTTACACCCTCAAAGATTAAAATTTGTATCAATGTGCACCCCCAAAAATCAAAAATTTTAATTTGCACTCTTAAAGATAGAAATTTATATCAATATGCACCTAAAACTAAATTGATAAATTATACTTAAATCCCCTCAGGCTTGTCACTTAATCATTTGGACCCCTTCATATTTAAAATATTACTCCTACATCTCATGACGTTTGTGCACGTGTAACACGTAACTCTTTTTCGTTAATATCTATTAATATAACCGTTAAAAAATATTATTTTATCTTAATAAAAAATTATAATTTCATATTAACCTTTATTTTGTGAGTCTGATATACTCTAAAATTCAAAATCAAACTTATCATTTAAATGTCCAATAGAATGTAGATATTTATAAAATATTTTTTATATTCAATACAATATATCTTTCAATGTGCAACCATTTATTCTATTAGATATTCAAATGGTAAGCTTGATTGAAAAATCAAAGTATTTGCAGTTATTTCAACTCTGCTCAAGCTATAGCAGATTATGCAGAAGTGCTAACATTTCTCAGGAAAACATTATCTGCGCATAATTCTCCCATTATTGTCATTGGAGCATCTTATGGGGGCAGTAAGTGCCTTCAAATCATCACCCACAGGCTTAAATTTTCACATTGGTTATTGCAAACCTGATCTTATTTATTGGTTATTTTTTTATGGGAACTTTACGGTGCTTGCTTCATAGTTTCGACTAAAGTATCCACGCATTGCTCTTGGTGCATTAGCCTCATCAGCTCCAATTCTATACTTCGATGACCTCAGTCCACAAAATGGCTATTATTCAGTTGTCAACAAGGATTTCAAAGCAACTAGAACTCAATTTGTTTTTAAAAAACTTTGTCAATTGAACCCTAAAACCTCACGTGTTCCTGAATTGGGATGGTGTTGCAGGAAGTTAGTGAGAATTGTTTCAACACTATAAAAAAGTCCTGGTCTGAAATTGATAAAATCGCTTCAAAGCCCAATGGTCTTTCAATCCTCAGCAAAAAGATTCAAGACTTACGCGTGAGTAATACATTTCTCTTTCAAGTTACTTTGTAATTAATGGGGTATATTTTGTATATTTGTATTTCTTCTCGGTTAATGAAATCATTTACTTCGTGGAAAAAAAAAAAAAAGAAGAAAAAATAGACTTCATTGTCCTCTTCTTGAACTTATTCAACTTAGCAGCTCTATTTTTGGTCCAGGCTTCTAAATAAATCTTCCGACCTCAAGGACCACCTAATCAGCATTTACATTTCGGCAGCTCAATTTGATGCTCCGCCACAGTATCAGGTGACTCAGGTCTGTAAAGGTATAGATGGAGCATCTTCAGGAACTGATATTCTTGATCGGATATTTGCTGGAATGATTGCTATAAGAGGGAATCGTTCATGCTATCATATGAGTCAAGATTATGATCCTCGTTTGTCTGATTGGGGATGGCAAGTAAGTTACAAATTGATATCATCATTTCACTTTCTTAGTTACTGTTTGATAACAACGTTTTTGTAAGTCTTCACTCACTTATTTTTTGGTTACAAATCGCTCACGTTAGCATGCTTTTACTTTTACGACGAAATTGATTTTTACTTATAAAAAAAAAAAAAAATTTAAAAAAGTTTACCAAATGGTACATTAAACTTCAGCATCTATGATTGTTGAAGTTGCATCCAAAACATTGAAATTCATCATTCTTCTCCCTTCGATAAAATTAAGGATTTTACCTATACACTTCAACTGTTGATTGTTTTCTAAAGTATTTGATTATATTCATTCCAAAGTGACTGGTAGTTTGTTTAGGTTTGTAGTGAATTAGTGCACCCCATTGGCCGTGGTAGCAATGACACAATGTTCCAATCGGCACCTTTCGAATTAAAGCAGTTTTCTAAGGATTGCAAGCTGTTGTGATCGTGCAGCAATTATGGTGAATAGTAAGAAATCAAACAATTAAATAAGCAAGAGAAAATAACACACAGAGATTTACGTGGTTCGGTAATGTGCCTACATCCACGAGAGCGAGCGGCCGTTCTTTTTCATTATTAAAAGTAGGGTTACATCTTAAGTATTTATATAACCCTAATACGGACGTATTTATAAAAATACTCTTGTACCGTACCGGGGGGGCGTTGCCCCCACACCCCCAACTAATCAGCGTCCCCTTTATACAAATCCCGCTCCGGCATCTGCCTCCTTGCCATTATGCACACAGCAAATATAAGTCACACATACTCTAATACAAGCACATTTATGGCATCCCACCTCGGCCTCATTGGGTCACAACCTATTATGGAGGCTATGTATATGATTTATCCTCACCAAGTATTTCCAAAGAATTTATGAATTTATTTCTCATTCAGAAATTGATATTACTTTAACTTTAATTACTAAGAACTTATAAACTCCATTTTTCTTAATGCAACTTGGTAGCATATAAAATTGGTTCTCTGTAGGTTTGCCAGCAACATCATCTTCTCAAACGGCTTTAGAGATCCTTACAGTAGCGGCGGGTAATCAAAAAAACACCAAGACATTTTGGTTTTCTGTTGAGATATGAAATCAATCTAATTGACCTAATTTACTTGTTTTTCTATTCTCTAATACTTGGAATAAACGTAAGTGAAAAGGGATTCTCAAATTAAGAGTAGAGTCCCGTATATATATCCAAAAATAATACAGAGTGACTTAAACATCCTTGTAGTTTAGGCAAAATATAAAAATCATAGTAAGGGTAAAAAAGGGAAAAGAAATCCTAATAAACTAGACTATCTATACTCCAACACTCCCCCTCAAGCTAGGCGCAAAAATGTCAACTAAGTCAAGCTTGACAATGGAGTCCCGAAGAATAGACAGAGTGACAGGTTTGGTAAAAACATCCGCAACTTGATCACTGGTCCCCACAAACGATGGAATAACAAGACCACTGCTGACCTTCTCCCGAAGAAAGTGAACATCGATCTCTATATACTTCGTTCTCTCATATAGTACAGAGTCAGAAGCGAGCTGAATAGCAGATTGATTATCACAATATAATGTGGATGGAGAGGTCACTGAAAAACCCAACTCGTCAAGAATCGATCGTAGCCAGATAATCTCACATATGCCAAGTGCCAATGCCCGATACTCTGCCTCTACGGACGAGCGGGAGACAACTACCTGCTTCTTGCTCTTTCAAGAGATAAGATGAGTCCCTCAAAAAGCACAGAAACCCGTAGTAGATCGACCATCACATGCTCCCTCATAATCTGAATCTGAATAACAGGCTAGAGAACCGGTCTGAGATCCTGATGCATAAAATAACCCAAGTCCAGGACAAGACTTGAGGTACCGAAGAATATGATAAACTGCATCAAGATGAGGCTGACATGGCCTATGCATGAATTGACTAACTCGGCTGATTGCGAATGAAATGTCCGGCCTAGTATTGGCTAAGTAGATAAGTCTATCTACCAATCTTTGATAAACTGTCGGATCTTTCAACTCCTCACCTTCAGCAGTAAGCTTCAGGTTTGGAATCATGGGTGATGATGCCGGTTTGCACCCCAACATCCCAGTGTCTAAAAGAAGATCCAAAACATACTTTCTCTGAGAAAGAACAATACCTCTGCTTCTACGGGCAACCTCAATCCCAAGAAAGTATCGCAGAAATCCAAGATCCTTCACATCGAAGGCCTTCCCAAGGTCTATCTTGACCTGTGCAGTCCTAGAAACATCATCACCAGTAATAATAATATCATCAACATATACCAGAAGGATGACACATTGTCCAGAAGTATTCCGTCGAATAAAGCAGGTATGATCAGAATGACACCTGGTGAACCCCAATCGTATGACTACATCACTGAAGCGAGAGAACCAGGCTCGTGGCGACTGTTTCAGTCCATAAAGAGACTTACGCAGTCGACATACCTTTCCAGCATACTCCCCCTCACCACGAAAGCCCGGTGGTGCATCCATATAAATAATCTCGTCCAGATCACCGTGAAGAAACGCATTCTTCACATCTAATTGATGAAGAGGCCAAGAGTACTCCACAGCCAGAGAAATAATCAACCGAACAGTAGTCAATTTTGCCACGGGGGCAAATGTAGCACCAAAATCACGACCTGGTACCTGAGTAAAGCCCTTAGCCACAAGTCTAGCCTTGTAACGATCAATAGTACCATCTGCCAGAAACTTCAGGGTGTAAACCCAGCGACAGCCAACAGGCTTCACCCCTGAAGGTAAGGAGACAAGATCCCATGTATGATTACGCTGAAGAGCGTCCGTCTCTGTCTGCATGGCAAGAACCCACTGGGGCTCCCGCATAGCTTCCGAAATAGAGCGAGGAACCAGCGTATCTGATAAGGCCATAGTATAAGCTCGAAATGTGGGAGACAGATTACCATAAAAAACATAAGCAGAGATCGGATATAAAATCTTGGCGGTCTAACCATATCGATCAACTGGACGGCGATCACGCCTTGGATAACGACGCCCTAAATCACCATCCTCTACTGATAATATCTTATCAGGTAAAGTAACTGGATCAGCACCTGTAATCTCATCAGTACTAACAACAGGTGCATCAATATGCTCAACAAACTGAGAAGTATTACCTGCATCGCCTGAGGTAGAGGGGATATCAGCAGGGTGATGAGAGCGAGGACAACGAGCATACACCTGCAAAGGAAGAGAGACTGGTAACTCTGTACTGACAGGGATGAGTGACTCCTTTGGAGGAAAAACGGATGACCCTGTAGGGATAGTGATCAATGACTCTGACTCTTGTGGTAATGAAAAATCAAAGGGAGTATCATCAACTGGAGGGGCAGACAAAGGACTGAAAGGAAAATAAGGAATATGCTCAAGAAAGGTAACATCTAGACTGTGATACATACGACGTCTAATAGGATCATAACACCGATACCCCTTAGATTGATGACAATAGCCCACAAAGATACAACGAATCGCTTTATCATCAAGTTTATGACGAGTAGGAGACCGATCCGGAACAAAACATGTGCATCCAAAAACACGAGGGGGGACCGAAAAAAGTGTCCGCTCAGGAAATAAGACCTGTAAGGGAGCCTTATGCTGAAGAACACGACTCGACGTACGATTGCACAGAAAGGTAGAAGTCAAAACAGCAAAATGCCAATAAGATTTTGGTACCCTCATGCCTCTAAGCAGACAACGTACCATCCCTATCAAACTCCTATTTTTCCTCTGAGCAACACCATTTTGCTCAGGAGTATATGGACAAGTGAGTTGCTGAAGGATACCCTGAGAAGAAAGGTGAGACACTAAAGCATCAGACACATATTCTTTGGCATTATCCGAACGAAGAGCACGAACAATGACATCGAATTGTGTCTTAATCATCTGTAAAAATTGAGTGATTATAGGGATCACATCAGACTTCCTATGCAAAAGGTAGACCCAAGTACAACGGGTATGATCATCTATAAATGTCACATAATATCTAGCACCTGACAGAGCAGTAACGGGAGAGGGTCCCCAAATATCAGAGTGTATTAGGTCAAATGGCTTGGGTGACTGATGCATGCGAGGAATATAATTGGCCCTAACATGTTTTGATAGGGAACAGATAACGCAATCAAGTTTACCACCAACACAAGCATTACTCAAAGCAGGAAACAACATACATAAATATTTAAAATTTGTATGTCCAAAACGGTCATGCCACAATTGAACAGTTTGTGACGAAAAATCATAACGACAACTACTAGGTAAAATACTAGCATGCAAGCTAGGAACAGAAAAAGACAAAGTAGGTGCAGGTGAAGGAATTGGTGAAACTGGAGATGGATTGCCAAGATAATACAGTCCATCTTTCTCATGTCCCTTGATAATAATCCTCTTGGTACTCAGGTCCTGCAAATAACACGAATCAGATAAGAATACAACCGCACAGTGAAAATCTCTGGCTAACTGATGTACAGATAATAGATTCATGGCCAACTTTGGCGCATGAAAAACCGAATGTAATGTAAGGCCATCTGGGAGACGGACTGTACCCCTACTAACAATAGGGGCATGTGTTTCATCTGCTAACTGAACCTGTGTATGTAACGGCTCGTCAAAAGTGGTGAAGTGATGGGCCTCACCTGTCATGTGACCATTCGCACCCGAGTCCAACATCCAAAGGGGAGATGAACTGGCACAAGCGTGAAAGGCACGAGATATACCTGTAGTGGTGACAGCAGCAGTAGTCAGACTCTGAGAAGTCAGAGCAGACATAAGTATATCTAATCGGGAAGTGATAGCATCCATATCACTTTGCCAAGGAGGAGCAGTAGCAGGAATGGCGGTAGTGCCCGGTGGTACCTCAGCAATAGCAACAGTACGACTGCGAGAAGGTGGCTTAAGCTCTGGATGGAGCTTCCAGCAAGAAGCCCTGAGATGTCCTGGTCGGCCACAATAATCACATTGACGGGAATCCCCCCGTCTGCGCTGATCTGGGGCGCCCTAACGGCGCTGGTCTGAGCGTTGCCCATCCCTGACTAAGGATCCTGAACGGGACCCTACAGCAGCTGCAACGGCCATCTGGTCAATCGAAGGAGTCAAAGCTGCAACTGGAAGTGATGCAATACGGACTCGACGCTCATGCTGCTCAATCATCTCATACACCTCATAAAGAGAAGGAAGTGTCAACATCGACAAGATCTGAGAACGAGGTCCCTCAAACTCATCACGAAGCCCCATAAGGAACTTGTGAATCCTATCCTCCTGCTCTCGAGTATGCAAGAATGCTGCTCCCTCGGGCTCTATCTTCGGAATAGCAGCAAGAGGACGTAGAGACTCATACTCAAGCCAGCGCTGGGTCAAATAGCCATAATAATCCTGAACGGTCATATCTCCCTGCCGAGCATATGAGAGCTCCTGAGAAAGCTCATAAACACGAACTCCCCATCCTGACTGAGAATACATCTCTGATAATGCGCTCCATAGCTTCGGAACAGAGCTATGAAACTGGTGGATCTTGCAAACAGAGGGCTCCATTGAGCCAAATACCCATCCAAGAATGGCACAGTTTTCAGAGAACCACGCAGAATATCCAGGGTCGGCATTAGCTGGCTTTGGGTGAGATCCCGTCAGCCAACCAAGCTTCCCTACACGGCCTAAGAAAAGCTGGAATGAGCGTGACCACTCAGCGAAGTTACGACCATTCAACAATTGTGCCGTAACTTTTTGAGAGATCATGCCCGGTAATGCTGGTAATGCAACTGTGCTAGTAGGCACTGTATGCTGGTCAAACATAAAAGTGGAAGTACCCATAGATGTCTCAACGGTAGAGGTGTCAACAGTAGGGTTCTCAAGTCCTTCAGTAGTAGCCATATCAACAACAATACTAGGGCACCCGTGACAGAAAAATAACTCTAAGATAAATAGAGGAATAAAATAAGGGAGAACAATATACCTTCAGTTGAACAGTAGCGACAAATAAGGAAGGTCCAAAAAGCTCCCAAATAATCAAGTCACGGTGCCCAGAAATCCAATAAATATAAATGATCTACTGCATCAAGAGCAGATCAACACGACCAGGCAACGGGCTAGGCAGTGACCCAACAATAGGCTAGGTGACCCAACAATCGATGGTGTTGTTCTTGGGTATGCTGGTATGTGATATATGATATATGGTCGATATATATGGGTATGTGATATATATGGGTGTATGTTTTCAGTGTATGTATGTGATATATGGTGTCGGTGAGGGTATGTGATATATATGGGTGTATGTTTTCGGTGGCTTTGTGTTCTTGGGTATGTGTTTGGAGTTTTGGTGATGTAGTACTGGGATGCTAGGGTGGTTGGGCAATCGGTTGTCGGTGTATATGGTATGGGGTGTTTCGGTGCTTCTTGGTTTTGCTGGGTATTGGTTTGTGGCAGCAGTTTGGTGGCAGTAGGGTGGTTGGTGGCTGCAACTTGTTTGTTTCGGTGGAACGACTAGAGGCTGAAAGACTGTTATGAGGATAGGTAGGAAGGCAGTCGGTGGAAGGCTTGTTTCGGTGGGAAGGCAGTCGGTGGAAGGCAGTCAGTCGGTGGAAGGCTTGTTTCGGTGGGTTAGGGTTTGAGGTAGGGTTAGTGTATGGCTCTGATACCAACTTGGAATAAACGTAAGTGAAAAGGGATTCTCAAATTAAGAGTAGAGCCCCGTATATATATCCAAAAATAATACAGAGTGACTTAAACATCCTTGTAGTTTAGGCAAAATATAAAAATCATAGTAAGGGTAAAAAAGGGAAAAGAAATCCTAATAAACTAGACTATCTATACTCCAACACTAATCATAGGGTATTGGAGGATATTTCAGAAAGTGTGCTGGCAGTCTATACAGTTAATGGTATGGTATCAACTCTATCTATCAAATCAGTATAATCAATCAAGATGGTTCGAAGAATGCTGATGCCATTTTATAAATATCGTGACAATGGAAATTTAACCGATGGTTAATAAATATTTTCTCATTTCTTTAAGATATTACAAAGTCAGAAATAGTAGAATATCGAAAGTCGATTTTCTATATCATATCGAAAATCCTGAACAAATGAGGTGCAGAAAAGTTGACCTAGAACTATATAACAAATACTTACTTTTGCAGGATCTCATTGCTTAGACTTATTTCCAGCAGAAGAAAGTGACCCCCAATGGTTGGTCATGCAACGAAAGAGAGAGGTGGAGATCATTGAAGGATGGATAAAACAGTATTATGCTGATCTTCATCGATCGAGGAACATCTCTAATAATTGAGACAACTCGAAAATTATCGAATGAAATAGTTTAGCTAAGGCCAAACCAAAAATTTTATATCAAGCAAGTTATTCAAAGTTTTAATGAACCTCACAATGATATTTGTCACTGGATGTTCACTTCAATTAGCCCATAAAAATTATGTTCTGAACAAGATAACAAAGTTATAACCCTTATTGTTTTAGGAAAGCGTGGCCTATCACAGGGACTGATGTTGTTGAAGTTGTGAAAGAATTTTTTTTCCAATGGCAAGCTTCTAAAAGAGTTGAATGCCACTATCATTGCTTTGATCCCCAAAGTGCCTAATCCTACTTCAATGAATGATTTCTGGCCCATTTCTTGCTGTAATACCATTTACAAAGCCATCTCAAAGTTGATTGCCTCTAGAATCAAGGGTGTGCTTCCAAACCTTATCAACCAAAATCAGTCCGCCTTTATTCCTAGAAGGATGATTAGTGATAGCATCCTCATTGCCTAAGAATTACTGAGGAATTATCATAGAAGTAATGGTGCCCCTAGATGTGCTATTAAAGTTGACTTGAAGAAAGCTTTTGACTCTATGTGCTGGTCTTTCCTGATGAATGCTCTTGAAGCCTTCGGGTGTCCATTGGAGTTTAGGTAGTGGATTTGGCAGTGCATATCCAACCCTAAGTTCTCTATCAATGTGAATGGAGAGTTGATTGGTTTCTTTCCAAGTGCTAGGGGTTTAAGACAAGGGGATCCTATATCCCCTTATTTATTTGTAATTGCCATGGAAATCTTCTCTCTTCTTGTCCTCCACAAAATCAACTCTAGCAAGGGTTTCAAATACCACTGGAGATGCAAGAAACTTAACCTCACTGATCTCTCTTTCACTGATGATTTGTTGCTTTTCTGCCATGGTGACTACTCCTCTGCAATGATCCTTAAGGAAGTTCTGGACGACTTTCAGCTCCTTTCAGGACTACAAGTAAACCATGCCAAGAGCAATATCTACACATGTGACGTACAAGTTGGGGTAAAGGATCACATCATCCATCTCTTCGGGTTCTTAGAAGGCCAACTCCCTGTGGAGTATTTAGGATTACCTCTTATTACTTCTAGACTTAGATCACAACATTGCAATAAGGTTATTGTAAGAATTGAGAGGAGAATTAGATCTTGGGCCAATAAATCTCTATCCTATGCTGGGAGGCTTATCCTTGTTAAGTTTGTTCTATGTAGTACTCAAATTTACTGGTCCTCTCATCTTAATCATCCTCAGCAGGTTATAGAAAGACTGGAGCAGCTTATGAGAAACTTTTTATGGAAACATACAAAGTTGAGTAGTTCAGGGGCTAAAGCCTCATGGGAGGATATCTGCAAACCAAAGACAGAAGGTGGATTGAGAATTAAAAGAGTCAAGGAGTGTAATGTTGCTTTGATGATGAAGTACATTTGGAAACTCCTTACTGACAAACAGAATCTATGGGTGAAATGGGTGCATGCTTATCACCTGAAGAGAAGAAACTTCTAGGATGTAAAGGCCACTCAATCTTGCTCTTGGAATTGGTTGAATTTGTTGAAGTTAAGAGGGACTATTATGCCACTAATGGTTCACAAAATTGGTAAAGGTACTATGATTTGGTATGATAATTGGCATCCCCTTGGCCCCTTGATGTTTGTATGCAGTGCTGATTTTCTTCTTGATAGGGACTGCCAAAAAGAGTCTCTTGTCAAAAGAATCATTGCTAATGGCCAATGGCAATGACCACCATCTACCTCCCCTACCTCCTCTTCCTCTCACGTTATTACCGGCACAATGCCCTCATATTCTCCCAATCCTTCCATGGAGGACAAGGTAAACTGGATTCTCTCTTCTAATTCAAATTTCTCCACTTCCTCAACTTTGGAGCATATTAGATAGAAGAGTTCCCCTGTTCCATGGTATAAGCTTGTCTGGTCTGGAAATGCAGTCCCTAGAATGAGTTTCATCCTTTGGTTAGCTATAAGGTCCAAGCTGAGTACCCTTGATAGAATTCAATCTTATGCAACCCACTTGGGCACTAACTGTATCCTTTGCGGAGCCACAGATGAGACCCACAGCCACTTGTTCTTTGAATGCAATTATTCATCAAGAGTTTGGAACAATATTATGCTCACTAGTGGATTTGTCTGGCAACCCAAGCCATGGAATGAACTCATTGAATGGGCTGCTATCAATTGGATGGGGAAATCAATGCAAAATTTGATACACAGAATGTGCTTGGTAGCCTTTGTCTACTATATTTGGATAGAAAGGAATGCTAGAAGATTTCGAAATCAATTCAGGGACCCCGAATGCACTGAGACATCTTATCCGTCAAACTATATGGACCAGAGTATCTACCTTGAAATTCAAGGCTTCCACCATCAACCTGCTTACAAGCCAATTATGGAACCTTCCCTCTTCTTGTTTCTATTGCTCATGAGATGGTTCCTGTGTTCGGCCATTGTCCCTATTACGCTTCTTTGTGGTCCTCTGTTTTCTCTGTCCTTGGACCTAAAGTGAGGAATTTTGTTGGTATTTCCCTTGGTGTTTCCCACTGATGCAGGTTGCTATGCCTGCTGCCCACTGTTGTAAGTTGTTGTGTCTGCTACGCTCTGTTGCAGTGTTGCTGTGTCTGCTACCCACTGTTGCAGTGCTCCTGCTGCGCATCTCTGTGGTTCCCTATGTTTTCTCGATTTTTTGGTCAGGTTGCTATGTCTGCTACACATTGTTCTTTATGGTTTGTATGGGCTCTTATAGTTCTGGAGTGACCCATGTGTCTTTTTGTAAGGGTCATTCCCTTTCTTCTTCTCTCTTTTTGATTTATTGAATTTTTATTTCTCAAAAAAGAAAAAAAACAAACAATCAAACAACAAAACGAAATAAAAAAAAATACAACACGCGTAAACTTATATGATGCAATTTGAAAGTTTACGAAACACTTCAATAAAAAATTCACTACAACAGATAAAGATTACAAAGAGCATATCTCAAATGAACGAATATCAAGATCTAGAGGCTGAATGGAAGAGTTTCTTTGAAGCTCCAGCTCTAAACAGGAACTCGAGGCCGAGTAGAACTGACACAATGCTAGTTCGATTTGGCCTATGAATTTGTCCATAAAATGTGAAATTCGAAGTTATTATAAACTCGCAGAATGGTAACTCTCACTGGAGGTTACCTTACATAAGTGATTAGGCGCCCCTGACGTGTTCCCTGGGGGAAAACTAAAAAATTTATGCACCGTACCATAAATTTTATAAATTTTGTGGTTTGAGATACAAATTTTTAGGTTTATTTAAAATAAAAAAAACTTACAACTTTTGATGTCATATTACAACTTTTATGATTCAAGTTATAACTTTTATGGATTATTTATAACTTTTGTCGATCATTTGAGATCGATCTTAAAAATTTTATTATCAATTAAAAATAACCTAAAAAGTTGTAAATGACCCCCCAAAAAGGGACAAATAATTCTCAAACATTGTAAATGATGCCCAAAACTTGTAAAAATGACTCTCAAAAGCTGTAAATGACCCGTGAAAATTATAAAAATAAATAACAAAACTTATAATAATGATACAATACCGAAAAAAAAATTTCGTAAACTTGTCCGTGCTACCAGTTACTAATCGCAGTCTTATTATTTATATTTTTGAGCAGAGTAGGAGAGGGATAGCAATCAGATCGTGTCAAGTGTGTTCGTGTCGTATTATTTATGGATTTGTGTCGAGTAGAAATTAACCCTAATTCAACACATTTAATTAATTGAGTCATTTTGACTCAATTCATTTATGACAATCGGGTAGAGTCAAGTGTAATCGTGTTGTATTATTTATGGATTTGTGTCGAATATTAATTAACCCTAAGTCAACACATTTAATTAATCAAGTCATATCAACTCAACTCATTTATTTTCATATCGTGTTCGTGCTGACTCATATAACTCATGAATAAAAATTTAATATTAAGATTTAAGTTTAAAATTTCATTATCGCTTAATCAATCTCATGCTCATTTTTTCTATAAACTAAATATTATCTTGATAGACATAATAATAAAAATGAGTAAAAATATCTCTTTTTTGTACAAGAATTATGTAAATACTTGATAAAAAATAAAAATATATATATTATCATTTTTATTCATATAATACTAATTAAACGTGTTAACCATATCACATTTCATGTCTAACACTAATTCAATTCATCTATTATTTTCTTGTTAACTGGCCGTGTAATTTTATGAATTCAAGTCAAAAGATAATTAACTTAAACCCACTAATTTCATATCGTGTCAAAAATTACGACCCTAGATTTCAATAATGTTGACAAAACATAACCCAAAAATTAGAAATGCTAGGACCTCTTTGATTTGCATCTCAAAAATTAGGATTCGAAAATAGTTTTTGTAAATAGTTGTTGATATTTTTTGAGACGAAAAACTTATTTGGTTAGATATTTTAAAAACAGTTTGATATAACAGAAAACAGTAAAACCTATTTGTACAATAATTCAAAAAATTGAATGCAATTCTTTGATTTTGGAAAGAATGCAAAATTTTCTTTATCAAAAATAAAATCAATATACAAAACACGGATAAAAAACCAAATGAAAAAAAAAAAAAAAAAAATCAAATTTGTGTTCTCCGCCTGTGTGCGTGTGTGTGTTTTCAAAGTCAGATCTAAATACTGATCTAAAGCCAGATGCAAAAAAAAACGGAGAAGAAGATCTTGAAAAAAAAAAAACCCAGATCTGTGTGTCCATTCCTTGTGTGTGTTCAAAGTCAAATCTGAATACTGATTTGAAGCCAGATGCCAAAAAAAAAAAAAAAGAGAGAGAGAAGAAAATCTTGAACCTAAATCTTGAAAAAAAAGCTAGAGATCATAGAAGAAGACAAATTGTGTGTGTGTGTGTGTTTCGTCTGGATTTTGATGAAGTGGAGAGAGAAATTTGGGAAAAAAGAGGAAAGTATTAAAAAAAACTTATAGTAAAAGTTATTATGTTGCTAAAAAGTTTCGAAAATGAGACCTCAATAAAAAGAGAGGATATTCCCCTTGTTTTCCTTTTTTCCTTTTGAGTTTGTTTCCTCTTTTTAATTTTTTACAATCCTCTTTCCAAATATTGAAAAACCAAAAGCTCAAACCAAACAACTCGTCTTTGTTTTTAAAATTTTTGAAAACAAAAAACTATTTTCAAAAACCAAACCAAAGCAAACAGACCCTTATTTTTCCGGCATCTTGGTTATGAGTGGGTTTCGAAAATCGGACTAAAAAAAAATGGACGTGCCCCAGGCTTCGGCGTTCAATGACACCCCCTACGTATCTATCAGCCATTCGAAAGACATTTAACTCCACAAGCCCATGCTGGCCAAGCATACAACATATTTCAATAGTTCGAACACACAGCACTCAAAGTCTGCTAATCTGTGTCCGCAAAATATTCCTTTGACAATTGATACATTAAAATTCTCAAAGCAAAAAATACCAACTCTAAGGCAAGGGGGGTTAAAAAACCCACAAGCAGTGTTTCCGACTATAAAAAAACTGAGTTCATTCTGCTGATATCAACAGCCCGATTGCTGGGACAAAAAAAGCTTAGTATGCGTAAATAATCCAAAATATGCAAAAGGAATCGGAGGCTGACTCTGCTCAGCAATAAAACATTACATCTTTGACATTTTCTTTAATCGCCGGCAGGGCCCTGACCTCCACATTCCTCTCCCTAGTGTTCCTCCCACCGGTAGATTCACTTTCAGATGTCTCGCCTTCAATATAATAACGAGCACGAAACGCAGCCAAATGTGCATAATACGCTGGTGGTACTGCATAATAGATCAAAATCCAGACTATTAGTCAAAGAACCAACTGCACCAGACCATAATAGTCTATATGAAAGAAAAGATGAAAAGGATCAACAGATCAGGGATTGACCTATGGAAACAGATCGGGTACACCTTGCATACCTGGAGAAAGAATAAAATTGAAGAGATGAACTTAGAAAACTACAACCCAGAATAAAAAGCTATTACACAACGAAAAATCAGTCAGCAAGTCGAGAAAGTGGGAAAAATACGTATAACACAGGCTGTTTGTGAGTGTCTGCAAGGCATCTGCACTGAATTTATTCTCATCAAACAAGACATGGTAGTGTGTAGGACGACTTGTTCCCTGCTCAGATAAATACCGAAAGCAATGACAATTATCACAAAATTCCAATTTTTTGTCTACCAATGAAAATAACTAATGGCAAACTGATGAAAAACAGCAAGGCAACCTAGCTTACCTGGATTCCAGCGTGGCTGCAAAGGTAGAAATCGAATTCAGTAGGGTGGCAAATCTGGGTATCAACAACCGTACCTGAGTACAAACATACAGATAGTACTCGATACAAACAGACAAACTCCAAAACACAAATAGACACCATACCACTCATATTCACAAGAAACAAAATCTGAAAACCTGGCAGAATGTTGCCACTCTTATCTGTTGAATTGCGATTATTATGATCAACAGGGAAGAGCCGTGTGTGGTGTCTTTTCTGCACCACCACAAAGGTAACCCGTGGCAGATAGTTTTCCTCCAAGGAAACACAAGCCTGAGAAAAACACAGTTTTTGTTACAAAACAAAAATACAGGCCAATTCAGCACCCAAAATACGTCAGTAATGACAACTCTAACCAATTGTAAAGACTGAATGAGAACATGTACCTTTCGAATGGCATCCATCTCATATAGCAAAACTTGACTGAATTGACCTTCACTGACTCCATCTCTGCAAGATTAAAATCAATATAAGTGAACTGTGTACAGCAGGTGTCACTCACGTTGCTTGCCCGTAGACCATGTACTCACCTGTAGAATATAATCCTATCAGGCTTGTGCCCGGTTGATTTCCTGAAAGCTATTAACAATTCCCTGAAAAAGTGGAAATGAATGATTAGAAAATAGGATAAGAAATTTAATGATGCATGAACTGCAGTGGTTGAGTTTAAACCTTATCATTCCAGTATGAACAGTGCCCCTTTGAGGATCTTGATATGTTTTATAAAGATCCTGGATGATTTCTTCCTTATGGGCCTGTGCAGAAACCAGTCCTCTATACTTTGTTACCTCAGGCCAGTCCACTGAAGCAACCACCTGTAAGATATATAATTCCACTGTCAGCTAAAGATCTCAGGTGCTGAAAAAAAAAAGTGACAAAAGATGATATTATTGACCACATACAGAAGCTATGGATGGACTAGAGTCCTCCCCTGGAGTAGGATGAGTTACATCGGCACCAAAGACAATGGTAGGACGATCAGTCAAAAAAGGAATTCTTCGATCAACAGCATCCACCAACACTGTGTTCCGACCTCCAACCTATTGAAGTACATAACAAGAAGTCATAGACCAAATTTATAAAATGAATCAACATGGAAAATTCGAGCAGATATTCAGCAAACCAACCTTCACATTGATCTTGAGAGCCACATTTTCAAGATACTGCTTATTACTCCTTTGTGCTTGCCTGGGTTGACAGCACTGTGAGACAATGCCCAACTCCGTTTCGCACACTCGTTTGATCTTGCCTGTAAAAAGAAAAATGTCACTTAAGCATACAACTAGATCCCTTAAAATGTATTAAATGCTGGGGATCATGACAATGACGAACCATATGACCCACTGAAATCAGGCAAGACAATAATTAACAACTGAAGTTGCTTTCCAGGAAGCCCCATGCTGGCTAGTTTTGCTGTAGACTGGGCATGAATATTGTAGAGAGCCTTCTCAATTTGGCCAGGATGGGCCAAATCAATGGGAAGAAAAGGGTCGTTGAAAACCTGGCAAAGTGAATGGAAGGGAAAAAAATGTCAGCTGCTTCTTTATGGTGTAGAAATTGAAATGTTGGGCATAAACTGCATGCAAAGAATGAAAAGCCTTACCATCCCTTTACTACAACACATCGAAACAAGGTCATGGCAGAACTGATCCAAATTCATTCTAGCCCGTGAAAAGCTGATACAAGTCCAGAACTCCACCCTACCACCATTTACCATTTTCTACAAAATCACAATTGCTAAACGTCATCTAGCTGCAAAAGAACTACATACATAATACCATTTCCCAGTTGTAAGCGTAACAGGTGGAAAGAATAGCACAAAAAAATCGACTATTTCATAAAATTCTAGCTTTACTAAACACACACACATAGAACATTTGTACTACACCAATCTTCTCTATTGTTTTGGGGACATAAGAACATTACCGAGCAGTCATGGAATAACAAATTATAAAACACATAAGCAGATCAATCTGCATGCACTAATGTCAAATGGACCAAGAGTCACCTGGTCTCACCCAAAACATATCACATCAGACACCAAGAATGGAAATATGTAACAATGGATTCACCTTGTCAATCATGTTCCATTGGCCCACCCTTGGATCAACCCGTGCCTCTCTCCCGGTATCATGATACTTGAGCTGAACCACCAAAGCAAAAGTTAAAACTCATTCAAAAGTGGAATGTAAAATGATTTTTTAATACCACAAACGAAAACAAATGATTACTGTTGGAGGTGGGAGAACTCGTGCATCAACAGAAGTAAGGTCCGGCCTCACTTGAATCCCAAATTCTTCATTGACAAGCTTATCATTGTTGTAATTGTTGTAGCCAACTACCTAGACGAGCAAGGTCAAATAATAAATAATATTGTCACAAGATCAGACTTTGACATCACAATCCTCCAGTAAGCGATTTCAATAATAATCTCAACAAGACCATACCTGCCTGATACTCCTCTCTCTTTCACCAGGACGTTGACAGGTCGCCCTCAACAGGGCAGTCACCTGCTTCTCATTTAACTTTTTGGTATACCTTTGCCCCTCAACAATCTTGCAAATCTACATTGAAACAGTAAGTCACTGTCAGCTAAAATAACAAGTAACGGAAGCAACCAATGACCCAGCTGATGTAAAATACATCATATTCGAGCACACCTCCATGGGCAAATAAACAGGTTTGGCATCACTTCCGGCCAGAAGTGCAGGCAAGAATGCATACTTAAGTATGATGTTGTATTTCTCCCGAAAGTACTGAACAACAGACACCTTTGCTCCAGTGTCATCCAGAGGAAACCTATTTAAATGGGGAAAAAAATTGAGGGCACTAATAGAACTACACAAAATGAAATTGAGTTCACAGACAAAAACAGTTTGAAACCGTTATCACAGATTAAAAAAGAACAAGATAAATGACTCCACAAGTGTTGTACATTTGATTGCATATCAGCAGGATGGTTTTGCCTTGCCTGTCCATGACATAAAATGCAAGCAGGAAAGCAGAGCCACACAGTACAAATCAAACAAAGAAATTACATCGGGCCCATGCCAAACATGCTGCCAAAACCAATGTTACCAGAATCGTTTTTCGATTTGGTACATTGTACAAACACTGATACGGGGTCTGATACTATTTCTAATACGCAGTACAATGGGGGGTAAAGCTTAATTCGCACGCTATTTGGGTCATTGTTCGTTTTGTAACTTTTATAGAAAATAATACATTCATATACAGAATTAACATATATTTATTTAATATCTTTGACAAGTGTCATCAAAATATGAGTTTAAAGAACAACAAAATAGAAAAATAATAAGTTAGGGTTACGATTTTCAGTTAGGGTTATGAGGTGAGATTACTTAGATCATGAGTCAATTTGCAGTTTGAGTTATAACTTGGGGACGGGACAGATCATACGACCCCGTGTCCAGGGATGCTAGGGGTATCTACAATCCTGTGGATTGGCCAAAACAAATACGCATCTCATTGATGCATCAACTTCGTTTAAATGCACCTGTGTTTTCAATACAGTTAAAATATGATTCTGAAGAAGGGTTAACAACAGTAGACATTTTAAAGGATTTGTAATCACTGCTAAAAATGGAATCCATAAGCAAATATGTGCATCACTCGATTCCTTGTGTATGCATTTAAACAACGGTGTGTATGGCTTTTAACATTACAAATTCAAAAGCATGTGCAAAACATAATGTAGAATACAAACTACATGTTTTATGCATACCAATAGTTGTAATTATTACACATGCTTTTAAACTTAAAAATTTCTCAGAATCACTAAAGCTACCCGACACTGGTATCATTCCTAAATCTATAACATGTACAAACTTTGATTTTGTGGTTCTTGGCTATAATATATCATTATATAGCTATACAAGTTTGTGGAATTATTGAACTTGAGGGAAGAAAGAGTACTTTGCAAAGCTTCTATATCTATATTACACAGGAAACATGTCACAGAAAGCATATAGAAAATGAATCATATCAATCTCACATTAATTGGCTCGTTGGTTGGGTTGACACGCCTGAAATTTTATAGCGCTTCACATACTCCCTGTGACTAAGTTCAACCCTGACACCTTTAAGAGCTCTTTTGACCTGGAAATCCCAAACAAGCAGCAGCACATAATGATCAAATTCAGAGAAGGAAAAAAATGCTAGATCTTCCATTTGCCAATGATGGCCATGCGAAACAAGACTTACCAACACTGGCATGATCTAATTCAGAGAAGGAAAAAAATGGTAAGATCTTCCATTTGCCAATGATGGCCAAGAGAAACAAGACTTATCAATAATGGCATGAAATAAAAATACCGCATGCCAAACAAAAAGACTAGAAAATTGAAACATAGAAACCCTTCTAAAATTTGCTTAAAAGATCACAACTAGCCATACCAATCACCTTTATTGCCATGCATTCTACCAAAGTCCTCCCTTTATTCTATTTCAGCCCAAAACTTTTTAAAATTCACAGTGTAACGAATTAATTACGACATTTTCCTATATAATGTTATGAACCTACTGCAGGCTTAGTACCTTAATTCGATCTTGATCAGAAAGAGGCCTTGTCAGATCATTAATATTGAAATACTTTGCCACAAACTTAGAAACTAGAATTGGGTCATAGAATCCTCTGGCTGACATATCTGCAAATTGGCAATCAAATGTTCGAAGTAAGGAAGATCACCAAAAACAGAATTTTGATGGGCCATTAAGCACGAGCACCGCAGAATCTCCAAAACTAAAAAAAATTGATGCATATTTGTACCAATATTGAGAGATAGGCCCATCTGGGTGGGGCGGAGGCTTTGATAGAATCCTTTCCAATACTGCAACCCGTCTGCAAGATCACCTGCGCCCATGCTTGGAGAAAAGAATGACCTTCCCACAACTGTATAACTGCAATCAAAAGCTTAAGGAATTGAATATAGCAATCACACTTCCAGGTCCCATAGACTGTTATATGCCACATGATCAACTTATAACAGAAACAAAACTTGGACAAAAAACAAGATAAAAACTGGGCGAGAGAAATAACTTGATTGAAGGTGTCGCCCTCAGCACAACATCAAGAACTTGTATAGTTTCCTGTGGGGCATCAAGTTGTCTACTCTGCAAGAACTGTTGCAGATGATGGAAGTCAGCTTTGGCTGCAAATTTTATTGAGACCCTAAATTCTCGCTCCCTCCTGCTGCAATTAACAGCAAGCATGGCATTAATTTCAACTTTAACTGAAAATAGTAAAAGGTAATTTATCCCATATTCCATGGCCAACACTTCCTCTAGACAACTATATCAGAGACCACCATATAACCCAAAATTAATAAGCAGAAATGTAGGGAGAATTTTCAATTTGAGTTGAGAACGTATAATGAAGGTTATTTATTTTCATCTGTTTTCACTACCTGTGGATGTAAACAGAAGTCCACCACTCAAGAAATAAGTACATACAATTTTTACTGTAGAAAAAAACAGCATTTTGTGTATGTGTCAAACCACAATCAAAACTGCAGGAAAACACAAAAAGGAGAGAAAAACCTTGCTCCACCATCTTGGTCTTCTAGCTTGACAACGAAGTCCTTTGAATTAAAAGGCAAAGGCCCAGCTGTGTAGGCACTCTTCCTTCCATCATATGCTAACCGACGCCTGCCCAAATGGGACTCACGATATAAGTCAACAAGTGTGCTAATTATATCCCTGCATACTTTCTTCGAAGTAACCTCCGGATTAATGGACACCTACATGAATAGAAATTGTCATTTAACCAAAAGAGAAATCATATGTGGAGAAAAACAATTGTAGAACAGCATCACAACACCAACAGATCCAAAATTAAATCCAATTAACTAGTTACCTTAAATAACTGTGAATTGAAATATTATGAATCACTGTGTAGAAAACCAAAGCAGAGCCAGAACAACATTTCAAGTAATATGTCTTCGTGGAAGACACAAATATCATTCTCCCCAAAAATTAAGATCATCTTCAAAGTAAACAAACAAACAACACCAGTTAAGCTGAATACAAAATGTAAACACCCAAATACATTACTTCTCCTCCGAAACGGAGGTCTGAGGCAAGAGCTAGTTAAGCTCAATCTTTCATGGACATAAGAATTTAGAATTTAGAATTTAGAATATAAACATGTCTGTGTGTTAATACACTTCTCAAACAAGAATGGTCTGAGGCAAGCGCTGAGTTCGGTCCTTAAATGGAAAAATTCTGACAAAATTTCAATAGGCGAACACAATCAGCAGCTGAGGGCAATAATAATATTAAAACCAAATTATAAAACATAATAATTAAACAGCGAATAAACACTTAAAGCTACCGTCTATGAGTTAACCACCAGCAATATTTACAAAAACATAAAACAAGGCATTATGTGCAACATATATATATATATAGACACACACGCGCATACACAAAACCAACAATCCGACGTATGACGACAAAGCAATATACACCAATAAAAAATCCCATGTAAGTAAACATACCTATTCACATTTAACAAATCCAAATACCCCTAAATAGTACAATGTAAAGGAAATGTACAGTATACGCAAAAATTATAACAGTAACATATACAGCACAAAAAACAAAAGCGAAAGGTAGAAAATCTCACGTCGTAGTGATGGAGATCTCTCTCGGCGACTTGCACCAGAAAGTGATTCGCCCTAACAATGCATTTTCGGCCGACAGTACCGTACCCCGGCCTCGTCGGAGGCCGCTCCGCCTTCGACGATAACGGAGGTGGCTGCACCGGTTCCTGAACTGGCTGCGCCGGAGCTTGTACGGACTGCTGAGGCATTTGGATCACCGGCGGCGTTTGTACGGAAACCGCCGGCTGGGCAGGAGCCGCAGATTGAATCGTCAGTTTCTGCTGCATGTCGCGGCTCAGAGAAGCCGATGAAGAAGACGAAGCCGGAGCGGGAGCGGGAGCGGGAGCCGGAGCTGATAGCGATGGAAACTGAGTTGACGACGGTGGTGGGGGTGCCGGATAGTCACCACCGCGACCACGTCCGCTGCCACGACCGGAAGATGGCGACGGCATCGATTGGTCATAGTCGCCTCGTCCGCCACCACGTCCTCCACGACCACGTCCACGACCACCACCACCACCACGTCCGCGACCACGTCCTGACATTTTTCTTCAACAATGAAGAGAGTGAGAGAATGTCTGAGTAAATTGAAAAGACTGGGAACAAAATCGAGTAGTCCTAACAATTCATAGGGAGAGAGACGTGAATGAGTAAAAAGAGGACTCAGAAGGAGTGAGAGAATTAGTAGGACGGATGTGAGAGAAGGGAAGGGCCGCGAATATATAAATGCTTAGCAGGTTTCGGAGGATTTTTTGTGGACGATTTTGTCCCCAGTGTCAAGTTTCAATTGCGTTGGTGACCCTCCATTTTGGACCCATTTATTCTTTTATTTTTATTTTAATTTTTTTGGTTATTAGACGACAAATTTTAGCCTAAGAATACAAGAAAGCAAAAGGACAAAAATGATCCCCTCGCAAAAAATTAGATAAATCTATATTTATGGTAGAGAACAGTTGAAAATTGGAATAGTCACCCACAAAAAAAAAAAAAAAAACTTAAAATAGTTGATTTATACTTACAATATGTTTTAAGTATAATGGCTCCCCACGATGCACGGAAATTGAACACATCTCCTTCCCCTTTCTCATCCATCTTTTCCTGCTTACTTTTTATTTTTTATTAACATCATATCATTTAAAAAATTTGATAGAAAATTATTTTAAAAATAATAATTTAAGGTAATAAAATAATTATGTAAATTTATGGTGATAAAATTATATTTCTAAAAAATTAAATTAGTTGCTCATTTTTATATAAAAAAAATTGAATCAATGATAGTTATTAGTGGGGTAAAAAAATCATTTAAGGTAATAAAATAATTATGTAAAGTTATGGTGATAAAATTATATTTCTAAAAAAAATAAATTAGTTGCTCATTTAAAAAAAATTTGAATCAACAATAGGTAATTAGTGAGGTAGAGGGATAGTTACATGAGATATGTGTTAAAACATAATTAGTTAAGTGATAATTAAATAATCAAAAATTCTAAGAAAAAAAAAGTGGGAGGAAAGGATTTTCAAAATACCTCCCACCTAATTTGATTGTTATATATATATATATAAATAGATGCTAAAAATTTAAAGTTTTTTGAGAGAAAATTTAGTTTTGTTTGAATTCTAAAAAATAGAGGTATTTTTTTGAATGGGTGAATTACCAAATGGGCTACTAAAATTTTTGAATATGTTGCCAACTTTATTTTTACAATAAATGAAAATAAAAATGCTGAACTTGTACCAAGGGGTTGAGTTTGTGAACAAAACATCTCAAAGGAAACGACGCCAAGTTGTCATCAACTTAAAAAGCAATCACTTTTGAGAACCAAAATCGAAAAGAAATCAACACTCTCTTCCACATAATTCTACAAAAGAATTAAAAGTGTGTAGACTTCGAATGAAAAATTTTAACAATTAAAATGATTGAATAGTAAGTAAACTAGTTTTTACAATTAAAAAGAGTATTGGTACCCTCTCAGAGTCAGATTAATTGACGTACGCGTAATCTAAACATACTTTATCAACCAATTAAACGTATTTTATCCCCAATTCTATTCAAACAATTCAATTTGGAAGATATCATAATGTAGTAAAGTTATCATACAACAAATGGTCTTGCTAATTGTCATTGGTAAGAGTTGGAATTTTCGACATGATGTTATACAAACTTGCTTCAAATTTATTAGGTATAGATTGATAAGTTTTTGAGAAAATAATTCAAAAAAATGAGGCAATCCATTTACAAGAATAATTATGTGTTGGATTAATTTAATACTAGGTTAATTGATTTTTTCGTAACCCAATACAATTTTTTTATGTGTTACCTAGGACTGAATGAATCATCGTAGAATAAATAACGCTTAGTTGCATTATTTTGGTTAAGTAGTTATGGGTATTAACTAGAAATGATTAGTATTTAATATAATCTCAAAATAACATTGTAAATACGAACAACTCAATTCAATTTTTATTATTCCACTTGAAAATTCTATTTTCTTTTTGAAATTCTTAGTATTATTGTTGATTGTACTATATTTGGGTGTAATTAATTTTATATTAACAATTAAAAATAAAATAAAAAAGTAATTCTTTTTAGAGATATTAAAATTTATAAGCAATATACCTATAATGCAAATCTTTTATTTACCCAGAAAAGTAATAATATCGAATTTAGAAGGGGCAAAGAATAAAATAATCAGATGCTGACTATGCGTCCCGCCCATAATAGACAAATCACAGCTGAGAACAAAAGCCAGCGAGTACAGAATACAACATTCTTTCTGCAAGATAAACATACTCGCTGATCTGAGCCTGGTAGTTGTGCTGATAAGGCCCAATTTCTGACACGTGTCAAACATCCATAGCCCGTGGACCCCAATCTCTCACCCAAGAGTATGCCTTAAAATTCCCAAAAGTCTGGTAACACAACAAAATAATCATGAGCTTACGTATGTTGGCGGCTGTGGCATGGCATGGGATGGATATGGCTCATGGAACGACGGCGAATAGATCGAGACGCAATGAGAACCTCTGTCGTGGCGATTTTTCCCAGGACTGCTGCTTCAGCGAAGCTCTCGTGGACCCCATCGACCATCTCTACGTCATGGCGATAAAAAGGCAAATACTATAATACCCAAAAAACATTATAATTTTAAGACCATTTTATTATTTTTATTAGTATAACATTTGCTCGACAAACAGAGAGAGTTTCGGATGAGGTGGATAAAGACAGAGACAGCGAGGTAGTGGGGCCCGGAATCCGTACGGGCGTGCTCGGTTACTGGAGGACTGGGGGTCCCCTCTTTGCGGGATATGTAGGACCACGTTTGTGGAGCAGAAGCTAACAAGCAAGAGCAGTTAGTTAGAGCATTTTGTGACTTAAATTTGTGAAAAAAGTTTGATTTGGTATATGAGTATTATAATAGATTTATTTAAATATTTTTTTACAAAAATTATTATCTTAATATTTTTTTTATTAAAATTATGATATTTAATAAAATAAATAAAACTTGCATCTCTATCCATAAATGGGTAATTAAAAAAAATGAATATATATACAACACTAATAGGAGTAAATAAACTACCCCAAAATACACTTAAAAATTTGATATAGAATTTGAGGATGTTTTAATTTGGGTTCAAAATAAGTTTTGTCTTGATTTGGTATATATTTGAGTTAAGATTGAAAATGTTCTTATCCGAAAAAAAAAAACAAATAAATAAAGAAGGCAAGGAGCATTCTAAGAACTATAATTCATTTCAAAGCTCGTAGAGTACGCTTAATATTTTTTCAAATAATATTTTTTTTAATTTTTTTTCTTTTCTTTTACTTTACTTTTTACCTTTTTTTTTTTAATTTTTCATCATCAATATTTTTCTCACCAAAAGGAGTCATTGGAAAGAAACGCTGTGTACGTATAGGTCTGTTCTATGCGTATAAAGTGCACTGGGAATTTATTTGCCAAAAATAAAGAAAGTTACTCTGGAGGACTCTGTGTCGCCCAACTTTTTAAGTAATGCAAGGCGCCGATTCCGCAATGGAGGAGCTGTGGAAGGGGAGGGGAAGTAACCTTTTTTGTTTTTTTTTTACCTGAAAAGGGCGAAAAATATTCATTACAACGATGATATTCGGTTAGCACATAATATTATTAATTAATAATATTTAGATTTATCCAAAAAAAAATTAATAATATTCAGATAAATAAAAAAATAGACTCCACACAAGCTCATACCTATCCATCCATATAAATAAATAACTAATTAATATTAACATAATATCAACATGAATATTCTTTCAAGAGAAAAACCTATCTTATGCTCGTTATCCATATAGAATTTGACATACAAAAGGCTTCGCTTTCTTGTGTAACCAAATTGTTATACATGTATTTTGTGCAAAATACTTTTTCTTAACATATATTTTTTTTATAATAGTTAAAAGATTAAATATAAATGAGTTGAGTTTATTATGAATAAAAATATTAAAGTATAAATCGCAATATAAAATTGTTCAATTTTAATGATCTTGATTGTTATTGTGCTTAATATAAATAAGACTATTTGCTTTATTTATTATATAGATTAAGAGTTTTTATAGATTTTCTTTTCTTTCTTTTTGTAAAATTATTATGATATTTTCATGGTTCAAACATTTACTCGGGTTAAAATATTTATTATATTTAGAAGTTACATATAATTAGCATATATTAATATAGTTAATATCTATATTTATATCTATATCTATCCATATCTATATTTACTTATAAATGACAACATTTACGAAAAAAATTTAATTTTTTATTTTATTCCTAATTATTATAATAAATTTAATTATACCCCGCTTATCCCTAAAATTCAAACTCAAAACATTTAAATTTATGATTCAGCTCTATTACCATTTGAACTACTTTAAAATTATTCATATTCTATTGAGCCCTTACGTGAGGATTAGGAACCCGTAAATTATATGCTGATGGATACCTTTCCATCTGTAATCTAGCTTCTCCCCCTTCCTTTCTATACTTTTGTATTTCTACTATTACTTTCTGTAACTTTATTCCATTACTTTTAGTCTCCTTAAACTCCGAATTAAATTGTCAGGGAATCAATTCACCATTCCTTACTTTGTAAGTCGTCTACTACTACTTTTTGTAGCTTTATTCAATTACTAATACTTTTGATTAGCTAAATTTTAAGCGAATCAATTCAAACCCTTTTATTGTTTAAAAAAAATATTGATCACAACCTTTTAAACATTGGTACGTTTTTTATTGTCAATTAAAGGTATACTTTAATCCAAAATTAACTTAAAGATATAATATTTTAATTAAAATTTTAAGTGTTTTGATTGGACTAGAAAAAATATGTTCGAACTCAAGTTAAATTCAAGTAATTCCATTATCACTTATTTTGGCTGATGTGGGCATGACTAGCTATTTTGACAACATTCCATAAAATCGAGACACAATGAGAACGGTGATTTTTCTCATGAACTCTACTTCAGGGAAGCTTATGTGGCTCTCATCTACTAAATTTATGTTATCTCAATGAATTCCATGTCATCCCGACGAATAGAGAGTTGCTTAGGAGAAAAATGGACACATGAATTATTCAATGGAATATAATCAAATAATATGTGATATCATTGATTAATTAATAATTATGATGTTAAAAAATCAATACAATACCTTGACAATAATAACATGTATAAAGTGTATATATCATCGTAATGGACCCATAATCTCCTCAGACTTGTTTGTCAATTGGGAGAGGGGCCCACAGGATAAGGACCAGAAAAAAGGGATGAAGTAGGACCACCGTGATTGAAAGTTTGAGAGGAAGCTAACAGACAATGGACATGTTTACCCCAACTCCCCCCAAAAACAAAAACACAGACAAAAATGGAAATCAATAAAAATAATAAAACTATCAATTTATATTTGAATACGTATACATATTTCACACCAAATCACTATCAAATTAGATATTAAAATATCTGAATATATCAAATATTATATAAGATTTAAAATTGCCATTGAATAATCAATAAAAATATCAATTTATAATTACGAAATCCAATCCACTATATATCTCTTGAATAATCGATTTGAACCAATATTAATTTAAAAGAAATATTTTATTCATACTTTTAGCAAAACAGTGAGAGTTTTTTACATTATTTTTGAAATGCCAATGGAATTAAAAATATATATATATATAATTGTGGTATGTTTAGGTTTCTATACCTTCGTGAAGGGGGTTTTGTGAGACTGTGGTAAGTACTTTGTGTCGGCCAACTTTTTAAGTCTTGGTTGATACGACGTGAGTAGGTGGTGGAGTCAGAGACGACTGGTTTGTATAATCATAGTTTTGTTTTTTTTGTATTTAACTTTAATTTGGGTATTTGACTATGTGTTACTAAATTTTTTTTTTTTGAGAATTACATCTAGACTCTTTAAAATTTGTCACTTTAACACTTAAGCCCTTTAACATTTGAAATATTATACATAAATTTTATGAAGTTTATATGCATAAAATACTTAGACCCCAGCTATAAATGTCCGCTTCCCTAAAGTTTATAAGTATATAATACTTAAACCCCTTAAGTTTAAAATCTTATAGTTAGATTAAAAATATTCAAATCAAATATAAAATATAAAATATTTTAAATTTTACAACCAAAATTCATGTTTTATTATGATATTTATTGACAAAAAATTAAAAAAAGTAATTTAATTTTTTCTTAAAAAATCATAATTAGTATATATTTATACTATTTATTGAAATTTAATATGATCATTTAAACGATCAAATTACCTAACAAAATTACTCCAATTAAAGTTAGAATATATTGTGTCAATTACAATTTGATCTATTATTTAATTTTTTAGTTTTATTCCAATAGATATTATAATTGTATACGAATTATGATTTTTTAAGAATAGATAAATATTTTTTTTTATTTTATTTCAATAAATGACATAATAGAAAATGAATTTTTGTTGTAACATTCATGTTCTATTATGAATGACTTAAATCTCTTATTTGAATTTTTAGTTTTATTACAATAGATAGTATAATTGTATATTAATTAAAAAATTTAAGAAAAAATTGGCTTTTTATTTTTTTTTATTTCAATAAATCATATAATTGAACATCAATTTTAGTTTTAAAATTTAAAATAGTTGACATTCCATCTTTGATTAGAGTATTTTTGGTCTTAGTATAACATTTTAAAACTTGAAAGGTCTAAATATTATATTTCTACATACTTCAAAGGGCTTGGATGTAATTTATTAACAGATATATACTAGCAAACATTTTACGATAGAGGTTTAAGTATTAAGTGCGTATAAATTTCAGGGGATCTGTGTGTAATATTTTAAATCTTAAAAAATTTAAGTAATTAAATGATAAACCTCAGAAGTCCAAATATAATGCTCTTAATAATTTTAGTATCATACCTTCAAAATTTATACCTTCAAATAATGTTTTTTAGCGGTGTCCATATGTCGGGCTAGCCCACAGTCTGATTATTTGACCCAAAAAATAAGTCTAAAGCTTGATAGATCTAATAATTAGTCCAACCAATTCCACGTCAAATATTCTTTAATAGAGGGCTTAGATTTGCTCTCAAACTCATTACTTGGGTAATGCCCTCCCACAAAAACTCGTTAAAAATCAGTTCAATAGCTTGTCTGCTAAACTTGTCTTCCATTCCACCCAATTGTTTGAAAAAAAATTTACCATTAAATCTTGGAAAGTTTGGTTGTAATATATGCCTCTAAAAGTAAAATGTTAGGTGCACTCAATGCTCAATTCAAAAAAAAAAAAAGATTTATCTCCTATTTATAAATAAAATTATTTTTTCTTTAATTATTCTCTATTTTGCGAATCTAGCCCTGCCCATCTCATGAACACCCCTAGTGTTTTTATAACTTTAGTGGGTAATTTTATAAATCAAAAATTATCATTTTTGTGGTTAATTTACCACTTTTGTATGTATTTTTATCATTTTTGTGATAACTATTTTTACTACTTTTTTTTGGTTTAAAAAAATTACCACTGATTTATCACATTTATGTATATTTTTATCACTGTTGTGGTAATTATTTTTATTATTTTTTTGAGTACCACAAAACACCCATAAATATAATAAAAATAACTACAAATATGATAACTTGAGGGATAATACCCAAAAAAAAAAAAAATCTAACAACTTAATCTGGACAACCTTCTCACGTGAAAGCTATCACCTTACATTACAAAAAAATATCATTGATTTATCAAAATATAGTACTTTTGAATTAATTTATAAAATTACAATCCTTTTTAAAAAGTGGAGTCAATGATTCCGTTTTTAAGAGTGAATTAATTGAATTTTTTTTTATCAATGCTATTATAACATAATTTGGAGACTTAATGATTGTGGTTATTAGATTATCAGTAGATTCTAATATTAAGTTATTACTGGATCGCAACATTATCAATTCTATGGTCATAATGTATTAAGTCCCCAAATTATGTCCCAATAGTATTAATATTTTTTTTTTACTACAAGGTGTTTTGTTTTGCATCGACTATTCTTTCGAGTTCAACAGTGCCCACCATGACATGGGTTGCGATAGAACATGTTCCTAAAGAACAAGAGTGACTAGTTTTTAGGAGCGTGAAAAAAGATTGAACCTAAAACTTTTGAATTACTAAATACTCCCTCCGTTTCTAAATATCTGTCGTTTTACATAATTTTTTTTGTTCCATAATATCTGTCGTTTTATGAAATTAAAACATAATTAATATTTTTTCTTCCAAATCTACTCTTAATTTTTCAATGTATTAAATTAGGTGGAGACTAAGTGTCTTTTATATTCTTTTCCTTTCTAATACGTATTGAATAAGAGTATTTTAGTCTTGTGTAATTATTTTTTACTCATATTAGAGCTATTTAATAGCTTCCTTAATCACTGTGTAAAAATCTTAAATGAAAGATATTTAGGAACGGAAGGAGTATCAAATTCGACCACTAAACCATCTCTAAAGTTAAATTCATTAAATTTAGCAACTTTCTTTTATACCTAACTGAGACAATAAATAGTTTTTCCAACTAACCATTAAAAGCGAAGTCAACAACTTTATTTTTTAAAAAGTGTTATAGTTTGATAAATAAATTAAAAAATATTATATTTTAGTAAATTTATTTTAAAATTATTATAGAGTAATAAATAACTCGTGATCCAAGTGTCTATATTGATTTAGAATACAATTGGAGATCCCGAATTTAGCATTCGTAACATTGCTCATAATAGTCTAGTTTACATGGGAGTACATGAATGAACTTACATGAATTTGGTGGGTTAAAACTGTAACTTAAAAAAGTTTGTTTCAGGTTGCATGGTTTCTCCTCGTGAAAGAATTAGAATAGACCACTGAGTCACGACTCACAGCCCCTATTTGTGTGAAAATGTAAGGCGTAGTTCAAGGTCAACGTGCCAAGCAATACTGATAAATCAAATGACTTTGGTAGGGGTTCTGTTGAGACACAGAGACCAATACTTTCTTGTGAAAGCTGATTGCTGATGGTCAACAAGGTGGGGCATCACATGGCCCCCTGAATTGATACTAAAAGCACAATCGTGGAACATTGGGCTGCTGGCTAAAAAGCCGTGGAATCATTAACCTTTTTCTTTTCACAAAAAAAAAAAAAACCCAATGAAATAACTTTCATTTTGAACTTATATAGTTATCACATAAAAAAAATGATTATTTTAGTAATTTTATTTATTAAAATTATAAATCATAATTATTGAATTATTAGTCAAATTTAATAAGAATTAATAATCTCATTACTATACATAAAGTTGGTAAAATCATTTGATCACTACAATACTCTTGCCATACAAAGTTCGAATGTACATAAACAATTGTAAACAATAAATATTAGTGCAACCAAAGTTTGGAATATGGCATAAAGTAGTTAGAAAATTTTTTCCTCAATGGAATCACGTTAACAGAAAAATTTATGCTAACTATTTATATTCTTCATGCTCGTATAAATTTTCTATCTTTAATCTAATTTAAGATTTCTCCTTTTCATTCCTTAGCTTTTACATCATACTATTAATATTTATTATTGTATTTCATAATTTTTGAGTTCATTCCACTCAAATTTTTGGAATTCCATGCTAAATTTAAGCGAATCAATTCATATTATTTTAATCATTGAAAGTTTTTTACAGTCAATTAAAGATACAATTTGAACAGGTTAGTTTAAATTTATCATAAAAAAATAAATATTTGAAATAAAGTTCTAAGTATTCGAGTTGAGAGTAGAGAAAATGGTTTAAACTGGAATTCAATTGGGGTAATATCCTTGTATTTTAGCGGCTGTGACATGATTTGGCTCATGAAACGATGTCGTGTACAATTGCGCCGCAATAAGCACATGGAAAAAATAATGAGAGTGTTTTTTGTTCTTCACGCCCAGTACAAATTATTTATTAAACAGACAAGTAATATAATAATTAATTAAAAATATATAATATTTTATAAGTTATGAATATTTTATGACACAGTAATGCGAAGTATCGTCATCACCGAATATTTTCTCGAGGACGCGAGACATTAATGAATTTCTCCTCTGACGCTGCTTCATAGGAAGCTTTCGTGGACCCCATCTATAACTCCACGTCATCACCACAGGAGGGTGAGAGAGAGAGGGCGGAGGAGATAATGGATATATGGGTGTAGTGGGCCCATAATCCGTACGAACCTGTCTGGTGAGTAGGAGGCGACTGGGAGTCCTCTCTTTACACGGTAAGCAACCGGAAAAAGGGTTAAAGTAAGGTTACGTATATCGGACCTATCGGTGGCGTTGATGAGTAGGACCACGTTTGAAAGCAGCTTGGAGGGGGAAGCTAGCGGGAAAGGGGCATTCTAAGAACTAAAAATTTATTTCACAGCTTGGATGGTAAGCTAACAGGCAGAGGAGGGGGCTACACTGGGAATTATATTTTTTTTCCCGAAAAAATTTGAATTTAAATTACTTTTTTTTTTAATCAGAGACAAACACCAACCTTTCTATTTAAAAAGTAAAAATGCCATACTTGTCATATAACCCACACAGACATCTAAAGGCTCTCTGATGTGAGATAACTCCAGCACATCACCACCCAGGCCCAAAGGCCTCCCCGTATATAGACAGGTCTAAGAGGGATGCAACTGAGTCCACATGAGACCCACCCTGAACACACATATGTTTTTATTGATCGGAGACAAACTACAACATTTCTACTAAAAAGTAAAAATATCATAGCTGTCATATAATTCACAAACACACTCAAAAGCTATTCGATGTGAGATAACCTCGTTTAAATTAAAATTTTGGATCAAAACATAATATACAAATAGCCAATTAATAATGTTTTTATAATTATATATACATACATACATATATATTTTTGGTATCTCATTTGTCGTAATAAATCACCACAATATTATATCATTCACGTATTGAACTAAAGTTGGATCCAGTGTAAAGCCCTCTCTTAATACAAAAGAGTAAATTTATGAGTGGTGACCCCAAGGAGCTATGTTTCGTGAGATATTCAAACTTCTGACTTACCCCTCCTGAGAGGTTTATTAGGTGACTGAATTATCACTAGACTTCTGCACCTATGATGGGTGTTCTTGAGTGTCGAGCTTTATGATATATAATTTTACTAGTCATAACTTTTGCCTAAAAACACGATAAAATATAAAATTTGAACGCCCAAAAAATTGATTCCACTGTATTAAATTTTTTAAACATGTGTATATTGTTATATATGAATAATGTTTGAAATAAAAATTATATTAATTATAAATTAATCAAATATTAAATAATTAAAAATATAATAGAAAATAAGTGATGTGATATTTTTAAGAAAAAAATATATAAATGATTAAACACGTGATAGAAATAAGTGATATGATGTTTTTAGGGGGAAAATATGCGGGAGATAAAAATTCAAGTTGTTATGTGTTTTATTATATAGATGTTTGAATATATAATAAATAAACAATTGAAATTTGAATATGACAATTTGATTTGATTTGAATAACTTAATTATATAAATAATATAGCCATTCAATTCAATTTAATAAAATACTTATTAAATTCTATATAATGTTTTAGATCAAGTGAGAATCAAATTGAATATTGATATATTAAAATTTATCAAATATTATATAAGATTTGATTAAATCACTGATTTATTTATTTTCAGTCTTTTTAAAAATAATATTTTTTTTTTGACTATTCTAAATAACATTTTAAAATATTATATATATATAGGTTTATCACTTTACTTCGTCGAAGGGGTTTTCTTTCTATGGGATTTATTCAGCGAAAAAGAGAGAAAGTGAGACCCCAGGTCCAGGAGGACATTGTGTCGGGCCGCCTTGAAGTCTTGACTCTTGACTAATACAAAATGAGTTGGGGTGGAAGACGATTGGTCGTATGAACATATATCATTATATTAAGTTTCATCAAAATTGATACGGAGAAAGACATTACACTTGTTTTTTAAGAAATGTTCCTCGCACCTAATTTATGAATATAATTATTATTTTTTATCTTATTTTTAATTCAGACTCGTTATTAATTCAATAATTTTAATATATTAAATTAACAAATAAGATCAAAATAATATTATTCTTATTTTTTTAGTATTATCAGAAAAAACATTAGGCCAACACAAGTGCTACAATGACCTAGATAAAGGGTCGCCATACCGCGGGAAAAGTATTATTTGGAAAAGGCTTTTAGGTCACTTTTCTTATTTGTAGTATTTTATCAAAATTTTTATTAATTTTTTTTATTAAAACAATACGACCCTAATGATGTGTCAAACTTCTATACCAATCAAAATATTATTGAGTTTTCCGTATTTATTGGAAAAACTCTGTCACATCATTTAATCCAAAGACATTAATTCAAATTTTTGGTAAGTGTATCATTGGTATGGTTTTACTAGATGCATAATGGTGCATAGTAATTTTCTCTCATAATATTACGTACTCGTACATTTTACAAGAGGTTTTGTGTTCAATTTTCACGAATTGTATGCTCATTTAAATATTAACCATTTTGCATTTAAAAGGGGAATGTTGGAAGGAAAGATCCGGTAGGTTAAAATTTCGAGATTTTGAATCGCACAAGATATATATAAATAATTGACTCAAAGCACATAGTTTAACTAATGATTGCAAGCATTATATATTTAAAAATATTATTATAACTCAATTTATTAACTTAAGACATCACAACTTAGTTTGGTTCAATTTATCTTCCCTTAATATAAATGACTTATTTTTTATCAAATAAAAAATAATAATTAATTAAAATATGCATAAATGGATCCCACACAACAAAAATTCCAACGTTGATAGCATGTGAAAATAGTATTTCAAGACGGTAATTGGACTACTGAATCACATCCTTTCAGTGAAAATGAAATCTCTGATTGAAGAAGGTCAACACTGACAGGCGCCGGATTTGAAAAGGTTTGGTTTTGGAAGGGTTTCCGATGAGGACAGAGACCAAGTCATATAGAAGCTGATTGGTGGTCAATAACGTGGGGGCCATTTGATGTGTCCATTAAATTTAGGATTTAATTATGGTATTAGTAAATAATTTTTTCCATGCCATAAGAATGTGATTCATGTAATTTTTTTAATTTATGTTTTTTTAAATATTTTACAATTAATGATTATAAATGAACAAACCAAAATTTGTGATTATGGATCAATTTTAGTATAGTAAAATCCTCAATTTTAACAAATTAAAGCATGTAAAATCATAGGAATCACCAACTCTTTTCTTTTAACGTTACTTGTTAAAATAAATAATATTTTGAACTCATCATTTAAACATAATTATTTTATTATAACATCAATTAGCATTTTAAATGTGATGAAAAAATTGGTCATTATGGTGTTATTGTAACATGAAATTCGGGTTTAAGAAATCCCCCAAAAACAATGTGTACCATATAAACAATGTTATTGAAAAACTCCGAATGTTGATCACGAGTAGAGATTTAGAATTGATTATTTTTCAATAAGAATCTAAGAATGATTCGATTTGTTAACGCGAATATTAAATGGGTTAATTTAGTGTTAAACATGAATATGATTCGCACGCTTTTTAACTAGTATTTTATGGATAAAATCCGATGAACCATCTGCTAATAAGACATGTCTTTTTCAATAATTACTCTACTTTAGTCCGTTAATTTTGGCTTTATATATGTTCGTGTGTCGAATGAAGCATTATTGCCAATATACAAGAGAGTCACCAGGTGGGCCGTGGTCGGGCTGGGTGTTTGGGGCGGATATGTTTGAGCCCATTGTATCACAAAGCCAGGCCCAACTATTTTCGGTGGTAACGTCCCTGCCCAATTAAATCTCTTAATTATATATATGAATCGACATAATTCGATAACATTACCTTACCTATATTTGCTAAATTTCATATTGGGCCCAATTACCCAACACAAGTGAAGGAGCTCTCTCAGCCTACCTAAGCCGATTTAGAGATTGGGCCATAAGTAGCGGTGCAATTTGGGCGGACTAACCCGATTTTCAACTGAGCCCAACTTGAAAAATTAGGGCTTGGATTATAATTTTTAATACTTGTGTTGGGTTTAAGTCAAAACCCCAATTTGAATTCAATTTGAATGGGGCCTCGGGTTGACCTCGAATATTAAATCGGGTTAAGCCCGAATATTCATAACCAAAAAAATACATTTTTAATTCTAGAGTTAATCTGTTCTGAAGTCTTTAAGGTGCGCCTCTCTCACTCAATAAGAATTTTGGTTGTGTTTATTTGTGTTTTGTATGGTTGTAGTTACATTATCTCGAATATTGAGTTCTTAATATTATAGTTTTTATGTTAAAATTTGATTGAAGTTGTTGATTGTTAATTTAAATGAATATTATGTAATATATGTATCAGATTTAGAACAATAAGTCTATTTTGGGCTCAACCCAAATTCAATTCTTAAAATAGCCCGAAATCATTAATTCGAATTCAACATGAGCTCGCCAGAATTAAACTCGCGCAGTGTTCGGGTTGAGTCCATTAACTCGAGGTAGGATTAGGGTTAAAAATTATATACTTAGGATTAGGTTAGGATTGACTTTCCAACCTGCCTGAGTTGCACCCCAATCAAAAAAGATTCTAATTTCTTGATGGAAAACTAGTTAATAAAATAAACGTATGAATGATTACTTGTGCCTGCTCCAATGGGGGAGGCGATAATATCTTAATTAAAAGTTCTACTTATGTGAATAAAGAGAAAGATGTATTTAAATTCAATCACATCGATCAAGAATCTCATTATCTGTTAGGTGGGTGAACCGACGTGTCCGATTGATGTGATTTCATTGAAATTATTGGATAAAGAGTAAATTTTAATGTTTGATGGAGTCCGTAGTCAATCTAAAAATTATTATAAATTAAGTTAATAAATGAGTTTAAATTTTTAAATCAAAATAACATTACTCTAAAATTAATCATTAACAGATTTACATTCTGTCTTGAATCTTGATCTCAGTTGGTTTGAGTAAAAGAGACTAAATCCTCGAAAGAAAAATAAGTTTGCACATCCTCACATAATACTTTTGAAACACTCTATAACCACACACTACCAATCTAGGTCGAACAAGTCCTTTCATTACCATTTCATATCATTTAATTACTTTCTTATAAGTCAAACCATCAGTTAAAAAATTTCCCACTGACCACAACGAACACCCGTGCTTTAGAATCTAATATACATAGCTTAAGTTTTGAGCATCCATCACTTTTTTTAGACGTCACCTTTTATAAGTATTAAAAACCCATGCCAAGCTCCCATGAAACTCAACCAAACCTTTCTTTGTTTTCCACACATAGCCAAAAACAGCAACCCTAACCATGAGGGTGAGAGAAGAGAGCTCAAGAATCATTAAACCCTCTTATGACGAAGACTCTCCTCCCCCAACGACAAACTACATTCCCCTTGGTGTCTTCGACAAAGTCACTTACAATACCCATATAGCTGTAATCTATGCCTATCGTCCTCCAACCCCGCCATATACAACCCTAGAGCTGGGGCTTCAAAAGGCGTTATCAGTTTACAGAGAGTGGGCTGGAAGGTTGGGTCAAGATGACAATGGTGACCCTGTCATTCTCCTGAATGATGAAGGTGTGAGGTTTGTGGAGGCATCGGTTGATAGCAATCTTAATCAAGCCATGCCATTGAAGCCTTCAGAGTCTTTACTAAGTCTTCACCCTAGATTAAAGGGAGTGTTGGAGTTGGTGCAAGTTCAGCTCACAAGGTTTACTTGTGGAGCATTGGTGGTGGGCTTCACGGCACACCACCTTGTGGCTGATGGCCATTCCACAAGCAATTTCTTGGTTGCATGGGGACAAGCTTGCCAAGGACTCGAAATTACTCCACTCCCATTGCATGATCGAGCCATCTTCTCCCCTCAAAACCCGCCTCATTTCGAATTTGATCATACTGGAGTGGAGTTTATGAACAAGAAAGTGGATAAGCTTTATCCTCTTGTCACTAATTTTATGGATCAAGATCGAGAAATTGTGGTGCACAAAGGTCATTTCACCTTACAGTTTCTCGCCAATATAAAAGCAAAAGCTTCTTCAATGAATGGTTCTAACAAGCCCTATAGCACTTTTGAGAGCCTTCTTGCTCATCTTTGGAGAGTCATCACAAAGGCACGTGCCCTAAGCGGGCTCGAAACCACTCAAGTGAGAATTTCAGTCAATGGTCGTTCTAGGTTGAATCTACCCAACGAGTACTTTGGGAACCTTGTGCTCTGGGCATTCCCACGCGCCAAGGTGAAGGACCTATTGCGCGAGCCATTGCCCTATGCGGCCAAGCTCATTCACGATGCAGTGGTGAAGGTGGATAAAAATTACTTCAAGTCATTTATCGACTTTGTAAGCAACAAGGTGGAAGATGAAGACCTCATTGCCACAGCTGACATGAATAAGTCGGTTTTGTGCCCTAATTTGGAGGTGGATAGCTGGCTAAACTTTCCATTCTGTGACCTAGATTTTGGAGGAGGATGTCCATACATTTTCATGCCATCTTATTTTCCTATAGAGGGCATGGTGTTTATTCTGCCATCCTTCATAGGGGATGGAAGCATTGATGCTTTCATACCTCTATTCGAGGATAACCTGCCCAATTTCAAGCAAAATTGCTATTCTATAGAATAGTAATGCTATTTGAACCTAATTTTTCTGACCTCATTATTAGTGATCATTGGACGGGCAGTGGTCCTCTGATACTTGTTGGGATCCAATACCAATTCAATGATAAGAACATATTAAGTCAGGAAATTAGATACATATTGTATTATGTTTTCTATAACACAGTATGCACTACAAGAATAAGGGTCTTTTGTGACAAATTTTTTACGGCGGCTGTATTTGCTGTCACAAAAGACGTGTTTGAGACAATTTTTTGTGACGACTGTGTTTGCCGTTACAAAAAGTGTGTTTGTATTAATATTTTGTTAATATTTGTGGTAACTATTTTTCCTGCAATAAATAGTGTCATAAACTCAAAAGAAATTTTTGTATCTGAGACAACTGTTTTTCGTAACGCAAATAATATTTCATAAACTCAATTTTTTTTATATTTATGACATTTATTTTTCCCGTTGTATATAATATTTCATAAAACATTAAAACGTTATTTTAGATTAAAAAATAGTTTATAGTTTAAAGAAGAAAAACTCTAAAAAAAAATGTTTTATCCACAACTATTTTTCATGTTACCAGTAATATTTTATAAAATTACGAAGTTTTATATCAAAAGACAATTTATAGTTCAAAGAAAAAAAAATTCAATTCTACGAAGTCAATTTTTTATGTCAAAACTAGGAGTGTCAAAATATGACACGACCGGTTAACACGACATAAAATTAGTGGGTTTGAGTCTTTGTTAAACCACATATTTAGTAAATGAATGGATCTGATAAGATACAATTATAAACAAATCAAGTATTGGTGAAACCAATTAGAAGAAATGTATATGATATAACTCGTTTATATACCATTTACATAATTAGACAAACTTTTAAATATTTCGTGACATTCTATGATGTATATTCTAACTTCTTTTAGTTATTTATTGTATATATGTATATAAATATCATTTCAGCATAGTAACAATAATTTAATGTTTTTTTTTTCATATGTCATTGGAGATTAAATGGTTTGGGAAGGATGTTCAACTTTTTGAATTAATTTCTTGTACTCATGGATCGTTATGTTTTGTAAAAATGCATATTTTACATTTTGTTTAACTCATGAGATTGTTTTTTTTATATATGAAAATATTACTATGTTTTTGGAAATGTTGGTCATATTTATTTTTGTATTTATTTATATATTGAATTTGGTAGTATGAATACTAATGGATCTTTGGTTCAATGATACTCTTTATCTTGTGAAAGTTTTATTTTCTTGAGGTCAATGATTCAAGTTCAAAAAAAGTTATACAGATGTATGCTTTCAAATTCATGTGATGGATATGCAAATGGTATAAAACATTGATATTATTTACGACGGGATCTTACTGTCGTAAATATTATTTAAGACAGATCGTTGCTGCCATAAAAATCTTTTGAGACCACACTTATTATGGCGAGGCAATACCGCCACAAAAAGTATTTGTGACGGCAAATAAATATTTTATGACAGCACTTTACCGCCGTAAAAGCCCTTTTATTCTTGTAGTGATATATGTTTAAGTCCAAAATTATGTCACATTGAATATGTAGTTTTATTCACCCCCTCTTCCACCTTTCTAATGCAAACCACATTGTATGCCAAGGGACCTCTGCGTAATGCCAAGGGACCTCCTCGTCCACACCTTACCACCTTCCTTTATCCTCAGCGTAATGCTATATGCCCAATTTTTATTTTTAAACCAATTGTTTTGATATGTGCATGAGTTACAATGAGCAGAAAATTCTATGCTTGCAAAGAAGAAAGGAAACGAATAAAAGCACCCAGATGTTAAACGGATGAAAATGTATCCTGAACCATGTAAGCTAAATGAAATGACAACTTTAAATGTGAATATTCAATGTACCATTGATACTACATTATCATTAATGAATAGTATCAACCAATTTTAAAAGTGGTATGTCAATCATGATCTAAAATTATTATTATATTGAATATTTTTTTGTGTCAAAGGTGGTGACAGTGATGGTAAGTACAGTTCTAGTGCAAGACCGACCTAATTATAAAGCTAATGATACAATTATTTCAGGCGAAGTCCACAAAAAGCTTCAATTTCATAGGTCTATATTATGATTCAGACCAAAAATTTAAGCCAGAACAATCATGTCCAACAAAATGGCCCTACAAATATTTAAATTAATATAAAAATAGAGTTTAGGACCACTAAATATTTATAGATTTTTCATGGTTTCCTATTTTGGCATCCCTAATAATAAAAGAGATGATTCAACAATGTAGTTGTAACAAGTATTGGACTTTTTCATTAAAATCATTTATATCGCTTGACACATCCTTTTTTTTTTGGGGGAGAGGGGAAGGAGAAGCGAGAGGGGGACTTGAACCTTACCATTAAACCAAAGACCCATTAGTGCTTGACACATCCTTGAATCACAGTATTAAAACAATTATTTTGTATTACTCATTCCATAAAATAATTATGTTCAATGCTGCAGTGGTAGTCGATCCCATCCATGTGAGGTTGCCAATTCTGCTATTTTATAATTGAGTTGTAACGTAGGATCGCAGACAATAATTTTCTTCCCTAGACTAACGTGGCTATTTTTAACTCAATCCTCAGTTTAAAAACCCATGTCAAGCACTCATGAAGCTCAAGCAAACTTCCCTCTTTCTTCCCCCAACCACAATCCAAACCCTCTTACCAAGGCTCTCTTCCCCCAACCACAATCCACATTCCCCTAAGCGTCTTCGATAAGGTCGCTTTCGATACCCATGTAGCACTGATCTATGCCTATCGTCCCCCAACCCCATCAAATGTAACCCTAGAGCTAGGGCTTCAAAAGGCCTTATCAGTATACAGAGAGTAGGCTGGAAGGTTTGGTGAAGATGGCAATGGCCGTCCTGTCATTCTTCTCAATGATGAAGGCATGAGGCTTGTTGAGGCATCGGTTGATAGCACTCTTGATCAAGCCATGCCACTAAAACCTTCAGAATCCTTACTAAGCCTTCACCCAAGCTTAAAGGGAGTGGTGGAGTTGGTCCAAGTTCAGCTCACAAGATTCTCTGGTGGCTCATTGGTGCTGGGCTTCACGAAACACCACCGTGTGGCTGATGGGCAGTCCACAAGCAGTTTCTTGGTTGCTTGGGGACAAGCTTGCCAAGGAATCGATATTAGTCCCTTCCCTTTGCAGGATCGGACCACCTTCTCCCGTCGAAACCCGCCTCGTTTCGAGTTTGATTACAGAGGAGTGGAGTTTATGAACAAGAAACTTGATAATGTTTATTCTCTTGATGATAATTTCATGGATCGACATCAAGATATTGTGGTGCACAAAGTTCATTTTACCTTACAATTTCTCGCCTAGCTCAAGGCCAGAGCTTCTTCAAGCCCTATAGCACTTTTGAGAGTCTTGTTGCTCATCTGTGGAGAGCCATCACAAAGGTACGTGCCCTAAGTGGGTTCGAAACCACCCACGTAAAAATTGCAGTCAATGGCCGCACACGGTTGAACCCTAGAGTACCCAATGAGTACTTTGGAAACCTTGTCCTCTGGGCATTCCCATGCGCCAAGGTGATGAACCTTTTGGAGAAGCCATTGCCCTATGCAGCGAAGCTCATCCACGACGCAGTGGCGAAGGTGAACAACAACTACTTCAAATCATTCATCGACTTTACAAGCTACAAGGTGGAAGAAGAAGATCTCATTACCACGGCTGATGCCGATGCTACTGTTCTGTGCCCTAATTTGGAGGTGGATAGTTGGATAAGGTTTCCATTTTATGACCTAGATTTTGGAGGAGGATGCCCTTACATTTTCATTCCATCTTATACCCCAATCGAGGGCTGCTTGTTTCTTCTGTCATCTTTAATTTGGGATGAAAGTATAGATGCTTTCATACATCTATTCCGGGACAACTGGACCACTTTCGAGCAAATTTGCTACTGTATAGAGTAGTTGTAAGAATTCAAGGATATTTTTACCTTTCGAAAAAATAAAGGATTCAGCTATATACACAGCTGTGTCTATACTTATGTATGTCAGCTTGGAGGCTCTTAGCTTTTTTCCCCCATCATTTTTCAGTGTAACCGTGTCTGTGCTATTGTTATGCACAAACGTTATTATACGTGTTTGTTGCTATTAATAAACTTTGTCTTTTTTTCGGAAGTAAAAAATTTCATTGATCAATTATGTATGTCATCTTTGTTTCGTTTGTTTATTCGGTTGTTTCTCTCCCTCCACATGATATAAACTACTGTAGCAAGGCATAGCTTGAGAATACCTATCCTAAGGATTTTCCTTTCCAGTTAGAGATCACCCATTCAACCAGGTCATTCCATGGAGCTAAGGTCCCTGATGGTCACACAGTAGCATCAATCGGTGCCATATAGCTTCTGAGAAAGGGCTTGCAAGGAAGAGTTGGGCGTGAGATTCAATAGACTGCCTACATAGTGTGCACACCTATCCTTGGTACTGAGCTTATTTCTGATAGGAAGCCACAAAACAACACTCATCCTAGCTATACTCTGTTGGTGCCACAATGGCCTGTGCACTGGACAAGAAAGAGGAGAGAGGGGAGGGGGGGATGCTCCGTAATTTTCTCCCAAGTTCATCTAGTTGAAAACTTTCTCTCCCCTCTAGCCAATTCCACATGTTGTTTGCATTGATCTGGCATACATGTGCAGGACAGATGACAAAAATTTTGATATTTTAATTGAACATGGTCAATGTTATTCAATTAGGTAATTCTAGAATTTTTTTTAATTCAAATAGGATTATTCGATTTCTTATTGTAATTAAGATTCTACTTTCCTAATTGGTTTAGAGTTTTTGCTATTATATAAATTCATAGGGCAAAATAATTTTTGGATTGACTAATAAAATAGAGAGAGTTGTCTCTTTTAATTTCATTATTCTGATATTTTTTAGAAATTAAAAGATTTATTTAAGTCTTTAAAATTGATATTCTTATGAATCAATATGCTTAAATATGATTATGCTAGTACAAGTAACACAATTCAATCCAATAAATGACAATGCATAGGTTGCACAACCCTACAGAAATCACCAATAATGCATTTGAAGCCCGCTAGGGCCGGCCTCTGTTTGGCTTGTTAAGGTCAATTGAGCATATCCGACCCGGCACAGTAGTAGCCGGTCCGTTATTGACCCCCTATATGCAAGATAAAAAAAGTAGTGAAAATTTAGTCCGTGTCTTTTTGAATGGATTTAAAATGACTTAAGTTCGTCAAAAAAATTTATTGGTGATAAGTTTATTTTTTATTTATTAATAAGTATTTAAATTCATTATTTTTTTAAATTTCAAAAATAATTTTCCTTAAAAGGAGGTTAAATTAATTTTTTATTTTGAAAATTATTATCTCTTAATTCAACATCAATTAAAATATGCTAATAAAATTTCCATCATAAATTTAAAATTCAAATTCAAAGTGATCTCTCTCTCTCTATCTATCTCCCCCTCTTCGGCCTCTCAGACCAGCTAGAGGCGACGTCGTTGTGGTTGCAAGTGATGTTGAATCCATCGAGGAACTGGTTTGTAGATTAGCACAAGTAGACTCTTTTCACTTGCCTCCGCATATATAGTTAAGATTTCAAAAAAAATCATTTGTCCATTCTTTCTCTATTTCTCAAAGTTTAAATTGTGATTTCATATTATCTATCTATGTGTGTATTTCGATTTGATGAATTCAGCGGCTTAGCACAATAAGACCCTTTGAAAAACTAGTAGATTGTGGGATCATTAATCCCCCTTTGTAAAACTAGTGGATTATGTAGACAACTTTGAACTTTGTTAAAAGTTTTGAGAAAATTATATTCCGAGATCTTTATCAAATATTCATTTTCTTTGCACCAAATGTTTGCCTCAATTTTGTTCATTTTTTATAATTTTTTTGTTGAGCATATTACTGTTTTCTCGTCTATTCACAATCATGCCGATTATATGTTATATGTTTTTTTCAAATATTATTATTTTTTGGACTTGAATGTTTCATATTACTATTTTTTTATTATATTACTGTTTTGTTGAGTATGTTACTGTTTATGTTACTATTATTTTGACCATGTTACTATTTTTGTTGAACATGTTACTATTATTATTTTCCTATATATATATATATAGATAAATTTCTAAAAAAAATATTAGGATGAATTGTACTTTATATCTTGAAAGATTTAAGTATTTTTAATTTAATACTTAAAAATTAAATTTTTCGCATTGCACTTTCAATATATTAAAATGTTGCAATGTGACTTTTCTGTTAACTTTCGTTACTCATTCAATCAATGCCAATAGGGTTATTTTTTATAGACAAAAGGACCACATTGCAATATTTTTAATGTATTAAAGATGCAATGTGAAAAATTTAATCTTTGAAAGTACAAAATAAAAAATATTAAATCATTCGAGATGCAAAGTGAAATTTTCCCAAAATTCTATTATGGTTTTATGATTTATTAATCCCAATGGAATCAAATAAATTCATTAAAATTGAATAAAAATTGGTTAAAAATAAAAGAAATACTATTTGGACTTAATCAGTCTCTACCATTAAATTGAAAGTGAATCTTACTATTGGTTGACACCTACTACTAAATCAATAGTTATGATATATTAGGTTAGCAAATATGATCAATAAATTAAATTTAAATAACATTTATTTAAAATAATAATCGAGAGGATCCAAATACTACAAATAAAATGAGTATTCTTCTAGAATTAAAAAAATAAAATTGAGAGAATGGAAATTGGCTTTCTGCATAACAAATGAGACTCAAGCGGTACCGTACCGAAAATTATGACTTTTTAATGTTAAGTTATAATTTTTTTTAAGGTGGAAGTTACAACTTTAAATAACATGATCAATTACAAAAGGTTGAAATAGACATCGAGAATTCTTGATCAATCATAACCTTCCATTGAGCAATTGAAACTTTTCATTTGAAAGTTATAATTTTATCATAAAAAAATGGTAATCGATAATTAGGGGTGTCCATAGGTCAGGTTCAACCAGTGAAATTTTTTTCAAGCTAGGCCTGGGTAGGGTAAACCCAAGTTCTTACTCAGGTGAGTCATCAGGCGGGCTGAGCTAGACTTCAGGTAGAGTTAGGCTACTCGCAATTCAACCCGTCACTTACTGGACGAGCCTGTGGGCCTACGTATTGGCTTGTGGGCGAGCGAACGGATTCTTGACTTGAGTTTTAACTGGCTTTTTGTGGACGGGTTATTGGGTTGAGTTTTGGGTCCAATAATGGATTTGGGATAGATCCAAACCCTCCATTGAAAAATATTGAGCTGTTCATATAAATGAATTAACAAATCTATTAAATTTTATACCTATCTTTTTCGGACCGAATAGCAAAACCCGTGGGTAATTCGGCCATCAACTACCCTATCGACGGTTCCCATTTTTTTTAGTACTGTTAAGACTTTACCATTTGAGAGAGAAAGAATAGGTTAAAAAAGTTGAGAGTGAGAGAGACACAGAAAGAGATGGACTATAGTCTAGCGGCACTGAAGCTGCTATGCGTACAGCTAAAGAGCGCCCGCGAAACACAATCTCAGTCCGCCATGACTCTCGCCGGCATCCTCTTCCAACGCGCCTGGTTACAGGTCTTCTCTGTCTCTCTCTCTCAGTGTAATTTTAATCCCTAAACTACTGACCCCAAATGCAGGGCATTGTGGTCTCGGCACCGTCCTCCAACGGCGACGGCCGTTTTCTCCTCGACGACGGCACCGGCATTATCGAACTCTCTCTCTCCCGAGAATTTGGTAATCGGGAATGGAAGACTGGTCAGTGTTACTTGTCCCTCCCAAATACCCATATTTTGGCGTAGCTTTCTCTCTCTAGAAAATCACTCTTTCTTTGTACCTGTCAAAATACATGTAGGAATGTATGTGATGGTTGTTGGAGGGTACTTTGTCCGTTCAGATGACCTACCCTTGATTAAGGTGAGACCCAAGTCCCATTTCTATGCCTAATGCGCGCGCGCGCGCACACACATGGTGTGTTGGTTTTATTTTGCTACAATTTCATGGTTAAATTGGGTAAACTTACTGCTTAGAAATTATGGTTTCTGGGTTCTATTGTAATTGAATTTGGATTCTAAAATTTATAAAGGGCATCTTGTTAATTGGTAAGCAATATAGCTGGATTTCTTGTGGAGGTTTTATCAAACCGTGAAAAATCCTCGGGTGAATTGTGTTTTTAATATGATTGAGTTGACCCACACACCTTGCTGCATATGGAAGGATTGATTTAGTTGTTGTGAAAATTGAATGGTTAAATTTTCAGTTAACCTTTCTCATGAAAAGGATAGAAATATAGCTATGTAGAAATTATTTTCAGATTTAAGTTCTGTTTTTTAGTATTAAAAACATGGTTGGAAATGTCTTTTGATCAACAATTGTTGATAGATGAACTATTTGTTTATATGATTGCATGTATTGCTTTTGAATAATATGGTGTTTCATTTTAAAAGTAATAGAGGAAAAAGGGGTCTAATGAGCCTCATTAATTTGTTAGTCCTTACAAATTTTGGAACTGTCTAGTTTGGAAATTACGAGGGATCAGTAAAATGAACCTATCGATATGAAGATGTTTTTTTTTAGCACTTCTGGCATTCACATAAAGTGCTTGAGGTAATTGAGTGCCCAAATGTTTGACAATCGCTTTACATTGTTCTGAGCCTTTCTTTAATTTTCCCTTGCTTACCAATATAGAACCGAATTCCACGACATAATGAACGACGAATGTGGGCCTCATCTACTGTTGCCATCAAGAAATGTCTAGACAAATGCTCCGACTGACATACTCTGTTTTGATACATTGGATTTAATAGAAAATTTGCTTGTAGGACCTTGTCACAAAAATTTGCTCAGACTCAATGTCATTACAATATGATTATCGAAATTCTTAGGTCTGTACATCTATCTGACAATACAGTTCCCTGTCTTTATTACATTGACAATGTTTTCCATGTAGAGCTTGAATGCATTGGCATCCTGTCTTTGTTTTATTGACAATGTTTTCCTTGTAGCGTTTGAATGGCATTGGCATTCTAACTAAAAACTTCTAGTGACAATAACTACGTTAGAGCGAAGCTTCATATCACAACATGTGGATATTGGAAATAGTGCCTTTGACCATGGTGATAAGAACATTTGTTTTTTGTGAACCAAACAATTTCATAAACAGTGGACATTCATGGCTATGTTCTTAAGGTGGCAATAATAGGATCACGCAAGATACATAAATATCCTGGTGGTACTTTTTCTACGATCTTGACCCTTCTTTTATTATGCTGTTATTGATCTTCTCAACTGAGAAGGTAGAGCATAGGATATATAGAATTCATAAGAGGATGTCATCAGCTTGATGAGCAGAAGGAAAGGGTCTTTCTTGTTGTCAGGGAGGGCTGCAATATTTTTTGAGAGCTTATGAATATCATTTACAATGCCAAAGTTTTCAGAAAGGTAACCGTAACTTTGCATGCTTCCCTAAGTGAATTCTATTTTGTGTTTGCAACAGTTTGCATTATATTATTGAACTAGGTGCTTTATGACAGAATGAAATGTGTGAAAACCTTATTTCAACTGTATTTTTAATTTGGTATTCCCCTGCCTTTTAAGAAAAAATGTAAATTTCTGATTTTAACGTCCCCTGAAACTCATCCTCTCCTTCAATGCAATGCACACTCGCCCAAGCATTGCATGTATTGTGATTTTGTGAATGCAATATTATGATGTTCCAGAGAGAAATATCATTGTTGTTATCTTCAAATCGAAAATAAAGAACTGTCACATAAATACTGATATAATAGTTGTGATAGGATGTCAAGGCTACTGTTTTGGCTTTGAGTTTCAGGTTCACAAAATTGTTGATCTTTCTCCATTTCCTGATCGAGAAGCAATGTGGTATCTGGAGGTCATGGAGGCATTTAAACTTTTCTACCAACCCCTAGTTGAAGAGTGAGAGAGAGAGAGAGAGAGAGAGAGGTGAGGGGTGTTCTCATGTACAAATAGCCATTTAGCCAAATGCAGAATCCTTAAGTTTCAATGATTCCAGTGTTAAAGGGACCCCTTTTTACCTGAGCTGATGTTTTTTTTCTATTCCGCTTTGTATTTGATTAACCTCGTAGTATAACTTTAATTAAACCAAGGGTGGCCATGTCTTGTTTTGCCAATTTGGTTCCAGGGGAAACTGTAGTACCTCAAATCATAGTTATTAAACTTGGTCTGAATATCAACTCGACAAAGTGATCAAGTCAATGGGTTATCGGCTCAATAATGAGGCAAATGAAATAGGAAAACAAAAAAAGGACAGAAAGGGAAGGAAGAAAAGGTACCAATCAAAAGCTCCACCAATGAGTCCCTAAGATTTTTGTTTTTGATAATCAAGTTGTGCACTGAGTGAATTCTCAGCAAAACTGACCTGTGTTACCCTGGATGGGGATCCTAAAATGCTCACCAGCTGTACGTAGCTTTGATGTAGAATAGGTGGAAGCAGAATATTTGAAACAGGACCGAAGTAACAAAACAGATATTCCATCAACGTCGGGTGAGTTCTCTCGCTGGTTAACTCCTCCAATGGGTACTGTCAAAATTAACTTTGATGGGGCTACATTTAGCTCGATTAAAGCTGTGGGGATAGGAGTGGTGATCAGAGACTGGAGGGGAAGATTCCTCGCTGGTCTGAGCAGATTAGTTAGAAGGCCTTTGAGTGTTGAAAGTGTGGAGACTTTGGCTGCCTGCTATGCGTTGGATCTGGGTTTACAGTTGGGATCAAGTATTATCCTAGAAGGTGATGCTAAAGCTGTAGTGTAGGCTGAAAGAACCTAATCTTTCAGAAGTTGGTCATCTCATAGAACTGATACAATCTTCAGCGGTACACTTAAATGGAATTCTCTTCCTCTTGGGTAAGGAGATCTGCTAATGGAGTGGCTGATGCTTTGGCTCATTATGCTTGTCAATGTACTGATTTTGTCCCATGGAGAGAGGTATGCCATATTTCATTGGCCCTCTCATCCTTAGTGAGTCCCCAGTTTAAATTTAATAAAATTGTTACCGACTTTTATCAAAAAAAAAAAAAAAAAAGTACAACGAAATGATAAAAAGTGATAATAAAGGTATAATGGGTCAGACTTAGAATTTAGTGAGACTAGTGGTATTTGATTCGGATTGGGCTAATATTTAAGACTTGTCGCTTTGTCATGAGTTCTTTTAGTTTTGGATCGAATTTTATCGTTTAAACTTTTAAAATCTTGTTTTTATTGTTTTAGAAAAAATTAATAATAAATCATACGAGATTTCAAATTCAGCGTCGTCGGTTCTTTTATGTTAATTAGGAAAATAACATTTTTATTTTTGATATTTTTTGCAATTTTAGGAATTTTACTTTGATTTTGGGAACGATAAATATTTTAGTTGTTCATATTTATATTTTTTTTTGTACTACGAGTTAATCATTGAATAATATTATATTTTAGAATTTTTTTCTCTATTTCCTCTGTTAATTCAAAGCGTTCCTTTTAGTTCAATACATAAAAAATTGTAGCATTCTTTGTGTCGTTACATTAATTGGTATCAGAGTCTTGTCTAATGTAATGTGATCTAAGTCACATAATTCGCATTACAACACTTGCAAAATGTTCTATGTTCTGTTATGTTAATTGTTATCAGAGTCTTGTCTTACCTGATACGATCTAAGTCACATAATCCGTGTCATCGTACTCGCGAACTCAAAATAAATTCACGCTCTTATTTAAATAAATTTGTGAACTCACATAAGTAAATTCGCCAATTTCAATTAACTACTAAAAATCCTATTTGAAGTAAAACTTTGAACTTCAGGCCACTCTCCCAAGCCCAGACTTCCAACTCAGCTCGCGGCTATTAATAAATGTGCCTCCCAGTTGTACTCAACTTTTCCAGCTAAAGCACCAAGCCAATTTCACTGACCAATTATGAGTCAATGACCTTTTATAGGCATGTTGATCTACCCATTTCCCATTTCATACTGGTGTGAGATTGTTTCCTCACTTGAACAATGCCTTGAAGCTTTTTCTTTGATCATTCACTATAATTTTTTTAATGTAGGATTCAAAAGTCAGATAAATAGTTAATAAAATTGAAATAACTTATTATATATTTGTATATAAAAATTAACTCTTTAAAATATATTTTAATAGTTTATATATATATAAACATGTATGTATGTATATAGTGTGATAGTTTTTAATTTTTTTGCTTTTGCTTTTGCACTCCCATTCTTGCTCCTGCTCTCGCCCTTGTTCCTACTTTATGTGATCTAGGGTGTGATGGCTAATCTTTCTAATGATGGTGCTCATGTAGAAGGAATTCTTTCTAGTGCCAAATTCTTGGAGTCCAAGCAATAACAACAGAAGTAGTTTCAATAGCTCCATAATCTATGTAAGCACTGCAGGAGTTGGTTGCTCAGTTGATGATGAGCCTAAATTAGGGTCTTGATAAAAAAAAGGTACAAAATAGCGATACGGTTCATGTTCAACCCAATTGAGATCATAATCTTACCTATCATGCACGACATAATATTCATGGTGGACCTACGAGAGGATACCGATTGCAAATTCTAGCGATGAGGAAGATTAATTCTTGTTCAAGATGTTGTAGATTATAAGGATCCTAGTCGCGATGCTAAGGATTTTCATATGAAGGTTAATTTTCTCAACTTTAATGGTCACCTTCATAGTGAAGATTTCCTTGATTGGTTGGCTGAGGTGAAGAGGTTCTTCAACTACATGGACGTCTTGGAGGAGAAGAAGATTACAAGTTGAAGGGTGGAGCTTTTGCTTGATGGGAACAAGTTCAGCTCACACTTACCCGGGAAGGCAGACTCCCAACTCACGTCGGGTCAAAGATGAAGAGATTGTTGCGAACAAGGTCTTTACCTCCTATTTTTGAGTAGGTATTATTCCTGTAGACTTGTAGTATCAGGATTGTAAGTAGGGTAGTTGATCTGTTCAAGCATATACGGAGGAGTTTCGAAGGCTTTCTTCTCGTAAAAATCTAATTGAGACCGAATCTCAAAAAATTGCTCAGTTTATTGGTGGTTTTCGCTTTGCCATTCAGGATATAGTTTCCCTATAGAATCTATACTATTTGATAGAAACAATTCACCTAGCCACGAGTGTTGAGTCCCAATTAGAGCGAGCGAGATCGGGAGGAAGACTACCCTATGAAGGATTAGATTGTAGAAGAGGAAAATGAGAGTGCGTGGACTTATGGTGATGAGAGAATCTCTTTCGTTGTTCATCGGCTGATGTACACTCTCAATCTTGAACAAAACATTTAGCAACACAACATTTTTCGGACAACATGCATTATGAATCAGCATGTCTGTTAGTTGATTATTGATGACGACAGTAGTGAGAATATAGTGTCCAAGGAAATTGTTGATAACCTGCAGTTACAGACTGAGAATCTCCTTTCTCCTTATACTATGGGATGGATCAAGAGCGTGGGCAAAACTAAGGTAACAAAATAATGTTGCATCCGTATTTTGATTGGAAAGTATAAAGATGATATTGTATATGATGTTGTGGATATAGATGCTTTCCATATTTTGTTGGGTAGGCCATGATAGTTTGATGTAGATGTTGCCCATAAAGGGAAGACAATCCTTACACATTTTTCAAAGATGGTGTCAAGGTTATTCTTGCCCCCACAGTGAGAGAGGGTTGTCCTGTAGCATTTCTGGCTAATGGCGGGTCCTTTCTTGTGGTTCCTGCCATTTAAGAGGATGTGAAAGAGAGTGGGGAGGTGTATGCCCTAGTAATGAAGGGTAAGGAGGCAGGAGCAGTTGTGCCTCCACTAGTTGTTGATGTCATTATTGACCGAGTTTAAGCGGATCATGTGATTAACCATCAAAAGTGTTATTTTATTATATTTAATGATTGGTTAATTACATATTATTTGTGATTAAATGTGTTAGATTCTTTAATTTTTTAGTTTGACATTTTTTCTAGTTGTTTGGTTTATTTTGCAAGTAAATTAGTTGATTTAAAGTAATAATGGATAAAACAAGTGAAACAATCACTAGAGGAAAAATCACAATTGATAAGGATTGAAAAGTCAAGATTAAGATAAGAAGATTTGAAGATAAGACGACAATTTAATCCCTACAAAAGTCCAAATTAGAAAAAACTCATTTCAAGTTGGATTAGAAAAGTATCATAGAAGATAATGATTTAACATGCTTTTAATATTTTAGTTATAAACTATGACTCTAATATCCGATTGACCTGATTTTTGCGGCGTTGCAAAGAAGATTTTAAGGGCTACAAAAGTGTATTTCATGAAAATTTTGTAAATTGGCCTTTAAATATGAGAAATTCAAGGTCGAAATTTGGACTAATTTTGTAACCATGCCCCCCAAGATTTATGCATGAGATTTAACCTTAAAAGACTTTTTTTTGAAAAAGAATTCTTCCTAATCCAACCTTATATATTCTACCTAAACCTATGATTTATTTTAGTATAAATAAAGACTCTCACATGTTGAAAGATTATTATTATTCTCTTCCTATCTTTTTCTTTTCTAGTTTTTATTTTAATTATATGGTTTGCTAAAAGCCCAACTAAGGCTAGGGGATGAAGCACAATATTTATTATTGATTCAATTTTCTTTTTAATGCATGATTTATTCTATTAATTTAATTCTTGTCTTTTAGTAAAACTTTTGCTCTATATAATTTTTTGATTTGTTGTGTCACGTACATCAAATACTTGAGATTTCCTGCGAGTTAAATAACTGGTTATTCCATACTTGAATTAATTAATTAGAATTTCTCATACAATAGTTGATTTATTATTTGTAATAAAATAAGATTTACTTGTTGAAAAGCTTGATTTATCGTAAACTTTAGGCACGGTAAATATTTGTGATTTACAAGTAAATTTTTATATTTATTCAGATAATTCATCGATTATAACTTTTGATGTTTTCATATTATCATCGTTAAATATTCCAATTGGGATCACTCGTCAGCTGATTGTCAATTGAATTTGAAAACTAGATCATTAATAATTATAGTGTGAATTTGAAAGGGTATCTCCGATACTTTAGTATTTTCAATTATTGTTTTAAATCCAAATTTATTGTTTTCTAATTTCAAAATCTCTACAACAATTTTTTCAAAGATTTTTGTTTTATTTTTCTTTGTGTTCTAAGTTTTCTCAATTCACTGTGGTTCAACCTCGAACTCCAGAGAAATTTATTACTTCGCACAACCTATACTTGGGTGATCAATTATAAAGTTGTAGCAATCATGCCAGTGGAGTTATTGGATGGTTTACCCCTTCTGAGAGACATATAATATCATGTTAACTTGGTACCTAAGGCTAGTCTATCAAACTTACCCCACTATCAGATGAGTCTCAAAGAGTTTGAGATCCTGCAAGGTCAAGTTATGAGTTACTGCGAAAGAGGTAGATTAGGATGAGTATGAACCCTTGTGTTATTCTTGCTCTAGTCACTCCTAAGAAAAATGGGAGTTGGAGGATGTGTGTTGATAGTGAGCTACTAACAAGATTACTGTGAAGTACCGATTTCTTATACCTTGACTAGATGACACGCTAGATATGTTGGAGAGTGTCAAGGTGTACTCTAAGGTTGACTTAAAGGGTGAGTACAATCAGATCCATATTCGTCTAGGTAATGAGTGGAAGACTACCTTCAAGACTAAGTAGGGATTGTACGAGTAATTGGCTATGCCCTTTGGTTTATCCAATGCTCCCAGCACTTTTATGAGGGTTATGAACCAAGTGTTCAAGCTTTTCATTAGGAAGTTCATGGTTGTTTATTTTGATGATATTCTTATTTATAGTCATGATGAGATTGACCATTTGCAACACTTGAGAGTAGTTTTTGCAACTCTGCAGGAGAATAGTTTATTTGTGAACTTCAAGAAGTGCAGCTTCATGACTGATAACCTTGTGTTCTTGGGCAATGTAGTTAGTGTTATTAGTATTTCTGTTGATAATGATAAGATTTGAGCTATCCAGGAGTGGCCCACACCACAGACAATCAGTGAGGTTCACAGTTTTAATGGCCTTATAATCTTCTATAAAAGGTTTGTAAGAAATGTTAACACCGTTGCAGCACCCCTCACTGATTACCTGAAGCATAAGCAATTGCAGTGGACTGATGGAGCAACAAGGGGTTTTGAACTGCTTAAGGAGAAGCTCACCACATCTCATGTATTAGTACTACCTAGTGTTGAGAAGCTGTTTAAGGTGGATTATGATGCTTGTATTGGTGTTGTTGTAGTATTGTCAGAGGAGGGCAGACTCGTGACATTCTCCAGTGAGAAGCTTAGTAAGACTAGACAAAAATGGTCTACATATGAGCATGAGTTTTATGTAGTTGTGAGAGCCTTGCAGCACTGAGGGAGTTTACCCTGAATACAGACCACCAAGCATTGAAGTATTTCAATAATTTTAGTACTCCCAATCGCATGCATGCCGGTGGGTTGCCAAAAATTACATTCATCCTTAAGCAAAAATCTAGCCAGCTGAACAAGGTAGCCGAAGTTGAGTCGTCGAAGTATGTTATTGGCCATTGTTCGCAATGAGGTGATCGAATTTAACTATGCAAGGGAATTGTATGCAAATGACGAGGAGATTTGGGCTCAATGTTCAGAAGCACTCGAAGTCTTAGGAGACTTTCAGGCTCATGATGGATTCTTATTTAAAGTCACACAACTTTGCATATCCCAAGGATCCTTATGTGAGCATATCATTCGGGAGTTACATAGTGGTGGTTTAGGAGGACACATGAGCCGAGAAAAGAATGTGGCTTTGGTAGAAGAGCGTTATTTCTGGCCTCAGCTGAAGAGGGATGTGGAGTGGTTTGTCAAACAATGCTATAAAAGTCAGACTGCCAAGGGACTGCGCAAAATACCGACCTCTACACTCATCTTTCCATTTCAGATGCGCCTTGGGAAGATTTGTCCATGGATTTTGTGTTGGGTCTTCCGCATACTCAATGGGGTATGAACTCCATTTATGTTGTCCTTGACAGGTTTTTCAACATGCTCACTTTATTCCATGTAGGAAAACCTTAAATGCTTCTCATGTGGCTCATTTATTCTTTCGGGAGGTTGTTCGCTTACACGACATCCTAAAACCAATCACTTCTATCCGTGACAACAAGTTCCTTAGCCACTTCTAGCCAATTTATGGAAGTGGTTGAATACTTCGTTGCAATATAGTAGTTCGAGTTATCCACAGACAAAAATGGTGAACCAGACATTGGGGACTATTATGCGGAGTCTTTCTAAGGAGTACCTGAGGCAGTGGAATAACACCTTGGGGACCCTTTCCATTGTGTAAGCAAGATTGGTTGGAGCAGCTCACTTTTCTGTAGGGGATATATATTTATTTATGCAGCTTGGTCAGGCATGCCCCCTGTAAGAGGGTTTGATAATTCTTGAGCTCTCTTTCTCTCACCTTCATGGTTAGGGTTACAGAATTTTGGCTATGTGGGGAAGACAAAGGAGGGTTTGGTTGAGTTTCATTAGAGATTGGCATGGGTTTTTGAACTGGAATTCTATGTACCAACTCAAATGTGGCTTGACTAATACACCTTTGGCTCATATACAAAATTATAGAAGGTAACCTTTAAAAAAGTTAATACAATCTGTAGGACGAATTAGATATATTGTGACAAATATATTATAAAAACAAAGTCATACTAGAAAAACAAAATCAAAAAGCATGGGATTGGACTTTGGTGAATTCATATGAAAATTCATAATGATACTCCTGCAATAAATTGAGTTAAAAAACAAAGAAGAAAAACAATAATCTGGCTTTATTATTGTGAAAACTTTGATTATTCTTTCTGAATTGTGATTTTGTGACCTGGGTTATGAACTACATCTTCCACTTCAATCCGCAGTGGGGGATCAGGATTCATATTGACAATATGTATTTTTACAAATCTATGCATGATCATGTTAGTTAATTTTGATTATAAAGGATAAATTATGTATATATATGCGCATCACATAAACATATAAGAATGTTCGGGTTACTTTAATCTCAAACTCAATTTGAGATGGCAAAACTTCTACAAATCATCACGATCCCTTCTTTTGTCCGTAGAGCGGCTACCAGAGTCTTCCACTATATGTCCACGATCCAAATCCTAGGGAGATGACCCTAGAGAGAGCTTCTTGAAGAGAGGGAGAGGATGTGATAAGAGACTGAGTCCAATCCTTGTAGACTCTGATTCTCAATCCAATTCAACTGCAAAGTTAGATAGGTGAACTCTTATTATAATCTAACTACTCACAATCCATTTGGACGCCCCAAGGGTTAAGGACTGGATCCTAACCCGATCCAATTTCCAACAGATTAGTACATGGTTTGTATGATCAACCATTAGCATAGTACCAATAATGTTAAGACTTCAATTTTTGGTAACCAGTGAATTGACTCCAACTTGCTGCTTCAGCTGTCCATAAACTTTGAAAATTCACGTTAGTACTCTTAAATTGACTTGATTATGTGCAAGTGCAAAACAGTGTCAAATTTGTTCCAACGTCATAAGTGAGCAAACGTAGTAGACTAAATCCAACATCAAGAACATATAATAGAGACTGGTTGAAGTTTACAGTCTCGTAAAAGGATTTTCGTTTGCTCTATGCCTCTACGTTGGGATGGACATTCTCTCGGATATATTTTTTCTTTAATTTTTTTATTGATGGATCATCCATTATTAATATCGTATCAATATTTATTATTTTTATAAATATTTTTATTACTGTTGTTGAAGTTTTTACCATTGTTGTTGTATCAAAAAAAATAATAAAAATACCCACAAAAATAATTAATTTTAGAGGTACAATATCAAAATTTTTTATTCGTTACCGTTGTCAATTTGAAAGCTTGATCATAGTAGGTGACTGATGTATTGGGTTGACAAAATTGTTCATAAAAAATGAAAATGACATGGGAGGCGGCAACTAAACTGGTCATCAATCCCCGGTTAGGCATTGGGAATTTTATTTTTGTAATTATTGATTAATCTGAAAACATTTGGGCAGTTGGTGCATTTCTTCTCTCCCATATATCCGCTTACTAGACGTTCTACTCTCTCTCTCTCTATATAAAAAAAAATTATTAAGAAAACTAAAGATTCATTTCAAAAAATTAAACACCCACAATGCCTAAGGTAAGGATGACAATCAAACCCTGTTGTGTTATTTCAGTTTCATGTCAAAAATATCTCAGCCCTAATACGAACTATTTAGTTAATCATGTCAAAATGGTTTAATACAAATACTATTTACTTAAAACACCAATAGTTAGAGCATGATGCGGGTAACACATTTACTAAACCAATTGTATCCATGTTGACATGACTCGTTATCAACCTGATCAATATGTTTGGTACATGAGTCACGATTAGATTGTGACGACTCTTATAATACAATCAATAGGATGAAAATGACATATTTAACGTGTCTAAATAACTTTAACCTATTAAACCCAAATAAATTCTCATTTTTAATACAAATTATTCATTCATCGACAATTTACATCTATAAAAATTTCTAAATTAAAAGTTAAATAGGTGCTCAAAACCATCCCATCCAACACATGAAAAAAGTCTGACCCAAAAAAAACATATGACAAAAGTTAAAGAAAACCACATTTCATACTGTCAAGTATCTTACTTAGCACAACAAATCCAAGTAGTTAAACAAAAAGCTAATCCCACATAACATAACACCACAAATTAGTTCACACTCCCGGCCAATATTGACATTTGAAATTCTAACTAAACTAATATTGACAGTAATTAAATTTAATATCTCACCAAGTCACACAAATAGTTCAAGTGTATCATGTGAATTATACAATTACAACCTTAAAACACCTAGAGCAAAAAAAAAAATTACATGATTGTATCTCCACAATAATAATCAAAATGGACACATCATTGATGCTAAGTAGAGAGAGCATAATCAATCAAACTCGTCAATCAAAGGGACCCATACCCAATTAATCAAAATGATTAACACAGAGATTTCAAAAGGTAAAGCTTTGATAGAGGAGAGAGAAATGTAAGACCTTGGTTGTCAAAAGATGTTTCTAAAACTGTATTAAACAACCGATGTAATTCAACTACAATTAAACAACCGATGTAATTCAACTACAATTAAGATTAATTGATTGTTTATTTTTTTTTATATAGTGCCTGAAGGCCAATGTAACAAAAAAAGTCGATAATTTTAAGAAATAAAACAACCGATGTAAATATCCACCCATTTTAAACAACCGTGCCTGAAGTTTTTTATAAGTTATAATCGTGTTTATAAGTTACAACCGTGCCAAAATTTTCCCAATTTTTTTCCTAGCAGCACGCAAATCTCAAATTGCAACATCAATTTTCAATCGCATTGATCTCCACATCAGGCAAGTCGCGGGTTATAGATCAATTGCAATCTATAAAATAATAACCAATTTCATTTTGGTTATTATTGTGGGGATGCAATCATGTAATTCAACCGATGTAAAAGGGATTCGATTTATATCCTAACATCACGGGCCATCCCTTTTATATTTTATAGATTTCCCTAACATCACGCAACTTGATGTCCACATTTTATAACTTTAAACTACTGGTGTTTAAAGTAATTACCGTGTCGATGTCTGGAACTTTATAAAGTTATAAAAAATTAATATTCAAAGGATGAATTTTGGGCGTGAAAGATTACCTCTGTGTGGAACGTGTGAGAGAGAGAGAGCAATTGAGATTTACGTGATGTTAGGGAAAGACCGGAGAAAATTTAATTTAGGGATATTAATTTTGGAAACTAAAATTGTTGAGTTGGAAATTTTTTTCAAAAGTTATTTTGGTACATTGGATTGAAACGATATGAGATGTCAATAGCTCGAGACAGTTTGAGATACCGTCGTCCGTTAGATGATGTTTTTTTTGGTCACAAAATGATCTAAACCACTATTCATCTCCAAAATTCAAATTCGTTCTACTTTATTATATAGATTTGTCTCTCTTCCTATATGTATGTATATATTTATATAATAAAACATGAGTGTGTTTAGATTTTATTCCAATCATATTTTTCCCCTCAAAACCATCACCAATCACTTTTCTCACTCATCATTCATTTGTCAGACTCAAACGTCAAATCACATCATTTATTTTTATCATATGTTTAATCATTTACATATTTATTTTCTCAAAATATCACATAACTCATTTATATCATATATTTAATTAATTTGTAGTTAATATATTTTGAAAAAAATTAATATAATGGGATCGATTTTTTGGACGTTCAAATTTTATATTTTATCGTGCCTTCAAGCACGGGTTATGACTAGTATATATATATCTTCTTGTCTCTCTCCCTGTAAGTATGTGGTGTATATATATATATATATATGTTTCTGTCTCTCTCCCTATATGTATGTATGTGTGTGTATATATATATATTTTCTTGTCTCTCTCCCTCCAAGGATTGTTTTTTTTTTTGGGTGGGTGGCTGGGGTTGGTGGGGAGAGAGGGGAGGGGGGGGGGGGGGGGGGGGGGAGATAGGAATGTTATGGTGGTTTTAACCGTCCCTAGGAAGGCCAATGTGGATTGGTCAACAAACAACCAGGAGACAGAGAAATTTGAAGACGTTAAAGATTTTTTATGCTTGACACGACATAGCCTCAAAATTGGATTAAGCTTTGATTTGACTGATAATGATGCTGGCTAATTACATGCAAGGATGAGCTTTCAATAACCCAACTGCTACAGGTTCACATAATTATTAACTATATAATGATGTACATCCACCTCCTGTATTATATATCTACATAAATATACTATTGACTAGTCGACCATACTTAATAAATCTGTCAACACAAACTCGGTTATAGGATACAACTAAAATAAAAAAAAAAAAATCTATAAACCTTACTATTTGGTAGCGTGAATGAAAAAATCACATAAAATAAGTTCAATGAATATTTATAGTTATGAAGAGAATACAAACAATTTAAGTAAGATAAATATGAAATTATATTTAATATAGTTACATAATTAGATTATTTTATTATATTTTATCAAATATTTTAGAAATAAATAATTTCAGCCCGAAGTTATTCCGACCATGCATTCATTGGTAAGATAAGAGTAAATTCTTACCAAAATGAAGTTTATGTAAACTAAGCTTTGCAACATAATGAATGATGATTTTGTCATATACTCTCTAATTGTAGAGATTTTGTATAGAAGTGTATAAACTAACTTATGCATACCTTAACTAATTCTTTATCTGGTCTAGTTAAAGGTAAATCATTTACGTCGGGACTAAAATATTTATAAGAAATAAATTTTTCATTATCTAACTAGAAGGAGTTGTCAAAATTCAAATTCATAACGTTTGAATTTACAACTCGTCTCTGTTGTCACTTACGTTGTCCCTTAAAATTATAAAATTAGCTTTTGACGTGGCAGGAAGCACACAATAATGAGTATTTATAATTATATACCCTCAAATCCTCTGTCATATAAGAAAGGTTTCTTTTGTGCGAGTCAAAATTACAGTATAGAAATTAGTCTTTCTATGTGAGATATGGGTTATACCACCGCCGTCAACACAACAGAAGATATTGCTTCAAGATATGTCTAACTTTTTGACTTATTTGTTTGCACAAAATAGTGAATTTTTAATATTTAGTAAACCCAAAAGTAGAATGATCTACGAAAGGATGGGAGGAGAACCCTAATAGTGGTACATATTTACATCCCCAATACACAATATAAATATGTAATAATCCCATGCCATACCCCGTAATCCTGTTGCATTCTAATATTGCAAGGAACATTCATTCTCATAGACCTATGTAAAATTTTTGTTAACCCAGTAAATTGTGTGTTCTTTACCTAAGTAAATTTTATTCTCGTTAGTTGTTCATGATAATGCACATTCACAACATGACTGTATGTCACAAAGGTCAAACCCAATGAATTACAATCATCAAGTTTTCCACAATGATTGCGATTTAATAGTCAAACTACGGGAAGTTGTTAGAAGTAGGTTAGATAGTTTATCAATGTCAAAGATGAACAATCATAATTTGTACATAGTAGGAGAAAATAAACAACTAAACATGTAAGGTGAAACAATTGTGGGCATACCCATGTATATATTGTTAAATTCTTTATTTTATATTATTTTTTGAACATAAAAATACAGATAAATTCATACTACTCTATAGAATAGCAAATTTGCTTGAAGGCAGCTAAATGGTCCCGGAATAGAGGTATGAAAGCATCTATGCTTCCATCCCCAATGAAAGATGGTAGGAGAAACAACATGCCCTCTATTGGGGAATAAGCTGGCATGAAAATGTAAGGACATCCTCCTCCAAAATCTAGGTCATAAAATGGAAACCTTAGCCAACTATCAACCTCCAAATTAGGGCACAGAACAGACTCAATAACATCAGCTGTGGAACTAAGGTCTTCTTCTTTCACCTTGTAGCTTGCAAAGTCGATAAATGATTTGAAGTAATCATTGTTCACCTTCTCCACAGCGTCATGGATGAGCTTGGCTGCATAGGGCAATGGCTCACGCAAAAGGTCCTTTACCTTTGTGCGTGCGAACGCCCAGAGCACGAGGTTTCCAAAGTACTCATTGGGTACTCTAGGGTTCAATCGCGTACGACCATTGACAGAGATTCTCACTTGAGTGGTTTCAAACGGGCTCAGGGCTCGTGCCTTTGTGGTGGCTCTCCACATATGAGCTATGAGGCTCTCAAAAGTGCTATAGGGTTTGTTTGAGCCATTCATTGAGGAAGCTTTGGCCTTCAGCTTGCTAAGAAACTGTAAGGTAAAATGAACTTTGTGCACCACAATTTCTTGATCTTGATAGATAAAATCATCGTGAAGAGGATAAATTTTATCGAGTTTCTTCTTCATAAACTCCACTCCTCTATGATCAAATTCGAAATGAGGCGGATCTCGTGGGGAGAAGATGGTTCGATCATGGTAAGGGAGAGGACTAATTTCGAGTCCTCGACAAGCTTGTCCCCATGCAACCAAGAAATTGCTTGTGGATTGTCCATCAGCTACAAGGTGGTGTGCAGTGAACCCCACCGCCAATGAGCCACAAGTGAACCTCGTGAGCTGAACTTGGACCAACTCCACCACACCCTCTAATCTAGGGTGAAGACTTAGTAAAGACTCTGAAGGCTTCAATGGCATGGCTTGATTAAGAGTGCTATCAACCGATGCCTCAACAAACCTCACACCTTCATCATTCAGAAGAATGACAGGTTCACCATTGTCATCTTTACCAAACCTTCCAGCCCACTCTCTGTAAACTGATAAGGCCTTTTGAAGCCCCAGCTCTAGGGTTATATTTGGTGGGGTTGGAGGACGATAGGCATAGATTACTGCTATATGGGTATCGAAAGTGACCTTATCGAAGACGCTTAGAGGAATGTGGTTTGTGGTTGGGGGAGGATAGCCTTCGTAAGAGGGTTTGATGATTCTTGAGCTCTCTTCTCTCACCTTCATGGTTAGGATTTCTGCTTTTTAACTATGTGGGGAAGACAAAGGAAGGTTTGGTTGAGTTTCATGAGAGCTTGGCATGGGTTTTTAAACTGAAATTCTATGCACCAACTCAAATGTGGGGTTCACAGACATGTTTGTCTCAGATAGAAAATTATAGAAGTTGCCTACTAAAAAAGTCAGTGGATTACCAAAATCTTCTCATTTGTCTAGGTTCGAAATTGAGCAACTTTGTTTCGTGCGGTTTGACTTATTGGCAAGTTTTGCATTTGTAATATTAATATTGGTAGGTTTCATTCGAATTATAGTATATCATCCAGGTGGATCGATTAATATAATCTGGGGTAAAATACACTTTTAATCCTAAAAGTATGTGTTTAATGTCTATTTAGTCCCTAATTTTTCAATTGTGTTTATTTGGTCCCTAAAGTTCCTAATTTGCATCTACGTGGTCCAATTCCAAACATCTGTTAGAAAATCCTGGCGGTTCTGATCAAATGTCAATCACAGAGTTCCTTATTTTTTGTGTATTTAATCCCTAATATTCGTAATTTGCATATATTTTGTCTCTAAAGTTCCTAATTTATGTATATTTAGTCCCATGTGATTTGTGCTTGACCAGATGCGTTAATAATTTATTGTCGGACTTTTGGAAATGGGCCACATAGATACAAATTTGGAACATTATGGATCAAATAGACACAATTAAAAGGTTGGAGACCAAATAGATATTACATAAATACTTTGGGGGAGTAAATGTATATTTTATCCTATAATCTGTAGGTGGAATTAGACACATTGTGACAAATAGATTACAAGCCAGGGTGGCAGGGTAGATTAATTCATGGATTAGGGCAATATTCATATCCATAATTCCACCCATAATAAGAACCCATAATAGAAAAACAAAATCAACAAGCATGGGATTGGGCTTCAATGGTAATTCGTGTGAAAATTCATAATGGCACACCCTGCAATAAATTGAGTTGAAAAAAAATGAAGAAAAACAATAAGGGTAAAATATATTTTTAGTTTCTAAAATATGCGTGTAATGTCTATTTGGTTCTTAATCTTTCAATTGTGTCTATTTCGTTCCTAAGGTTCCTAATTAATATTTATGTGATTCAATCCTAAAAGTCTGTCAAAAAATAGTTAACGTTTTTGGTCACGCGACAATTATGCGAGACTAAATATACACAAATTAGGAACTTTAGAGACCAAATAAAAACAAATTAAGAATTTTAGTGACCAAATAGACAAACGTTTGAGATTGGACCACGTAGATACAAATTAGAAACCTTTAAGGCCAAATAGACACAATTGAAAGTTTTGAGATCAAATAGACACTAAATACATATTTTGGGGACTAAACATGCAGTTTGTCCAAACAATAATTTCGGCTTGATTGCTGCAAGACTTAGCTTTCGGAATTGTTAGTTTTTTGGAAACGTGGGTATGAATTACACTTTTTACTTCAGTCCGCAGTGGGGGATCAGGATTCATATTGACAATAAGTATTTTCAGATATAGAAATATTTTTTTTTCTTTTGAATATCAGGTTTTATAGTATGCAAGAGCTAATTCGTGCTTGAAGGCAAAATACAACGTAAACCAATCGATTAATTTTAATTTTTTTTTTAATTTGCTTTAATTATAAATTCTTGAAAGAAATGTTAGTGACCGTTTGATGAGTCTATTTAAGATGATGAGTTTATTGAAATCGACCATATTTTATATTATAGATATTTTAGCCCTAAATTTCACGAAAGCTTTTTGCGCGGAAAAGAGATTATTTATGTGTTTAGCCTAGCTACATGAAGTAATCAGCCTTATGAGCTCATAATCTTCAATTCCCCATATTGGCAAAACCCTTTGAATACTGCATGGTGCATCAACCATTAACAAATTTAGCATAGTACCAATAATGTTAAGAGTTCTATTTTTGGTAACCACCTTGTTTATATTTCATGACCATTAATTACAGGGTTCAGTTCTCCTCCTATTTCACAAGAATTAGAGAATTCTCTAATACTTATTAAATACGAAGGTGAAGTTAACCGACTCCAACTTCTTGTTTCATACGTCCATATAATATTATGAATTACAGAGTAACATATATATATATATATATATATTAGCAATTATCTGTGCTTGAACTCACTCTAGAATACAAAAAATTAAACATTAATCGTAAAATAACATTTTTTTTCTTTCTTTAATTATGCAATTTAAAATTAAAGTGAATATAGAGAAAAGAAGAGAGAAGTGAGTGTGGATTAGTGGAGTTGTTTGATATTAGGGAGTGTGTTGATTGTGTTGTTTGGTATTGGGGGTCATGCAGATAATATGATATTTTCGATGAAGAAAAAAAAATTAGGATTAATTTTATACCATTAGATCAAAGTAAATAAAAATTTAATTAATTTTAACCGTTGTTGTATTATACATTGAGAATTCTATTGGCCTGGGAAGAGGTGCAACAAGGCTCCCGAGACTTGGTGGAGGGTTTAACCAACCCAACCCGTGGACACTTGTTGTTGAGCTAGTTAAAAGAAAGAAGTTGTATTTTCACTAACACCTACAGGTTTTAGTTCAATGGTAACGTTTTGATGCAACAAATTCAATTTCTTAACTCTAATATTAGATAGATATATTAGATAGATATATCAAATTACAGATTTCATGAAAAATAATGTCAAATTTGTTTCAAAATTGTATCAAAGCTAACGTAGTAGACTAAATCCAACATTAAAAACATATTATAGCTACTGAGTGAAGAAAGATTTTCGACCTGTGTGTACCTAGTTTGAGTTAATTGAGAAAAAAAAAAAGTTCAATGAGATTAATCGTGTCAGCCATTGAAAATGACACGGGAGGTAACATCTAGACTGCTCATCAACCAACCCCTGGTTAGACATTGGGGAAATTCTTCTTTTTTTTTTTGACACACGAATTGACATCAAGCCAGAATGTATTGAAAAAATCCAACCCTGTCTCTCTCCCTCCCTCCTACCAGCCATTGACTTATACCAGCTTTCAGATGGGAAAGATTGCAGAAACAGAAACCTCATCAAACATTTGTATAGTCTATAACAAACCAATGGGCCCAGAGTTCATGTCCTGAAATATTATGAAAGTATGCACGTAGTACAGAATACAATTACGACTATTTGGACTAATTAATCATATTACGCACAACCAGTTAAAAAAAAAAAAGGAAAGAAAAAAAAACAAACTGCACATAAACGTGAAACGGTCCCTCAAAATTGTCAAACATGGATTATAACTTAGCTGGTTTAAATTATAACACTATTAACTTGTTAACCATACTTAAAAAATGTGTCAACACAAACTCGATCATAAGATATAAACTTAACTATACACGACTATAAATAACTCGACTGAAGATATATGTTCATACATTGAAAGGATAAGAGTGAAGTAAACTATAGCCCAACACGAATCAAACACAACATAATTCCGACATGATTTGACTCATTGTTTGTTCTAATCACACTACTTAACTGTATAGTGTTCTAACCACAAAGTGCAAAACTGTAATGTGTTTTTAAGTTCATGCAAACAAAAAAAAATGAAAATATATTGAAACATCAAGTGTTAAAGGTGGACTTTCAAGAAGAAATTATGAAGTTCATGTTCACAACTAGGAAAAGGAAAGGAATATAAACTAAAAAGTCCAAGTAAATTGATTGATGATTGGATTAACGTTGAACAAAACTCAATAGAATTTGACTACGGCACCCAAAAGAAAATTGGTACTATGCCTTTAAAATTTACTACTTTAATAGGTAGTTTTATAAGTTTTGTGGTTCATTTTACTATTAAAAAAATTATTATTTTTATGGATAATTTATCACTTTTGTAGATGTTTTTATTATTATTGTGGGTTTTTTTTATCATCGTTGTGATAACTATTTTTACTACTTTTCTTCGATAAAAAATAAAATTACCATTTTTCTAGGTGGTTTATTATATTTGTAGATATTTTACCATTGTCATAATAAAAAAATGATAAAAATAATTATCAAAACAAGAAAATATCCACAATGATATAGGTCTAGAATTTAATTCTAGGTTTAACATCAGATCTTATAGGTGAAGCACATGGTCTGGTTTAAAAGTCTAAGTTTATAGGTGAAGCCAATCATAAAAAAGTTACTACAAACGATGAAGTTTAGAAATGTTTTTCAAAACAAGGACAAGAGAATGATTTCTCCACTCTATCACGAAATTAGTTGACAAATATACTACCTAAATAACGTAGACAACTCCAACTCAATATCTAACAGGCTGTCTTGCCTCAGTGTTCACCTTTCTTTATGCATGGTAAATAAATGGGAATCAGAATAATTCAAGTAAGATACGGTTGGCAAGGGCCTCTTGACTATTTGTGTTATGCCGACCCATGATCTTGTAGGAATGGCTGCGGATGCATTGAGATTGACTAGAAGAGCACTTCAATTTTAAATTTCACGTTATATCATTTATTTAGCTTTCTTTTCACCTCTCTTTTTCTTTGACCAACGCGTTTTCAAACCAGTCAGTTCTCCCTTCCTAGTTCTCGGTCGGTGATAAATGTATTATTAGGGTTCGGTTGTCAAAGTTGCCTTAAACATGAAAATGATATCGAATTTTAGTATTTTTTTAGTACCAAATTACGAAGGATTTATTTCTCATAAATACTTTAATCTCAAGATAAATGGTCTATTTTTGATCAGATAAAAAAGAAATTAGTTGAGGTTCGCGTATGCTAATCGGACACTCGAACACCTCTGAATGTTGAATCAAAAATTATATATGGAAATGACATGAGAGGTGGCATCTAAACTGTCCATCAATCCTTGATTAGGCATTCTATAAATAACTTTTTTAAAACACTCAAACGAGATCAAGATAGAATGTATATAGGTGGTGGTTATTGTTGACTAATAAACAAATAATTGGGGAGTTGGTGTATATTTGACTCCTCGAATATCCAACTTGGATTTATAATAGATTCAAGGCTGGTGGCAGCTTCACCCATGAATTTAACTGTTGCCACCAATTTGGTTAACTTCCCTCCCCCGGAGTTAGTAATCTTTCACATGAATTTTGAATAAACGAACTATATCGACTTATGGGGGTGGCGGTGGGCGTGGGGTGAGATGTATCAAGTGGTGTCAATTTTTAACACGACAAGTTAATACGACATTAACCGAATACGAAATTAACAGGTTAAACATAAAATTAAACGAGTTAATCAATAAAAATGGGTCAACGCACTTAAACACGAAAAAAATTATGTCGAGTATATGTTAAAATCAAGTGAACTCGATTTTAACCTGATTAACATGTATATTTTAAACAGGTTGACAAGATTCGGATATGAGCTCGCCCTAATCCATTATAGACTCGTTTAACCTATTTATGGAAGCATAATTTGCTTATTATGTATGAATAATGTGGTTTTAACATTATTACTTATTAGTTCCTGCTTCTACTACAATATAGTTCTTAATATTATTATACCAGTATACTAGTACAGTTCTTGCTTTAATTTTTGTGTTGAAACTTGAATGCATTTTAGTTAATTTTATTGATAACATATGATATGTTATTAGTGAAAAAATTATTTGAAATTTTGGAGGAATGATTGAATGATGTAATTAATGGTAATGAACATATATGAAAACAGGTTATGTGTGTTACACATGTCGTGTTATGTGTGTTAACCTGAAAATGACATGTTTATTAAATGTGTCAAACATGTCGGGTTCGAGTAACTTATTTAATGACCAAGTTAGATTAGTGTTTACGCATCTCAACGCGATTATTAAACAAGTCGGTTTCGTATTTTTGAAATTTTTGACACAAACTCGAAATTAACCCGACACGAAATGATCCAATCCGATACGTTTGATACCCCTACCTAAGGGGTAGTTTAAGTAGTAATTGAAACGAACTGTAAACTCAAACGTCTTGAATTCGAATATTAGCAACCCCTTGGAACTAAGCCATGAGAATTTTTTCCTCATGAATACCCTAATCTTGGAGTGGGTGACCTGTCTTTGACTGGATTAGAAAAGATATTAGTCGATGTATGTATAAGTTGTCTCAAACATTCCTGACCGTTAAACTAAAAAAAATAGTTATAATTGGGCACTTTATTTATACATGATTAGTGATTTATTATTAAAGGAAATTAAGTCAAAATATCGTAAAAGGGATAAGAATCTCCACATGTGTGTGGGGCAAGATGTTACGTTGTTGTCACCTTTCAATGGATTAATTGGTAGAAGAAAATTGATTTTGAATTATGTAATTATAAAATAGAAGAAAAAATCAATTGTATATTTATACCACACAATTGATGTTCGATTTATTTTGTATTACCCAGTGTCATTAAACGTGGGTTATTGCTATAGTGTGTGTGTGTGTACATTTAGGGAATAATACCAAATTAATTAAAAAAAAAAATATGGATCAAATAATATTACACTGTACTAATAATTGTTTTGATCTCACCATTTAATGTAGAAGCTTTACTTACAATGTTAAATACCACATTATTTGAACTCTGTTTTTTCTTTTATTTTTTGGTCTATGTATTAGTATTACCCTAATACAAGAAGGGATAATTGGCAAAAGATTCACCTATAATTACTTATTTGTTTAAATGAACATACCTCAAAATTTAAATCATTAACTCCTCTTATTCTTAAATATTTTGTGACTAGGTATAAATTTACAGTTTTTTTATATTTTTCACGAGATAATTGTCCTTATCTTAATTTATGTCTATTAGATTTGGCAATTTTTTTTTTTAATTTTGAGTCTGTTTTAAAAGGTAATGGTTTCCCAAATTCATGGATTCAAATCCCATTTAAATTTTGAATTGTATTTCATAGTATCTTTACCATCAAATGTATCTTCTTTCTACCATTAAAATTTTTTTTTCTCCAACAGGTATTAGGATTATTTCCCTTCATTAGTGATTACTGGTGGTCGCACTTGATGGTAATCATAAACCCTTCTGTTTTGTATTTTTTATAATTTTTTTTTGAATTTTCTTGATTAGAATATCATTCTTGACATTAATCATAAACTTTTTTCATCTTCTCCAAATTTCACAAAACTACCGGCCAAAATTCACATTCTACAAAAATAAATCACCGAAATACGACTATATTAAATGAATTTTACGTTCGAATTTCTCAAACAGAGTATTTGGTATGAAATTTTGATTTCATTTTTTTTTTATTAACGGACTTAGTTATTTTTTATTAACAGATCTTAAGGCCCAAAGACGATTGGGCTGATCAACTATAGTAAGCTGCAGTCTTGATCATGAACAACAGATAAGGCTAATAATCGAATCAATCTAATTAGGCTCGGCTTGAATTCGATTCGTATAGAATTTAACTCGAAAAGAGCATAGCTTGAACAATTGCTTAAAAGATTCGATCCGTTTATATGTAAAATAATCGAATTAATCGGAATTCGTTTTATTTTCTAAACAAGTCAAATTTAAATAATTTTTTAGATTTATTTAAAAAAATGAATTCGACTAACTCGACTCAAGCTCATAAAATTTAGCTCGATTATCGAACTCTATCGACATCAATGAAAAGATGACAACATTTAAATGAAGTGAGATTTTCTTCAACAACTTTTTTTTTTAAATTTGTTTTTTAGCTTTCTTTGAACTTCCGCATTTCCTTGGACTAACGGCTCCTCATACCCACCTCTCATCCGTTTCTATTTTGTCAGTATGTGATAATTATATTATCTATTGACTATTGTGCTCGAGTAAGAGATCCGTGCATCAATATTGTGGGTTCTCTTGGTAGTTGGGCCGACAAAGTTGTACCTTAAACAAAATTGACATGGGAGGCTGCATCTAGACTGTTTATCTGTCCTTGTTCTTGGTGAGATAATTGATAAATTACCACACCTAACGAGATCAAGATATAATGTACACGTGAAGATTTACAATTTGTTGTTATTAACAGTTAAGATATTTTTTGAAATTAGATTATAAGGAATTTATTAGTGAATGTAGAGCGAATTACACTTTAAATTTTGAAAGATTTTAAAATTTTTATTTTGTACTTTCAATATATTAAAAATGTTGCAGATTTTTTATTTTGCACATTATAACACTTTTGATACATTTAAGGTACAATGTGAAATATTTAATCTTTGAGGGTATAAACTAAAAAATTTAAAATATTTCAAGGTACAAAGTGAAAAAAACACTTGAATGAAATTAAGGTGGTTCAAAAAAAATAAAATTAAGTCAAAATATAATAAAATAAATCTAAATCGCTGCATGTGTGTGTAGCAAGAAGTTATATTATTATCTTCATGGAAGAAGGGCTTGTTTGGATGGATTTTTGGGGAGGGTTTATATTGACTTTTCTAAATTTTTTCAAACTCAAACTCCTCTTTATATCCATGTTTGGTATGCAATACATATACATGTGGAACCTACAGATATATCACAGTTATTAACAACTATTTGTTTTGTAAATGACTATTTTGCCCATTGATCAATCCAATTTATATTCATGTTAAATGATATAATTGTCTTTTGTATCCGTAATTCATCTTTCCAAACTCACCCCCTTAAGTTTGACGAAACTCATGATCATGAGTTTAGTATCTGAGCCAGTTGCGGGCTGGTTTGGTAACTTAGGATTAAAATTTTAGACCAAACATGAGATTTGAGGTCTTTTGATTTATTTTTCCCAAATCCTGGACTCCAATTCCCCCAAACCCACAAAACAAACAGGCCCTCAGGGTATGGTCGCCAACTACGCCGATACTTTTTTCACTTTTTTTATCGAAAATTCATTTGGTACTTGTTTTTTATCCCTCTGCTGCATAACAACAATAATTGAAGTTTACAACTATTATTTTCATGAATGCTGATATTATTTTAATTTTTTTATCAGATCGTTTTTGAATGAAACAAAGCACAAATTCACAACAGCTAAAATAGCAATCAAGTTCTCAAACCAGGAACATATATATGAAGAACCCTTTCAAAAAACATAGAAATGTCATAAAGAACATGAAAGTAGTGAAAAACTGCTATTGTTTCAGAAGACAAGGGCAATGCCGCTTGCTAGCAAATCATCAGACAAAACTTTGTTGGCAGCCTCCGATGGATGAACACTATCCATCCCAGAATACATACTCTGATGCATTTGCACACGTCCCCACGGACTCCGAATTGCATAGAATCGATGTTTCTACCAAATCCAGTTCCACAACATGCCTTCCTTGCTTCAAAAACCTCGCAATTCAATTTTTTTATTACTGGTGAATTTTTTAATCCTGGCATAGAAGACTTGCATTTGAGAGGACTAGAGAGGAGATTAGTCGATGTACGCATAAGTTACTATAGACATCAACGACACCAATTGCACGGGAGAATTCCTACAATGAATAGAGATAACGACATGCTAGATGATGAACCTGAAACAATCAAAAGGTTAGGAAAGGGGCCGGGTGAACACTCGGTTAATCCCCTCCAAAACTTAAGTCAGTCGGTGTTAGAGACATTAACACAATGTTTTTCTCAGTTTAATTTTGCGTACCTTTGTTCAACTTTTTCAGGGGTATTTATACCCTGAACCAATAATGATTAGGGGTTCTGTGAGTCTCATCTCAGCATTTAATGACCGACACTCATATTCAAGTATAATGAGTGCAATCCAATCAAACCCCCTCAAGATTAATCCCCTCGGGAGAATAAATCCGTGTTCGGGGTCCCCCAAGCATTAACCTCCCCTTGCTGATCATTTAAGAGTATCGGCTTAGTGCTTGACACCTACGCTTGAGCGTTAACCACTCAAGAATAAGCACCTCGGGTCTTGCTAAGGATAAAGTATCGGTGTACTGGCAATTAATGCTTTGCAATAATGACAGGCTCCATGGGTCTCGAGGACGCAGAGGTTCATTAATAGATTTATCACAGTCACTCAAGTCATCAATAATGAGCAGTCATGTCCTCTTTAATGTTGAGTTCAATCAGTGTATACTTGGCTCTTTTGGATCATAATTCCTCGGCTCCTTCTCTTGGCGTCCTTTGAGGTCCATAACGGCTATAACTATCCACGTGTCAACTTGGGGCTGCTAAGCTGCCTAAAGTCCTGTCAATTACCCCCCAGCCTCCATTTTCCTTGTGTTGTGGGACAAGTGGCGCATGGAGAGTGGAGGCTTCTTGAGCACGCCTGCGTTTTAAGGGCGATTACTCACACGTTTGGCACTGTATTTTTCAATTTTGCACTTGATGATTTGTCCCTTCGATTCCCGCCCTCGTTGCAGAGTATAAATAGGAGGTTTCTTGGCTAATTGTAGACTTTGGATTCTCAAATTCTCAATCTGCAATCAACTCTCGAGCATTTTCCTTACTCCCCCAAGCTCCTTTTTCGAAGATTTTCCACCTGTAAGTACTTTTCTTCCCACAATCTCTTCTTCATTCTCCCACTCTTGTTCTACATTTCTTTAGGAGGCTCTAATGGCCAACATTCGAAGAACCAGAGAGGTTAGGGAACCAGTTAGGTCCAGTGATGCTGGTAGGTTAAGGAGGATCCAAGTAACTGATGCCAACCTACAAACTTTTAGAAATACTTACGACATTCTCGAGCCCGTTTTCACCTTCGTTTTTGACTCCACCTTCTATAGGAAAGATGTAGGTAGTGTAGAGTTAATGTCATTCCATACAAAGGTCATTATGGAAGAGGGGCTTAGGTTTCCTCTTCCCCCACTCCTCTTGAGATTCCTTATGAAACTCAAGTTTTTCCCTCTTCAATGTTGTATTAGTTTGTTTAGGATACTGATAGGCATAGTTTCCCTGAATGGTCGGCTGGGGGTGAACTTGGGAGTAGATGAGATTCTGTTCTGCTACGACTTGAAGTTAGTCAGCGGTGACAAATACTATCTACAAGCCCGAAAAACCTCCACGTACCTGGTTACACATATGCCCCACTCAGATAAGGGGTATACTTGGGACATCATCATGCTTGGTGGCAAATGGGATAAAGATAACAGGCCCGAGTATGATGGCCTCTTCTACCCCAAGGTGCCGACAGAACCAGGTGGGCATTACACCAACTTTGCCATCCTTCGGCACTTTTGTCTTCTAACTTCTATTTTCTTCTCTTTTGTAGACGAATATAAGGGGGATGCCGCCCAACCTCTAAAGTCCGATGTAGCTTTTGAGGACTTCATCACAATCTGGTCCCACAACCCAACGAATCCATTTGCTCGAGCAGTCCACGTATTGCTCAGCTACCGTCCCGGCTACACCAGGTTTTCATAGATCCCACCGCCGTTCGATCTTTCAATATGGGAGAATAACTTTTCTAAGGAAGAGCAAGAGGGACTTGAAGTCGATCCAGATTGAGACTCCGAATCCACACCTCCCCCTCCAGATGAGATTTTCAACATTCCCTCAATCATAGTGGATAGCTTGGAAGCTGTTTCCATGGCAAGGAGAGCGAGGCTTTCAAGAGCAAGTGAGCCATCTAGCGCCACGCCAATCATCATACCTCTACTTCCTCCATTGCTCCAATAACCACCACTATTACCACAACTGCAATGGCAATAACAACAACCTCAAGATCCAATGGTCCCTCGGAGGGACCAGCACCAACGCCAGCGCCAAGGTATTCCCTCGGATAGGACTGACGAGCGAAAGAGGGATCACAGTAGTCGGGAGCCCGAGCCCTCCACTGAGCGTTGAGTTAAACAGTGTCATGACACTCCCACGCCCTCTACTCATGCCGAATGGGCACCATGAGCTGTTACCAGGAGGGGCCATACTGTCATAGAGTTTGACTTCGTAATCCACTCTCCTGACGTCGCCCTGGCCTTTAGTGGGAGTCTTCATTTTGGGGCCGACATGGCCATCCTGGAGGATTACGGGGATAATCGGCTCCTCTAAAAGGGGATTCAACACAACTTAGTGGTAAGTAAGCCGTGTTCCTTTCTTCCCTTCAATTCTTTTTGATCACTTTGCCTTTTTTGACTTTTGTTCTTCTTTTTCAGGCTTGCCAGCAGACGGGGGTCATCATCGATCGCTTTTGGGTGTACAAGAGCAGAGTTGATTAGGCCTGGGCCGAGCTGGCCCAAAAAGATGCCCACATTCTATAAGTGGAAATGACGGTCGACGACCAAACCAGACACATTACTGACCTGATCCACAAAGCTAAGGCTTTCACTACCGAGCTGAAAAAAACCAAGGAAGCCAAGGCCGAGGCGACAAGGAGGATGGAGGAGGCCGAGCTGAAGGTCTCCTTCGCCGAGGCAAAGCTACTATAAGCCAAGGCAAATTGTGTTGCTTTAACTTCAAAGGTGGAGGCCGTAGAGGGAGAAAGGGTCAGGGAGGCTAAGAGGGTCAACAAGGCTTGTATAGACTTGTACCATCGGTACCAAGACTAGTTCGTACTAGCCTTCAATGAGGGAAATAAAAGGGCGTTCAAGCTAGGTTGGGACGAGGCCCTCCATACTGTTGGGGTTGAGGTTGGCTCAGATTTCTTTGCAATGCATAGCCTTCTCGGTGAATTCGATGCCGTGGATGCCCCAACTGGGCAGCCAAGCGCCGAACCTACTCTAGAAGGGCCAACAGAAGAAGTGGGGGAGACAATTGCTAACAACGTGCCGATCACTCTTGGTGATGGGTCTAACCAAATATCCCCCCTTCGACTTCCTTCTCTATCTCTCCCAAGCCACACTGGCGATCTCCTAGGTCCCGGCATTGGGGAACTCGACAAAATACTTGGCGTTGGTGGAGGCTCTTTCTAACGGCATCAGGCAAGACTTGGCGGTGATGAGCTCGGCGAAAACCAGGGCAAGCCAGTTGACCCCGAAGGCCAAAGAAACATTTAGCATTTTTTCCTTTTGCTCTTTTGTCAATTCAATTGTAGCATCTTCTTTTCATTGCATGCTTAGGGGACGCACATCGCTTTTTTCTTTAATCAATGAAACTTTTATTTTCTTCAATATGATCTTCCTTTACTTCGTAATTTTATTTCATTCTGTTGAACTGTGTTGTTAATCTTCAAACCTCTAGGTTAGAAAAGCTTCGAAAATACGTGTTAGGGACTTGCCCTCCTTGGGCCTATTCCGTAAAGGTCGTGACTGAGGTTCTTTTCGAGGGTGGTGCTCCAAGGGTGGAGGCCTACCCCTTTTGGGGTCGTGTCGCTAACGACTGAGCGCTAGGCTCGTGTTGAATCTTTTTGAGGGTGGTGCTCTTAGATTGGAGGCCTACCTTTCTCGGGGTCGTGCCCCTAATGATCGAGTGTTACGCTCGTGTTGAATCTTTTTGATGGCGGTGCTCCAAGAGTGGAGGCTTACCCTTCTTAGGGTTGTGCCCTTAACAACCGAGCGCTAGGCTCGTGTTGAATATTTTCGAGGGTGGTGCTTTGAGGGTGGAGGTTTACCCCTCTCGGGGTTGTGCCCCTAATGACTGAGCGCTAGACTCGTGTTGAATATTTTCAAGGACGGTGCTCCTAGGGTGGAGGCTTAACCCTCTCGGGGCTGTGCCTCTAATGATCGAGTGCTAGACTCGTATTAAACCTTTTCGAGGGTGGTGCTTAAAGGGTGGAGGCTTACCCTTCTCGGGGCTGTGCCCCTAACGACTGAGTGCTAAGCTCGTTTTGAATCTTTGAGATCTGACACTCAAGAATCAACTTAGTAATAATATCTCTTTAAATTTGATACATTCCCAGGTCGACTTACATCCTTGTCCTTTATGTCTTGTAGTCGATATGCCCCTGTGCCCCCCTACGACAACAATTTTGTTAAGACCTTCTCAATTAGGGCCAAGCTTCCTATCGGTGAGCTCCTGAGTATTGCTAGTGACCTTGCGCAGCACTAGGTCCCTACTTGAAAATTCCTCGTTCGGACCTTCTTTTGATGTTGCCTTGATAACTCTCCTTGGTATTTTTCTAGCTTGATAGATATCAGTTCTCTTCTTTCTTTGGCTAAATCAAGATCCTTAGCTAGTGTCTGATCATTATTTCCTGACTCAAAGACTTGACTTTGTATGGTTGGGAGCCCCACCTCCAAAGGAATGACAGTTTCGACTCCATATGTCATAGCGTAGGGCGTTTTTCCTGTAGAGGTCCTCGGGGTAGTCCTATATGCCCACAACACATTGAGTAACTCCTCGGTCCACCTAACCTTAGCCTTTTCCAACCTCTTCTTGATTCCAGCCAAGACAATCTTATTCGAAACCTCCACTTGTCCATTACATTATGGATATGCCGGAGTGGAATAATAGTTGCATATTCCAAAACCCGAGCAGAACTCTTTGACTGGACCACTGTTAAATTGAGTATCATTGTTCGAGACGATGGCCCAAGGGATGCCAAACTGTGTAATAATGTTTTGTCATACAAACTTCTTTGTTTTGACGTTTCGAATACGGCTCAAAGGCTCGACTTCAATCCACTTTGTGAAATAGTCAGTAACAACTATGAGGAATTTCTTGCCCAAAAAGACCCTTGGGAGAGGCCCTACTATATCCATGCCCCATTGAGAGAACGACCAAGGACTTGTCAGTGGATTTAGGTCTCCCGCCGATTGTCGGATGATGGAAGCAAACTTCTGACACTTATCACATTTTCGAACATAGCTCTTGGCATCCTTCTGCATGTACAACCACTAATACCCTTGAGACATCGCTCAGTGTGCGAGAGATCTTCCTCCTCTGTGACTCCCACATACGCTCTCATGAACCTTATAGAGCACAAGTTCCACCTTATCCTTGGGGACACAAAGTAAATAAGGCCCTAAAAAGGATCTTTTGTATAACTTGTGATCGGGGGACATCTAGAATTTGAGAGCTTTTAGTTTGATATTCCTAGCTTCTTTAACCTCCTCAGGGAGTACTCCCTCCTTGGCGCCTATATCTTCTATGCTCGGACTTTACAAGTAATCAATTGTAATGCGCCATGTTACCTCCAAAGCCAAAGTTGAGGCTAGGTAGGCTAGTGCGTTGGCATGGCTGTTATAGTCCCTTAAAATTTGGGATACTTCCATCTTCTAGAACCTCTCCATCCTTAACTTTTTTCTATGGTGCTATGCCTTCATTTTGTCATCTTGATCTTTAAAGTTCCCATTGATTTGGTTTACCACCAATTGGGAGTCATAGAAAATATGGAGGTGTCTAACCCCGACTGAGTATGCCACATTGAGTTCAGCCAATAGCGACTCGTACTCAGCCTCATTATTAGATACTTTGAATTCAAGTCTTATAGCTCATTCCATTGTGAATCCTCCAGAATTGGCCAAGACTGCACCTACTCCTACCCCCTTGCATTCGTAATTGGCCAAAACTCTAAACGTCATTGTTTTCAAAAGTTAGATCCCTTTCAGGTGGAGGCTCGGATGCAGAGAATTCGGCAATAAAATTAGCAAGGATCTACCCCTTGATCGAAGTGCGAGGCTTGTAGCATATCTCGAACTCCCCTTGTGACACCCCAGGATCCGGTGTCTGTAATTATCCGATTAATCATCCATCAATCTGCGGAATACCCATGGTAATTCGATACCACGTCGTTATGTCCCATTTGCTGGGTCCATAACTTAACAAAATTTGAGCAGAGTTTCCTTTGTACGAGGAACTCTAACCAAAACATAACATGTACAACATTGAACACATCGAGTCTATCCATCTATTCACAATTGTATAGTATCGAATACTACTATACTCATCATCATTAGGTACATTCATTCATAAAAGAATAAATGTTCCAAAAAAGTCTCATATACATGCCTTTTTAATATAAAAAAAGTTTTTGTTTACAAAAAATTATATAAGACCAAAATAAACATATCCAAGGAACTGAAAAGTCAAAATAAGAGCCACAGACCGGCTCTGTCATCAAAGCAGGCTCATGGCCTCACCTTCGGTGGACACTTAGGTGATACCTGAAAAATATTCCCATAAAGGGTGAGACAACACTCAATAGAGTAACTCCTATAGAGAATACCTCTCAATCCAAATGTATATGAAATGTCACATGGAACAATAATTTCATGTATTCATTCAAATATGTCTATTATGAACAAAATCATAAATCATGTCATGCCATGAGATGAGACTCACGCAATCAATACCAACACCGAGCTCCATCCTGAGCTCCCACAACACATGCAATGTTATACGTATATATTCGGGCATTCCAAGCCCTCGTCATTGGTGTTATGTACATTCAATGACTAATTAATTCATTTTCTTGTGTCTTTGTGGGGATATGATTTATGGTATTACACCAATGAGACACCAACCATCAATGGATTCTTAGGACATTCCACCTACGGCTCCGTTTTGACCGTTACACTTTTATGAAATTTCACTGTCGAAAAGTACATAAACCAAGTAAGCAGGTCTTGCACTTGAGGGAGAATCTAGCCCTTCTTGCTATTTTCGACACGTTTATCCATTTAATTTTTTGTGTGACTCAGTCGGACTTTGGTGCGACTTTTTCGAGTCCACAATCAACCATCTATGTGGTGATTGATTTCAAATCATGTACACACTTCCACTCATGTCAATGTCCATGAATGTAATGCAACCCATGCATAATGCAATTCAATGTGCAATTGCCTTTGATATTATTTACAATGTCCATTACATAAAAAATGTAATATAATGATGTTTTTAATATGACAACATGTTTATTAATTCTATAAACATAAACACAAGTCCACCACAATAATCATACGCTAAATAATCATTTAACATACATATTATTATATAATCACATAACAAGTTAATAATTTTATTAAACTTGATATGTCATTTAAAATATAAAATAATGCTAACGTACAATTAACTTGCTTTAAACCACTAACATTAACTTACACCAAGTTAATCATAGTAGGATTTTACTAATCACAAGATTAATTATAAATCTTATATTTGACCCATTAGTTACACTAGTCAAGACATAACATGTGATATACACTTATAACTTATCCATTTTATATGCCATATTTTATGTTGAAATTAAATCTAAATAGGGTGAACGCTACGTCTCGTAGCGTGAGGTCACATACTGGAACTCCGAGGAAGCCCAAATTTATCTTCCCAAACCTTAGGCCTAGATTATCATCTTTGATATTTGTTTAGAGAAAAATATAATATTTGGTGTGGTTGCGTAGCTCTCGCTGAGTAGAGCAACTTTAGTTCTTGACCTGAAACGATTAAACGGTCTAATTTTCGTAGATCTGAGGAAGAAGAAAAGAGAAAAATAAAAAAAAACACTCACTTTTCTCTCTCTAATTTTCTGTCTCACCGTCTCTGGAGAACAAAGCAAAAAGTAGAAGACAAAGTCTTCCACTTATATATATATAGTATAAGTTTATTTTTTTTTTAGAAATTTATATTTTTGACCCATAATTTAACAATTAATTATTATTTTACACATTTAATTAAGATTTTTAATAATAACAATAATAAATTTTCTTTTTCGGGTTTTACATTCTCTCCCCTTAAGGGAATTCCATCCCGGAATTATACTCACATGCACATGCAAAAAGTCATTAAAGACTCTATGACTATAAGAGATGTTCCTCCATCCTCGAACAGAAATGGATAGGTAGCTCGGATAATGTCATCACGCTCTCATGTCGCCTCCTCCACTCCATGATGCTGCCACAGCACATTTACCAACCTCACAGTCTTGCCACCCAAAACCTGCTCTCGGTTGTCCATGATACGCATCGGTCCCTCCTCGAAGATCTCGTCTACATCAACCACTAGCTCACCCCAATCCACCACATGTAGGATCTGGAGTGTACTTTCGGAGTATAGAAACATAGAACACCGGGTGAACACTAGATAGATTTGACGATAATGCCAACCAATAAGCGACTGTACCAACCCTCTCAAGTATCTCGAAGGGCCTGATATACCTCGGCGACAACTTTTCTTACTTTTCGAACCTGACCACTCCCCTCTTAGGCATCACCTTCAAGAAGACATGATTTCTGACCTCAAACTCCAGAGGTCATCGCTTTTCTGTTGGTGTTGCTCTTTTGTCGACTCTGAGCCATGAGAAGACGTTTCTGTATCAAGTCCACCTTCTCCGAAATGTCTTTAATCAAATTCGGGCTCGTAGAAGGTCTCTCTCTAACCTCCGTCTAACAAATCAGAGAACAACATGACCTCCCATAAAGTGCCTTATAGGGTACCATTTGTATACTCGCCTGATAATTATTATTGTAGGCGAACTCTACTAATGATAAGTGCTCTTCCAGTCACCCTTGAGAGCAAGGACGCATGCCTGCAATATATCCTTTAAAGTCTGGATGGTCCTCTCTGACTGACCATCCATCTGAGAATGAAAAGTGGTACTCATCATCAACTGGGTCCCCATGGCCCGCTGAAAACTCTCCCAAAAATGGGCGGTGAACCTAGAGTCCCGATCTGATACTATAGATACAGGCACCCCATGTAATCGAACTATCTCATGTATATACAGTCTACAGAAATCCTCTAGTGTGAAGGTCATTTGTACTGCCAAAAAGTGTGCCGACTTCGTAAATCGGTCTACTATCACCCACACCGCGTCATGTCCCCGCGATGTCCATGGTAAATGGGTCACAAAATCCATCGTGATGTGCTCCCACTTCCACTTAGCCACCACTAAAGGTTGGAGTAACTCTGCTGGTCTCTGGTGTTCAGCCTTGACCTGCTGACATGTGAGACATCGACTAACAAAATCTCCAACGTGTTTCTTCATCCTACTCCAATAGTACTGGCGACAAAGATCACGGTACATCTTTGTGCCACCTGGATGCATAGCAAAATGGGAGCAATAAAATTTCCTAAGGATCTCCTTTCTCAGATCCGCAGACTGGAGAACCACAACTCTTCCTTTGAACCAAAGACTACCATCTGCGTGAATAGTCCAAATCTCGTCACCTGTACCTGGTCCCTGATAGACAATATCTTAGTATCCTGTCCCTGGGACTCGATCACTCTGCTCAGTAGGGAAGGCGTAGCCACTAGACTTCTCAAAGTGCTATGAGTCTGATCCCTGTAATATAGCCCGAAATGTCCCACAGTCTCTAGCATCAGCCATTCCTAGGAAGCTATACTGGTCAACACTCCCTGTGACTTCCGACTTAGTGCATCAGCTACCACATTTGCCTTACTGGGATGGTAATACAAATTGAAATCATAATCCTCTAGGTCCCGTTGTATGAAGATATACTTTAGACTTTTATGGTCTGAAAATATCTCAAACTACTCTTCATATAGATAGTGTTGCCATGCTTTCAAGGCAAAGACAATAGTCGTTAGCTCCAAGTCATGCGTGGGGTAATTCTGCTCATGGCTTTTCAACTACCGAGAACTATAAGTTACCACCCTCCCTGACTGCATCAAAACACAACCAAGTTCGTCCTTGGAGGCATCACAATACACTGTGTACATCTGTCCCCTCTCCGAAATTATCAAAATCAGAGCTAAAGTAAGCCTCTTCTTTAACTCTTAGAATACCCTCTCACACGATTTATCCCACTGGAACTTGACATCCTTCCGGATCAACCTGGTCATAGGTGCGGTTAGTCGGGAGAAGTCCTCGATGAACCTCCGGTAGTACCCTGTCAATCCCAAAAAATTGCGTATCTCGAAAACTGACTCTGGCCTCTCCCAACTCATAACTGCCTCAACCTTCTCCAGGTCGACTGACACACCCAAAGCTGAAATCATGTGTCCCAGAAATTTTACCTCCGTCAGCCAAAATTCGCACTTGCTAAACTTGGTATACAATTGATGGTCCCTCAACGTTTGTAGCACGATCCTCAAGTAACCCTCATGCTCCTCCTCAGACTTAGAGTAGATTAGTATGTCATCAACAAAAATCACGAAAAATTGATCTAAGTAGGGTTAGAACACCCTTTGCATGAGATCCATGAATGCCGCCAGGTCATTCGTCAATCCGAATGACATCACAATAAACTCAAAATGCCCACAACACGTTCGAAATGTCGTCTTTGGAATGTCGGCATCCCTAATCCTTAACTAATGGTACCCCGTGCGCAAATCTATCTTGGAGTAGACCCGTGCCCCTCTCAGCTGGTCAAACAAGTCATCAATACGCCGCAAAAGGTACCTATTCTTGATAGTGACCCTGTTCAACTGTCGGTAGTCAATGCAAAGCCTAAGTGTCCTGTCCCTTTTCTTGGCAAATAGCATCGGAGCACCCCAAGGTGAAATACTCGGCCTAATAAAGCCTCTGTCCAATAACTCTTGTAACTGGACCGTAAGCTCCTACAACTCCACTGGTGCCATCCTATGTGGTGTCATAGAAATATGGGATGCATCGGGCTGTAACTCTATGGTAAAGTTTACATCCCGATGCAGTGGCAATCTCAGTAACTCATCTCGGAAGACGTTTGTATAGTCACACATGACTCAAGGCAGACCCAACTCATGTCTCACTTCGTCCTCTAGTGTAAAGCTAGCAAGCCAACCTATCAACTTTTCGTAACATCGGGAGTCATATACGACATGGGATAAAATATTGTGCTTCTCCCCCTGAAACTTGAAATAAACCCCGTCTGAAGTGTAGGCTGTAACCCTCTTGTGCTCACAATCAATGACGACCTTATGTGCCACCAACCAATCCATCCCGAATATGACATCGAACTTCGTCATCTCGATTACCCTAAGATCAACGGTAAGCTGGGTTACTTTGATCTCCAACTCACAACCCCGACATATCTTTTCAATACAAACTCTGTCTCCCAGGGATGAACTCACATACATGGGCACTTCTAGAGTCTCGACCTCTAAGCCAAAGTCTCGTAGGCATGATGTAGCAATAAAAAAATGTAATGCACCAGAATCAAATAATACTCTAGTCCATAATCTAGAGAGAAGAAATATACCCTGAATTATCAACTGATCTGCCGATAAAGTCTGTGGTGTGATGGCAAAGACTCGTCCCTGGGTCCCTGAAGTCCCTACCTGAAAGCTCTGACCCCAACCTCGGCCCATGCCCTAGCCCATCTGACCTGACTGTGGAGTCCCTGCTCTTGAAGTGGTAGGGGTCTGTGCTGCACCCTGAAACTGGAACTGATTTTCCTAGCCCTTGGTGGGGTAGGAAGGAATGAAGTAGGTCTGTGGATGCCCCATTGATGACTGGGATTGAGATTCCTTGTAGTTCTGAGATCCCTGCCTCTAAGGACATTTTTTCTTCAAGTGACATGGTTGGTGGCAATAGTAACATGTCTGTGGGCCTCCTTGTTGTGTGCCCCTAGAATTCTTCCCGCTTTTCGAAGATTGATCATGCCCTTGGCCTTGGTCCTGATAGCCTCGGCCCTATCCCTATGATCCCTATGGGATAGAAATCCTCTGTCTCTTCCCCAAGCTAGTAGTGGAGGACTGTCCCTCATTCTTCCTGTTCTTTGATCTGGCTTCTCTAATACTCTTGGCATCTTCCACCTCTCTCTCTGTAGCTATGACTGTCTCAACCATCTCATCAAAATCGTGCAACCTGTGGCCAACAATCTTATCACGGATGGATAGTTTTAGTCCATTCTCAAACCTCTACACCTTGGCCAAATCTGTGGCCACGTAGTCATCTGCAAAATGTGTCAATTCTATGAACTTGGCCATGTACTGCATAATCGTCATTGTTCCTTGCTTCAAGTTTAGAAATTCCTAGGCTTTGACTTCCTGAACAGTTGGTGGGAAATACTTCTTCATGAAGAGCTCTTGAAACTCTTCCCATGTCATTCTCCCGATGTCTATCGGCTTTGCCCATGTCCACCATTGATGAGCTTTTCCCTCAAACTAGAAAGTGGCCAACCGTATCTTAGTAGTGTCAGATGTAATCTCCATTGTCTTTAAAATTTTGTCCACCTGTTGGAACCAGTTGTCAGCTACCATCGGATCCCCTCCTCCTACAAAAGTCGGTGGGTTACTTCTGGAGGTTGTTCGAGCCTCCTTGGCCTACATTCGCACTAGTTTGCAAAAAGATAGCAGTTATTGTACCCATAGCCTCCATAAAAGCTTGTTGATCAAAAGCCGGTGGTGGTGGTTGGTTATTTTGTCCACTCCGACGTTCTCTTCCTCTAGTTGTCATCCACACACACATAAGATAACAATAAACCAATAACTTAGTATCTCAAAGTTAGGGATCAAAAGTTAAAATTGTAGAATATATACCTACCGGTAGACGTCCAAACAGTAGGCTTACACATCTTTTTCCTTCCCGACTCTAAAGTTATGTTTTCTAGCTGTAGTGTCTAATTCTTATATACATTTAATCATGCATATAATTTCATAACACATAGCACATAATATTTAATATATTTCACATGCAATGTGCAATGGATGCAATGGCCTAGACCCATGCTTCGCAAGCTCTAGGTAAATTGAGAACCTAAGCTCTGATACCAAGCTGTGACAACCCAGGATCCGGGTGTTTGTAATTACCCAATTGATCGTCCATCAACTTGCGAAATACCCATGGTAATTCGATTCCACGCTGTTTTGCCCCATTTATCAGGTCCATAACTTAACAAAATTTGAGTAGAGTCTTCTTTGTACGAGGAGCTCTACCCAAAACGCAACTTGTACAACATTGACCACACCGGGTTTATCCATCCATTCATAATTGTATAGTATCGAATACTACCATAATCATCATCATTAAGTATATTTATTCATAAAAGAATAAATGTCCCAAAAGAGTCCTATATACATGCCTTTTTAATATAAAAAAGTTTTTGTTTACAAAAAATTATGCAAGACCAAAATAAACATATACAAGGGATTGCAAAGTCAAAATAAGAGCCACAGACTGACTCTGTCGTCAAAGCAGGCCCATGACCTCGCCTTCAATGGATGCCTGGGTGATACCTGAAAAATGTTCCTATAAAAGGTGAGTCAACACTCAATAGGATAACTCCTATAGAGAATACATCTCAACCCAAATGTATATGAAATGTCACATGGAACAATTATTTCATGCATTCATTCAAATATGTCTATTATGAACAAATGTCATATATCATGTCATGCCATGAGATGAAACTCATGCAAGCAATACCAACACCGAGCCCCATCCTGAGCTCCCACAACACATGCAATGTCATGCGTATATATTCGGGCATTCCAAGCCCCCGTCATTGGTGTTATGTACACTCAATAACTAATTAATTTATTTTTTTGTGTTTTGTAGGCAGATAATTTATGGTATTACACCAATGGGACACCAACTATCAACAGATTCTCAGCACATCCCACCTATGGCTCCGTTTTGGCCGTTACACTTTTCTGGAATTTCACCACCGAAAAGTGTATAAACCAAGTAAGCAGGTCTTACACCCGAGGGAGAATCTAACTCTTCTTGCTATCTCCAACAATTTATCCATTTAATTTTTCGTGTGACTCAGCTGGACTTTGGTGCGACTTTTTTGAGCCCACAATCAACCATCTATGTTAATTGGTGATTGATTTCAAATCATGTACACACTTCCACTCATGTCAATGTCCATGAATGTAATGCAACCCATGCATAATGCAATTCAATGTGCAATTGCCTTTGATATTATTTACAATGTCCATTACATAAAAAATGTAATATAATGATATTTTCAATATGACAACATGTTTAATAATTCTATAAACATAAACACAAGTCCACCACAATAATCATATGCTAAATAATCATTTAACATACATATTATTATATAATCCAATAACAAGTTAATAATTTTATTAAACTTGATATGCCATTTAAAATATAAAATAATGCTAATGTACAATTAACATGCTTTAAACCATTAACATTAACTTACACCAAGTTAATTATAGTAGGATTTTACTAATTACAAGATTAATTATAAATCTTATATTTGACCCATTAGTTACACTAGTCAAGACCTAACATGTGATATACACCCATAGCTTATCCATTTCATATGTCATATTTTATGTTGAAATTAAATCTAAATAGGGTAAACCCTACCTCTCGTAGCATGAGGTCACGTACTGGAACTCCGAGGAAGCACAAATTTATCTTTCCAAACCTTAGGCCTAGATTATCGTCTTTGATATTTGTTTAGAGAAAAATATAATATTTGGTGTGGTTGCGTAGCTCTCGCTGAGTAGAGCAACTTTAGTTCTTCATCTGAAACGATTAAACGGTCCAATCTTCGTAGATCTGAGGAAGAAGAAAAGAGAAAAATAAAAAAAAATACTCATTTTTCTCTCTCTCATTTTCTGTCTCACCGTCTCTGGAGAACAAAGCAAAAAGTAGAAGACAAAGTCTTCCACTTATATATATATATATAGTATAAGTTTTTTTTTTTTTAGAAATTTATATTTTTGACCCGCAATTTAACAATTAATTATTATTTTACACATTTAATTAAGTTTTTTAATAATAATAATAATTTTTTTTTCGGGTTTTACACCCCTAGCTCCACTGCCCATTTAGCAACTTGTTCAAATATGTCAGCTTTATGAAGTATTGATTTAAGGGGCCGATCGATCAATACTTCAATGGGATGAGTCTGAAAATAATGTTTGAGCTTCCTTGTCGAGATCACTAGAGCTAGTATAAACTTCTCCATCAACAAGTATCGGGTTTAGGCATCAAACAAGGTCTTGCTTACAAAGTAGATAGGTCTCTACACCCTATCATGCTCTCTTACTAGAGCCCCATTAACTGCTCATTCCGAGACAGATAAGAAGAGTTTTAACACTTCACCCGCTGCCCGAACAGATAAGGTTAGGGGTACCTAAGATACTCTTTAATCCCCTCAAGTGTTCGATCACATTCCTTACCCTACGTACCTCTTGCCACCCCTTTGAGGATGGCTAAGAATGGTTTACACCTGTCCGAAGACTTGGAGATGAACCGGTTGAGGGCAGCTAGCATTCTGGTCAATTTTTGAATATTTTTGGTAGTCTTCGGCGCCTGGATACTCTGCACGGCCTGTATCTGCTCGGGGTTGGCCTCTATGCCCCTATGGGTGACCAAGTACCCTAAAAATTTGCTTGAGCTCATCTCAAAAGCACACTTCGAGGAATTGAGCTTCAGGTCGTATCTCTAGAGCACGGCGAAGGCGGTTCCGAGATCCCGGAGATGGTCAGACCTCTTTCTACTCTTAACTAACATGTCATCAATATACACCTCCATAATGACTCCGAGTTGTTGATTAAACATCTTGTTCATCAAGCGTTGATAAGTGAAACCAACATTCTTCAATCTGAATGGCATCACTATGCAACAATATATCCCATAGGGTGTGATGAACGCCGCCTTCTCGTGATCCGATTCATGCAAGAAAATTTGATGATAACCTGCTCGAGCGTCCATAAAGAAGATACGTTCATGACCCGCGGTCGCATCAACAAGCTGATTAACCTTTGGTAGTGGATACTTATCTTTGGGACATGTCTTATTCAAGTCCGTGAAATCCATGCAAATTCGTCATTTTTTGTCCTTCTTCTTTGCGCATATCGTGTTTGACAACCACTCGGAGAACTGGACTTCCCTGATGGACCCCGCCTCGAGTAACTTGTCTACCTCTTCATCCACTGTCTATGCGTGATGGGGTGTCGTCCTCTGAGCATTCTGTTTCACGGGTTTGAAGGTTGTGTCCACATGAAGCCGATGACATATCACTCTTGGGATTTATTCCTATCATTTTGACTTGGGTCCACGCAAAGACATTTGCATTCTAACAAAGGAAGATTATCATGTCAGACTTCTCGGTGCCGCCTAATGAAGCCCCTATTAAAAAGAACCTCTCCTTGTCCTTGGGACTCGGAAGGATCTTGACCAGAGCCTCCGTAGATCCATCTGTCGGATCCATAATTGGGTCATCCATACTAGGTTGACCAAACTATGATTGTTATTTAGCCAACATTGTCTCGGGGTCATGATCTTGGGCTCGGACATTGAACCTGGTTATTACTGCGAAGTAAAAATAGCTTTTTGATGAAGCTTGATAGCCACGAATCTCCATGACACCCTTTGGGGTGGAAAACTTTATCTCCTGATGTTAGGATGAATGCACTGCCTTCATTGCATGTAACCATATCCTACCCATGATGGCACTATATGGAGAATCAGAGTCTATCACCACGAATTCTACTGGGATGGTAATGACCCTGGTAGTAACCATGAAAGTAATTTTGTTGAGGGAGGTGCATGAACCATTAAAACCCACGAGGGGGTCTTTATTGGTTTCAAGTCTTTATGGGTGAACTCCATCTTGCGAAAGAGGCTATCATACATGACCTTAGACAACTGCTCGAGTCCACCGGGATCCTCTTGATAACAAACTTGTCGATCCAAAGGGTGATTACCAAAGTGTCTTCACGTGGGAGTACTAGCTCACCAAGGTCGACATCGGAGAAGTGGATAATCTCGGCATCGAGCCGAGGTCTCTTAGATGATTGGCCCCCATACTTGTTTTCCTCCACCTTCATATCTTGCGAGACCCTCTGGAGGTCGGCTCAGAGTGAATAATACATGGGTCTATCAATTGTGCAAGTATGTATTATTTCAATCTCAGTCGCCGCTTCCTGGGATACGTCAACCCCTTCCCTTGCCAAGCCTCTTAAGGACTTGTTATCAATGAACTCTCCGAGGTTTCCTTCTCGAACCAATTGCTCGAGGAAGGACTTGTATACCCTACAATCTTCAGTTAGATGCCTCACATCTCGATGATAAGAACACTGAGATGTCGAGTCCCTAGAGGATGGATCTCCTTGCATCTTTGGGGGCCACTTAAAGAAAAGATCCTTCTTTATCTTGTGCATCATCTTGTAAATGGGTTCTTTGAAGACCTTGTTTACCCCTTGAAAAGACAGTTGGCTCAGAGCCGGGGTGATGCCCCCCTCTGTGCAGACGGTTCTCTATCTCGTTTCTTCGGCAGTAGGGCCCTTTTCTTGGGTATAGTCAACTCTTCCTCTATTCTGGCATACTTGTTTATCTGAGTCATTAAGTCCTTTGTGTCTACCGGAGCTCATTTGGTAAGAGATCGGTGTCTCGGGACAATCCTAGCCAAAATATCGCTGCTGCCATGGCCTCCGAGCATGCCTCAACCTCATTAACCTCTTCCTAGTACTTGATTGTGTACTGCCAAAGGGTCTCTCCACTCCTCTGTTTAAGTGTCAGCAAAGTGCCGATATCTTTCGACCTCTTATTGTTGGTGATAAATCGAGTCACAAAGAGTTTGGTCATTTGTTTCCAAGATCTGATACTCTTAGGGGCCAAACTCTCATACCACTTCATAGTAATGTCTCTTAAGCTCATAGGAAAAACTCGGCATAGTAGCCTTCGGTCGGTGTTGTAAATGGACATCAGTTACTTGTATTATCGCAGATGGCTCTCGGGATCTATTCTCCCATCATAAACCTTGAATCGGGGGACGATGAACTTCTTAGGCATCTCATTCTCCTAGATCACCCAAACAAACGGGAAGATGATTTGCTTATCCTTAGCATTTTCATCCTCCCTGTGGTATGATCTTTGGCGCTTGGCGTCCAAGCATGTTCGGAGGTCCTCTTGGGGCCCAGTTTTTCTAGGCCCCCTGGCAGTGGAATTCGTGTGGGACTCTGTCGTCGCGGTAGCCCCCAACAATTTATGGCGGAGACCCAATGAGAAAGGTCTGCCCTACGCCTATCCCCTTCTGATCTCTCCTCGGGAGCAGGCATTTCACCGCTCCAGGCTAGCGTTTCTCGCCTAGGCGCCTGTGTAAGCTCCTATGCGGGGCATCCAACCTTTTACCCATGGAATCACCCAGGTAAATACCTTTGTCTACGATTGGATGAGAATGTCTGAGAACTGGTCGGTTGTATACACCTTGTAGAGAAGCGGATCAATGTAATAGTTCTGAACAAAGTCACTACTACCACCACTAACAAAGTAGATTGAACCAGAGATTATTGTTGAAGCATTGGCTTTCCCTGCAATCCCCACTAGTTTCTTTTGGTACTCCTTGTAATACAGTTGCTTGCTCATGGTATTGTGCATAAACTCCAAGTCAGATTGTATATCATCCTACATGAGTTATTCATGGATAGGAGGGTAGGATTAGGATACCACAGTGTTACTTTTCAGCATCATATCGAGAGTCACAATTTAATCATGGAGATTGAGTGAGTTTTCGACAAAATAAGATAAATTTGAATTGACCCTATGATCAATTTTGGGATAAATTCGAAATGATCTCATTTTTCTGATACTGTCACCAGATCAAGTCAATTTCACCTGACTCGATATATATTGGGCTTTTTTAATAATAATTTTCGATACAATATAATACCCAACTCGATACATAGTCGTTTGCTTACTTACTTACACATACATAATCTGTTGTACTTCAATATATAGTTTTGCTGTAGGTTCATAGGAACCAGAAGCACCAGAGCCAAAGTTGGCACCAATCAGGGGTGATTTCCTCTGGCTTTCTTGCTAAGATATGGCCATGGGTATGAGATGAAGCCTAGGTTCTCAGCTGAAACATTAAGGAAGAAAACAAACTCATTAGAAAACTAAGACACAGACAAATGTAAAGAGAGAGAGAGAGAGGATACCAGTGAAGTCAGAGGCAAGTTTTCCATTACAGAACCGGCCGGTTGGTTTGTGGGTGACTTCGTCTCTTCCGTAAGGAGGGAAGTTGGCTTTGACAATGGTGTAAATGTAATTGTTGTTGCCCACATAAAAAACAGAGTCTCCAAATATGAACAATGCAGGGACCAGGGGCTGCCCATTGACCACACACAACCCCAGAAATGTAAGAAGAAAGGAAGTCCATGAAAAATTTGAAATGCCCATAATGTGTGTGTTTTGTGTGTGTGTGTGTGTGTGTGTGTGTGTGTGTGTGTGTGTGAGAGAGAGAGAGAGAGAGAGAGAGAGAGAGAGGAGAAGAGGACCATGGAGATGGGCTTGTCAGAGGGACAATTTAAAGGACAGCTTGGAAGATGTTCTTAGTGCCTAATTGGGTGGATGGCTACATCAGAAGAAAATTGGCCCTCTTTAGTTTGTATTTCATAAATTATTTTTCTTTTTTTGAAAATAATTTTTTTAAAAAAAATTTATTTGGCCAATTTTTTTTGTTTTTATTTTTTTAAAATTAAGAAATAAAGGTGAGTAGATTTAAAGAATAAGTTATGACTAGTTTGTATATTTTTAAAAACAAAGGTTGTGTTTGGCTTGATTCTTGAAACCTGTTTTTTATTCTTAAAACTTTATAAACAGTGAAAACTCATTGGATTTGAGTTTTTGTTCTCAAGTTTTCGGAATAAAAGTGAGAATTGGGGCAAAAAAATAAAAAAGAAGTCAAACTTGTTTTTAGCTCTTTATGCTAAAAATTTTTAAAACACAAAAAATAAAACTCTTTAACAAGATCTCCCCTTTAAATCCCCTTAACAGCAAAATTAGTAATAGTATACAGGCATTTTTTTTTTTTTTGTCTGCCTGACTCTCTCTCTTTACTTGGCCTCTCAAATAGAACGAACAGAGAGAGAGAGAGCCAGCGTCTTCTCCAAATTTGTGCACTTTGCCTCTCCAAATCTGAACACACACACACACACACAAAGGTGAGTGCACTCTGAGCACTCTGTCTGCACTTTGCCTCTCCAAATCTGAACGAACATTCTTTCTCTCTTTCGCAACAATTGAAGCTTCATATCTACATAGATCTAGTGCGTCTGTGTGACTGTGTGTGTGTGTGTGTTTGTTTGTCTACGTCTACGTCTTTGTGTGTGGGTGTGTGTATTTTGTGGAGACAGAGAGGGGAAAGAAAGATAGAGGTGAAAATTGTGAGTTTTTTAGATTATTTTTCAAATATTTTTTATAATTTTTTGTTCTTTAAAATTATTTTTAAAAATATATAACCAAACTTATTTTCCAATCTAAAATTTTTAAAAATATTTTTTAATATTCTTCTCAAAAACTATTTTTGAATACTGTTTTTTGAGGTGGAAATTAAACAAGCCTTTTTTCTAAAGTTTTGAAAACATCACGACTACATTTATATTTTCATTATTTTTTGAGTTACTGTTCAAACAAGTTTTACTGTTTTCTATTTCATATAACTATATTTGAAATTATATAACTAAACAAGTTTGGGACAGAAAAAATATTAAAACACATTTTTCTAAAATTTTTTCAAAAAATAATTTTTAAATACTATTTTTTGAGATACAAATCAAATAGGACTTTCATAATTTCCCTCTCACTCATACCAAGGCAACCTAGAAAAAAAAAGAATGAAACCCGTGTTTCAGAAATCTTTTGAAGGTGACTAAGTACCATAAACCAACAACATGTGATAGATTTCAAATAATATATATCTATCTGATAAAATTAATGCAAGCATGCATACAGTCGACAGGTTGAATCTACATGAGAGCTTAGGTTCATTTAGAAACGTTGGGACTACCACTAATCAATAGGAATAATAATTCGGTCAAGTTAGTGACAAAAACTAGCTCATCTTTTCGTTAATGTTGGCGGGAAAGTTGTGTTACATATTTTTCTTTATTTTGTGGTCTGTTATACGGATTGTAATATCATTAAATAATTTTTTATTGATTTTGCTAATGTGGATCAAGGAGAAATGGGGTCTTATAACTCTAAAGGGTAGTTTAAATGGTAATAGGAACGAGCTGTAAAAACAAACATCTTGAGTTTGAACTTGACAATTATTTGGAGTTAAATCATGAGAGATTTATTTCTCATGAATATCCTAGTTTTGGCATAAATGGTCTGTATTTGACTAAATCGAAAAAAAAATTAATTAATGTATATATAAATTGGCCAAAACACCGCGTTGAAGAAAAAAAAAGTGGGGTTTGATTTGTCAAAAGGAGTAAATGACTAAATCACTGCACAAAGAATTGGTGGTTGGTTCCAACTAAAGTTCAAGTGGAGTGTCTTGCTGAACTATTGTTTTGAGCTGTCCTAACTTCAAAGACACCTTCCTTGCCTGTAAGCCACATCCAGAATGTCTATAGTATACATATGATTTGGCTTTGGCACATGTATTTGGACCAAATGGACACTCGGTTTGCTGGACTTTTTATTGCAGCGGAATAAAATACTTACCTCTCATCATGTCGTTCAAATTTTGTAACCTTAAATTCTGAATCACGAGCCTTGTTGATCAAACACTCACAAGAAAAACTAAGCACTCTCACTAATACTTTATGGAGGTGTGGGAAAAAGGTATCCAACTTGGCCTACGTTCAGAATAGACTGGCATTCACAAGTCTTTATTTATAGGCAAGTCAGGAATCTCAATCCTTATCATTCAGATAGATTGACTTTATAAGGTTCTTTCCATCAAGGACTCTGAAACTAATATGCTAACCATAACTAACCTGATAACCACAATCTTATAATGGTTAGATTGACATAATCTCAATTACCTGATTTTAACTCAAAATTATCTGTATAATTTATAAATATAATATTATCATAAAAGTAAATGTGGTATATGGGCCACCTCAAGTCTCCTAATGGAGACGTGCTAACATTCTCCCGCTTGACTTACATGACACATCTTAACTTTTTATTGGTAATTGAAATTAGATATAAAATACGACCAAACAATAATTTATCCAAACTTTATTGAGATACATAACACATGAATCATGGCGATTATGTTCTTAGAACGAACACTTCCTTCCATGTATTACTATGCGTCACTTTCTCAAAACTTTGTGGTATTACACTTTATGAATGACTTTCTATAAGTCATTTCGGGTCCAACGGTCCTCATAGACCTATAGCCCCAACAGACTACAAATCAATCCAAACAGATAACAACAAAGTTTATGTGCACAAATAATCATAATATTCATTCTCTAAAAATAACTGAAATTATTGATAAAATAATCAAAGAACAAGATAGTAAACTTAAACACAAGATGAACTAATAAGTCCCATATAATCCACATGACTTTTATACAATTTAGCCTGCAAACCTTTAGTCATGGGATCTGCTAACATTAGCTCAGTGTTAATATGCTCAATAGCCACCTCATGCTTATTAATATGATCTCTGACAACCAAATATTTAATGTCAATATGTTTACTTCGGCTTCCACTTTTGTTATTTTTAGAGAAGAAAATCACAGCCAAATTGTCATAATAAATCTTTAAGGGTCGGGCAATAGAATCAGCAACCTCCAAGCCCTTGATAAAATTCCTCAACCACAATGCTTGTGATGTAGCTTCATAGGAAGCAATGAATTCTGCTTCCATAATAGACAAAGCGACGATGGTCTGCTTAGTGCTTCTCCAAGATACAGGTCCCCCCGCGAGAAGATAAATGTATCCTGAAGTAGACTTTCTAGTGTCTACACATCCAGCAAAATCTGAGTCCGAATATCCAACCACTTCTAAAATGTAAGTGTACTTGTATGTGAGTCTATAATCCTTGATTTTTTGCAGATACCTCATAACTCTTTTAGCAGCCTTCCAGTGCTCAAAGCCTGGATCACTTTGGTATCCACCTAGCACCCCTACTGCATATTCGATATCAGGTCGTGTGTAGACCTGTGCATACATTAAGCTACCAACATCCGAAGCATAGGGTATGTTTTTCATTTGTTCTCGTTCCAAACTATTTTGTGGACATTGTTCCAAACTGAATTTGTCCCCTTTAATAATGGGTGCTACAATATGAGCACAATTTTTCATTCTAAATCTTTACAAAACCTTTTTAATGTAGGCCTTTTGAGACAATCTTAATGTTCTTTTAGATCTGTCTCTATGAATCTCTATGCCAATGACATAAGAGGCTTCAACCATATCCTTCATTTCAAAGTTTTGGACAAGAAATTTCTTAGTTTCATTTAACAAACCCAAGTCATTACTTGTAAGTAAAATATCATCCACATTTAGGACTAAAATGACATGTTTGCTCCCGCTGACCTTAAGGTATATACATTGATCAACAATATTTTCTGTAAAATCATATGAAGCAATCTCATTGTGAAACTTCAAATACCATTGACAGGAAGCTTGTTTTTGTCCATATATAGATTTTCTCAACTTGCAAACCAAATGACTTTATTTATCTTTAAATCCTTCAAGTTGTGTCATGTATACCTCCTCATCAAGATCCCCATTTAGGAATGTCGTTTTCACTTCTATTTGATGTAGCTCTAAATCGAAATGAGCTACTAGGGCCATGATTATCCTAAATGAATCCTTAGAAACTGGAGAAAAGGTTTCATGATAATCGATGCCTTCCTTTTGAATAAAACCTTTGGCTACAAGTCTGGACTTATATCGTTCCATGTTATCAGACTTACCTCTTTTGGTCTTGTAGATCCATTTACAACCAACAACTGATTGTCTTTTTGGTAACATAACGAGATCCCAAACTTAGTTTTGAGCCGTAGATTTCATCTCTGCTTTCATGGCACCATACCAAAGTGTGGAGTCTTCTCCACTTATAGCCTTTGAAAACGAGTTTAGATCATTCTTAGGCCCAACATCAAAGTCACTAGAAATTGTTGGTTTTCTTGTTCTTGAGGATCTTCTTAATTCTGCAGCTTCATCAACTGTTTGTAGATTTTCAGTTGCAGGCTCTAAGTTGACTTCCTCTTGTAGTGGTGGTTCATAAGTAGTTTGTTTATCAAGGATATTGTTATCAATACCTTGAAAAATAAACAACATATCTCTATTCACATGTGTGGAATCCAAATCCCGTGATTCCTTTCACTCAATATTACGAGGATTACACCAATTGTTGTCAATATCCTCAATGAATTTGGCATTTCAAGCTTCAACAACTCTAGGTGTATTTGAGGGACGGTAAAATTTATACCTTTTGGAGTTTACCGGATAGCTTATGAAGTATCCACTTACTGTCCTAGGGTCCAGTTTCTTTAATTGAGGATTATAAACCCTCACTTCAACTGGACACCCCCATATGTGTAAATGTCTTAAACTTGATTTTCATCCATACCAAATTTCAAAAGGTGTTTTAGGAACAACCTTAGATGGAACCCTGTTCAAGACATACACGGCAGTTTTCAAGGCTTCACTCCATAAGTATATAGGGAGATTAGAATTACTGATCATGTTTTTCACCATGTCTATAAGTGTGTGGTTCCTCCTTTCGGCTACACTATATAGTTGAGCTGTGCTAGGCATTGTATAATGTGCAATAATGCCTTCTTCCACGAGGAACTTAACAAATGGTCCTGACATTTGTCCTTTTTCTGTGTATCTCCCACAATATTTTCCACCCCTGTTTGACCTTACAATTTTGATTACTCTTTCCTTTTATTTCTCGACCTCTATCTTATAGGCCTTAAAGGCATCTAGCGTATCTGCCTTATCATAAAGAATGTAGAGATTCATGTATTTAGTATGGTCATTAATAAACGAGATAAAATATCTCTGACTATTCAGACAAGGCGTAGGAAATGGTCCACAAATGTTAGTGTGTATATCCTGAAGAATTTCAGAACTCCTTTTGGCACCTTTAGTGGTCTTGTTAGTCTGTTTTCCCTTAATGCAGTCTACACAAGTACCAAAATCAGTAAAATCAAGAGTCTGTGAGACTCCCTCATTCACTAACCTTTTAATTCTTTCAATGGAGATGTGTCTCAATCTCCAATGCCATAACTTAGAGGAATTTTCCTTAATAATGTCACGTTTTATGCCAATATCATCACCATGCAAAGTTAACAAATTACTCTCATAAGAGAAATCTAGATCAAATTTATATAAACCATCAACTAAACTACTTGTACCAATAAAGGTACAATTATTGACTAAACTAAAATGAGAGTTTTCAAAAATAAATTTGTTTTCAAAAATAAATTTAAATCCCAAAGGCATAAGCCTTGAGACATAAACCAAATTCCTAGAAAACGATAGAATGTAAAAAGTATTTTCAAGATCTAAATGAAAACCGAATTTTAAAATAAGTCTAAAGGTTCCCACAACTTCCATCTGTGAATGCATCTGGTTTCCTGAATAGATGTTTTGTTCACTTTATTTTGGTTTCCTTAGGCTAAGAAATCCCTGCATGATATTGGCAATGTGAATTGTAGAACCAGAATCAATCCACCATGTATTATTAGGAGCATCAACAAAATGAGATTCATAACACACAAAGATAAAAGAGTACCTTTCTTTTCAAGTCATTTCTTATATTTAGGGCAGTCCTTCTTTATGTGTCCTCTTTTCTTGCAGAAGAAACATCCATCTTTATTGCCATATCACTTTATTGGCACTTTTCCATCCTTCTTCATTTTAGGAGCACCTTTACCCTTCTTAACATTTACCTTAACATGAGTTGCTAGATAAGCACTTTCTAGTTTCTCATGTTTCAATCTCTCTTCCTCTTGAACACACATGGTCAAGAGTTCATTCATAGACCATTTCTCTTTTTGTGTGTTATAAAATATTTTAAATGGTCCATACTCTGTAGGAAGAGAATTGAAAATGAAATGAACCAAGAACGACTCTGAAATCTCTATTTCCAATGACTTAAGTCGAGCAACAATGTCTCTCATCTTCATGATGTGTTCACGTACACCTTTAGAGTTGTTGTGTTTCATACCCAAAAGTTTCTTCATTAGGGCACTGGCGATAGCTTTATAAGAACTTGCAAACTGTTCCTCAATAGCCTTCATGAAGTCCTTTACCTTATCACACTCAGGAATTGACCCCTGAATGCTTATGCTGATGTGGGACTTGATGAGCATTAAACTCAAGCGATTTGATCGCTCCCGTCGATCATATAAAGCTCTCTCATTTGGCGTGCTTGATTCTATGGGGACGGCTGTTTCGTCCACACGCAGCACCAAGTCAATGTCCATGCACCCTAACATTAAGAAGACTTTGTCTTTCTAGTAGGAAAAATTATCACCAGACATGAAAGGAATACGAGACAAATCATTATAAGTAGAAACAACTGCATAACCAAGAAAAGACATACATTATTGCTACGAAATATTAACTATAATCTGAATTAACCAATGTCAAATTCAGTAGCAAAATTTAAACCTTCCTATGGGTAGAGGTCGCAGCATGCATTAAATTTGCTATTACTTTTATAATAAGACTAGCAAATTTTAGAATACTAAGAAGAAAAGAACTCATACCTGTGGGCATAGGGCATCCAATCCTCATAGTACCCAATTCACTATCTTATTCCAACTAAGTATTACAAAATAATTACCTTCCAATGGGGCCAAACAATTACTCATACAAACTTAATTGCAATATGAAGATGCCAACATTTTTTTTTAATCTTTATGTGATCAAAATTTATTAATCACTAATCAACATGACTTAAGATGCTATGGCTCTCATAAATCAATATGAAATCTTTATATGACTTAATTCATGACATAAATAAATCCTTAAATTCATGTTAAATTGTTTCTTAAATATGCTTCTGTCAAATTTAGCATGCATATTCTAGAAGCAGACCTAATTTAAAGGCATGCTAATATTATTAAAAATATCAAAAGTAATTCAATGCAAATAGCTTTAAAGACACAAAAAACCAAAATAACATTTATTGTATAGCACATGCAAATAGTGCTATACAAATCTTCATGACTAAATTCAATCATTTGAGCCTTAAAAGTCACGTTAAAACTACCCAACATTATAAAATAAATGATTCTCAGAATCTGAAAATTAAATCAGATAAATCAAAATTGGGCTATGCACATGAATCATTATTGCTTAAAAGTTGGATCAAATATGAAAAAAATTTACATGCACACAAGGGTTTTAATTAAATCGAACCGTCGAATAATAGTAAAAATTTATCTCAAAAAAAATAACAATAGAAAATTCAAAAAAAAAATATATATATATATATATATATAATTGTTTTTATGATCAATTTATTAAAATAGTAACTAAGATTCAATGGTTACTGTCCATCGGTTAAAGTCCTTTTTTTTTTTTATGCATGAAACATCAAAACACAAGTCTCAAAACTTATATCTAATTTGGTTCCTTTGATCCATTGAAATAGTGCCAACGTACTAAGGATCAAATTTACTGTTCATGCAAGACAAAAAGTATACAAGTTAACATGCTTAATCTTTACCATACATGTTTCTGATCATATAATATGGATACACAATTCCTCATCAGAACAGTAAATTAAAAAAAAAAAAACTCCTATCTTTAGCCAAACGACATAGTAGAAGAATCAGCTCTGATACCAAATGTTAGACCTAAATGGAGAATTACATATCGCAACGGAATAGAATACTTACCTTCCGTCATGTCGTTCAAACCTTGTAACCTTAAATTCTGAATCACAAGCCTTGTTGATCAAACACTCACAAGAAAAACTAAACACTCTCACTAATACTTTATGGAGGTGTGGGAAAAAGATTTCCAACTTGGTTTACGTTCAAAATAGACTGTCTATCCGATGACATTCACATGCCTTTATTTATAGGCAAGTTAGGGACCCCAATCGTTATCATTTAGATAGATTGATTTTATCAAGAACTCTGAAATTAATCTGATAACCACAATCTTATAATGGGTAGATTGACATAATCTCAATTACCAGATTTTGACTCAAAATTATCTGTATAATTTATAAATATAATATTATCATAAAAATCAATGTGGTATGTGGGTCACCTCAAGTCTCCTAATGGAGACGTGCTAACACTCACGTCTTGAGAAATCCATATAAATGGGTATTGGTTTGGATAGCCACCCCATTTTTTTATGGCTGGGGTAGTGTTTAATCTGGTCAAGTTTGTCAAGTTTTAGAATGCTTTAGTTCATCGGCTCAGTTGTGACTAGTAGAGCTTAGATTATTGTTTTAACTTGCCTCAATAGAAGTTTGCTAGAAATTAATTGAATTGAAATCGGGGCAAATTTTGCAACAAAAATTTTAAAAAATGAAACCCTAGAATGTTATTATTAATGCTAAGATATTTAATTTCTCAACATTTTTTTCCTGAGAATTGTATAATCAACCATAAGTCTAACTCTAGATGCTCAAATTTTGTAAAAGGCTATAAGAGAAAAGATGAAGAGAGATATATATATAATCTCAAATTATTTGAAGAATAAGGTTGGCATTACTCATCTTTTGAATACCATTTTGTTTGGTAATAAAATAAAAACTATTTATAGTTAGAAACCTATTTGAACTGAATTAAACCGAATTATTCATTATTTGAAGTCGACTCGTGTATAAAACGAACTTCTTAATCTCATTAAATTCGAACCAAGACGAGCTAGAGTTGCTCAGATCATCTAACACCTTAGCCTTTTGGGAGATTAATTGTTTACCTTCACTGCAGATATGACAATAGCTTTGAACAAAGACATTGCCAAATTGGAGTGGCTAAGTTACCCCTTCAACATATGATTTGGTGGGTGTTAAAATCTTCTGTAGCCTGCTTACGAGTTGATGGTCTGTTTGTCCTAATTCTGTATCAGTACTCAGCTTGGAATGAGTAAGCAAAGGTAGGGTACGGCTCAAAATAAGCTTATTCAATTAAGCCAATTGTCTATCTGTCGGATGATGAAAATTATTAGATGCACAGTGATATTTAAGCCTCTTGCCGTCCTTATCAACATTATAAACAGGACAAGTTAGTCGACCCTTTGCCATAATCTAAGTACAAAGTTGATTATAAGTACAAATTGGTTTAGGGAGTCAAAATAGGAAAAAAGTGTAAATTTACACACCCAAAGTTTGAGTTTTTCATGGACATCATATAAAGATTTAAGAGTTTTTGTGAGTTGGTACTTAATTTATCACTTAATTATGGAAATATACTTAGTACAAAATATTTTGTATAGAAGTATTTTTTTTATGACAAAAATGCCCACAAGATAACAATTATATGGCGCAAAGAGTGGATAAGGAAACAGTCATAAATCATGCAACAATCTCATTAAATTCGGTAACTGCTATATCCCTCAAAATATGAGTTATCAAATTTTTAAAAAAAATCTGCCACAAAATCCTTCAATTTTCAACTTAAAAAAAAAAACACAAACGTTAAAGTATCATTGAATACCGATCTTCCATCTATTCTAAAAACAAAAACCACAAATGTGAAATCCATAATATTGCTTTTAATAAATGGCAGTGCTACGTCACCATGTAACATTGCAAATGACACTGTTGTACATATTTACAAAATAATGAATTATTCATATATGGTAAACCCAAAAGTATAATGGTCTATGAAAGGATGAGAGGAGAACCCTAATAGTGGTACAATTTACATCCCCAATATACAATAGAAATACGTAATATATCATGTTGCATTCTAATATAGCAAGGAACATTCACTCTCATAGACCTATGTATAATTTTTGTCGAACCAAGTAAATAATGCGTCTTTTACTTAATTGTATTTTATTCTCGTCAGTTGTTCGTAATAACGCACATTCACAGCATGGATGTATGTCACAAAGGTCAACCCCATATTGAATTACAATCATCAAGTTTTCCACAATGATTGCGATTTAATAATCAAATTATGGGAAGTTGTTAGAAGCAGGTTAGATAGTTTTGTAAAAAAATTTAAAGATTTGTATATAAAATTTAGAACACCTAAGATTTGTATCATTTAGGTTTAGAACATACCTGTATGAGTCATGATACTCGATCTCCGGATTTCTTTCGTGAAAGGGCAAAGTCTTCTTCTCCTTCTTCAAAGCAATAGGTGGCTCTCAATGAAACAAGTCAAATTACGGTTATGAAGTGGAAAGGGGACTTAGAGTGCTATTTATAATGAAATATAACGAGCTCTCCTATTACGGATCACAATTAGATTAAAACCTACACTTAACCGTCTCAACCACATCAATTTAAAAGATGTAAATAAACCTATCAAAATAGATCTCTTAATAATGTTGAACTCATCTCATTGGACCATACATTCAGCCCGTTTCACAAATTAAAAATTAACTATCAATTAATGGAAGTCTAATACAAGAAAAATTCTGAAATTCCCCACTTGGACAACATTAATTATAGTCATTTAAAAATAAAATAAAATTATATATATATATATATATATGAAAAAACGACTATCGGGCTAATTAAACAAAACTCAATGTGGCCACGATACAAAATAATATGGTCCTGAAACAACATCTAAAACATGATCCGGTCCAATAAAACTACTATTTTCGAACCACGACGGTCTTTACATCCTTTATAGACATATGACCAATCCATGATTACAAAAAATAATAATTCTAATGACATGGATTAAGCTGTGATAGTGTAGTAAGAAAATAAAATCTCAATATGTGATATGATATACATGTTATTTTCATTATCAGTCCTCCAAATGATTTCTTTTTAACAACATGTTTCAATAATAAGGTAGAAAAATCCATTAGCTTCAATCATAAGCTAGAGAAATCCATTAGCTTCAAGCTAGTAAGTCTCTAAACATAAAATCTCAATATTTTCTCAAATGGTATAATTAGAGACATACTTCATTGACAAAATAGTTATACTTAAGACATACATCAAGCCATAAGATTTTGAATAAAATGACTTGTCATAAATTTGTATACATATAACATAGCAAGAATATCATATTAATAATAAGGATAACCATAATGAGTATCAAATATCACATATGGAATTAAATCAATACTAAAATTCTTAACACATAAATAAACTCTCACTAATCAAATACATCAAAAGACCATAAAATGCTCATGTTGTCAACATGTTTCTTAAAAGTTACAGATCTCAGTCCCTTGGTTAAAGGATCAGCAAGCATTGATTCTGTATCAATATGTTCAATCACAATGTCACATTTCTTCACAAGATTCTTAATAAAAAGATATTTAATTTTCATATTTTTAGACTCACTAGAATGTTTGTTGTTCTTTGAGAAAAACACAGCTACACTATTATCACAATAAATTATTAGTGGTCTAGATATGGAATCAACATTCGTACGTCCTGAATAAAATTCCTCAGTTATATAACTTGTGTTGCAGCTCCATAACAAGTTACAAATTTAGCTTGCATAGTGGAATAAGTTGTGAGAGTCTGTTTAACACTCTTTCATGCTATTGCTTCTCCAACTAACATGAAAATATATTTTGAAGTGGATTTTAAATCATTCTGACACTTAGCAAAATTTGAATCTTAGTTACCAATCACCTCAAGACTATCAACTCTCCTATAAACAAGCATATAATTTTTTGTTCTTTGCGAGTATCTCATAACTTTCTTAGCTGTCACCCAATAATCTAATCTTGGTTTAGAATGATATCTGCCAAGAACACTAACTGCAAAAGCAATGTCAGGTCTGGTACAAACTTGTGCATACATTAAACTGTCAACATCACTCGCATAAGGTATATTATTCATAGACTCCTCCTTAAGATCATTCTTGGGGTATTGGCTTAGACTAAATTTATCACCTTTCACTATAGGTACATTCCCAAATTTACAATTATGCATATTAAATATTTCAAGTAAACGATCTATATATGCCTTTTGAGAAAGTCTCAATAATCCAGGACTCATATCCTAATGAATCTTAATGCCTAGCACAAAATATGTTTCCCAAGTTCTTTCATGTCAAATGTTTTGCACAACAATTGTTTACTCTCATAAAATAAGCTCAAATCATTATTTGCAAGCAAAATATCATCAACATAAAGAATAAGAAAAATAAATTTGCTCCCACTAACCTAAGATATATGCATTGATCTATCTTGTTCTTTACAAAATTAAGAGAATTTACTATCTCATCAAATTTCAAGTACCACTAACGAGAAGCCAGTTTGAGACTATAGATAGACTTCTTCAACTTGCATACTAATTGTTTTTTCGCATTCTCCTTAAAACCTTCAAGTTGTATTATATAAACTTTTTTACTAAGCTCACCAATTAGGAAAGTCGTCTTCACATCTATCTAGTAAAGTTCTAGATTAAAATGAGTCACTAATGTCATAATAATCCTGAAAGAATCTTTAGTAGATACGGGTGAGAAAGTTTTATTAAAATCTATATCTTCCCTCTATTATACCCTTTTGCTACCAATCTAACCTTAAATCTTCAATTTTACCTTTGAAGTCCATCTTAGTTTTAAACACCCATTTGCAGCCAATGAGTTTGCATACCTCAAAAAGTTTTACAAGCTCTCACACTTTATTGTGTGTCATAGAATGCATCTCATCTTTCATGGCACCTACCCACATATCAAAATAAGGACAAGTAATAGCATTAAGGTATGTTATAGAATCAACAATATCACCAATATTATAATCTCTTTCTCTAAGGTATACATAATATTTATTAGAAATAACAGGTCTCGTTGGTCATGTAGACCTTCTCAAGAAAATTTCAATAGTAGACTCTAAAGGCTGAGGAGCCTCAATAGGAACAGAAGGATCAATTGTAGAAATAGTAGAATCAACAACTGGAGCAGAAAAATTAACAGAAGCATGTATAATATTCTCTTACACACAGGTAAATGAATATAAATAAATTTATCTTACTCATTTTCACTAATAGGCTGCGAGCAACCAACACCAGCAACATCAAGCTCCAAAAATTTTGTTGTTAAGGACTCATCAATTTTAGTATCACGTGTAGGACAATAGAACCGATATCCTTTCAAATGTTTTGGATAACCTATGAAGAAACAGTGAATAGTTCTATGATCAGTTTTTTTCTCAAAAGGGTTATAGATTTTGATTTCAATAGGACAACCCCAGACTCGAAAATGGTTATGACTTGGTTTTTTTATTAGTTCATAATTCAAAAGGTATTTTTGGAACAGATTTGCAAGGAATTCTATTAAAAATGTATGAATCCATTTTAATGACTTCTTTCCAAAGATAATCAGATAAGTTACACCTACTCATTATGTTCCTCATCATGTCTTTAAAGGTGTGATTACGCATTTCAGTCACATCATTCTGCTCAGAACTACCAGTCATGATATATTAAACAACAATCCCATAATTTTGCAAGTACTTAGTAAACGGTCTCAAATGGTATCCCGACACGTCATGTTTGCCATTATATTCGTCACCACGGTCAGACCTAACAATTTTAATGATTTTCTCTAATTATTTCTCTACCTCAGTCTTAAAAATTTTAAATTTTTCAAGAGTATCAGATTTTTCATTAATGAAATAAATATATTCATAACGAGAGAAATCATCAATAAATGTAATAAAATATTTATTACCACACAAGGTACGTGAATAAAATCCACTGATATTAGTATGAATGATTTCTACAAGATTTAAACTGTGAGTTGCACTTTTTTTCTTGATCTTGTTCAATTTACCCCTAATACAATCAACATAAGTTTCAAGGTCTCCGAAATCAAGGGGAGGAAGAATATCATTCTTTATTAATCTTTTTACTCTTTCTGTAGAAATGTAATTCAAACGTTTATGCCACAATTGTGAAGAATTTTCTTTAATGAGAGGTATCTTAGATACAACATTCACAATATTTAAACGACCATATTTATTATTGACAACTAAGCATATACTATATAGACCATCTGATAAAACACAATGACCAACAATTTTGAAATTTAAAGATAATTAAGTTTTACCATTACTAAAATTAAAACAATATCCAATTTTATCCAGCAAAGAAACTGAAATCAAATTTGGCCTAAATGACGGTACATAAAAAGTATTTTCTAAAATAAATTGAAAACCATTGTCTAAATTCAACCTAACAATTCCTATGAACTCAACATGAACGTGGTTGAGACGGTTAAATGTAAGTTTTAATCTAATTGAGGTCCTTAATGGAAGAGCACATTAGACCATACATTCAGCCAGTTTTTCACAAATTAAAAATTAACTATCAATTAATAGAAATCCAATATAAGAAAAATTCCAACAAGTTTATCGATACCAAAGATAAACAATGATAATTTGTACATAGTAGGAGAAAATAAACAACTAAAAATGTAAGGTGAAACAAAAGTGGGCATGCCCATGTATATATAGTTGAATTCTTTATTTTATTTTTTTTGAATGTAAAAATACAAATAAATTCATACTACTCTATAGAATAACAAATTTGCTTGAAGGTAGCTAAATGGTCCCGGAATAGAGGTATGAAAGCATCTATGCTTCCATCCCCATTGAAAGATGGTAGGAGAAACAACATACCCTCTATTGGGGAATAAGCTGGCATGAAAATGTAAGGACATCCTCCTCCAAAATCTAGTTCATAAAATGGAAACCTTAGCCAACTATCAACCTCCAAATTAGGGCACAGAACAGACTCAATGACATCAGCTGTGGAACTGAGGTCTTCTTCTTTCACCTTGTAGCTTGCAAAGTCGATAAATGATTTGAAGTAATCATTGTTCACCTTCTCCACAGCGTCGTTGATGAGCTTGGCCGCATAAGGCAATGGCTCGCACAAAAGGTCTTTCACCTTTGCGCGTGCGAATGCCCAGAGCACGAGGTTTCCAAAGTACTCATTGGGTACTCTAGGGTTCAATCGCGTACGACCATTGACAGAGATTCTCACTTGAGTGGTTTCAAACGTGCTCAGGGCTCGTGCCTTTGTGGTGGCTCTCCACATATGAGCTATGAGGCTCTCAAAAGTGCTATAGGGTTTGTTTGAGCCATTCATTGAGGAAGCTTTGGCCTTCAGCTTGGCAAGAAACTGTAAGGTAAAATGAACTTTGTGCACCACAATTTCTTGATCTTGATAGATAAAATCATTGTAAAGAGGATAAATTTTTTCGAGTTTCTTCTTCATAAACTCCACTCCTCTATGATCAAACTCGAAATGAGGTGGATCTCGAGGGGAGAAGATGGTTCGATCATGGTAAGGGAGAGGACTAATTTCGAGTCCTCGACAAGCTTGTCCCCATGCAACCAAGAAATTACTTGTGGATTGTCCATCAGCTACAAGGTGGTGTGCAGTGAACCCCACCGCCAATGAGCCACAAGTGAACCTCGTGAGCTGAACTTGGACCAATTCCACCACACCCTCTAATCTAGGGTGAAGACTTAGTAAAGACTCTGAAGGCTTCAATGGCATGGTTTGATTAAGAGTGCTATCAACCGATGCCTCAACAAACCTCACACCTTCATCATTCAGAAGAATGACAGGTTCACCATTATCATCTTTACCAAACCTTCCAGCCCACTCTCTGTAAACTGATAAGGCCTTTTGAAGCCCCAGCTCTAGGGTTATATTTGGCGGGGTTGGAGGACGATAGGCATAGATTACTGCTATATGGGTATCGAAAGTGACCTTATCGAAGACGCTTAGGGGAATGTGGTTTGTGGTTGGGGGAGGATAGCCTTCGTAAGAGGGTTTGATGATTCTTGAGCTCTCTTCTCTCACGTTCATGGTTAGGATTTCTGCTTTTTAACTGTGTAGGGAAGACAAAGGAAAGTTTGGTTGAGTTTCAAGAGAGCTTGGCATGGGTTTTTAAACTGAAATTCTATGCACCAACTCAAATGTGGGGTTGACAGACACGTTTCGCTCAGATAGAAAATTATAGAAGTTGCCTTTTAAAAAATTCAGTGGATTACCAAAATCTTCTCATTTGTCTAGGTTCGAAATTGAGCCACTTTGATTTGTGCGGTTTGACTTATAGGCAAGTTTTGCATTTGTAATATTAATATTGGCAGGTTTCATTCGAGTTATAGTATATCATCCTGGTGGATAGATTAATATAATCTGGGGTAAAATACACTTTTAATCTTTAAAGTATGTGTTTAGTGCTATTTGGTCTCTAATCCTTCAATTGTGTTTATTTGGTCATTAAGGTTCATAATTTATATTTACGTAGTCCAATCTCAAACATCGGTTAAAAAATCACGAAGGTTCTAGTCAAATGTCAATCACGGAGTTCCTAATGTTATGTCTATTTAATCACTAATATTTTTAATTTGTATCTATTTTGTCTCTAAAGTTCTTAATTTATGTCTATTTAGTCCCACGTGTTTTGTGATTGACCAAAGGCGTTAATAATTTTTTGACGGACGTTTGGAATTGAGTTACATATATACAAATTTGGAACGTTAAGGATTAAATAGACACAATTAAAAGGTTGGAGACCAAATAGGTACTACATGCATACTTTGGGGAGTAAGTGTATATTTTATCCTATAATCTGTAGGTGGAATTAGATACATCATGACAAATAGATTACAAGCCAGGGTGGCTGGGTAGATTAATTCATGGATTACGGCAATATTCATATCCATAAATCCACCCAAAATAAGAACTCATTATAGAAAAACAAAATCAACAGGCATGGGATTAGGCTTCAATGGTAAATTCGTATGAAAATTCATAATGGCACACCCTGCAATAAATTGAGTTGAAAAAAATGAAAAACAAAAACAAAAAGGGTAAATATATATTTAGTTTCCAAAGTAGGCGTATAATGTCTATTTGGTTTCTAATTTTTCAATTGTGTTTGTTTAGTCCCTAAGGTTTCTAATTAATATTTATGTGGTTCAATCTTAAATGCTTGTAAAAAAATAGTTAACGTCTCGCGTCACGCGCCAATTATGCGGGATCAAATATACACAAATTAAAAATTTTAGGGACCAAATAGAAATAAATTAAGAACTTTAGTCACCAAATAAATGAACGTTTGAGATTGGATCACATAGATACAAATTAGGAACCTTAGAAGTCAAATAGACACATTTGAAAGATTTGAAACCAAATAAACACTAAATGCATACTTGGGGGAAATAAAAATGTATTTTGTCCAAACAATAATTTCCGCCTTATTACTGCGAAGACTTTGACTAAGCTTTCCGGATTGTTATTTTTGGAATCTTGGGTTTGAATTACATTCTTTACTTGAGTCCGCAGTGGGGGACAGGATTCATATTGACAATAAGTATTTTTAAACATAGAAATATTTTTTTCCTTTTTGAATATCAGGTTTTATAGTAGACTAGGGTAATTCATTTCTGAAGACAAAGTGTAACGTAAACCAACCGATTAATTTAAAAAAAATTATTTTAATTTGTTTTAATTATAGAATCTTGAGAGAGATATTGGTAACCGTTGAATGAGTTTATTTAAGACCGTCGGATAGACTTATTAAAATCTGTCATGTTTTATATTATAAATGTTATAGCGATAAATTTCACGAAAGCTTTTTGTGCGGAAAGGAGATTATTTATGAGTTTAGACTTGCCACATGAAGTAATCAGTCTTATGAGCTTATAATCTTCAATTCCCCAATTGGAAAATCCTTTGAATACTACATGGTGTATCAACCATAAACAAATTTAGCATAGTATCAATAATGTTAAGAGTTCTATTTTTGGTAACCATCTTGTTTATATTTCATCACCATTAATTACAGGGTTCGGTTCTCCTCCTATTTCACAAGAATTAGAGAATCCTCTAATACTCCTTCAATACAATGGTGAAGTTAACCAACTCCAACTTCTTGTTTCATACGTCCATATAATGTTATGAATTACAGAGTAACATACATATATTAGCAATTATCTGTACTTGAAGTCACTATACAATACAAAAAATTAAATATTAATCGTAAAATAACAATTTTTTTCTTTCTTTAATTATGTAGTTTAAAATTAAAGTAAGTATAGAGAAAATAAGAGAGAAGTGAGTGTGGATTAGTGGAGTTGTTTGATATTTTCAACAAGGAAAAAAAATTATGATGGATTTTATACCATTAGATCGAAGTAAATAAAAATTTATTAATCTTAACCCTTGTTATATTATACATTGAGAATTCTACTGGGAAAAGGTGCAACAAGCCTTCCTGAGACTTGGTGGAGGGTTTAACCAATCCGACTCGTAGACACTTGTTGATGTGCTAATTAAAAGAAAGAAGTTGTATCTTCACTAACACCTGCAGATTTTAGTTCAACGGTAAGCGTTTTGATCCAACAAGTTAAATGAACTTAATCTTGTCAGCCATTAAAAATTACACGGGCGGTAACATCTAGACTGCTCATCAACCAACCCTTGGTTAGACATTGGTAAAATTCTTCTTCTTTTTTTGACACGCGAATTGACATCAAGCCAGAATGTATTGAAAAAATCCAACCCTGTCTCTCTCTCTCTCCCTCCTATCCGCCATTGACTGATACCAGCTTTCAGATTGAAAAGATTGCAGAAAGAGAAACCTCATCAAACATCTGTATAATGTATAACAAACCAATGGGGCCAGAGTTCATGTCCTGAAATATTATGAAAGTAAGCATGTAATACTGAATACAATTACGACTATTTGGACTAACTAATCATATTACGCACAACCAGTTCAAAAAAAAGGAAAGAAAAAAGCATATTGCACATAAACATGAAAAGGTCCCTCAAAATTGTCAAACATGGGTTATAACTTGGCGGGTTTAAATTATAACACTATTAACTTGTTAACCATACTTAATAAATGTGTCAACACAAACTCGATCATAGGATACAAACTTAACTATACATGACTATAAATAACTCAACTGAAGATAAATGCTCATACATTGATAGGATAAGAGTGGACTAAATTTTAGCCCAACATGAATCAAACAGAACACAATTCCGACATGATATGACTCATTGTTTGTTCTAATCACAAAATGCAAAACTGTAATGTGTTATTAAGTTCATGCAAAAAAAAATGAAAATATTTCGAACATTAAGTGTTAAAGGTGGCCTTTCAAGAAGAAATTATGAAGTTCATGTTCACAATTAGGAAAATGAATGAAATATAAACAAAGAAATTCAAGTAAAATGATTGATGATTGGATTGACATTGAACAAAACTCAATAGGATTTAGACTACGGTACCCAATAAAATTTTGATACTGTATCTTTAAAATTTGCTACTTCAATAAGTATTTGTATAGTTTTTATGGGTCATTTTACTACTTAAAAATTTATTACTTTTGTGGGTAATTTATCGCTTTTGTAGATATTTTTACTATTATTGTAGGTATTTTTATTACTATTGTGATAACTATTTTTACCCTTTTTTTCTGTAAAAAAAAATTATCACTTTGTGGGTAATTTATCATATTTGTGAATATTTTTGTCACTGTTGTGATAGAAAAATGATAAAAATAATTATCAAAGTAATAAAACACCTACAGATATAATAAATATCGATACAATACCGAAATTAATTTTTTTTGGTAATGTAGACAACTCCAACTCAATATCTAACAGGCTGTCTTGCCTCGGTGTTCACCTTTCTTTATGCATGGCAAATACATGGGAATCAGAATAATTCAAGATAGATACGGTTGGCGGGAGCCTCTTCTCTTTGTGTTATGCCAACCCATGATCTTGTAGGAATGGCCGCGGATGCATTGGGGTTGACCAGAAGAGCACTTCAATTTTAATTTTCACATTATATTATTTATTTAGCTTTCTTTTCACCTCTCTATTCTTTTGACTTAAACGTTTTCAAACCAATCTGTTCTCCTTTGCTATTTCTTGGTCGGCGATAAATGTATCAATTTTAGTAATTTTTTAAGAACAGATCACAAAAAATTTATTCTTTATGAATATTTTAGTCGTAAGATAGATGGTCTACCTTTAATCAGATCAGAGAGAAAATTAGTTGAGATTAGCGTATGCTGACCAAACACCTCTGAATGTTGAATCAAAAAAAATATATGAAAATGACACGGCAGGTGGCATCTAAACTGTTCATCAATCCTTGATTAGGTATTTTATAAATAACTTTTTAACACACTTTAACGAGATCAAGATAGAGTGTATAGGTGGTGGTTATTGTTGACTAATAAACAAATAACTGGGGCGTTGGTGTAAATTTGACTCTCGAATATCCAACTTTGATTTATAATAGATTCAAGGCTGGTGGCAGCTTCACCCATGAATTTAACTGCTGCCACCAATTGGGTTAACTTCCCTCCTCCGGAGTTAGTAACCTTTTACATGAATTTTGAGCAAACGAATTATATCAACTTGTGGGGTGGGGTGGAGGAATAAGGGGCAGTTCAAGCAGTAACAGGGACGAACTGTAAATTCAGACGTTTTGAATTTGAATTTTGACAACTCTTTGAGAATAAGTCAAGAGAAATTTTATCCCTCATGAATAACCTAGTTCCGGTGTAGATGATTTGTCTTTGACTAAACCAGAGAGAGGATTAGTTAAGGTACACGTAAATTGATGTGAACACCTTTGACCGTTGAAGTCAAAAAAAAAAGTATAATTGGGCACTTCATTTATACATACTTAGTGATTTACTATTAAAAAAAATTAAGTCAGAATAGAATAGAAGGGATCTGAATCTCCATATGTGCGTGTGGCAAGATGTTATATTGTTATCATCTTTCAAGGATCTAAATCTCCACCAAATTTTTTTTTAAATGGTGGGACAAGATTGATTTTGAATTATATAATTATAAAAAAAATATTATTTTATTTATTTATACTACACGATTAATATTCGATTTATTTGTATTATATAGTGCCTTAACTATGGATTATTACTATTGTATATCTATATAATAAAGTAAAATGGATTTGAATTTTAGAGACAAAAAATGGTCTATATCGTTTTGTGACAACAAAAAACATCATCTAATGGACGAAATTATCTCAAACTGTCTCGAGTTATTGACGTCTCAGATCGTTTTGATCCGACGTATTACATTAACTCATTTGAAATATTTTTGCTGCTTAAAATTTATAGTTTCCAAAAATTGATATTCCAAAATTTAAGGATCTGTTTGATTTGCGTTTCAAAAAATAGTATCTGAAAACAGTTTTTGAGAAGAGTTTTAAGAAAATGTATTTTAATATTTTCTGAGATGAAAAATTTGTTTGGTTAGATGATTTCAAAAACAATTTTACAGAATAGAAAATAATAAAACTTGTTTGGAAAGCCTAAATATATGTTTGAACAATAATTCAAAAATTAATAAAATATATAAAAAAATTATTTTTAGATTGACAATTTTATTAAAAAAATACAATAAACCAAACTTTAAAATAAATCAACCATATTAAATAATTTGCATCAAAAATAAAATCAATATAGAAAAAATATATCAATGACATTTATCTAAAATAAAACCAAATAAATTCAATAGAAAAAATATACAAACACCAATAATTTTTTTTTCAAAAAAAAAAAATAACACCAAAAAAAAAAAACACCATCACACAATACATATATATATATATACACACACACACACACATCGCCAATACACACACAATCTATACATATACATATATATATATATACACACACACACACATTACACAATACACACACAATCTATATCAAACCCCCATCACAGTGATCACACACACAATCTATATCAAACTCATCACAGTGATCACACACACAATTTTGATCACTGGAGAGAGAGAGAGAAAGAAATGCTTGAGATCGTCACAGCATCTGGTGTGTTTCTCTAGTTTTCGGAGGTGGAGTGAGAGAAAGAGAGACGAAGGCTTGAGAAAAAAAAATTAAAAAAAGGAGTGACTGCAATAATTGCTAAGGAAGGTCGAAGGAGGGACTTCATTAAAAATGAACAGTGACTTATACTCCATGTTTCCCAAATTTTCAAGAAAAATTCTCTGAAAACAAGCTTAGCTTGTTTTCTGTTTTTATGTTCCAAATCTTTTTTTTTTCCAAAAATTTGAGAACAAAAATGCTAAACAAACAGATTTTGAGTGTTTTTAGAGTTTTGAGAACAAAAAACTATTTTTGAAAACCAAACCAAACATGCCCTAATTCTCTTAAATCTTTTCCTTAAATTAAGCAAATATCTCTCTCTCACGCTCAATTCACGCAAAAAGTATCAATTTTTCACAATATTTTCCTCTGTATCTTATGAAAATATTAGATAGTGTTTAATTCAAGCAAATACTACATCTCTCTGTAGATAGATATTATATATCACAGAGAGATAGTATATTATGAAAATATTTATTTATATCTCTCTCTGAAGGAAAATTATATAATAAATATTAGATATATAATATATATCAAAAAAATATTCCTTTGTATTTCTTTTTTTCATTCAAGTACTATTACAAACACAAATTATACAAATTCAATAGTCAATTTTGTTTTTTCCATAATCAATAAAAAAAACATAACTTGTAAAAAATCTAATTTAACCAAAAAAAAATATACTTAACATGTAAAATATGCAAGATTAAATTCAAGTTATTGAACAACTCATATATCAACAAATATATTAAAGAAAATATATTTAACATTTAAAATATAAAAGATTAAATTCAATATTTAGTGAACAACACAAAGCAACAAATTTTACTAAATAATGAAAATCTAAATACCTGAGAAAAATGATACAAAATTACAAGAGAGAGAAACAATACAAAATTATAAGCAATATTATGAACACGAATCATACAAATTCAACATTTAATAAACAACACGAAGTAACAATCTTTACTAAATAATCTAATACTAAATAACGTTTAGTTTAAAAAAATATACTAAGAATATAAATAACAGAGAAGAATAATATAAAATTAAAAGTACTACTATAAACTCAAATCATACAAATTCAATAGTCAATTTTATTTTTTTCATAATCAATAAAAAAAATATAAATTGCAAAAAATCCAATTTAACAAAGAAAATATGTTTAACATGTAAAATATATAAGATTAAATTCAAGTTAATTGGCAACTCATATATCAAGAGATCGGATGGGGAAATATCAAGAAGCATGGATTGTGGGGAAGTGGAGTCGCAAGAGACAGATGAAGCAGAAAAATCAAATGTGGAATGTAATATACAGGATCTGCCTAAGCTTGGTGTTATTGCTAGATCACGGTCTAGCAAAGTTCCTTCATCAATTCGTTTGGAATGTGACGGGAGCAAACCAAGAGGCCTCTAGGCTGAGGTTGAGGCAATTAATCAACATACATGACGTTAGTCTGGCTGTGGTGTTAGAACCAAAGTTAAATCCTTCAAAGTTAGCTCAATTATATAGAAATATGGGTTTTTCTTCTTATTTAGCTAATCCATTAGCGGGAAAGTACATGTGGGTGCTCTGGGATCATAGAGTAAAGGTGGGAATGTTATCTCCTCATGAACAAGCTCTTACAGTGGAGGTATCTTACTTGGGATCTGATCCATTTTTCATGACTTTTGTCTATGCCAAGTGTGAGTATATACAGAAAAGGGCTCTGTGGAGTTATCTGGCTGAATTACCTGTTATTACTAAACCATGGATGGTGGTTGGAGATTTTAATACAATTGTTTCTTCAGAGGAGAGGAAAGGAGGAGCTATCCCTAGTCTATCTATTATGAATGAGTTTGTGTCGGTTATTAATTCGTTATCTTTGCTGGACTGTGGTTATGTTGGATCTAATTTTACTTGGTGTAACAATCATCATGGTCTAACAAGAATGTGGCAACATCTAGACAGAGCATTGGTGAATGTGGAATGGGGGGAAAGGTTCTTGTCTACTACTGTTGAGCATGCTGGAAGAGTTCAGTCAAACCATTGTCCCCTGGTTGTTAAATTTGCAGAGTCATTACCGACTTCAAGAATCTCATATTTCAAGTTCCAAAACATGTGGATTGAGCATAGTGATTTTCTGCCATTTGTGGAAAGACATTGGTTAGGTCATTACTCGTCTAATCCAATTGAAAATTTCTTTCTGAAGTTGAAATATCTGAAGGTTCACTTGAAAAGGTGGAGTAAGGAAGTCTTTGGCAATATGTTTGAGAATCTTAAAAGACTTGAGGCATTGTTAATAGTTAAGGAGAGGGAATGTGAAGCAGATACTATCGGAAGCTAACAATCGTTCATTGATGGAGGTTAAAGAGGAGTTGGAGAAAGCGTTAAAAGTAGAGGCAATGTTCTGGAGGCAGAGGGCAAACGTGAAGTGGACAATTGAAGGGAAAAGGAACACAAAGCTTTTCCATGCTTTAGCAATGAACATAGAAGTAAGGAATAAAATTGTGCGTATTAAGAATGATAATAATCAATGGTTGGAGTAGGAGCAGCAGATTTCAGCATGTGCAGTGGAGTTCTTTTCAAAATTGTACAAATCTGAATCGCATAGTTTGGAGGAGAGTTTGTTTGAAGTTATCCCTCGACTAATGACTGAGGAAGATAACGTAATGCTAACGAGGTTAATTACCATAGAAGAGCTTAAAGAGACAGTTTTTTCAATGTCTGTTTACAGTGCACCTGGGCCGGATGGATTTTCAAGCCAGTTCTTTCATACGGCCTGTGATATCATTAAGGGGGATCTGTTGTTAGCAGTTAATTTTTTCATGCAAGGAGGAGAGGTACCACGATCGGTTAATGCTACTTCACTGTCCCTCATTCCAAAGAAAGAACATCCATCATCTTTTGCAGAATTCAGACCGATTAGCTTGTGCAATTTCTTATACAAGGTGTTTACAAAATCCTAACATCAAGGTTAGGTCTTCTACTTCCTAAATTGATCTCAGAGGAGCAGCGGGGATTTGAAAAGGGTAGAACTGTTGGTGATAGTATATCATTGGCTCAATTAATGACAAATCAACTGGATAGACAGGTTGAGGCTGGCAATGTTATTTTAAAAGTAGACATGATAAAAGCTTTTGACTTGTTGGAATGGGATTTCTTGAAATACACTTTGGACTGTTTTGGGTTTTCTGAAGCCTTCTTCAAGATTATTTCGAACTGTCTACATAATCAGAACGTATCATTGGTGATAAATGGTATTAGGCATGGATTTTTTCCAAAGTCAAGGGGTCTCAGACAAGGGGATCCTTTGTCCCCTAGTCTATTCATTCTGGCAAAGGAGACCTTAAGCAGAGTATTAAAAGACAAGTTCCATAAAGGTTTGGTAAGATACTATCATATAGGCAGAGGCTCTATCCCAGTCACTCATTTATTATTTGCAGATTATACACTTATATTCTTGAAGGGGAACAAAAGCTCAATGGTTAATCTTCTGAAATTTGTGAAGAGGTATGAAGAATCGTCAGGACAGGTTGTCAATAAACAGAAAAGTTCTCTATATTGTTCTAAGAGAATTTCACTTGCCCGAAGCAATATGCTGTCTCACTCTACACAAATTCCCCTGAAGCCATGTCCTTTTACTTACTTGGGTTGTCCAGTAGTACGGGGAAGGAAAAAATTAATTTATTATGAGGAATTGCTTAAGAAATTCCACTGCAAGCTAGAAGGGTGGTATTCTAAGATGTTATCGAGTATGGGGAGATTGGTACTTATTCAGTCAGTATTGAATTCTCTACCAATTCATTTAATGACCTCTATAAATCTCCCAAAAGGGATTCTCTCAAAGTTAAACTCAATTATGGCTTCATTCTTCTGGTCTGGAAAGGCATTGGTGCTCATGGAGGGTCATTACAACGCCTAAGGAGGAAGGTGGTCTAGGCATTAGAAAGTTGAAGGAGGTTCAAAGTTCATTTCGTATGAAACAGGTCTGGAACCTATTAAGTGGTAACTCTCTGTGGTCCAAAGTTTTTTCGAATAAATTTCTTAAAAGTCAACATCCACTTGGATTTTTCTGTAAGGAAGCATTCTCAAAGTTATAAGGAAATAGCTCCCTAGTTCAATATTGCTGCGGAGAATACTCTAACCTTAGTTGGTTCTAGAGCTAACATGGATTTCCGGTGTGATAATTGGTCTGGTAATGGACCTCTGGTGCTTAGAAACTCAGAGAAACCACTGGAGTTTCCAAAATTATCCCAGGTATGTGTGGATGGCCAGTGGGAACTCGGTGAGATTCAAACAAATTTAGATGTTCTTTTGTTACAAGAAGTACTATCTATTCAACTGCCTCAGGGGGTAGGCATGGATAGATTTGTTTGGAAACATGAGACCTCAGGTTGTTTTACTATAAAATCTGCTTAGAACGTTTTAAGAACAGAGGGTCAGATTAGTGTACAAGCTACAGCCATCTGGAAACAGAAAGTTCCCCCAAGTGCAAGATTATTAGGGTGGAAAATATTTCATAATGCATTGTCTATGGATTCTACTTTTCAGCATCAGGGAGTTTCTCTAGCTAGCAAATGTGTCTTTTGCAAAGAAGACTGTGAGACAGCAGCCATATATTTATATACTGTACTTATGCAAGTTCAGTTTGGAGTTCTATTTCAGCTTAACTGGGGCTCCAATTAATTGCGAATAAGAATCCGCTTACTAGATTTATGAGATTTGTAAGAGTATTCAATCATTTATCTCTGAGCCATACTTTGCTAAGGGGAGTATCTCTATTGATATACTGGCAGTTATGGAAAGAAAGATGCAGCAGACTTTTTGAGGATCATTGTCTTCATTATTCTACTCTGGTCAAGAAGGTTTTCTATTTTCTGAGGTTATAGGTGCATATTATTAAACCAAAAGCAATGGATACTACTAATGAAGTAGAGTTACTGCACTCATTACAGGTCCCTAACACTGGTGCAGTGAGGATATGCACGTGGTGGATAGCTTGGAAATTCCCATCTAATGGTCTGATTAAACTTAATGTGGATGGTGCTTCAAAAGGTAACCCTGGGGAGTCAGGAGGAGGGGCAATTCTTCAAAATTCTATGGGCCAATTGATTCTAGGAGATTCCTTTTATTATGGAAATTGCACAAATATGGAGGCAGAAATGCAAGCTATGTTGCATGGTCTGCAGCTATTGCAAGATTATGGTCTTCAAGTATAGGAGTTGATAATTGAGTCAGACTCAAAACTATTAGTTGACATGGTCCAGAAGAGGGTTAAAGTGTCTTGGAAATGTTGGATTTTTCTAGAACAAATTGTGGCTATCCTCTTGAGGGGAACATAGTGGCAGATGCTCTGGCAAACAAAGGGGTAGCAGATGAACAATCTTTTACATATGATTCTATGGGCAATCTCCCTACATACATTAAGCTACTCATGAAGCATGATTCAAGACAGATTAGAAAACTAAGGAAAAGAGTCTTATCTGGATGAGACATAGCTTTCAGTTGGGTTCTTCAAGCTCTGGTCTTATTAGTATTTTGGTTTTCTGGTTTTTTGGTTTCCCTCATGCCAAACCACTGGATATTCACCTTCACACCTTATTCGCAAAGCTCCACCTTATTCACAAAGCTCCATAGCATCTCTTTCCTCTGCGTGGTCGTCGAATATGAATATAGCCTTTGGAAATGGTTTTCAAGCATCTTAGGATGCTCAACAAATCTGTTCGTATGCCTCTGCATACTCTGCACCTCATTAGGTTACTGTTGGGACTCTTTTGTTCACACAGCTGTACAGATGCCGCCTTACCAGATCTGCTTTATCATATTAGCCTTTTTAGATGCCTTTTCAGATCAACCTTTTTAGTTGCCTAATCAGATTCAGCGCTTCCACTAGCTCCTTCAGCTCGTCAATTAGTGCCTCTAAGCTCTTCTGCTAGCCTATCTCAGCTGCTAATACTAAATGCTCTTTCTCTCAGCTTCCCCCTAAGCTCATATGCGCAGCTTCTCCTTCTCTCAACTCACCTCAAGCTGATGATCTCGCAGCTCATACACACAGCTCTCACCTTGTCTCTCAGCTGCACAGCCCATCTCCTTCCAGTAAGAATGGACAGGTGTTGAGGCAAAGTGGCAACTGTCCAATTTCTGCAGAATATCATTTTAAAGAAATTATGCTGCCTAGAATAATTTTTAATATTTCCATGTAATATCATGCATTAGAATTTTTTAATTCCTTATTGCATTGTAATTAGATTACATCGAGGGGTAAGGTACATACGTCCCCCATAGTTTGGTGTAATTTAATTTTAAATCAATAAAATCTCCCTCGCACCGTCGAGGTTCCTCCAAAAAATAAAGATATATTAAAGAAAATATGTTTAACATTTAAAATATACAAGATTAAATTCATATACAAACACGAATCATACAAATTTAATATGTAGTGAACAACACAAACTAACAATATTTTCTAAATAATCTAAATCTAAATACCTGAAAAAAAAATGATACAAAATTACAAACGAGAGAAACGATACAAAATTATAAGCAATATTGTGAACACGAATCATACAAATTCAATATTTAGTGAACAACACGAAGCAACATTCTGTACTAAATAATCCAATACTAAATAACGTTTAGTTTAAGAAAATATAATAAGAATATAAATAATCGAGAAGAACGATATAAAATTAAAAGCACTATTATAAACTCGAATCATACAAATTCAATAGTCAATTTTATTTTTTTCATAATCAATAAAAAAAAAACATAACTTGTAAAAAATCTAATTCAACAAAGAAAATATGTTTAACATGTAAAATATACAAGATTAAATTCAGGTTATTGGGCAACTCATATATCAAGAGATATATTCAAGAAAATATGTTTAACATTTAAAATATACAAGATTAAATTCATATACAAATACAAATCATACAAATTTAATATTTAGTGAACAACACAAAACAACAATATTTACTAAATAATTCAAATCTAAATACCCGAGAAAAATGATACAAAATTATAAGCGAGAGAAACAATACAAAATTATAAGCAATACTATGAATACGAATTATATAAATTCAATATTTAGTGAATAACACGAAATAACAATCTTTACTAAATAATTCAATACTAAATAACGTTTAGTTTAAGAAAATATATTAAGAATATAAATAATCGAGAAGAATGATATAAAATTAAAAGCACTACTATAAACTCGAATTATGCAATAGTCAGGTCGTATCTTTTGGAAGTCGGTTGAATTTCTGATAGTTATATTTGATCATTTGACAACATCTGCAAACTTAGTTTATTTGTGGGAGTATTATTTTAATTTTCATTCTATTAGTTATGAATTATGTTATTATTTAGATAAAGTTGAATATGAATGTTAAAATCGTGGATTTTGAATCAAAAACAGAATATTAAATATTGTCAATTGATTTATTTTTTCAGATGTTTGAATTATTATGTTTCAGTAGTTATAACATAATTTTCATGGCAGAACAATTTAATATGGAAATATATGTTATACATATAGGTTAATGTTATAAAAAATATTAGCGACTTATTTTGTTCGTCATTTACTACAATGTTGTATTTTACTTTACATTTATGTATGGATAAATATTTGTATTTAATTTACGAGTAACATCGTGCCTTCAGGCATGGACAATTGTTAGTATATATATATATATTTCTTAATTTAGAGAATAATACCAGATTAATTAAAAAATAAGACAAAAAATATGAATCAAATGATATGACACTATAGTACTAATAATTTTGATCTCACCATTTAATGTAGAATATTTACTTACAATGTTAAATACCACATTTTTTAAACTCTGTTTTTTCTTTTATTTTTTGGTCAATGTATTAGTATTACCCTAATATAAGAAGGGATAATTGACAAAAGATACACCAATAAGTAAAAATTTGTCTAAATGTACATACCTCAAACTTTTAAATCATTAAATCCCTCTAATCTATATAATAAAGTAAAATGAATTTGAATTTTAGAGACAAATTGTAGTTTCATGACAAAAAAAAAAGCATCATCTAACGGACAACATTATCTCAAACTGTCTTGAGCTATTGACGTCTCAGATCATTTTGATCCGACGTACCATATTTGCTATTTTGAAATATTTTTGTTGCTCAAAATTTAGTTTTCAAAATTGATATTCTAAAATTTAATTCCCCCAAATTTTTTCCTTAAATCAAGCAAATCTCTCTCAAAAATCTTTTCATTCTCACAAAATAGTGTCTGATTGAAGAAAATACTACATCTCTCTGTAGATAGATAGTATATATAGTATATTACGAAAATATTCATATGTATCTCTCTCTCAAGAAAAATTATGTAATAAATATTAGATATATAGTATACATCATGAAAATATTCCTCTGTATCTCTCTCTTTCATTCAAGCAATACTAAAAATACGAATCATACAAATTCAATAGTCAATTTTATTTTTTCCATAATCAATAAAAAAAAACATAACTTGCAAAAAATCTAATTTAAAAAAGAAAATATGCTTAACATGTAAAATATACAAGATTAAATTCAAGTTATTTGGCAACTCAGATATCAAGAGGTATATTAAAAATAATATGTTTAACATTTAAAATATATAAGATTAAATTCATATACAAACACGAATCATATATATCCAATATTTAGTGAACAACACAAAACAACAATATTTACTAAATAATCCAAATCTAAATACCCAAGAAAAATAATATAAAATTACAAACGAGAGAAATGATACAAAATTATAAGCAATACTATGAACACGAATCTTGCAAATTCAATATTTAGTGAACAACACAAAGCAACAGTCTTTACTAAATTATTCAATACTAAATAACGTTTAGTTTAAGAAAATATACTAAGAATATAAATAACCAAGAAGAATGATATAAAATTAAAAACACTACTATAAACTCGAATCATAACAAATTCAATAGTCAATTTTGTTTTTTCCATAATCAATAAAAAAAAAGCATAACTTGTAAAAAATTTAATTTAACAAAGAAAATATATTTAACATGTACAATACATAAGATTAAATTCAAATTATTTGGTAACTCAGATATCAAGAGATATGTTAAAGAAAACATGTTTAACATTTAAAATATACAAGATTAAATTCATATACAAACACGAATCATACAAATTCAATATTTAGTAACAACACAAAACAACAATATTTACTAAATAATTCAAATATAAATACCCAAGAAAAATGATACAAAATTACAAACGAGATAAACAATACAAAATTAAAAGCAATACTATGAACACGAATCATACAAATTCAATATTTAGTGAACAAAATGAAGCAACAATCTTTACTAAATAATACAATACTAAATAAAGTTTAGTTCAAGAAAATATACTAAGAATATAAATAATTAAGAAAAATGATATAAAATTAAAATCACTACTATAAACTCGAATTATATAAATTTAATACTCAGGTCGTATGTTTTGGATGTCGGTTGAATCTTTGATAGTTATATTTGGTCATTTGACAACATCTGTAGACTTAGTTTATTTGTGGGAGTATTGTTTTAATTTCCATTCTATTAGTTATGAATTCTGTTATTATTTAGATAAAGTTGATTATGAATGTTAAAATCGTAAATTTTGAATCAAAAAACAGAATATTGAATATTGTCAACTGATATATTTTTTCAAATGCTTGAATTATTATGTTTCAGTAATTATAACATAATTTTCATAGCGTAACAATTTAATGTGGAAATATATGCTATGCATGTAAGTTGTTGTTATATAAAATTTAAGCTGACTCATTTTGTTCATCGTTCACTGCAATGTTGTATTTTATTTTACATTTATGTATTGACAAATATTTGTAACTAATTTATGAGTAACACAGTGCCTTCAAGCACGGATAATTGTTTGTCTTAAATATTCTGTGATTAGGTACAAATTTATAGTTTTTTATATTTTTCATGACATAATTGTCCTTACCTTAATTTATACTTATCAGATTTGGCAGTTTATTTTTATTTGGTTTTTTGAATCTTTTTTAAAATATTATACTTTCCTAAATTTATGGATTAGAATCTATTTGAATTTTGAATTATATTCTCAATATCTTCGTCATCAAACGTATCTTCTTTCAACCATCAACTATTAATATTTTTCTTTTTCTCCAACAAGTATCTGGATTATTCCCTTTTGTCAGTGATTATTGGTAGTCATACTTGACGGTTATTACGAGCCCTTCCTTTTTTATTTTTCTTAAACTTTTTCATAAACTTTGATGAATTTTCTTGATTAGAATTCCATTCTTGACATTAATCATAAACTTTTTTCATTGATGTATTTCATCCTCACCAAAATTCGTCTTCTCTGAATTTCTCAAAATCACCAGCTAAAATTCACATTCTTCAAAAATCAGACACCAAAATACGACTGTATTAAACGGATTTGACCTTCAAATTTTCAAACAGAGAAACATAATATTAGGTATGAAGTTTTGATTTCATTTTTTTTTATTAACAGACTTAGTTATTTTGTTGGGGAATTTGGAAGTCGATACAAAAATTTGGACTTAATTGAGCTAAATTACATTAAAAAAAACTTATTTGACCTAAATGCGTTTTTTGGGAAAAAGACTAAAAGGCCATTCATTACTCTTTCACTTTTTTTCCCCATTTTTTCTCTATCTATCCCATTTTCTCTCTCTCCCATTGATAATTTATTTTATTTTTAAATATGTAAATATTTGATTTTTTTCATCTCTCTCCCCTATTTTCTCTCTCTCTCTCACTCTCTCTCCACTTATTTTCTCTCACCATTACTTTTTCTTTCCTTATTCTCTCTCTCCTTATATCAACTTTACAATAACACTATTACATTAATCAGTTATATGAATTAGTTATAATTGTCATATAATACACCAAACAGTTACTTATGTGTTTTAATGAACCCAACAGTTCCACCAAATAATTACACAAAATTACAACATCAACTCAATTTTTCATTCAATTGTTTACATAAACTAAAGAGTTACACTAATTATATACACCAAATTAGGTTTATCATTACACAAAAAAGCTTACCATTACACAAAATTTAGTCTATATAATTGGTGTAACCATATCCTGATCTTAAACGGTGTAACTCTTTGATTTCTGTAAACAAATGAATGATAAATTGAGTTTGTGTCGTAATTTTGTGTAATTATTTGGTGTAACTATTTAGTTTATCAAAATACATGAATAACTGTTTGGTGTATTATAGGGCAATTATAACTGATTGGTATAATTGTATTGTTGTAATGTTGATATAAAGTGATAGAGAGAGAATAAGAAGAGAGAGTAACGATAAGAGAAAATAGTGGGAGAGAGAGTGATGGAGAGAGATAAAATAGAAGAAAGATATGACAAAATTAAATCAAATATTTAAATATTTGAAAAGAAAATAAATTATCAATGGAAGAGTGAAAATTAGGGGAGAGATAGAGAGAGTAACAGAGAGAGGAAAAAAAAGAAAACAGAGAAGAGAGGGAAAGAGTAACGGTACAAGAAATAGGGGAGAGAGAGTGTGTGAAAAAATAAGCATTATGCATAATTTAAGAAAAGATAAGTAAAATAAAATAAAAAAATCATTTGAATTTTGTAAGTAATCACAAGATATTGTATTAAAATTAAACTTAAAAAGTTAAACACTTTATTCATACATTTCATCTCAAATAAGTCTAAAAAATGTATTTATACCCAAAAAAACCTTATTTTTTTTATTAACAAATCTTCAGGCCCAAAGACGATTGGGCTGGTCAACTATAATTGACTGCAACCTTGATCATGGACGACAGCTGAGATTGATAATCGATCCGTTTATATGTAAAATAATCGAATTAATCGGAATTCATTTTATTTTTTAAACAAGTCAAATTTAAATAATTTTTTAGATTTATTTAAAAAAATGAATTCGACTAACTCGACTCAAGCTCATAAAATTTAGCTCGATTATCGAACTCTATCCACAAAAATGAAAAAATGAAAAAATTTAAATGAAGTGAGATTTTCTTCAACAACTTTTTTTAAAAAAAAATTATTTGGCTTTCTTTGAACTTCCGCTTTCCTTTGACTAACAAATCCTTCTACCCACCTCTCATCCGTTTCTATTTTGTCAGTATGTGATAATTATATTATCTATTGTGCTCGAGTAAGAGATCCATGTATTAATATTGTGGGTTCTCCTAGTAGTTGGGTTGACAAAGTTGCACGTTAAACAAAAATGACAGGAGAGGCTGCATCTAGGGGCGGAGCTAGGATTGTCTCAATGGAAATAACGTAAATTCTTAAATTTCAATATATAATTACAACATTATTTTCATCAAAATATGTATTCTTGATAAACTGTTTATAAACATAGTTACATCAAAAGAATGTTATTTAAAGGTGCAACTCATATATATAAGTGATGTACAAAAAAATGCAACAAAAAATTTTACATCAAAAGTATCTTTTAGTGTTCGAGATTCTATACAAAAGGAGCTCCTAACTCTTGAACATCCAATAAATTCTTATAATTGTTTTCGACGAGTTTTCATATTTTGGAACCATTGCATAATCATTTCATTTTCAATGACACTTGAGACATTTTTCTCAATATATGCAACCAAGCAATCATTCATCCATTGATCTCTTATTCGATTGCGCAATCAATTCTTTAATATGTTCATTGTTGAAAATACTCTTTCGATGGTTGCAGAGGCAACTAGTAAGATAAGTACTAGTTTGATGAGTAAATATACCAACGGATATATTATATTCTTTTTTGTCTCAACTAACTTCTCTTCAAGCCCACTAATTCCTTTAACTTCTGAAAATTCATTGGAGTGCATATCAAGTATATAAGTCTCAAGTTGATTATCAAGTATCAAGAGCTCCATTAAGAAAAATTCTGAAGGATAAAATTGAGCAAGACAAAGCAACTTCTCCTTGTTGAATGCAGAGAATGAATCTATTGGATTTAGGCATGCCACACAAAGAAGTAGTTTGGTGTTCACCTCAGTAAAACGATCACTAAGCTCTTCAAGTTGCATATCTAACACCGTAGAAAATAATTCAACACGATAACGGTGTAGATTAGTGACTTTTTCACCACGTCGTGACCTTCCTTGAGCTATGTATATCTCATCCATATTCAGAATAATAATATGTTTTTCACAAAAAAAAAAAAAAAGAAACCTCGGCGACTAAAAAATCACATCCATCATCCTCATCATTTGTAAACGTTGTTTGGATGCTTTAACTAAACCCATAACATTTACAATATCTTTATCTTTCCTTTGTAATGCTTGTGATAGTTCATTTGTAATTCTCAATACACCTTCATCAAATGTAAATTGAATACCAAATCGAAAAATTGAATTGAATCCAATAAAACACATGTTTCACCTCTTTGCTCAGAAGTTGTATCATCCTCTACAATAATTTCAAGCACATCAACAAACAAAACAATCACATTTATGAGAGTGTCATAATGTGAGCCCCAACGTGTATCACCGGCCCTTTGAAGACTACTTTCTTGATGCAAACCACGCCTACTTGATAACTCTCCACTGTTTAGTGCTTGAATAATCTTACTAGCTTGCTTCTCTCTTAAAATATCTCTTCGTTTGCATGAAGCTCCAACAACATTTAATAAATTAGCAACAATATTGAAAAACAATGCAATTTGATTGTGATTTTTCGCAACAGACACAAGTATGAGTTGAAGTTGATGAGCAAAACAATGAACATAAAAAACAGATCTATACTCTTTTATGATGAGACTTTTGAGACCATCGAATTCTCCCCTCATATTACTGGCTTCATTGTCCACGTAATCTTGACAAACTTAATCCACGCTTTGAGAACAATGATTCAATTGCCGCTTTAAGTGATAAAACATTTGTATTAGTAACATGGATTATGCCAAGAAAACACTCAGTGATGCATCCCTTTTTATCCATATAGCGCAACAGAACTGTCATTTACTTTTTAACTAAAATATCATGAGATTCATTTACTAAAATAGAAATCAAATCATTTCCAAGATCAATGATTATTGCGCATGTGGTTTCACTTGCAATAACGTGGACAATATCATTTTGAATGTCTAGTGCTGTCACTTTTAGATTTTTTGGAGCATTTTTTAAAACAACATTGTTGATAGTTTCATTGTGCTCAGCAAGAAATCATAGAAGTTCAAGAAAATTACCTTGATTTTTTGAATCCTCAAACTCATCATGACCACAAAATGCTAACCCTTGACATAAAAGGAATCAAACATAATCAACTACTGCAGTTAAACGAAGTCGATACTCCTTGCGAGCTTAATTTGATTGCTTAGAATAAACAACTTTAATATGTTGTTTCTGATTCATTAGATTTTGGCACTTTCTCCAATTTTCATTATGAGCACTATTTGGACTCCCAATATGAATTTGAAATCTTTCTTTTTTCTTCTAGTTACGGAATCCCTCTATAACGAAAGCGTCACCACCCCCTTGCTCTCCCATATCACTTCTTATTAGATGGCAACATAAGTAATAAGCAGCATCTTTTTTAATGCTATACTCCAACTAACTACCAAACTCGTTGAACCAGGATAGACTAAAGCGACAACACAGCTTGCCGAATTTCGTTTGAAAAAAATTATGTTCATGGGGTTGACATGGGCCTTTTTGTAGATATGCTCTCCGAATTTCATCTCGGTCAGGGGGCAAGTTTAAGAAATTCTTAAAATTTTTAAAATTATAGCTAAGTCTCAAATTTTTTTAAAATTTCAGTGGGGACAACTGCCCCCATACTAAATCTGCCACTGGCTACATCTAGACTGTTTATCACTCCTTGTTCTTGGTTAGGTAATTGATAAATACTTTTTTTGCCACACCTAACAAGATCAAGATATAATGAATATAATAAAAGAAATCTTAATCCGTGCATCTATGTGTGGCAAGGTGTTATATTGTTATCTTTGTGGAATAAGGGCTTATTTGGATAGATTTTTGGAGAGAATTTGGATTGACTTGTCCAAACTTTTTCAAATTCAAACTCTTTTTTATAAAGATGGGATTCAACTTTGAATCCAACTCATACCCATGTTTGATATGCAACACATATACATGTAAGATCTACGTATATATCACAATTTTTTACAACCATTTATCCTTTAAAGAAACCCATGATTATGGGTTTAGTATTTGGGCCAACTACGGATTAGATTTGGTAACCCAAAATTGAAATTTTAGGGCCAAACATGAGATTTATGGGTCATTTGAACTATTTTCCCCGAACCCTGAACACCAATCCCCCAAATCCATAAAAGAAACAGGCTCTAAAGGGTACGGTAGCCAACTACAGATACTGTTTTAATTTTTTTATCGAAAATTCATTTGGTACTCGTTTTTCTTTTTTCTTTTTTTGTGCTCTGGTGCATAACAACAATAATTGAAGTTTACCAGCTATTATTTTCATAAATGCCGATATTATTTTCATTTTTTTATCGGATCGATTATACAATGAAACAAAGCACAAATTCACAACAGCTAAAAAAGCCAATCAAGCTCTCAAACCAGCAACATATATATGAAGAACAAACTCAAAAAACATAGAAATGTTATAAAGCACATGAAAGTGGTGAAGCCGTGTTGTTTCAGGAGACAAGGGCAATGCCGTTCACTAGCAAATCATCAGACAAAACTTTGTTAGCAGCCTCCGATGGATGAACACCATCCCAGAACACATACTCTGATGCATTTGCACACGTCCCCACGGACTCGGAATTGCATAGAATCGATGTTTCTACCAACCCAGTTCCACAACATGCCTTCCTTGCTTCAAAAAACCCTGCAATTTCAATAATAGGTTCACTGGTTATTGCATAAATTTGTATTACTGTTATAGAGTAGTTCAAAAGAGAGACAAAGACAGAGCCATAAATTCAGACATTTATCTCATATGACTTCCCCAAAAGAATCCCCGCCGTGGATCATTCGACTGGAAAAACTATTGTCATCGGCCCAACCCAAAAATTCCCCACAGTTTGCAAGCCCACCCTGGCCATGTGGCGGACCATAAATAAAGATACAAATGTGGGCCCGGCCCAAAATTTTTTGTCCAGACCCGCCTATGTACAACCCTAAAAGTATAGGAAATAGGAAATCAAGAGAAAAGTAACATGAAAAGAAAAGAAAAAAATAAGAGTGATTATTAAATCTAATTTGGAATTTGAGGCGGAAAGGAGTGGAGCATTGCATACCATAATCGGTAGGCTTGGTGACAAGGTCATGTAGAGGCTGGTAGATGTCCAAGACAACAAGATTGAGGCCTGAGAGCTTGTTTTGTAGGTTTATTGATGTCGCATTGAGCTTGTTGTTAAATGAAATCGCTGCTTTGTTCATCTTTGCTACGCAATTGTTACTGTCGTCGCCAAACAACGTAATGGCCGCCGGTAGACATCCAATTGGTGGCAACGTCGACACGCCAATCTTTCTTGCTCCCAGACCGTATAAATCCTGTCACAAAAATGTCCCAATTTCACGAGAAAAAAAAAAAAAAAAAACAAAAAGGGAATGTACTTATATATGTTTGAACATTTATTTAGGTCATGGTGTGGTTTTATTATTAAATTGTGGGCTCACATGTTGGGCCGGGCCATATAATGCTACATACACAAAACTCTCACTAGACTTCGCAATTCAAGAGTATCGTGAATTGGACCGCTTTTTATTATTTTATCACTTTCCTATGAAAATGGTTTCAATTTTGTGCTATTGCGATCAAATTTGTTGCCCAAGCCATTACTTGCCATTGAATTAGTGGTGGACTGGATTAAGCCACCATCAATCAAATGACACAATAGAATTATTCGACAAATTTGATCCAAATAACCTTGCTGACGTAAGGCATGACAATGTTTGGATCACATAACTCGGGTAGAGTTTGAATCTGAGTCTTAAAATTCTTATACCCATACTCAAGCATTGTCTGACTATAAACAAGGTCGAGATTGTTTTTCCAAACACAACTCACCTAAAAAAAATTAAGTTTTTTGGACTGAACTTGAGTTAGGTTCTGATTAACCCGCTCAAGTTGTACGCGAAAATTTGTCATGTACCCAGATTATAAAATCACAGAGCAGCATGAAGTAAACCATTCAAAGTAATGAGGTGACCTGAATGAACTTTGCGTACGATTGGATGAGAATGTCTGAGAACTGGTCAGGTGTGTACACCTTGTAGACAAGCGGATCAATGTAATAGTTCTGAACAAAGTCACTACTACCACCACTAACAAAGTAAATTGAACCAGAGATTATCGTTGAAGCATTGGCTTTCCCTGCAATCCCCACCAGTTTCTTTTGGTACTCCTTGTAAAACTCCAGTTGCTTGCTCAGTGGTATTGTGTGCTACAACACAATCTCCAAGTCAGATTGTATATAGGTTATTCATGTATGGGTAGGATTAGGATAACACAGTGTTACTTTTCAGTGTCGTATCGAGAGTCACGATTTAGTCATGGAGATTAAGTGAGTTTACAACAAAATAAGATAATTTTCAATCGACCCTATGATCAATTTTGGGATAGATCCGAAATGATCTCATTTTACTTACCTATACATACATAATCTGTTGTACTTACATATAGTTTTGCTGTAGGTTCATAGTAACCAGAACCACCAGAGGCAAAGTTGGCACCAATCAGGAGGTGCTTTCCTCTGGCTTTCTTGCTAAGATAAGGCAGTGGGTATGAGGTGAACCCTAGGTTCTCAGCTGAAACATTAAAGGAGAAAACAAAGTCATTAGAAAACACAGACATAGACAAATGTAGAGAGAGAGAGAGAGAGAGAGAGATACCAGTGAAGTCAGAGGCAAGTTTTCCATTACAGAACCTGCCGGTTGGTTTGTGGGTGACATAGTCTCTTCCGTAAGGAGGGAAGTTGGCTTTGACAATGGTGTAAATGTAATTGTTGTTGCCCACATCAAAAACTGAGTCTCCAAATATGAACAATGCAGGGACCAGAGGCTGCCCATTGACCACACACAAACCCAGAACTATAAGAAGAAAGGAAGTCCATGAAAATTTTGAAAAGCCCATAATGTGTGTATGTGTTAGAGAGAGAGAGAAAGAGAGAGGACAATGGAGATGGGCAGGTCAGAGGGACAATTTAAAGGAGAGCTTGGAAGATGTTCTTAGTGCCTAATTGGGTGGAATGGCAACATCTGAAGAAAATTGGCCCTCTTTAGTTTTGCACTTTAAAAATTATTTTTCTGTTTTGGAAAATAATTTCTAAAAGAAAACTGAGAAAAAAAAAGTTGGTAGATTTAGAAAATAAATTACTCTTTTGTATATTATTATAAACAAACACTTTTCCAAAATTTTGAAAACACCACCACCACATTTCTTTTTTCATTATTTTTTTGGATTACTGTCCAAACAAATTTTACTGTTTTTTATTCCATTTGAAGTCAAAAATACAAACAAGTTCTGTAATACAAAAAATATCAAAACACATTTTTCTAAAATTCTTTCAAAAAATAATTTTTAAATATTATTTTTTGAGACGCAAACCAAACAAGACCTTAATCATTTCCTTATCACTCAAACCGAGTCAACCTATAAAAAAAAAGAATGAAACCCATGTTTTAGAAATCTTTTGAAGGTGACTAAGTACTATAAACCAACAACATGCGATAGAAACGTTGGGGCTACGACTAATCAATCTTTTCATTAATGTTGGGGGAAAAATTAAGTTACATATTTTTATTTCTTTTTTGCGGTGTGTTACACGGATTGTAATATCATTAAATAATCTTTTATTGATTTTGCTAATGTGGATCAAGGAGATCTCTAATGAATGGGGATCTAGAATTCAATACGGCCAAACATAATCTAAGAAACTCAATTGATATATCAAGAAATGTGGGTCTTGTAATTCTAAAGGATAGTTCAAATAGTAATAATAACAAACTGTAAACATAGACGTCATAAATTCGAATATTGACAATTTTTTGAAGGCAGGTCATGAGGGATAATTTTTTATGAATATCCTAATTCTGACATAGATGATCTATTTTTGATTAAACCAAAAAAAAAATTAGTTGAAATACACATAAACTAACCTAAATAACCAAGAAAAAAAAAGTGGGGTTTGATTTGTCAAAATGAGTGAATGACTAAATCGCTACACAAAGAATTGGCGGTGGTTCCAACCAAAGTTCAACTGGAGTGTCTTGCTGAACTATTGTTTTGAGCTGTCCTAGCTTCTAAGACACCTTCCTTGCATGTAACCCACATCCAGAATGTCTATAGTACACCTGTGATTTGGCACATGTATTTAGACCAAATGGACACTCGGTTTGCTGGACTTTTTATATTTGTAATGGGTGCCTTTCTTTATGTTCTGGTACTAAATTATGCAGTAGCTTTCCTATCACCATCACTAGCTTTCATGAAGAAAACCATCACATCTTTGAGAAATCCATATAAATGGGTATTGGCTTGGATAGGCATCCCATTTTTTTATGATCGGAGTAGTGCTTAATTTAGTCAAGTTTTAGAATGCTCTGGTTCATCGGCTCAGTTGTGATTGGTGGAGCTTAGATTATTGTTTTAACTTGCCTCAACAGAGAAGTTTGCAAGAAATTGAATTGAAGTCGGGGCCAATTTTGCAACAAAAAAATTTAAAAATGAACCACTAGAATATTTCTATTAATGCTAAAATTTTTAATTTCTCAACATTGTTTTCCGAAGAATTGTCTAATCACACCATAAGTCTTACTCTAGATGCTCGAATTTTGAATACTGTTTTGTTTGACAATAAAATGAAAACTATTTACAACTAGAAACCTATTTGAACTAAACCAAACGATACATTGTTTGAACTCTACTCGTTTTCAAAATAAATTTCATAATCTGATTACATTCGAACCAAGTCGAGCTTGAGTTGCTCATATCATCTAACACCTTAGCCTTTTGGGAGATTAATTGTTTACCTTCACACAGGCATGACAATAGGTTTGAACAAAGACATTGTCAAATTGGGGTGGCTAAGTTACCCCTTCAACATATGATTTGGTGGGTTTTAAATCTTTTGTAGCCTGCTTACAAGTTGATGGGTCTGTTTCTCCTAATTCTGTATCAGGACTACAGCTTGGAATGAGTAAGCAAAAGTAGGGTACGGCTCAAAATAAGCTTATTCAATTAAGCCAATTGTCTATCCGTCGGATGGTGAAAATTATTAGATCCACAGTGATATTTAAGCCTCTTGCTGTCCTTATCAACATTATAAACAGGGACTCAACTACAGTGCCTAAGAAAAAAATTTTGTGCCGCACCTCTAACTTTTATTATTTTAATAGTTATTTTTAAAATTTTGATGGGTCAATTCACAATTAAAAAAATATATTTTTGTGGATGATTTATCACTTTTGTGAGTATTTTTATTACTGTTATGGGTATTTTTATCACACTTGTGATAATTTATTTTTACCATTTTTATTCGTTACAAAAAAAAATTATCATTTTTATAGGTAATTTATCATGTTGTAGTAATTATTTTTACTATTTTTTTAAGTACCACAACAGTAATAAAAACACTCACATATATAATAAAAACAAACACAAAATTGATTAATAAAGATATGGTACCTTAAAAAAAAATTGGTACCGTAATCAATCCTATAAACAGGACAAGTCAGTCGACCCTTTACCATAATCTAAGGTACCAATATTAATGCAAAGGCGATCCTTAGCCTCTTGGTTGAAAAAATCTTGAAAAAATGAAAAAAAATCGGCTAGGCTTACTTTATTTTTTATTCATGATGGTGCTCAAAATTAATTGGACTGAACTAAGGAATGGACTAGAGTGAAGCCCAACGAGTGTGTGTGTGTAATGCAAGAAGAAGACAACGATATGAGTGGTTCCTCTGACAAAGAGGCTACCGTAAGAAAAGTTTTATTCCTCAAAAATTGTATTGATTGAAAAAAATGGCTGTTAGCTACAGGGTGTTTTCCTTGAAGCCTTTATAGGATATTGCCTAGGTAGCACTTGATGCTTTTCCTAATGGCTCTCTCTCTCTCTCTCTCTCTCTGTGCAATGTAGAACTATTATTTATTTATATAACTGGTAGTTAAGTTTTTGTATTTGTTCCTTTTGATTAATTATGTGGTCCCCTTTGTGTTTATCTTTGTCTTGGAGCTATTGTCCCTAACATTTTTCTAACCCCACTACTCGTCGACTGCAATACTTGATCCGTCTCTACTATTTGTGGGTTTTTGTTTATCAGAGCCATCAAATAATATTCACTTGTTTCCTATCCACGTGTCATGCTACAACTTTTGCAAATAGCCCGGTGTTGTGCTCCCATCTCTTGAGCTAGTACCTATACCGAACTTGTTGATATTAAGCCTCGATGGAGCTGAGTCGTAGCCTAGTTCGTGTCCAATAAATATTATCTGGATGAGCTATTTGGGTTGTTTTCCACAAGCCCAAAGGATTTTGAGTTTTAGAGAGTCCAGACTTAAATCTATCATTACCAATTTACATGCTAAATAATTTAATGGGCCTCTAAGTATTAGAGTCTAGAAGAGTGTAATGGGCTCATAGCCCGTGGATCCAACCATTCACTGGTTAACAGCGGGAAAAAATACATTGCTCAAATCCAATTGAGAGGTGTTTCTAGGTGGGCCACACTATAAATAGCCTCAAATTCACATGGTCCTAGTTGGTTTGGACGTTGGTTAGACAGAATCCCACGAAAGACATCAACCAAGGGAGAGCGTCATTGTTCAGAACCCAGCCCATGCAAGTGACTATTTGATACCATACAAACAGGGGCGGCCCAATAAATCCGGAGGCGCTAGGCGAGAATATGAAGCAGGACTCTATTAATAGCCAACAATTATTAAAATATATTCTTTTAAAAGCTATTTTTCTAGTTTTTTGAAATACAAAAATATTGATTAAATTTTTACATTAAAGTTTTGTTATATAGCTTTTTCAATTGATAATATAGTTAATTCATTTAATCTTTTTTGTGACATAGTTGATCGGAGATAAGATTTTGTTAATTTAAATTTTGAAAAACTTTTCTCTGCTGAAGCAATTGTTACTGCAATATTTCTAAACGCTATACATGCATTTCGAAAAAAATCTAATTGTTTTATATAAGTTAAGCCTTCAACAATCAACTATCAAGATTCAAGCATTTAAGTTTTTGTCAGAAAAGGATAAATCAACAATAATATCAAAAATATGATATCAACTTATTACAAATTCTAAGCACACCACACTTCTAAAAATTTCTAATAAAAAATGAGAGAACAATTGAACAAACTAGTTTATTATAATAGATTGAGCCCAAAAAATTTTGACCCTTGAATCTTGATCGCTATCAATTAATTGATGGGTTTTTGAACTATAAGAGAATAGAGAGAGCCTTGGTGTTCTTTTTTTGTTCAGATTCAGGCTTCACACTTCACAGAGAGAGGGCATAAGGGAGTGACGTTAAACAAACATTGTGGTTTGTGAGTGAATCTCGTAATAATAGCAGTTGATAGAGATAGAGTGATGTAGGGAGATTTGCCTAATTCCTTCACAGATGAGAGAGAGAGAGACATCTAGTCGTCTACCTTCCTTGTTTCAGAAGTCTAGCAGTCTACTATAGTTGGCAAGTAGAAAATTTTTTTAGGTAAATTATTGAAGTGTTAATGGACTTATCAATAAAATTTTGGTCCTCTCAAACTAGCCCATCCAAAATACATGTACCCATAACTAAAACTCTTAATAGAGGCCACCAAATTTTTGCAAAAATTGGGGGCCCCTAGGCCGCCAACTAAGTGGCCTAGACCTAGGGCCGTCCTGTATACAAAAAAGTGAAAATTGGAAATGAATCTTCCTAGATGTACTTGTTTGAAAATAAATACTGTAAGGAAACTTATAAGGGGTTAAGTCCATGTTTAAAATTATATGCAATGACTTAAGTCCATTTTTTTTTATCTCAAAAATATCATTTCTTGAAAGGAAGTTAAATTAATTTTTTATTTTGGAAATTGTTATCCCTTAATTCAATGTCCATTAAAATATGCCAATAAAATCTCTATCATAAATTTAAAATTCAAATTCAAAGTTCTCTCTCTCTCTCTCTCTCTCTCTCTCTATATATATATATATATATATATAGAAACCAAAGCTTGGCTGCGAGAGAAGCAAAGGCTCTCATCATCTTTGCTTTCACCAACCAAAACCTTCTTTCACATAACACAAAGCACCTGTAAGGTTGCGGATGCTGACATTGCTACTTTGTTTAGGCTGGAGTGTTTTGCATGGTATTGTGCTGGTGAGATTGTGGGAAGGGGATTCACATTCACTGGTTACTATCCCTGAAAACAATTCACAGGGATAAAAAAAAATATTCAGTTTCAAATTCAGTGTTGTTTTTTATTTTGGTCACTCTTTTTTTCACCATCTTTTGAGGTAAATTTTGTGCAATATTGTTTACATCAGCATGTTACTATGAATTTGAATAGTAAATTTCAAATTCATGTTACTATTTTTTTTATTATGTTACTGCTTTTGTTGAAGATGTTACTGTTCATGTTACTATTATTTTGAGTATGTTACTGTTTTTGTTGAGCATGTTACTACTATTATTTTTGTAAATATTAATATTCAATGTTACTAATTTTTTTTTTAATATTACTATTTTTTGTATTTGAATGGTATTATTTTTTGCGTTTGAATTTGAGAGAAATAATTATTGTTAAGTATGTTACAGTTTTTGTTAAGCATGCTACTATTTTTGTTAACATGTTAATATTTTTGTTGAACATGTTACTGTTATTATTTTGTAAAAATATTAATATTAAATTTTTTATTTTTTTTATGTTTAAATGTTACAATTTTTTTTGTGTTTAAATGTATTATTTTTTATGTTCAAATAATAACTTTTTTTGTATTTGAATGTTACTATTTTTTATTTTTAAACTTACTATATATATATATATATATAGATATGAGAGAGAAAAGATTTTAATGTTAGTCAAACTCTTAAGATTTAAGAGTTTTTAATTTTTAATTTTATTTCACTTCTAAAGGGAATGGATAATATAATAAAATTGACAAAAAATAAACTTCATAACAAATAAGTTTCTTTGACGGACTTAAGTCCAAACAAGTCCATATAGAAGGACCGGCCTCCAAATTTTCCTACAAAAAACTACTACTTTTTCTCTCTCCTCTCAATCTCACCTCTTAAATTTTAATATATCAATATTTGATGTGATAATTTATAACTATGTCTATAAATATGCCTTAAAAATTAAGTGATTCTTTACTAAATTTATGTATGATTTACTAAAATTGAACGTGATTGAATAATTCAGGTAGAATAAATTTTTAGATGTGATTTGTTATTTTTATTGTATTCAAACAAGAAATTTAGAAGTAAAATTCGATAAATAATTGGACCAAAGTTTTTAGATCAGATCCGATGAGAAGATTCAATCTGAATTCGATCTATTGACATTCATAATTTCATCCACGTGTCCTTTTGACACATTGCAATTACATAAATATGGAAACGCATAATCCCGGGTTGACAATAAGAATCCTCTAATCATGGAGAACACTAGAGTATTGGTTTAAACTTTAAGGTACTACCGAAAATTGAAGAAAAAAAAAATCCCAAAAAATGGTAAGCTTCACTCCAAAAAAGCAATAAACTGCACCTACAAATGTGACAAGTAATCCCAAAAAATCGTAAATAACTACTCAAATAGTAATAAAGACGAGTTATAAACACATACGTCTTGAGTTCGAATCTTGATAATACATTCGGGCCAATTCATGAAGAATTTATCCTTCATGAATAATCTATTATTGATCTAACCGGGATGAGATTAGTCGAATTACACATAAATTGACCCGAATACTTCTCACCATTAAAAAAAATGATAAATGAATTCAAAAGGTAAATGCAAACCAAAAGTTTATAAACTCTAGTCAAAAGATATTATATATACCCAAAAAAAATAGTAAATAGTATGATATTAAAATTATTTTTCGATTATGTAGTCAAACCCTTCTCTAATCACACAGATTTTAGATTTTACACAATTACCATCAAGCCGGGCATATAACTAAGTTGAAAAAATCAAAATTGATATCTCGTCATAGTGACTCAACCATTACATCGTATTAAATTCTCTGTTCACCATTTTTTTTTTTTTGGTCAGAGAAAACAACCATGTGATGGGCGTGTGTGGCAGGTGTGCTGGAGACGTGTGGTGGCACATATCCCATCTTCTAGATTTTGAGTGCTCCTTTTGGTCGGACTTTCTTTTTTGTGCCGGTGCCATGAAGGTTTTTTTTTTTTTTTTCTTATCTACAATTATGTGAACCAAATTATCCAGGTTACGAAATATAATTTTTTGATATCTAATAAAATTTCAGCATGTGTTAATTTTTTTTTATTACTTTATCATTTCCTTACAATCATCGACTATAACCAACCAAATCAAAAACAACAATTTTTATAATCTCGTGAAATCTATTTCCTCACTCCATCTCCATGCATGTCACACTATGGTTTCGTAAGCTGAGATTTTGTCTCATAGGGAGAATTTTTTTTATTTTATTCAACAGTTAGAGATGTTCGGACTAACTTATATGCATTTCAATTAATTTTTTATTTAGTCTGATCAAAGGCATGTTATTCACATCGAAATTAAAATATTCATGAAGAATAAATCATTTATGACTTGATCTCAAGATATTATCAAAATTCAAACATAGGATATCTAAGTTTATAATTTATCCATATTACTACTTGAGTTACCTTTGATATTAGAAAAAAAAAATTATTGAACAATACTACACTTATTACCTTTTTGCCTCACCTCAATATGGATTATTGTGTTAATGGATTTCATTGACTTTATTAAATTTTCAAAGGCTATAATCAAGTCACGTCAAAGTGGAGCAAGTCAAATGGTGCACAAATAAGTTTAAAAATTTGTCTTCTTAAAGATTAAAGTTAAAGACAAATAAAATTTTTAAATCATATATAATACCTAAAATTTCATTGACAAAAGAGCCAAAAATCGATATACATGAAATACAATAACAAAAAAAATTTGCAAAACAAGATTCTAATTAGACCCTTTTACAAAAAAATGAGACTAACTATAGTCTTTCATAATTGACCACAACATGATTTCATATTTTGAAAGCGTTGCATGATAACGTCATTATCAATGCAATCAAAAATGTCCTTCCCTATGTATACAATCAAGTTTATTGTCATCCATTGATCGCTCATTCGATTATGCAATCGATTTTTTACAACCTTCATAGCCGAAATTGCTCTTTACTGTGATCAAAGAATAATAATGTGAACCCCAACGTGTATCACAAGCACGTGTAAGATTAGTTTCCTGATTTAGGTCTCGCCCACTTGAAAGTTCCTCATTATTGAGTAATTCAATAACTCTAGTCACTTATTTCTCCCTAAGAATATCTCTCTATTTACATGAGGCTCCCATAACATTCACAATATTAGCAACTAAGTTGTAAAGAGTCATGATTTGAATAAGATTATTTGCAATGACCACAAGAGCTAATTGCAATTGATGCGAAAATAATGGACATAATATATATATATACATTCTCTTTCATTGTAAGTGTCTTGAGCCATTGAACTCACCTCGCATAGTAGTAGCCCCATCATATCCTTGCCCACACAATGTTGACAAGCTCAACTCATGTCTATGAAATAAATTTTCTACAGCTACCTTAAGTGAGAGAGTACTAGTATTAGTAACATATTCAAAACCTAAAAATTGTTCAACTATATGTCCCTTCTTGCCCACAAGTCGCAACAGAACAGTCATTTGCTCATTTGTTGATATGTCACGTGATTCATCAATAAAAACAAAAAACAACATGCATCACGAAGACAGATCACAACAGCATTACACGTTTCAACAGAAGCTGCATTTACAATTTCTTTTTGAATTTCAGGCGAAGTCAACTTGAGATTCTCAAGAGCATTTTTTGGTAAGAAATTTTAATGATTCATGTATGAAATTTAGAACACCTAAATTGTAAGATTTAGATCATTTAGGTTTATAACATACACGTATGAGTCATGCTATTTGATCTCTGGATTTCTTTCATGAAATGGAAAGGTCTTCCTCTCCTTCTTCAAAACAATAGGCAACTTTCAATGGGACAAGCCAAATTAAAGTTTTGAAGTGAAGAGGGGACCTAGTCTACTATTTATAATAAAATCTAATGGGCTATCCCATTACAGACCACAATTAGATTAAAGACTATACTTAACCGCTTCAACCACATCAATTAAAAGATGTACATAAACCCATCAAAATAGATCACTTCATAATATTGACTCATCTCATTGGACCATAAATTCAACCATTTTTTCACAAACTAAAAATTAACTATCAATTAATAGAAGTCCAATATAAGAAAAATTTTAACATTCTCCCACTTGGACAACATTAATTGTAGTCATTTAAAAATAAATAAATATATATATATATATATATTTTTTTTTTTTTTTTTTTTTTGAAAAGTGACTCTTGAGCTAATCAAACAAAACTCAATGTGGCCACAATAAAAATAATATGGTCCTGAGACAATATCTTAAACACGACTCAGTCCAATAAAATTACTATTTTCGAACCATGACGGCCTTTACATTCTTTATTAACATATGACCAATCCATGATTACAAAAAATAATAATTCTATTGACATGGATCAAGATGTGATAGTGTAGTAAGAAAATAACATTTCAATATGTGATCTAGTAAACATGTTATTTTCATTGTCAGTCCTCCAAATGATTTTTCTTTAACAACATTTTTCAATAATAAGTTAGAGAAATCCATTAGTTTTAAAAATAAGCTAGTATGTCTCCAAACTTAAAATCACAAGATTTTCTCAAATGATATAATCAGAGACATACTCAATTGACAAAACGGTCATACTTAAGACATACACCAAATCTTAAGATTTTGTATAAAATGACATGTCATAAATGTGTACACATATAACATAACAAGAATATCATGTTAATAATAAGGATAATCATTAAATATTTATTATTCATCAAATAGATGTATTTCAACCATAATGAGTATCAAATATCACATATAGAATTAAATCAATACTAAAGGTCATAGCACATAAATAAACTTCCATTAACCAAGTACATCAAAAGACCCCAAAATGCTCATGTTGTCAACATATTTTTTAAAAGTTACAAGTCTCAGTCCCTTGGTTAAAAAATCAGTAAGCATTGATTCTGTATCAATTTGTTTGATCACAATGTCATCTTTTTTTACAAGATCTCTAACAGAAAGATATTTAATTTTCATATGTTTAAACCCACTAGAATATTTGTTATTCTTTGATTATCACAATAAATTATTAGTAATTTAGAGATGGAATCAACAATCATAAGTTCTGAAATAAAATTCCTTAATTATATAACTTGTGTTGCAGCTCTATAACAAGCTACAAATTCAGCTTGCACAGTGGAAGAAACTGTGAGAGTTTGTTTAACACTCTTCCATGATATTACTTCTCCAGCTAAAATGAAAATATATCTTGAAGTGAATTTTAAATCATCCTAACACCTAGCAAAATCTAAATCTAAATAACCAATCACCTCAAGATTATCAACTCTCCTATAAACAAGTATGTAATTTTTTATTTTTTACAAGTATCTCATAACTTTCTTAGCTGTCACCCAATGATCTAATCCTAGTTTAAAAAGTTATCTGCCAAGAACACTAGCTATAAAAGCAATGTTAGGCCTGGTACAAATCTGTATATACATTAAACTGTCAACATCACTCGCATAAGGTATATTATTTATAAAATCTTCCTCAAGATCATTTTAGGGGCATTCTCTTAAACTAAATTTATCACCTTTCACTACAGGTACATCTCCAAATTTACAATTATACATATTAAATCTTTCAAGTAAACGATCTATATATGCCCTTTGAGAAAGTCCCAATAATCCATGACTCCTATCCCGATGAATCTTAATGCCTAACACAAAATATGATTCTCCAAGATCTTTTATGTCAAATGTTTTGCACAACAATTATTTACTCTCATAAAATAAGCTCAAATCATTATTTGCAAGCAAAATATCATCAACATAAAGAATAAGAAAAATAAATTTGCTCCCACTAGTCTTAAGATATATGCATTGATCCATCTTGTTCTCAACAAAATTAAGAGAACTTACTATCTCATCTTTCATAGCACCTACCCACATATCAGACTAAGGACAAATAATAACATCACGGCATGTTACTTGATCAACAATATCACCAATATCATAATCACTTTCTTCAAGATATCTATAATATAAAACAGGACGGCTTCAACAAGCTGATCATACGGTCTTAATTCATTTCATCCAACGGCCCACAATCATCCACAACATCATCATTTTTCCTCCCAAGATCATCATATTTTACCCACAATATTTTTCAAAATTCTGACCTCTCAATCAATATTCAGTCACCTCACTTGGTCTTTTTTGTTTTCCCCCACCCTTCTGTCAAATGAGTCATGCCTCTCCAGCTACATCTTCTGTTTCTTTTTTTTTCCCTCCCTCTCACTCATTCAAAATTCTCACCTATCTCACACTCTCTCTCTCTCTCTTACGCTCCCATCGACACCACTAGAACCATCGCTTGGATATTTTTTATTGTCCTAAATCGTAGAACAGTCCAGAAGAAGGCACTCCAGGCGACTCCGGTGAACTGCGACTGCGATCGATCAGCCACTGCGATCGATCGTCCACTGCGAACAGACGAACTCAAGCAAGATGTTCTTGATTTGGGTTTAACCTGGAAAGATTTTAAATTTAATATTCAGTTTTGTTATGGGCTGTGTGATTTTCTTTTAAAGTCATTGTTTATAGAGTGGTTTGATTTTCTTTGTTCACCTCCATATATTCTTGTGATGTTTTCCCTGCACAGCGCACACAAACAAACCCAGCACACCCACACCCAACACAGACCCAGCACCCAACACAAACAAAGCCACACACTTTGGACACCAAGTGTTTGTTGGAATGACCAACAAAAAATTTGTTGTTATTATTATTATTATTATTATGAATTTCTTGTGTCTGCTCTGTCAACATTAGTTTGATTCAATGTGAACTGGATGCTTGATGATCCTCTCAGTAAATCACATCTTGGAGGGTTCTGAACCAAAATGTAACTCAAGAAATGCCATTTTTTTTTGGTTCTACTTGCTTCCTGATCTTGGCCATTTTTTTGATTATGCTAACATTGGATGTTTTATGACCCTTTGGTTCTGGTTGGCACTCAAGTTAATTGACCTGACATTCAAATAATTGCTTGACGCAGACAAGCTAAACTGAAGCAAACGGTTTGTTTGCCCTTTCTTGGGCTGATTTCGTTTGATGCTCTACACATTGGGGTTGGTCTTAGACTAATTTTCTTAGCCTAATTGAGTTTTAGTTTGTTAGACTTTGCTAGGTTGTTATATTTGTGTCTACTCTTTTATGGCTATGCATTGAGTTACTGATTAGAGGAGCTATTTGTTTTCCCTTTCCTGGTCTGACATATCATCACAAACATTTCTTCATAGTTCATCAGTTTCCGGAAGTTGTCCATCATTATGTGGTCTTGACCACTTGTTGCAGTATGTACACTAGGTTTTTCATTTATATTTATATTCGAGATGAAGTGAAACTTTGAGATGTGTTTTTTTTCCTTGCATGGAAAATGTGCATATAACATGATCACTTTTAGTTAGAATGCATGTAGAATTCTAAATGGATCTTCTACGGTATGTCCTTTAAGTGCATCTCTAAGTCTTTGGTTTCCATTTAAAAAATTGTTCCATTACATATTTTTTCACAGGTCAGATCCCACGGAAAATGATAGTGTAGAGGGTTTGAGACCAAATGCTAGAGGGCCTGGTCTGCATGCTAAATCTCTGCGATATATGTAAAACGGATCTCTATTTCTTTTTTTTTTTTTATCAATTCTCAATAATTTATTGCTACGTACAGGCAATAATCCACATTTTTTCATATTCAACATGCTAACTATCAGTTATAGAGTTTATAGGGTCAATGTACAAACTTCTTATAAATTTAATATTCTTTCCTTGTGTTGACATACTCTTGTGGCCTTAACTTTGTTCTGTAACTCTATCTCATTACTTGCAGCCTGCTCGGGTTACGGACTTCTGTAAGAAAAACAAATTACAACTATAAGAGCACATGAATGAGTTATGGATAATGGTATAATGTGTTTGAAATTATTTTTTGGCGTATAATGTGTTGAAATTATGAATTTCTGGTGTACCTATTTTAATTGATTCTTTCACTAAATTTTTATTGATTTACACTTGGTTTGATTTTTGCAATTTTATGTTGTATTACATTTGCGCCTCTGCAATGGATTATTGGAATTAGTATGTGATTAGTATTATTGGAAGGTAGGAATTAAACAATACACTGTTCCAATAGTTTTTAAACTTTCAGAAATCTAAGACATTTTATATTGGTTCTTGAAAAGTAATCACCTCACTTTCATTTTCTGCATATGGAGTCATAACTCGCTTTGCATTATACTATGCAGTGGAAGCACCATAGTTGGCGTCGGTTCCCCAGACCCCCCACAATTTGTCTGTGATGATAGTGAATACGAAGATGTCTTTGTGTCAGGTAAGCAACAAGTAACCTGTCCAGGTTTTTTGTCTGGTAAGCCCAAGTTATTCATCCTTCTACATCTTAAAAAGGATAAGTTTTAAATACTTGTCAAATCATTATCTGTCTATTTATTCCTTGCTTATCAAATAATAGTTTGATATGTGTCTATTTCTTGTTTTAGTTTTGTGGGTAGTTACCGTCTTACCAATTTTTTAGGGGGAATTTAACCCATTGTAAAGAACAAAATGACCCATGTTTTGATTTCTTTGATACTTGCAGGGAATTGCTTGGATTGGTGGGTTAAAGGCCCTAAATTTCTTCACATTTGTGAATCATCTTTGTAGGTAATTTTTTGATTATTATTATTTTTTATGTTTGGTACAATTCATGTTGTGAATAGTCTTTTGTCGAACCAGTTAATCGAATTCTATTTTTCTATTTTATGTTTTTCCTTTTCTAACATTGTACTATTGCACATTTTATGTGATATATGTTAGGTTCGCATTAAATGTAGTGTTAAATCAGTAGTAGGTAATCCTATTGCTTAGGGCAAGAAACAAACATATATATTGTCACATGTGCTCAAGTTGTTATGAATGTGAAAACTAATAATAAGAAAAAGAAGCAAGAGAAGATGAAGAGTGACCAATTTTTTAATAGAATTCAATTCGTTCGTTTAGATTGTTGATATTGATTAGGTTTCACAAAAATTTACCAAATAATGATTAGTAAGATAGTGGATTGTGGCGTGATGGTGATTGTTGTTGTAGTGGTTAATGGGGTTATAGTAAGATACGACTCTGACGTGATGGTGAGTCCTATATTGGATTGTGTTTTCTTCGAATACATGGTTTTAACAAAAATAACAAATTTTTTTAATAGAGATTGTTAGTACACAGGATTATCTTTTTGAGGATAACTTCTTCACATTCTTTCTATTCAATAGGGATTTTTTAGTGTCTTTTTCCACTCCATGTTTAAGATTGTATTGCAATTCTTATATGTTAATATTTGCAATTCTGTAGGTATGTGTGGGTGGATTGTTGGGTTGGTTGAATGAGTGGTACATAGATGGTCTAACAACATAAATGGTAGTGTATATAGAAGTTAAATGATCCACTTAAGTGTACTTTCTTTTGTTGGTTTTTACTATGCATGATTCTTTCGATCCTTTTATCGGGTTTTATTAGATGGGCACATCTTTGCAATTTTCTTTTTCTGGCAACATGCACACAACATCTCTTATTTTTCTAGGCAGGAACTCTTATTTTTCTTCTCTGTTTTTTATTAGTAATTTTTGTGGGTTTGTCCTCTCCTATGTGCAATAGCTCTAAAGTTTGTTTTTAAATTCAATTTTTATCCCAGCAAACTAACTTTTTAAAGCTAGCCAGTATACAACTTTTATCTTGTGTGGTCTTTTTTTCTACCACTACTCTTTAGTTTTTCCAAGTAGTTGCTCAGCTTTTGTTAATGAGTTTATTTGGGCTTAATTTGCAGACCTAATATATTAATTTTATTTATTGTGACAATTGGATTAGCAACAAGTTCCAATGTTTGATAAGATCTACTATCAATCCAACAACTATAGTGGTCAAGTTAAATTAAGTCTAAATAGCATTGGTTTTTAGTACCAACCGAGTCTCCCTTTTACACCAATCAGATCTCCCAAGTAGCTGCCCTTTCATATTTTACTAAAGCCACAAACCTGTCACTTGCTGACTCTTTGCAACCACTAAAATTCACTCAATTACATAAAATGTAAGGACTCAACAAACCCATGTGCTCAGGTGTTGCTACTAAGGACTACACTTATAACAATTACATAAAATGTATCTTGTAAGCCATTTTTCTTTTGTTGATGCTCATTTTTTATGTTGGAATTATGTGGTTACGTAGTGCCTTTTGGCATGAGTATTTACTACCGAGCACACGGGTTTAGATGTAGGAGGAATGGTATTTTTATGATTAATTGTATTTTAATTGGGTGTTTAATTTGGCTGTATTTTAATTAAGCGTTTAGTTTGGTTGTCTTTTAAATTGGGTGTTGAATATAGTTTGTGAAATTTCAATTTGAATTTTTAGTATCTTGATTTGATGAATGTTACTTTGTATGAAATAGGTTTTTATAGGGTTTTGATTAATTATAGAGATTGTATGTCAATCTGTATGAATTAGAGGCTTATTGTGTGTTAATTGATAGAGATTGAATGTCAAGTAGTATGAAATAGAGGCTATGATGTGGCTTTAGCAATTTTACAACAAAATAAATATGTGTATTTAACGAATATTTTTAATTTTTTGATTTACTATGTTTCTTATATTTGTAGCTATCATAGTGTACTAACCACCACTGCAAACTCTCAACATTGAAAAATGAAAGATCTCACCATTTTTTGTCATGTGAGTTTAAACATCTTCTATTTTTTTTTTCGACACCGCAAAATATTCACATATTTATTTCACTTTATTTTCACACATCTTTTTACAGATTGATGACGACTTAGTGCAAACCGTAAGATGAGTTTCATTTCACTCATATTCTTAATAATTTTTTCTCTTATAGTTTGTGTTCATTTACCTGTTAAATGCATATTCATGTACAAGTTCAATTGCTCAAGAAAAATAATGTTGGTGTTGTGATTCGCGACGAACATGAACTCAATTGCATCCTCATTTCTGATGTAGTGTCATGACACATCAGTTTGTTTATAGATTAGACTCTTTTTTTTCCTACATAATGATTTCACTTATCTATGCTTACTATCCAAAAGGCAAAGGAAAGAGCAGTTGTAACTGCAAATGCAAAGTGTAAAGGAAAAGAAATAACAACCTCTTCTGATAAGGAAAAGATAAGTATTTTGTGCCAAGTGGTATTATATTGCTAACATCTTAACTGTGTTATTTTATTGATCAAATGTTTTATTTATGTTATTTCATCTATAGAATTGGGATGAAGCACTGCAGGAGTTAAAAAGACTAAATGCAATCCATCTTTTTCTGTGGGGTTGTTTGAATAAGGCAACTAAATTTATTTTTTATTTTTTATTTTTTTTTCAAGTTTATAATTTTAAAATTTATGTCGTGTACTAAATTTGACTTTTTATAAATGCTAGATTGTTGTACATTCTCCAAGTTGAATGCTGCGAATTTGGATTGATACAATTACATTCAAGACTGTGATAGAGAAACTATTTTTACAATGACGTGCAGATAAATGACTCATTTTGACAAACTAGATTAAAGAATGACCCATTTTATAAATGTACTATATATAATTACGTTTTTTGGTCATTCTTTAATCTTATTTATGTTTAGGCACAACTATGTGGATTTGTGTGTGTTTTGTTTGTTCTGTGTTTAGTACGATAAACTAATTATACATTGTTATGAGGATATGTTTGGTTTTGAAGTGAATTGATGGCTGAGTATGGAATTAAGTTGTGATGTATGATGATTGTGGTGGAAATATAATTGAATTGTAGTGGTACATGCCATTATTATGATTGTTCTGTATTATTGTGAGTTTTGTAGACAGGTTGAAATCTTCTTGAACTCCTATTTTTATAGGAAGTTTTGCCAAAATTTTTGAAAAATTAGTGGGGGCATGATTGATTTCAATCTATTTAATTAAAGCAAATGTTGAAAAAATAATTTCAAATTAACCATTTATTTTAGGTTGCAAAGTGTTTTTAGGCACAATAATATACTTCAAGTTTTAATTCAAGTTTTTGTTACTTCTTGTCTTTATGCAAGGACAATTACTATATCAACTTAATCGAATTTGCGTGATTTTTTGTATATTCCTAAGTTTAGTATGGTGAAATAATTTCACGATTATGAGGATATGTTTATCTTGATATGAAATTGTTGATTGTTTTGGTGGTTGCAAAGTGCCTTTGTTTCATTTGTTTTTCAATTCTGTATATAGGTTAGTATTTCATAGTCTTCTATTTTCAAAGGAAATCAAGTTGAATTTTTGGCTTTGATTTGATTGTTTTGTGCATTCAAGAGACATTAATTTTTGTAGATAGGTTGAGATTTTTATGGGTTCTTATTTTTAAAATAAACTTTGCCGAAATAGTCTCCATTCAATTGCTTAAATTAAAACAAATTAAATTAAATTTTTTGGGGAATTAACTGGTTCATTTACGTTGTACTGTGCCTTCAGGCACGGGTTATCTCTAGTACATAATATTCATTAAAAATAACAAGTCTCCTTAGTCTTGTAGACCTTTTCAAGAAAATTTCAGACTCTAAAAGCTAAGGAGCTTCAATAGGAACATAAGGGTCAATTGTAAGAACCAGAGGATCAACAACAGAAGCAGTTATAAACTTCTTTTGCATAACAGGTAAAGTAATAGAAACAAATTTATCTTGATCATACTCACTAATAGGCTGCGAGCAACCAACATTAGTAGTATCAAACTGTAGAAATTTTGTTGTAAAGGACTCAATAATTTTAGTACCATGTGTAGGACAATAGAACATGTATCCTTTTGAATGTTCTGGATAACCTATGAAGAAATAACGAATAGTTCTATAATCAGTTTTTTTCTTAAAAGGGTTATATATTTTGATTTCAGTAGGAAAGTCCTAGACTCGAAAATAGTTAAGGCTTAATTTTTTACTATTGGTCCATCATTCAAAAGGTGTTTATGGAACAGATTTGTTATGAACTCTAGAATGTATGAAACCATTTTAATGGCTTCTCTCCAAAGACAATCAAGTAAATTATACCTACTTATCATGTTCCTCATCATGTCTTTAAAGGTACGACATATGCCTTTCATCCACACCATTCTGCTTGAGACTACCAGGCATAGTATATTGGGTAACAATCCCACAATCTTGTAAATACTTGTCAAACAATCCCAAATACTGCCCAGACACGTCATGTTTGTCATAATACTCACCACCACGGTCAGAACTAACAATTTTGATATTTTTTTCTAATTGTTTCTCTACCTCAATTTTGAAAATTTTAAACTTTTCAAGGGCATCAGATTTTTTATTAATTAAATAAATATATCCATAATGAGAGAAAGCATCAATAAATATAATAAAATATTTATTACCACACAAGGTACGTGAGTAAAGTCCACTAATGTCAGTGTGAATAATTTCTAAAAAATTTAGACTAGGAGTTGCATATTTCTTCTTAATCTTGGTCAATTTACCCCTACAATCAGCACCAGTTTCAAGGTCTTCAAAATCAAGGGGAAGAAAAATATCATTATTTATTAATCTTTTCACTTTTTCTCTAGAAATGTGACCCAAACTTTTATGCCACAACTGTAAAGATTTTTCTTTATTGAGAGGTTTCTTAGATACAACATTAACAATATTTGAAGAACCATATTTGTTATTGGCGGCCAAACATATACTATATAGACCATCTGATAAAATATAATGACCAATAATTTTGGAATTTAAAGACAACTGAGTTTTACCATTACTAAAATTAAAACAATATTCAATTTATCAAGCAAGGAAACTAAAATCAAATTCCGCTTAAATGATGGTACATAAAAAGTATTTTCTAAAACAAGTTAAAAATCAGTGTATAAATTCAACCTAACAGTTCCAATGAACTCAACATAGACTTCATTATTATTTTTTAATTTAATCTTGGCTTCTCCTTCACTTGGCCTCCATTTGCTTATGAATCACTTCTTCTTTATTCTTCTTTTTTAACCAAGATTTGAATCGAGTGTACTCACTTTTCTTATAACCTCGTTTCTTACAAAAGTAACACTTGACATCTTTTCGAATGGCAGCTTTAGGACCTCTCACATTCTGACCAGTACCAAGCCTTTTGAAATTCCGACAATTCTTTGGAGCATTATGATTAGGTTTTCTATTATTTCCATGATTCCCACCTTTGAAACTAGATTTAGGCTGGAAAACAAACAAGACAGTTTTACTCCTTTTTTTCTAAGCTTTTCTTTCTCAAAATCACACTCAGAGACAAGGTCATTTATTGTCCTTGATTCATTTTGGGTATTGTAGGCAGTTTTGATTTGACTAAATGTAGGAGGAAAAGAGTTATGAGTGTGATAAACAATGAAATCATCAAGAATAACAATTTTGAAAGTTTTAAATTTAGTTTGAACATGGACCATTCTAAGAATATATTCCCTAACACCTCCTGCATTGTCATATTTCATACTCGTTAATACATTCATTAAGCCCTCAATTTCAGTTTTATTGGATAGCTTGTATCTCTCTTCTACAATGGAAAAGAACTCCTTTGCATTCTTGGTTTCAGGTAAGCCACTCATAAGGTGTTCAAAGATAGACCATTTCTTGGCAACCATACTTAGCCGATTAGATTTCTCCCACTTTGCATAAATTTTTTTTTCTTCAGGAGGGCTCTCACTAGTAGGTTTAGCAAATTCATTCTCTTTCAAGGCAAAGTCTATATCAATAATTTTCTAGGCAAACTCAATATCTTACTTCCATCTCTTATAATTAGAATCAGTCAAGACTTCAATATTAGCATTATTATTATTATTCACAGCAAAAGATATTGTTCAAAGCAACGAGAATATAAACACTTAGTAAAATTGAGCAATAAATAAATAAAATATATTTTGAACAAAATAAGTCATATTTTATTAACAGAGTCCAAATACATCACTGCAAACTCTCTTTTAGGCAAAGAATGTAATATGTTATAGGTCATCTCTTTCATGAAACTAACCAATGAGAATGCTCAAATTTTAAAAAATTTATCCTCTTTGGACAGATAAACTTTCTAGACTATTGCACCTCTACTTCAATGTTTTCATGATATCTCCAAATTACAATACATAATAACTTCCTTTGGGCAGGTAATTATATATTATAATTTAGAAGCCATCCCGTAACAAAAGCATGAGAAAAATTACAGATTTCAATGAATGGACCACTTTGATGGTCACCATCCATCTTAATTTATAAAATTTTCAAAACCAGAATTTTATAACTAATTGCTCATAATTAAATATCATGTGATCAATTAATATGAATCAATATGTATCTCTTTCAATCACTCATCATCAATCGTTACATTCAGGTCTCAATTATATTTTTACTTTTAAAATTAAGTAAATAAATTCGCATCTACCAACATTTAATAAATAATATGTAGATCATAAAAATTTTTATCATATAAATCACTAGGGATAAAAATTAGAATTGTACAAACATCTTCTACAAATTATAACAATTCAATCAAAATTACATCAACATGAGAAAATAATTTGTATGGGTAAAGCATATGTCTATTCGTTAATAAGATCAATAAATAATTAAAAACAAATTCAATATGTTGAACGAATATGACATAATTAATAAAGGTTTCAACATAAATTTTAGACATGGTACTTGATATTGTACCAAGGCCACGTGTAATACAACTTAAAACATAACAATAAATAATCTATTAAAAAAAACACAAAAGTCAAATAATTCTTGAGTGAAATTTTGAACATTTTGTTCAAAAATAATGATGAAAAGCCATTATGCTTTCACCCTTTTCCTTTTTTTTTTCTTTCTTCTTGTGATGTACTGGCCGCCCTTGATGCTTTAACCTTTTTCCTCCTTTTTTTTGTGACATAAGTGTATTTAATGATGAACATTGATGGTCACTGTTTTGAGAAAAACAGTGTCACCAACATCACAGAATATTAATCACAAGAACACTAACCTTGATCCACCCAAACCATTGACGACAATGAAAATCTGATACCGCGCCGTCACAAAAATATTTTGAGATCCCAAATTATACAAATAAAAATAATAATAATAAAATAAATTGTATTCTAAATGCATATAATATTAGTTCTAATACCACATATAATAAATTTTAATGATTTGTACATGAAATTTAGAACACCTAAATTATAAGATTTGAATTATATAGATTTAGAACATACCTATATAAGTCATGTTATTTGATCTCCGAATTTCTTTTGTGAAAGGACAAGGTCTTCCTCTCCTTCTTCAAAGTAATAGACGACTCTTAATGGGACAAGTCAAATTAGGGTTATGAAGTGCAAAGGGGACCTAGCCTGCTATTTATAATAAAATCTAATTGGCTCTCTCAATACGGGCCCCAATTAGATTAAGGTCTACACTTAACCACCACCTCAACCACATCAATTAAAAGATGTACATAAGCTCATCAAAATAGATCACTTAATAATATTAGACTCATCTCATTGGACCATAAATTCAATCTATTTTTCACAAACTAAAAATTAACTATCAATTAATAGAAGTCTAATATAAGAAAAATTCTAACATTTTCAACACAACAGTTTTAATATCCTCATTGTGATCAGCAAGAAATCAAAGAATCTCAAGGAAGTTTTCTTGAATTCTCAAATTCATTATGACCACGATATGCAAGCTCTTGCCTTAAAGGAAATCGAATACAATCAATTGATGCATTCAACCGGGTTTTGTACTCACTTCGAGCTTGGTTTGACTGTTTGAAAAAAATAGCTTCAATATTTTGTTTTGAATTTAATAAATCTTGACATTTTTTCCAAATTTGGTTATGAAAACTATTAATGCCTCCAACACGCATTTAGAACTTCTCTATTCTCTTCCAATTTGAAAAGTGCGAGCTGACAAAAGGTTTCGCCACCCGATTGTTCTCTTGTATCTGATTTAAAAAGATAACAGCAGAAGTAAAATGTTGCATCTTTCGCTACACTATACTCAAGTTAGTTACTAAAATGAGAAAACCAAACCTTGTTAAATCGTCATAGATTAACACCAAATCTTTTTTGTGAAAAATTACGGTCGCAGGTTTGACAAGGACCTTTTTGTAGATAAACTTTACGAATTTGATCTCGATCATTAGGATTATAATTCATAATCTGAGGCCGTAGTCCGGGATCTGATGGAAGATCTGGCAAATTAATATCTACATGACTTTTTTTTGAAGAATCACCACCTCTGTTTGGAGGAGGTAATAACTTTGAGTTAGTCTTTCTCTTGAAGTACTTCTCTATGACTGTTTCAAAAAAATTATTCAAGAAAATGAGTTTATACATCCATTTTTGTAATTGATTTGTTATTTTGTTAATTTTATTGCTAGCATTTTAAAGAAGATATTGTATTAAGAAGCAAATACAAGTACAAATGCATAAAAGTATCTAATTCATAATTTTAATAAATCCAAGCAATTCAAAGTATTAAAAAAAGATTCAGATTGAGAGTTACAAAAAAATATTTTTTACTATCGACTCAATAACTGTAACTCAAGGTCTTCAAGGCATCTCCAATTACTAATCCGAGTTATAATAAATCAAGAAAATAATTACAGCAAATAAACAAAAAAAATAAATTAGAAAAAAATGCATAAAAATTCAAATAAGGGTAAAATGAACAAAAATATAAATTAGAGGTAAAAATTAAAATGCACAAAAATATAAATTAGAGTTAAAAATTAAAATGAACAAAAAATAAAAAAATTATCAAGAATAATAAATTTAAAATTTTAAAAAATAAAAAACTAATTTATTTTGTGTGTTGTGTGTGCAATTTACGCGTGCGTGCGTGTGTTGATCGATTGATCGAGAGAAAGATAATATTTACTTTTGCCTTTTTTGTGGTGGCCCCGGTGGGCACAAGGAAGACAAAAACTCAAGAATTTTGTGTTTCTTATGGCTGCTTGGGCGTGACTGAGAGAGAGAGAGAGAGAAAAAAAAAAAAAAAGTAAAGATAAGATATGTTAGGTGATGTCCATCACGTGGGTCAAAAGTTTTATTTTTTAATAATAGACCAAAAGTTTTATTTTTCAATAGATTTTGGTGGATTGTGATAGGTTAAAAACTTAATTTTTTAATAGGTTTAGGTTGATAGTGGTGGGCTCAAATTTTTTTGTTTTAAATGAATTTAATTTTTTAATTCTTTTGAGTAGATAATATAAACCTAACATTTTTATCTTTAGTTTAAGGTGGACACAAATAATATATTATACAAATATATAATATATATACTTAACTAATAAAAAAAAATTGAGGGAGGGCATTTGCCCACCCTGGCCCATGCCTCCCTCCACCTATGTACACAAAGGTGTTGTTTATATTATTATTAGAGGTAACCCGTGTCTGAGACACGATTCAATGTAAATGATTTAAGAGGAATGTTAGTAGTCGTTAGATGAATCTATTTGAAATCGTCGAATTGACTTAATAAAACTTGTCATGTTTTATATTATAATAGGGATAACATGTGTCTAAAGGCACAGTACAACGTAAATCAACCAGTTAATTTCTCAAAAAATTTAATTTAATTTGTTTTAATTTAAGCAATTGAATGGAGACTATTTCGGCAAAATTTATTTTAAAAATAAGAACCAACAAAAATCTCAACCTATCTACAAAAATCAGAGTCTCTTGAATACACAAAATAATCAAATCAAAACTAAAAATTCAACTTGATTTCCTTTCAAAATAGAAGACCATGAAATACTAACATATATACAGAATTGAAAAACAAACGAAACAAAGGCACTTTACAACCACCAAAACAATCAGCAATTTCATATCAAGCTAAATATATCCTCATAATCGTAAAATTATTTCACCATACTAAACTCACGAATAAACAAAAAATCACGCAAATTCGATTAAGTTGATATAATAATTGCCCTTGCATAAAAACACGAAGTAACAAAAACTTGAAGTATATTATTGTGGCTAAAGGTACTTTGCAACCTAAAATAAATGGTTAATTTGAAATTATTTTTTCAACAATTGTTTTAATTAAATAGATTGAAATTAATCATCTCCCCACTAATTTTTCAAAAATTTTGGCAAAAATTCCTATAAAAATAAGAGTTCAAGAAGATTTCAACATGTCTACAAAACTCACAATAATACAGAATAATCATAATAATGACTTGTACCACCACAATTCAATTCTATTTCCACCACAATCATCATACATCACAACTTAATTCCATACTCAACCATCAATTCACTTCAAAACCAAACATATCCTCATAACAATGTATAATTAGTTTATCGTACTAAACACGAAACAAACAAGACACACACAAATCCACATAGATGTGCATAAACATGAATAAGATTAAAGAATAACCAAAAAACGTAATTATATATAATACATTTATAAAATGGGTTGTTCTTTAATCTAGTTTATCAAAATGAGTCATTTATCTACACGTCATTGTAAAAATTCTTTCTCCATAACAGCCTTGAATGTAATTGTATCAATCCAAATTCGCAGCTTCCAACTTGGAGAATGTACAACAATCTAGCATTTATAAAAACAGTCAAATTTAGTACATGACAGGAATTTTAAAATTATAAACTTGAAAAAAAATATATATAAAAAATAAATTTAGTTACCTTATTCAAACAATCCCACCGAAAAAGATGGGTTGCATTTAGTCTTTTTAACTCCTGCAGTGCTTCATCCCAATTTTATAGATGAAATAACATAAATAAAATGTTTGATCAATAAAATAACATTTTTAGCAATGTAATACCACTTGACACAAAGTACTTACCTTTTTCTTGTCAGAAGAGGTTGTTATTTCTTTTCCTTTACACTTTGCATTTGCAGTTACGACTGTTCTTTCCTTTGCTTTTTCGATAGTAAGCATAGATAAATGAAATCATTATATAGGAAAAAAAAAGGTCTAATCTACAAACAAACTGATGTATCATGACACTACCTCAGAAATGAGGATGCAATTGAGTTCACGTTCGTCGCGGATCACAATATCAACATTATTTTTCTTGAGCAATTGAACTTATACATGAATATGCATTTAATAGGTAAATGAACACAAACTATATGAAAAAAAATTATTAACAATATGAGTGAAATGAAACTCATCTTACGGTTAGCTCTAAGACGTCATCAATATGTAAAAAAATGCGTGAAAATAAAGTGAAATAAATATGATAATATTTTGCGGTGTCGAAAAAAAAAATAGAAGATGTTTAAACTCACATGACAAAAAATGGCGAGATCTTTCATTTTTCAATGTTGAGAATTTGTAGTGGTGGTTAGTACACTATGATGACTACAAATATAAGAAACAGAGTAAATCAAAAAATTAGAAATATTCGTTAAATACACATTCATTTTGTTGTAAAATTGCTAAAAACACATCATAGCCTCTATTTCATACTACTTGACATTCAAACTCTATCAATTAACACACAATAAGCCTCTAATTCATACAAATTGACATACAATCTCTATAATTAATCAAAACCCTATAAAAACCTATTTCTTACAAAGTAACATTCATCAAATCAAGATACTAAAAATTCAAATTGAAATTTTACAAACTATATTCAACACCCAATTTAAAAGACAGCCAAACTAAACACCTAATTAAAATACAGCCAAATTAAACACCCAATTAAAATACAATTAATCATAAAAATGCCCTTCCTCCTACATCTAAACCCGTGTGCTCAGGTGTAGTTAATACCCATACCAAAAGGCACTACGTAACCAAATAATTCCAACATAAAAAATGAGCATCAACAAAAGAAAAATGGCTTACAAGATACATTTTATGTAATTGTTAGAAGTGTAGTCAATAGTTGCTACACCTGAGCACATGGGTTTGTTGAGTCCCTTACATTTTATGTAATTGAGTGAACTTTAGTGGTTGCAAAGAGTCAGCAAGTGACAAGGTTGTGGCTTTAGTAAAATATGAAAGGGCAGCTACTTGGGAGATCTGATTGGTGTAAAAGGGAGACCCGGTTGGTATTAAAAACCAATGCTATTTAGACCTAATTTAACTTAACTCACTATAGTTGTTGAATTGATAGTAGATCTTATCAAACATTGGAACTTGTTGCTAATCCAATTGTCACAATAAATAAAATTAATACATTAGGTCTGCAAATTAGGCCCAAATAAACTCATTAAAAAAAGCTGAGCAACTACTTAGAAAACTAAAGAATAGTGGCAGAAAAAAACACCACACAAGATAAAAGTTGTATACTGGCTAGCTTTAAAAAGTTAGTTTGCTGGGATACAAATTGAATTTAAAAACAAACTTTAGAGCTATTGAACATAGGAGAGGACAAACCCAGAAAAATTACTAATAAAAAACAAAGAAAAATAAGAGTTCCTGCCTAGAAAAATAGGAGATGTTGTGCATGTTGCCAATGGAGCTGGAGCTCCATTTGTTGGTTTTAAGGCTTGTTTTGTGTGTGCACTACTGAAAAAGAAAATTGCAAAAGTGTTCCCATCGAATAAAACCCGATAAAAGGATTGAAAGAACCGTGCATAGTAAAAACCAATAAAAGAAAGTACACTTAAGTGGATCATTTAACTTCTACATACACTACCATTTATGTTGTTAGACCATCTACGTACCACTCATTCAACCAACCCAACAATCCACCCACACATACCTACAGAATTGCAAATATTAACATATAAGAATAACAATACAATCTTAAGCATGGAGTCGAAAAAGACACTAAAAAATCAGTAATTTTCTTTCAAGAAGGTAAATAGAATCAACAATCTATACCTTTTAAAATAATACCATTGTGACTATCAACTCAAAGAACCCTATTGAATAGAAAGAATGTGAAGAAGTTATCCTAAAAAAGATAATCCTATGTACTAACAATCTCTATTATAAAATTAGTTATTTTTGTTAAAACCATGTATTTGAAAAAAACACAATCCAATATAGGACTCACCATCACGCCAGAGTCGTATCTTACTATAACCCCATTAACCACTACCGCAACAATCACCATCACGCCACAATCCACTATCTTACTAATCCTTATTTGGTAAATTTTTTGAAAACTAATCAATATCAACAATCTAAACGAACGAATTGAATTCTATTAAAAAATTGGTCACTCTTCATCTTCTCTTGCTTCTTTTTCTTATTATTAGTTTTCACACTCATAACAACTTGAGCATATGTGACAATATATATGTTTGTTTCTTGCACTAAGCAACAGAATTACCTACTACTGATTTAACACTACATTTAATGCGAACCTAACATATATCACATAAAATGTGCAATAGAACAATGTTAGAAACGGAAAAACATAAAATAGAAAAATAGAATTCAATTAACTGGTTCAACAAATGACTATTCACAACACGAATTGTACCAAACATAAAAAATAATAATAATCAAAAAATTACCTACAAAGATGATTCACAAATGTGAAGAAATTCAGGGCCTTTAACCCACCAATCCAAGCAATTCACTGCAAGTATCAAAGAAATCAAAACATGGGTCATTTTGTTCTCTACAATGGGTTAAATTCCCCCTAAAAAATTGGTAAAACGGTAACTACCCACAAAAATTAAACAAGAAATAGACACATATCAAACTATTATTTGATAAGCAAGGAATAAACAGACAGATAATGATTTGACAAGTATTTAAAACTTATCCTTTTAAAGATATAGAAGGATGAATAACCTGGGCTTACCAGACAAAAAACCTGGACAGGTTACTTGTTGCTTACCTGACACAAAGACATCTTCGTATTCACTATCATCACAGACAAATTGTGGGGGGTCTGGGGAACCGACGCCAACTATGGTGCTTCCACTGCATAGTATAATGCAAAGCGAGTTATGACTCCATATGCAGAAAATGAAAGTGAGGTGATTACTTTTCAAGAACCAATATAAAATGTCTTAGATTTCTGAAAGTTTAAAAACTATTGGAACAGTGTATTGTTTAATTCCTACCTTCCAATAATACTAATCACATACTAATTCCAATAATCCATTGCAGAGGCGCAAATGTAATACAACATAAAATTACAAAAATCAAACAAGGTGTAAATCAATAAAAATTTAGTGAAAGAATCAATTAAAATAGGTACACCAGAAATTCATAATTTCAACACATTATACGCCAAAAAATAATTTCAAACACATTATACCATTATCCATAACTCATTCATGTGCTCTTATAGTTGTAATTTGTTTTTCTTACAGAAGTCCGTAACCCGAGCAGGCTGCAAGTAATGAGATAGAGTTACAGAACAAAGTTAAGGCCACAAGAGTATGTCAACACAAGGAAAGAATATTCCATTTATAAGAAGTTTGTACATTGACCCTATAAACTCTATAACTAATAGTTAGCATGTTGAATATGAAAAAATGTGGATTATTGCCTGTACGTAGCAATTAATTATTGAGAATTGATAAAAAAAAAAAAAAAAAAGAGAAACAGAGATCTGTTTTACATATATCGCAGAGATTTAGCATGCAGACCAGGCCCTCTAGCATTTGGTCTCAAACCCTCTACACTATCATTCTCCGTGGGATCTGACCTGTAAAAAAATATGTAATGTATCAATTTTTTAAATGGAAACCAAAGACTTAGAGATGCCCTTAAAGGACATACCATAGAAGATCCATTTAGGATTCTACATACATTCTAACTAAAAGTGATCAAGCTATATGCACATTTTCCATGCAAGGAAAAAAAACACATCTCAAAGTTTCACTTCATCTCGAATATAAATATAAATGAAAAACCTAGTGAACATACTGCAACAAGTGGTCAAGACCACATAATGATGGACAACTTCCGGAAACTGATGAACTATGAAGAAATGTTTGTGATGATATATCAGACCAGGAAAGGGAAAACAAATAGCTCCTTTAATCAGTAACTCAAGGCATAGCCATAAAAGAGTAGACACAAATATAACAACCTAGCAAAGTCTAACAAACTAAAACTCAATTAGGCTAAGAAAATTAGTCTAAGACCAACCCCAATGTATAGAGCATCAAACAAAATCAGTCCAAGAAATGGCAAACAAACAGTTTGCTTCAGTTTAGCTTGTCTGCGTCAAGCAATTAACTTGAGTGTCAACCAGAACCAAAGGGTCATAAAACATCCAATGTTAGCATAATCAAAAAAAATGGCCAAGATCAGGAAGCAAGTAGAACCCAAAAAAAATGGCCTTTCTTGAGTGAAATTTTGGTTCAGAACCCTCCAAGATGTGATTTACTGAGAGGATCATCAAGCATCCAGTTCACATTGGATCAAACTAATGTCGACGGAGCAGACACAAGAAATTCATTATAATAATAATAAAAAAAAAAACAACAAAATTTTTGTTGGTCATTCCAGCAAACACTTGGCGTCCAAAGTGTGTGGGTTTGTTTGTGTTGGGTGCTGGGTCTGTGTTGGGTGTGGGTGTGCTGGGTTTGTTAGTGTGTGCTGCGCAGGGAAAACATCACATGAACATATGGAGGTGAACAAAGAAAATCAAACCACTCTATAAACAATGATTTTAAAAGAAAATCACACAGCCCATAAAAAAACTGAATATCAAATTTAAAATCTTTCCAGGTTAAACCCAAATCAAGAACATCTTGCCTGAGTTCGCCTGTTCGCAGTGGACGATCGATCGCAGTGGCTGATCAATCGCAGTCGCAGTTCGCCGGAGTCGCCTGGAGTGCCTTCTTCTGGACTGTTCTACGATTTAGGGCAACAAAAAACATCCAAGCGATGGTGCTGGTGGTGTCGATGGGGGCGTAACAGAGAGAGAGAGAGAGTGAGAGTGGTCAGAATTTTGAATGAGTGAGAGGGAGGAAAAAAAAAATAGAAGAAGAAGAAGAAACAGAAGATATAGCCGGAGAGGCAAGGCTCATCTGACAGAAAGGGGGGAGGGGGAGGGAATAAAAGAGAAAAGAGACCGAGGAGGTGAATATTGATTGAGACGTCAGAATTTTGGAGAATATTATGTGTAAAAAATGATAATTTTGGAGGGGTGGAAAAATGTGGATAATTGTGGGTCGTTGAATGAAATGAATTATAAGATTTTATAATTGGATATTAAAATTTAATTAGGCGGCGGAGTAAGAGACATGACGCAAATCTTGACCAACAAAATCCATTCATATGTCATCAAAGTGGTATTAGGACTTATCTTGAAAAAAAAATATATGAAAAATGGTATTAGAGCTTACCTTTAAAAAAAATATATCAAAGTGGTCTTACGTCATCTATAACATTTTGCGGGACATTTCTTGGTATTTAAATGTGGTCCATAAATTGAAAAAATTTAGGTAACTAAAGTAACCCAATTGAAAAAATAAACATCAAAGTGGGACAAAAGTATGCTATGATTTTTCATGGAAATTATAGTTTTTAAACATAAAATTACAGTTGCTTGAGGTAATAAATGATCGATCATAATATTTTATGATCAATCATGAATTATCTTAAGTAATTGTGATTTTACCTTATAAAATGTAACTTGACCATAAAAAATAATAATTTTTAATACAAAACTGAATTTTTTTTTTATACATTCAAATTACACAAAATTTTTAGCTTATTTTTGTTAATTTGTATCCTTGGGAAAAAAAACCCATTCTTTTTAAATATAAGGTTAAGAAGAAACCCAATCCCAACGTGGCATGAACTATGATGTTAGAATTAAATTTCTTTGAGAGTAGTAGTCTAGTTCGCTTTAATAAAGACTTAAAATTTCGCCCTTCTTTAGTAGTTATGGGTTCAAATTCACTTATCGTAATTGTCCCTATGGACCAAATATTGTTAAAGAGACTGAATGTTGTGATGATGGCAGGGGCAGCCCAATCTGTCACGCTCCGATTTTTTTTTTCCTTTTTCAAAAGAAAAATACTCGGGCGTAATTAAGAAATAAAATTACATCGACCTTACAATAATCTTCCTTGTAGTATTATATTCCGCGTACGAGTACATAATCCTCACAATATCATTTCAAATATTCTTGATACAATATAAAGAGAAATATCCATCATCTTTTCAGTCTATCCTCTTATCCGGCTTCATATTTCTGAAAAATTTTAGATAGAGATGAGCTCACCAGCTCAGTAGGATAACATTTATCAATGACTACCAATGTTTTAAAACAATGCATAATATAATTAAATAATGCATAGATACAAAAATAGGGCAAAGCAATGAATCAAATAAATTTTAGCACATAGCGATCATACCAATCCGTCAATTTTTTAGTCCACGCATGAACAACCTCCGGAGAAAACTTTGGGGTCTTGCACCCTAGAGAACCCAATGCCCTTCTTGCTTTTCTAGAAACACCAATACCATAAATTATGTGGTACCACACAAGCTACCACAGCAATCGATATTATTAACCAGTGAACCCAAGGACTAGTAAAAATCCTGTGAATCATCGCAAGGATCACTCATCTACTAACCCTCTACCCTCGATTATGTGTATTTATAATAATTTTATCCAAATCACAAAATAAAATCATATCGTAGTTAGACCCAATAACAAATCAAATATTAAATAATAATAAAAAAATATTTATTATGCAACGTGATTTAATAAGATAATTAGAGTCTCGATAAAAATACAACATGTGCATGATCACGATTTATTTATAAAATCCCAGTTCGATCCCATGATTATAGCGATATAATATTACATTATATAATTAAAAATAGATTTAATATGAAACCCTCAAATATGTATAAAATGCATCAATGATAGTAAAAGATAAAACAAACTCTACATCTACCTTGACTTCTACTTGATACCGTATACTGTGACAAAACAACCAAAATAATATTTTAGAATAATAATAAGTAATAAGAGCTTAGTTAAGTTAAAATAATTTTTGGAATAACTAACAAAAATAATAATATTTAAATTTGATCTAAAAATATTTAATAAAAATCAATTTTAAGAAACTCGAACCAATAAAATTTACTAAATAATAACTAAAAATTCCAACAATTTTTAATTGCAAGAGTGACCTCTTAGGTCAATAAGATTTTTGACCTCTTTTCTTTCTTCTTTTTCTTTTTTTCTTTCTTCTCTCTCTTTCTCTCTCTCTCCCTTTCTCTCTCTCTTTCTCTCCATTCCTTTCTTCCTTTGGTGCGCTGCCTGAAGCCCAAATACAAGCTATTTATAGCCGAGCCTTGGCTTCCCTAACGTCATCCATGATGCAAGTTGCTTGCATCACATGGACTTCTGCCCATTTGCTTGCCATTTCTTTTTTTTTTTTTGCACGGTTTAAACTTGTCGGGTTGTAAAGGAGGACACTTGTCCTTTTGCCATATATACATACTTATAGATACATTCATGTTATTACAAAATTTGACATAAATTATAGTCATTTGACTTATTTTTGCATGAAGATTTAAATTTGAGGTCCATTTGTTCAAAAAAATTATTTATTTATATATATATATATATATTAGAAAAAATAAATCTCAATTATATAGAATCATAATTGATAACCTAATTAACGTGTTAATGAATAATATATATATATATATATATATGGGTTATCACAGTCTACCTCCCTTAAAAAGAATTTCGTCCCCAAAATTTGATACAAACCTTGAGAATTAAAAAGATAAGAATATCGTGTACGCATATTTGCTTTCAGTTCTCACATGGGTCCTTCAATACCATGATGTTGTCGTAACACCTTTACAAGTGATATGACCATGTTATGTGATATCTGATCCTTGGTGTCAAGAATCTACACAGGTTGCTCTTCGTACGTTCCATTTTCTTGAATTCAGACATCCTTCCAATCGATGACATTAGATGCAACTGGTTCATATTTCCTTAACATGGATACATGAAACGCATCATATATTCCTGATAATTGAGCTGACAAGGCAAGTTGATAAGCCACATTTCTAACGCGTTATATTACCTCAAAGGGTCCAATGTATCTAGTAGTCAATTTACCCTTTTTCTCAAATCTATATATTCCTTTCCTAGGGAATACCTTCAAGAATACATAATCATTCACTTGAAATTCCAAGGGCCTCCTCCTTTAATCTGCATAGTTCTTTTGTTGACTTTGAGCTATGCGTAGCCGATCCCGAATTACTTGGATCTTCTCAATGGTTTCTCGGAAAATTTTTGGACCAAGTGGCTCTGTACTTCCCTAAAAGGCAGGAGAATGTTCTCGTAGAAATTCTTTGAGTATCATCATTTTTCATGTTTCAGCCACATTCGCTTTGTTCCTCAACTGTTGGTTGTATTACCATAGTATGGTTATTATTTTCTACCTGTTGGCGTGCCAAAGTGGTCAGTTCTCTCAGGCATCGATAAATACCACTTATAGTGTCCTGCGGTGTTGGAGGGGATTGGTAATTGATAGACGTCTCTGGTTGGTTGTGAGATGTGTTTCCCTCCATCCTATGACACATAGTCCATGATATTATGATTGCATAAAAAAAACTATGACCACATCCAAAAATTAAGAAAAAAAAAACCAATTCCACATAATTAGCAGCTGAAATACATTTTGTTTCCTATCCTAGATGCCACTTACTATATATATGGAAAACAAAGGTCTAGGATAGTCACCTCTAAGTCATGTAGTGAGACATATATTCCTACCATTCTAAAAGTTACTACTATTTATAGGCAAAATTTTTTAGAATAATAAAGTCGACGGTACAGGTAGGGACCAAGAAGTTTCATGTCTCTCCCCTTGGAGACACATTCGCAGAACCAGCAGAAGCTACACGATGGTTTGCTTTGGGTGGTGCGACTGCAGGGGCTACATTGAGGACATTAGGTTGTGGGTCATCCTCTTCGTTATCGTTCAGGTTAGGGACTTCTATTGGTTGTCCCACATTAGCCCCTGTAGGTAGCCACTGAATATCTTGCACTGGCAATTCATTCAGAATTTCCTAGTACAAATGATGGTTCCTTTCGATACTTAACGCTTGGCGGACCACCCTTAGCTGCGAGGTCAGCGGGTGATGTACTAATCTCCTCTGCTAAGAAATTGACATGAACGGCCAATTTTGAGACACATCTTGAATTTCACGGACTATCAGATCATAGGCCTCTACATTGACCTTACGATTCCAATACCCGTTGGCTACCTCGGAGCCCATGTTACTGCAAGTCATGTAAATGTCGTCGTCATGACGTCATACCTATAATCATAAAATTTTAATTCTGTTGACATAAAAAAAATAATATGTTCGTAAAATATGCTCAATATTAACACTATTGTTTAGTGTTATAAATATACTAGTTATTGTCCGTGCCTGAAGGCACTATGTAATAAACAAAAAATCGTAAACAATTACTGTATATGAGCTTTTTATAACAGAAAATCATTGGTGACAATAAATGAAAAAAGGCATGGACGACTTATCAATAAACTAAGTCCTCACAATCCCAAAAAAAAAAAAACAAAAACAAAAAGTCCTCACAATATACTAACTATACTTGATGGTCAAGTATATTTATTTTCAACATATTATGGAACAATGCATTACTCAATAAAAAAAATGAAAAAGACACCCATAACTTCCATCTTTAATTTTTTAATTTGTTTCAAAGAGAAAAATGCACCCCAAGAATACAAAATTTAGGAATCCTAATAGCGAAAACTCCCAAAACTAATCAGTTTGTTGCCAAATAAATAAATTAATTAATAAATATGAAGTGTAAATCTATGCCCAAAAAAGAGCATAAATACAAATCACACATCATACTTGAGAAAAAGTTTCTTCCTTGAAGCGGATGATAAACAAAAACCCCATATGAAGTAGACATTAAAAAATTATGTGTTCGTAAATATCATCTAAAACTTTGGCATCAATTGATTTAAGTTCTAACAAATCACAAACTTTAGCAGTACCCAACATTCAACTTAAATATTGATCAATGAATGACAAATAGATAATCGAACACAATAAACTCTCTTTGGATCATCCACCATAATAATTCACATTTTAAAGTCAACAAAATTCATAGACCTACATTCTCAAAACCAATACCATATTAAGTTCCATACCCCAGAACAAATCACATTAATCTCTCCCAAAATAAAAACCATTCCATAAATCTCACTCATAGAAAATATTCTTAAATTCAATAATTCAAAATTTCCAATTCAAACCTGGAAATACTTGTCCATTAACATAAGTGGACATTTCAAATGTGGAGATCATATACTCCAAAGGAAATAAATAATTTTCTTATTCTCTCGATTAATTAATAATGAGACACAATCAACAAAAATGTAAATGAACATGTGTATATACCAACAATCCTAAACCCCTTAGATTTCTTTTTCTCCCAATTAATAATTTAATTATGCCTAGAATTTTCTATCACAAAAAAGTTCAACTTTATACACAAAGGGCCAAGGAAATAATTGGTTGTGATGCATTTCTAACCACAGTTTTGCTCAGAAAAATACGGGGATAATATCAAATAAGAAAAAAAAAAAGAAAAGAGAACACGAATCCTAGTGTCGGTCAAACAAAGACATCAACTAATTAGAGGAGCAAATAAAGTCTGCAAATCAAAATAATAAAGATCAAAACAAAATTAAAAAACGTGTACACAGAATGATCATTGGTTATAAACATCCATGTAGGCACAATGTCTTTATGATGAATGGTAGTTCTTAAGTTGCATAACCTCTCCACAATTAGGAAACCCAATAACTAAGACCCAATTGAAAATCTACAGCATAACAGTGATGGTATTTTCATTTTGAGGGCACAAAAAAAAAGTTTATAATGGATTTTTTTTCTCAGAAAGTCAATATTCTAAGATAGTTATCTTTAAAGGACAACAAATATAAGACTGACTTTTTTTCCCATGACACTACACCAAAACTAACATATGGAATAAACTATTGTATTTTTAAAACTATGCTTAGACAGTTGGACTTTTGGGGTAAGATTGGATATTCTAAAGCTAGAACACAACAGAGGCTAGCAACATGCTGATTATAAAGCAAATTATGAAAGAAATCAATGCATGAAAACTTCAAAAATACAAAGAAAATAAAAAGACAGAGTGAGGAAGGAGAAAACCTTGTTCTTGTTTTGTGGCCACATCCATGGTAAGAAGAAAAGGTCAAGAAAATGAAAACCCTGCAAGTTGTAGAAAGATAAGAAAGAACAAATATGTTGAAGTCCTGAAACAATCAAATCCAAATCAGAACAATGCATCACCCAATAATTATAGTAAAAATCAATATAAAACAAGCAAAGTCATAGAGAGAACAAAAGAAAATTATATGAAGAGCTTAACACAAAAAATGCAGCGCAGAACATTCATGTAAAGGGCATAGCACTTGTTTTGAGCTAGGTAGAAAATGATTAAATTTATCAATATGTCCTCTATTGCAAAGTCTCTAACAATATGCTATATATATTATATTGTCAAAAAATTAAAAATTCAAAAAGGGTTTCATTGTTGAATAATCGAAGATAGAAGAGAGATGAGGGAGAGGCAGAGTGGTGAAGGGAAAAGATAGAGGTGAGGGAAAGGAGAAGAGAGATTAGTGGCAAGAAGGAAGAACATATTTAGGAAGAACATCTAGAGATGGGCGTTAATTTGGGCAGCCAAATATGCCTGATGACTTGGAAGTCACTACTGGTTTTTTCGGTGTGTTTGTGTGGACTGGGGAAGGGAGTTTCTAATTTTTTGGTGTGTGTGGACGTGGGTGGGTTAAGAGAAATAGATAGGAAGAAGAAGTGAAGAAATAAGGAGAGAGAAGGAGAGGGAGAGGGAGAGGGAGAGAGAAAGACGTGGACAAATTGAGCGTTGTTGGGTGTCGCTCGGGAGAAGTTACACGTTGTTCCTTGCTTGTAGAAAATACAAGAAAAACAGAGTGAGAGAGAGATAGACATATGGGGTGGGACTGATGAGGTTGAGATAAAGTCTTTAAGGATGAGATAAAGTTAGTCTTGGAATGATAACGATGTTGAAATTCTTGGGCCAGATAGGGAGAGAGAGTAAGACTTAAACATCTAACTATATAAGAGATAGAGAGAGACTGGCAAAGACAGAAAGGTAGGGATTTTGTGTGTTTAAAAGGAATGTGAGAAAGAGAAAAGAGAGAGATTAGGGAGAGAGTTGAATCAGTTAGTATGAGATAGGGAGATAAGAAAAAAGAGTCGGATGAAAGATAGGAGTTTTAAAAAAAATTTGTATAAGGCCTGTCGGATTAGTAGTTTTGAGAGAGAGGGGGGATATATGAGAGATAGAAGTCTTGAGTTCTATATAAGATGAAAGACTTATTCAAATTTTTTGGTGGGAAAAAAATTATGAGCATCAATTAGGATCGTTAGATCAACAATTTTAAAATAATCTGAACCGTTTTTTATGTTGAGACTATATTGTCCATTAGATGTGTTTATGTTTTATCTCAAAATGATTTGGACCTCTCTTTGTCTCTGGATTTAAACTTAGCTCTATTTTATTTTATATATATATATATATAATTCTCATGTAAGACTTAATTCCTAAGCTCTGATACCACTCTTTCATGATCCGAAATTTTTTTTTCCTTTTTCAAAAAAAAAAAAAATAGCCGGGCGTGATTAAAGAATAAAATCACACCGAACTTACAATAATCTTCCTTGTATTATTATATTCTGCGTACAAGTACATAATCCTCACAATATCATTTCAAATATTCTTGATGCAACATAAAGAGAAATAATAATAACAGATTCTATTCATTGTTCTTTAAGTCTATCATCTGGCCCCGCTTCATACTTCGAAAAAATGTTTGATAAAGATAAGCTCACCAGCTCAGTAAGATAACGTTTATCAGTGATTACAAAGGCTTTAAAACAATACATAATATAATTAAATAATACATAAATGCATAAATAGGGCAAAGTAATGAATCAAATAAATAAATAAATTTCAGCACATATCGATCATATCAATTCGTCAATTTTCTGATTCACGCATGAACCACCTCCAGAGAAAACTTTAGGGTCTTACACCCTAGAGAACCCAATGGCCTTCTTGTTTTTCTGGAAACACAAATACTGGGAATTATGTCGTACTAAACAAGCTACCACGATAACCGATATTACTAACCAGTGAATCCAAGAACTAATAGGAATCCTGTAAATTATCGTAAGAATCACTCATCTACTAATCATCTGCCCTCGATTATGTGCATTCATAGTAATTTCATCTAAATCACAAAATAAAGTCATATCGTAGTCAGACCCAACAACAAATCAAACATTAAATAATAATAAAAAAATATTTATTATGCAACATGGTTTTATAAGATAATTAGGATCTCTATAAAAATACAACATGTACATGATCACAATTTATTTATAAAACTCCAGTTTGATCCTATGATTATAACGATATAATACTACATTATATAATTAAAAATACGAAACTCTTAAATATGCATGAAATGCATCAATTATAGTAAAAGATAAAAAAAATCTTACCTCTGACTTGACTTCTACTCGATACCTTGTACTATGACAAAACAATCAAAGTAATATTTTAAAATAATAATAGGTAATAAGAGCTTAGTTGAGCTAAAATAATTAACAAAAATAATGATATATAAATTTAATCCAAAAATATTTAATAAGGATCAACTTTAAAAAACTTGAACCAATAAAATTTAGTAAATAATAAATAAAAAACTTACCCAACAATTTTTAATTACAACAGTTACCTCTTGGGTCATTTTTTACCTCTTTTCTTTCTCTCTTTCCCTCTCTTTCTCTCTCTCCTTTTACTCTTTCTCTTTCTCCCCCTTCCTTTCTTCCTGTAGTGCGCTGCCTGAAGCCCAAATACAGATTATTTATAGCCAAGCCTAGGCTTCCCTTACCGCATCCATGATGCAAGCGGCATCCATGATGCAAGTTGCTTGCATCACATGGAAATCTTTCCATTTACTTGCCATTTTTTTTTTTGCACGTTTTAAACTTGTCGGGCTGTAAAAGAGGACACTTGTCCTTTGCCATATATACATACTTATAGATACATTCATATTATTACATAATTTAACTTAAATTATAGTTATTTGTCTCATTTTCGCATGAATATTTTAAATTTGAGGTCCATTTGTTCAAAATAAAATTATTTATTTATTTTTATATATATATATTAAAAAAAAAAAAATTTAATTATATAAAATTATAATTGATAACTTAATTAACGCGTTAATGATATATATGTGTGTGTGTCATCACACAATCACTACGCCAATAAAAACTGGGTTTTAGGCCTTATTTTAATAAAGGGCTTATAATTTTTAGGTATATAGTAATAAACTAAACATAAAAATTGAATCCATTAAAAATAGGTCTTACAAAAAATTTAGATTTATTCTCAAACAAAATATTTCAACTTGAGAAAATTGGGTCTATTAATTCCGCCCATAAAAATTAAAAAGTTCTAAAATTCAATTTTTTGAAAAAAAAAAACAAAAAAAAAGAAAACTAACATACTAAAGCTATTAAAAATCAAGTCTTAACCTACAAAAAAAATTCAAGTTCAAACTTATTATAATTTTTCAATTATACTCTCTCTCTCTCTCTCTCTTACCATAAAGTTCAACTATGATAATAAAAGTTTAAATATAAAAACTTAAAAAAAAACTCCATTAATTATTTTATTTTAGACCCCAAAATATCTTGAGCCGCTCTAGGATGTTGAACTCGAACATCTCATGTCAATAGATATGGCTCAAATCAAGCATTCTATAACAAATAAAAACTTCAAAATAGCATAATGGTGATTGATATTTCACACCTTAGATCAATTTTTTACCTACCAAAATAAATAAATAAATAAATAAATATATATATATATATATATATATATATATATATATTGGCCTCTTTTTCTTTTTAACTTTTGAAATATTTACAAAAAATTTATCTTTTAAGATGACCAAAATTATACACCATAACAAAACCAATTAGATAAGAAAAGTTGTGGATTTCCCGGAGGCAATAAATTTGTTGCGGGATTGGAACGTAAACAGGCGCGTGCATGAATCTGCGTGGGGATTTCGGGCAAATTTCATATTCGCGAAAAATATGATGCACGTGAGTATGAAAGTTGACAGCTCATTGGTTCGAGCAGCTCACGTCACACGGTTTTAGCCTGTAATCCCAACTCATCTCCTAGTCTCGCACTCAACTCTACTCCATTGGCGAAAACAGTACGTTTATACTGTTTAAATTAACTAAAAATTAGTGCTGCATCCTCTTTAATAAACTTATAATGAATTTAGTTCGTTAAAGAACCTTATTTAATAATAAGTTAATTTTTAATTTTATTAATAAAGAGTTAAGTCTACTATTTTTTTAAAATTTTAAAATATTTTTCCTTTGAAAGTAATTTTAAATTAGTTTCATAATTTGGAAATTACTATCCCTTAATTTACTATCAATGAAGATATGACAATAAATTTTTTTTCATAAATTTAAATTTTAAATTTAAAGAATAACTGATACTCTCTTTCTATATAGATATACCATATTTCTGTTCATGTTATTATTTTTATTGAACATGTTCCTGTTCATATTACTGTTTTTTTTTAGTATGTTAAACTATTATTTTTTCAAATATTAATACTTAATGTTATTATTTTTTTGTTTTTAAATATTATTATTTTTTTGTGTTTAAATGTTATTATTTTTTGTGTTTGAATGACACTATTTTTTGTATTTAAATGTTACTTTTTTTTTTATGTTACTATATGTATGTGTGGGTGCATATATATATATATATATATGAGCAATCCTATTCTATATGGAAATAGATAGATATGAGAGAGAAAATTTAAATGTTAATCAAACTCCTAAAATTTAGGATTTGTTAATTTTCAAATTTATTTTAATTAAATATAATTACTATAAGTATTTTAGATAATAAAGATCAAAATAGACTTAATATTAAACAAATTCTCTTGATGGACTTATAATCCAATAAGTTCACAAAGGAAAACTGGCCTCTAAATTTTCCAAATTAAAACTCTAATTTTTTATTTTAAATGTATTTGTACTAGTCAGTCAAAATAATTAAAAATTAAAATTTTTGAGTATTTTTTAAATTATTCGTTTCATAAATTAGTGGATCTAGTACAACACAATTAATAAAAAAAATCAAGTATGAATGTAGTTAATAAAAAAAATACACAATACAATTCGTTGATGTACTTGTTATATACGATTTATAAATTATACGAATTCAATATAACACAATTTGTTGAAAATAAATTAATAAATAAATCAGATATGAAATATTTAGTGGCACTATCATCTTTAACCAATTTATCTCCTAATTCTCATTTTGTATCTTCTTCTTTTCTATTTCTTTCAATTTTTTGCATAACCTAATTTATTGTATTACAGAAAAAGCTACAGACCATCTAATTTGAGTTTGACCTAAAAAAAATTATTTTAACCCAACAAATTATAAAACTTTGTGATCGTTACTACCATTGTATTACCCAAATAACCATAGACCATCTAATTATAACTTTATCCAAAATAATTATAACTCAACCGAAAAAATTGTAACTTTTCTATTATCTAAATAGCAATATACTACTTCAATTTCAAACGATGAACAAAAACCACCAAAAATAGTAAGTTCGGACTATTTATTATTAAGGGTTAATAGTATTTTTTTTGTCTTTAAAGTATGCTCATTGTACTAGTTTGGTTATGATTGTATTAATTTTATTAATTTGGTCCTTAAAATTTTAATTTATGTCACTTTAATCACTAATCAAACAATTCTTTCAGATGGTATCTCGTGACCAACACTTGATTTTTCTGTAAAAAATATAACGGTTCGTCTGTGTAGAATTATTTAAATATGAACTAAATATTTTGGGAACTAAAAACACATTTAACCATATTATTAATCATCACATGGATTAGATCAAACATATCCAAAATGAGGAGCTAATTGTACATATTTTAAGGACATAAAATAATTTTTTTTTCAATTATACTTTTAATATATTAAAAATGTTATAATATTGTCATTCTATTAGTTAATATTGCTCATTCAGTCAAAAATCACCTCATTGACATTGACGGAACCAACAAACGAAACTAACGGAAGGATCACATTGAAAGTAAAATGTTAAAATTTAATCTTAAGGATGGAAAGTAAGAGTTCTTAAATCTTTAGGGTTCAAAGTGTGATTTTCCTAACCTGAATCAAACAGTGGCAATAATATACTGCTAATCATACTCACTAATCACCTGTTGACGTGGCCTCTTTACATAGCGAGTAAATTTCCATTTCCACACACTCGCGAGTATGAATAACATCAATCCCAATCCAATGCAGTACAGCCACAGCCACAGACTCTGTTAAGAACCTCCCCTCCCTCCTTTTGCTTGCTTTAAAGACCTTTGCTTCCCCACAACTTCCTTCCATTCCTGCCCTTTCCTTTCTTCACCGTCCGCACAAAAACACTCATCACAGAGAGAGACAGAGAGAGTTTTTCTAGAATTTGGAGAGAAGAGAGAGGAATTTGGGAATGGCGTCGACGGGAAGGGTAGATCTGGACGGAAGGCCAATCAAGGCCATGACGATATGCATGATTGGGGCTGGGGGTTTCATAGGCTCCCACCTTTGCGAGAAATTGATGGCTGAGACACCTCACAAGGTGTTGGCGGTGGACGTTTACAGTGACAAGATCAAGCACCTTCTCGAGCCACAAAGCGGAGGAGCGTCTCTTCCTTGGGGCGATCGGATTCAGTTCCACCGCCTCAACATCAAGAACGATTCACGCCTTGAAGGCCTCATCAAGATGTCAGATCTGGTACTCTCTCTCTCTCTCTCTCTCTTGCCTGTGTTCCAGATCCATTCCTGAACTGCTCATTTTCTTGAAGTTTATTACCGACTTCCCCATTTTTGGATCTCTTTGGTTCCTCGAATCGATGTTTTATGCCCTTTTATTGCACATTTTCCTACAGAAAATGTAATAGGTTTAGGCTACCACATTGCTGTTATGCAATGCAATTGGTTTGATGGCTTAAAATTATTGTTAACTTTTTTGGGTTTTTCTAAGAAGTCTTGTGAATGAATTGGAGTCCTACTTTGTTTTATTTTTTTCGTTTTCTAAGGCGGCGTTGTGATTTTAAAGTTCAATTGGATAGAATTTTAGTGCATGGTGATTTTTATGCGTTTTCTATGGTGGTGTTATGGTGAATTAAAAGCTCATTTTGAGGTTGTGATAACCATCTCTCTATTTCTCCTGTCGGTATGTATTTGAAAACTTAGATTTGTTTGTGCTGAATTTCTGGACAATTCTTGTGGTGTAGATTATAAATCTTGCGGCGATCTGCACTCCGGCTGATTACAACACACGTCCTCTTGATACAATCTACAGCAATTTCATTGATGCACTTCCAGTGGTATGCATTTTGGATTTCATTTACTCAACGTTTAGGTTTTTTGGTCTACTTGATCTGTGGTCCAAGATTCGATTGTTATAGTCTAAGTCTCTTGAAGTTGATGTGTTTTTATGTCAAAGATTCAATTTTTAGCGTCTCACTCTATTGAAGTTGATGTGTTTTTATGTCAATTCTGTTGATCCGGACTTTTACTTCTTTTTTTTTTTTTGTCAATGTCGAACTTGATGTGTGATTTGTGGATTTAGGTCAAGTATTGTTCGGAAAATGGCAAGCGTCTTATTCACTTCTCTACTTGTGAAGTCTATGGAAAAACAATAGGAAGCTTTCTTCCTAAAGATAGTCCACTGCGGCAGGTAAGGCTGCCTTTTCCTCTCTCGCTCTCCCTCTCTCTCTCGCGCACGCACACACACAAAAATCATCCACATACCATGTATTTGTGGGTAGAATTCACATCCTGGCATATCTTGATCTGAGTTCCTTTTGTTTGTTAATGGTAAGTCTAATTAAGTCTTCTACTTGTTTCAATAGTTAATCTCTGTTGTTTGGAGAGTGTTGGCCACTTGATCTCTGTTAGTAATAATCAGAGCCCACCAGGAATCGCTTCAAGCAATGTTTTATTTCTGAAGTAGTGTAAGGAATTAGTAGATGTCCTCGAGTGGAGATTTGCCATTTTTACTTCCAGATTTGGGTAGTTTATTTATGCTTATCGTTTTTTAACATATCCTTGGGACAAATTGGTATAAATGTGAGAAGCATGGACTCAAGGTACACATATAGCACGAAAAAAGACATTGACAGGCAATTCTTAAGAGTAAGACATTGCTATGGTGGAGACGGTGTGATTCACATGTGTATGGATGATACAGTGTAAGAGTTGTATTTGCAATGCTTTCTTGAAGGATTGTATGTTCATAAATGAATATATGTTTCATATGCATACAATAATCAATGGATCTGAGAGCTTTGAGGAATATCTAATAATGGGCAAAGGGTTATGTTTTTGTTCAAGATTTGATTCTTAGAGACGGTGATAAAAAAAATAGAAAGTGGGCAATCTAAAAGAAAACAGTGGAGTAGGTTAGGCTATCAAGGGTTTAGTTTGGGAGTTATACATGTTCCAGCCTTTATAGAGAAAAAGATGATACAGCATCAGTAGCATTCCCATAACATTCTTGCTTCCTCTGTTTCCATCTTCCGAGTTGTTGTTTCTGACTGTGCCAATAATGCGTCTTGTCTAAGAAATCATATTTTTTGGATTTAGACACTTCTGGCATATGTACAGGTGAGTCTAGTGCATGATTTGTGCGCATTTCAAGTTATGTCTCGTTATCTCTTACACTTCATCATTAAGCTGACATCTAGTTATCTGTTTCCTTGGAAAATCCTTGAATGCAAAGGTGATATCTTAATTAGGAGTGCAACCTCCACGCTCCAACTACCTTAACCTCAACTGTTTATCTTTCAGCGATAAACTTGCCTTTCTAATATTATACAAGAAAAGTTTATGTGCCAGTATTTCATGCGTCACATTACTGGATCAAGTATGTGTAGGTGGAAGACCATCTTGATTTCTTTATTTATTTAACCTTTATCACCATTTGTTGTCTTTGATTCCTAGTTAAGCAGAAGAGGGGTCACCTGAATTACTTAACCTTAGCTCATTATGCATGTTATTTTAATTATGATTGGGAAAACGGGAACTTCGAATGGTTTAGGATTATGTAAAGCTCGTTTTCTGAGCCTCCATACCTTACTGCTGACTCGGTGTGTAATCATGAAACAGGATCCCATTTACTATGTTCTTAAAGAAGACACTTCCCCTTGCATTTTTGGTTCAATTGAGAAGCAGAGGTGGTCCTACGCATGTGCTAAGCAATTGATTGAGAGGCTGATATATGGTGAGTGACTTTGTCCATTGATTTGGCAGTTTTAAAATTCGTTCCATATCAGATTTTTCTCATGCATCTTTATTTTCTCCAGCTGAGGGTGCGGAGAACGGTCTTGAATTTACCATTGTGAGGCCTTTTAACTGGATTGGTCCCAGGATGGATTTCATACCTGGTATTGACGGTCCCAGTGAGGGTGTTCCAAGAGTTCTGGCATGCTTTAGCAATGTTAGTTCAAGTTTCTGTTGTGGATCTGAAACATTAGTTACACTCTGCTTTTGGCCAGCTTTTGAATTTTGGTTGTCATTTTAACTCAGAATCTCCTAAGGCATGAGCCACTCAAGCTTGTGGATGGTGGCCAATCACAAAGAACTTTCATATATATCAAGGACGCCATTGAAGCTGTTCTATTGATGATTGTATGTTCACTATCCTTTCCATCATTTTAGTTTGATGTTTGTGCATACAAATTGTATTGAGTGGTGTTTCTTTTTATCAGGAAAATCCAACCAGGGCTAATGGTCAGATATTCAATGTGGGAAATCCTGACAATGAAGTTACAGTGAGGCAGCTTGCTGAAATGATGACCCAGGTGAATGATTCACCTAGAGTTCGTTGAAGTTTTGTATGGTGTCTTTGATATCAATTTATATAACCTACTCTTCGTGTATCTTGGCAGGTTTATTCAAAGGTTAGTGGAGAGGCTCCTCTGGAAGTACCTACTATTGATGTGAGCTCCAAAGAATTTTATGGCGAAGGGTATGACGACAGTGATAAGAGAATTCCAGACATGACCATAATCAATAGACAACTTGGTATTACTTTGTTCTTGGATTGCTTTGTAATTATTTATCTTTTCTGTGGGTTAAGAATATTCTGACAGGTTTTGGGTTCGTGGGATTTTGCCAGGTTGGAACCCTAAAACCTCTCTTTGGGACTTGCTTGAATCAACTCTTACCTATCAACACAGGACATACGCTGAGGCTGTCAAGCAGGCCATTTCGAAAGCAGTTGCAAGTTGAGGAAGTGGATTCTCTCTTATTAGGGTGCTGCTGCTTGTTAGGTGTTTCAATACTTTTCAAGAGCCTCTTACATATATCCGTATAATGGTTTATTGTTGTATACCCAAGATTTTTTTTTTCTTCGTGCCAAGTTCCAGTCTCTCTAGATGATAGTTCACAGTTGCTCAGGAATTTGTATCTCCAATTTCTATCTTGAGAAGATAGTAGCTTCTATCAGGAAATTATGTCATATTTTGCTGTAATGCGTTACTGGAGCTTCGGCATTATACAAGGAAAGCCATTCTGTTTAGGGTTTTATTATCGTCCATCTTTCCCCTTTGTTATCCTTCGAGGAAACATGTTGCATTATTTTGTTCAATGCATTCGGGCTTTTGTTTCCCAGTTATTTGGTTTATGCCTTTATACATACCTCTTGCAGTCTTTTTATTTGAGTGATTATGAATTAGTTGAGCATAATTTTGGTGCTACTGAATCCTCATAGGCAGGTGAAACTAAACTTTCTACCAGGATATGAAATGAATAATTGCAGTGGCAAAGAGCTTGTTATACACACACCCCCCCCGCCCTTCTCTCTTCCTCTCTTCTCTACTCTCTTTTTTCTCCCTTCTTTCCCTTTAAATACTGAGTTGGCTTGGGTGCTGTTTTAAGTACCAGTTGATAATTGAGAAGCCGAAGACATCTTTTTCAGGTCCCCAGGCCACGACCTAGTCACCTAAAGAAGGATGAGTTGATTATAATAGTTTGTTGTATGGTCGTTGGGTCAGTTGGATGATCCTTAGGTTATTATAAAATCATCTCTAGGGAAACCTAAATCCTTATCCAAATTTGGGTTGAAAAAAAGGTAAAAAATTTAATTTGATATAGACATTTTTAATGGGAAAATTCAAATTTAAATTTAAATTTGAAAGAGAGTAAAATATGACCATTAGATCTTCAAATGATGTAATTTTTCCTTAAAAGATTTGATTTAAAAATGATCTCTCTTGATTTGGGTTTAGAAAAGGGTTTCTTTTCATTTGGTATGTGTATGGATCTAGCATTTGGAGAAATATTTTAGATTATTTTTGCCTAAATTTAAATTTGAGTTCAAAAAAGAGTAAGGGCTGGGGATGCTATAACTATATCCCAAAATTTGGATTTATTTTTCAATTACCCTCTTGTATCTCAATATTGGCTTGACAAATCCATTGACATTTTAAAATTTCAACCAAAAAAAAAAAAAAAAAATTCCATCACCAAAAAGGATCATGTCATCAAAAATATTGTTGTGGCTGAGAAAAGTTTATTTTTGTATCTCTATTATTTCTATTTGTTAATGTGCAGTAGCGTTGATGTCTATATTTATTTGTTTATTTATTTATTTATTGATTATTTTTGAATTTGTCGGGATTAAAAAATTAATAGGCACACTAACTTTAAAGGGATATGGCACCCAAATCAAGTTAGAAATTGTCTAAGTTACAATTTCACAAAAACGTGGTGCCAGCATTTTTATGTCATCACAAAAACTTGGTGTAAGCTTATAATCAAATAGTTTCTTGAGGAATTAGAGAATTTTGTTAATTTTTTCAACTGTGTCAAGTAAATGTAGCGATGTGAGGTATTATAAAGAAGGATGTAAAATCATTTGAACCAAAAATTCCAGTCAACTCAATTTAGTCTTGAGGTTCAACTTGAATATTGATAATATGACAGATCAAAAAATTTAAAAAAAAAAAACAGAAGAGTTCTCAGCCTCGCCAAAGAATGAAGTCAAACCCATCTATCCACTGTTTTCAGTTGGTTTATGGAAAAACCAAAAAAGGCACGCCCAGTGGGACTCGAACCCACAATCGCCTGATTAGAAGTCAGACGCCTTATCCATTAGGCCATGGGCGCCTGTTTGCTTAATGCATTCAAAACAATATTACTTGATTTAAAGTTATTTCCTCCAATTCAAGATTCGAGTGATAATGGTATAAAATACGAATTACTCAAAATTAACAAGTTTAATTAGTATTATAGGTATAAAATGTCAATTTTTTGTTATTTTTACCAAGTATTGACATAATTCCTGTACAAAAAAAAGAGGAAGATGTTTTTATTCATTTTTGTTATTATATTTATCAAGTGAAGTTTTCATTTATGAAAAAAATATGAGTATAAGTTCAATTAAGTGACAATAAAATTTTAGACTTTTGTTAATTTTTTTATTCACAAATTATGTGAGTCAATACGAGTACGACACGAGAATAAATAGGTTGGATCAACACGATATAATTAATTAAATAAGTTGAATTAAATTAATTATTGCTCAATACGAACACACAAATAACACGATACGAACGCGCCTAACACGACACCGTACCATTATCATCTCTAAGAGCACCCTTTGGTTTTAATGGCCCACGTCCTCTTGTCATAGTAATTAGGAGTATTACCCTTTCAAATATTTTGATAAAGAAAATGGATTCAAAATGGCCCACGTCCTCTTGTCATAGTAATTAGGAGTATTACCCTTTCAAATATTTTGATAAAGAAAATGGATTCAAATGGCCTTAAATTGTTGTTTTGTTTTGGGGGTTGGGGGTGTCATTATATGATAGTGCCTCTGACTGTAGATAAAATCCATTATTGTGTTAAATGTTAAATGACATTATGCCCCTCACTGTTTATAATTTATAATATAAAGTAGGTTGGTTTCAACAAATCGGTCATACGATCTTAATTCATTTCATCCGACGGCCCACAATATCACAATATTTTTCAAATTTCTGACCGCTCGATCAATATTTAGTCATCTCACTCGGTGTCTTTTGTTTTCCCCTCCCTTCTGTCAGATGAGCCATGCCTCTCCGGCAACATCTTCTGTTTCTTCTTCTTTTTTTTTTTTCCTCCCTCTCCCTCATTCAAAATTTTGACCACTCTCACTCTCTCTCTCTGTTACGCCCCCATCGACACCACCAGCACCACCGCTTGGATATTTTTTATTGCCCTAAATCGTAGAACAGTCCAGAAGAAGGCACTCCAGGCGACTCCGGCGAACTGCGACTGCGATCGATCGTCCACTGCGAAAAGGCGAACTTAGGCAAGATGTTCTTGATTTGGGTTTAACCTGGAAAGATTTTAAATTTGATATTCAGTTTTTTTATGGGCTGTGTGATCTTCTTTTAAAATCATTGTTTATAGAGTGGTTTGATTTTCTTTGTTCACCTCCATATATTCATGTGATGTTTTCCCTGCGCAGCACACACAAACAAACCCAGCACATCCACACCCAACACAGACCCAGCACCCAACACAAACAAACCCACACACTTTGGACACCAAGTGTTTGTTGGAATGACCAACAAAAATTTTGTTGTTTTTTTTTTATTATTATTATTATGAATTTCTTGTGTCTGCTCCGTCGACATTAGTTTGATCCAATGTGAACTGGATGCTTGATGATCCTCTCAGTAAATCACATCTTAGAGGGTTCTGAACCAAAATGTCACTCCAGAAAGGCCATTTTTTTTGGGTTCTACTTGCTTCCTGATCTTGGCCATTTTTTTGATTATGCTAACATTGGATGTTTTATGACCCTTTGGTTCTGGTTGACACTCAAGTTAATTGACCTGACACTCAAATAATTGCTTGACGCAGACAAGCTAAACTGAAGCAAACTGTTTGTTTGCCCTTTCTTGGGCTGATTTTGTTTGATGCTCTATACATTGGGGTTGATCTTAGACTAATTTTCTTAGCCTAATTGAGTTTTAGTTTGTTAGACTTTGCTAGGTTGTTATATTTGTGTCTACTCTTTTATGGCTATGCATCGAGTTACTAATTAAAGGAGCTATTTGTTTTCCCTTTCCTGGTCTGACATATCATCACAAACATTTCTTCATAGTTCATCAGTTTCAGGAAGTTGTCCATCATTATGTGGTCTTGACCACTTGTTGCAGTATGTAAACCAGGTTTTTCATTTATATTTATATTCGAGATGAAGTGAAACTTTGAGATATGTTTTTTTTCCTTGCATGGAAAATGTGCATATAGCTTGATCACTTTTAGTTAGAATGCATGTAGAATCCTAAATGGATCTTCTATGGTATGTCCTTTAAGGGCATCTCTAAGTCTTTGGTTTCCATTTAAAAATTGTTCCATTACATATTTTTTTACAGGTCAGATCCCACGGAGAATGATAGTGTAGAGGGTTTGAGACCAAATGCTAGAGCGCCTGGTCTGCATGCTAAATCTGTGCAATATATGTAAAACGGATCTCTGTTTCTTTTTTTTTTTTTTTTATCAATTCTCAATAATTAATTGCTACCTATAGACAATAATCCACATTTTTTCATATTCAACATGCTAACTATCAGTTATAGAGTTTATAGGGTCAATGTACAAACTTCTTATAAATGTAATATTCTTTCCTTGTGTTGACATACTCTTGTGGCCTTAACTTTGTTCTGTAACTCTATCTCATTACTTGTAGCCTGATCAGGTTACAGACTTCTGTAAGAAAAACAAATTACAACTATAAGAGCACATGAATGAGTTATGGATGATGGTATAATGTGTTTGAAATTATTTTTTGGGGTATTATGTGTTGAAATTATGAATTTCCGGTGTACCTATTTTAATTGATTCTTTCACTAAATTTTTATTGATTTACACTTTGTTTGATTTTTGCAATTTTATGTTGTATTACATTTGCGCCTCTGCAATGGATTATTGGAATTAGTATGTGATTAGTATTATTGGAAGGTAGGAATTAAACAATACACTGTTCCAATAGTTTTTAAACTTTCAGAAATCTGACATTTTATATTGGTTCTTGAAAAGTAATCACCTCACTTTCATTTTCTGCATATGGAGTCATAACTCGCTTTGCATTATACTATGCAGTGGAAGCACCATAGTTGGCGTCAGTTCCCCAGACCCCCCACAATTTGTCTGTGATGATAGTGAATACGAAGATGTCTTTGTGTCAGGTAAGCAACAAGTAACCTGTCCAGGTTTTTTGTCTGGTAAGCCCAGGTTATTCATCCTTCTACATCTTAAAAAGGATAAGTTTTAAATACTTGTTAAATCATTATCTGCCTGTTTATTCCTTGGTTATCAAATAATAGTTTGATATGTGTCTATTTCTTGTTTAATTTTTGTGGGTAGTTACCGTCTTACCAATTTTTTAGGGCGAATTTAACCCATTGTAGAGAACAAAATGACCCATGTTTTGATTTCTTTGATACTTGCAGTGAATTGCTTGGATTGGAGGGTTAAAGGCCCTGAATTTCTTCACATTTGTGAATCATCTTTGTAGGTAATTTTTTGATTATTATTATTTTTTATGTTTGGTACAATTTGTGTTGTGAATAGTTATTTGTCGAACCAGTTAATTGAATTCTATTTTTCTATTTTATGTTTTTCCATTTCTAACATTGTACTATTGCAAATTTTATGTGATATATGTTAGGTTCGCATTAAATGTAGTGTTAAATCAGTAGTAGGTAATTCTGTTGCTTAGGGCAAGAAACAAACATATATATTGTCACATATGCTCAAGTTGTTATGAATGTGAAAACTAATAATAAGAAAAAGAAGCAAGAGAAGATGAAGAGTGACCAATTTTTTAATAGAATTCAATTCGTTTGTTTAGATTGTTGATATTGATTAGTTTTCAAAAAATTTACCAAATAATGATTAGTAAGATAGTGGATTGTGGCGTGATGGTGATTGTTGCGGTAGTGGTTAATGGGGTTATAGTAAGATACGACTCTGGCGTGATGGTGAGTCCTATATTGGATTGTGTTTTTTTCAAATACATGGTTTTAACAAAAATAACTAATTTTATAATAGAGATTGTTAGTACATAGGATTATCTTTTTTAGGATAACTTCTTCACATTCTTTCTATTCAATAGGGTTCTTTGAGTTGATAGTCACAATGGTATTATTTTAAAAGGTATAGATTGTTGATTCTATTTACCTTCTTGAAAGAAAATTACTGATTTTTTAGTGTCTTTTTCCACTCCATGTTTAAGATTGTATTGTAATTCTTATATGTTAATATTTGCAATTCTGTAGGTATGTGTGGGTGGATTGTTGGGTTGGTTGAATGAGTGGTACATAGATGGTCTAACAACATAAATGGTAGTGTATATAGAAGTTAAATGATCCACTTAAGTGTACTTTCTTTTATTGGTTTTTACTATGCAGGGTTCTTTCAATCCTTTTATCGGGTTTTATTAGATGGGCACACTTTTGCAATTTTCTTTTTCAGTAGTGCACACACAAAACAAGCCTTAAAACCAACAAATGGAGCTCCAGCTCCTTTGGCAACATGCACAACATCTCCTATTTTTCTAGGCAGGAACTCTTATTTTTCTTTGTTTTTTATTAGTAATTTTTGTGGGTTTGTCCTCTCCTATGTGCAATAGCTCTAAAGTTTGTTTTTAAATTCAATTTTTATCCCAGCAAACTAACTTTTTAAAGCTAGCCAGTATACAACTTTTATCTTGTGTGGTGTTTTTTTCTGCCACTATTCTTTAGTTTTTTCCTGCCACTACTCTTTAGTTTTTTCCAAGTAGTTGCTCAGCCTTTTTTAATTAGTTTATTTGGGCCTAATTTGCAGACCTAATGTATTAATTTTATTTTTTGTGACAATTGGATTAGCAACAAGTTCCAATGTTGGATAAGATCTACTATCAATCCAACAACTATAGTGAGTTAAGTTAAATTAGGTCTAAATAGCATTGGTTTTTAATACCAACCGAGTCGCCCTTTTACACCAATCAGATCTCCCAAGTAGCTGCCCTTTCATATTTTACTAAAGCCACAAACCTGTCACTTGCTGACTCTTTGCAACCACTAAAGTTCACTGAATTACATAAAATGTAAGGACTCAACAAACCCATGTGCTCAGGTGTAGCAACTAAGGAGTACACTTCTAACAATTACATAAAATGTATCTTGTAAGCCATTTTTCTTTTGTTGATGCTCATTTTTTATGTTGGAATTATTTGGTTATGTAGTGCCTTTTGGTATGGGTATTAACTACACCTGAGCACACGGGTTTAGATGTAGGAGGAAGGATATTTTTATGATTAATTGTATTTTAATTGGGTGTTTAATTTGGCTGTATTTTAATTAGGTGTTTAATTTGGCTGTCTTTTAAATTGGGTGTTGAATATAGTTTGTGAAATTTCAATTTGAATTTTTAGTATCTTGATTTTATGAATGTTACTTTGTATGAAATAGGTTTTTATAGGGTTTTGATTAATTATAGAGATTGTATGTCAATTTGTATGAATTAGAGGCTTATTGTGTGTTAATTGATAGAGATTGAATGTCAAGTAGTATGAAATAGAGGCTATGATGTGTTTTTAGCAATTTTACAACAAAATGAATATGTGTATTTAACGAATATTTCTAATTTTTTGATTTACTCTGTTTTTTATATTTGTTGCCATCATAGTGTACTAACCACCACTGCAAACTCTCAACATTGAAAAATGAAAGATCTTACCATTTTTTGTCATGTGAGTTTAAACATCTTCTTTTTTTTTTCCCGACACCGCAAAATATTCACATTTATTTCACTTTATTTTCACGTATCTTTTTACAGATTGATGACGACTTAGAGCAAACCGTAAGATGAGTTTCATTTCACTCATATTCTTAATAATTTTTTCTCATATAGTTTATGTTCATTTACCTGTTAAATGCATATTCATGTATAAGTTCAATTGCTCAAGAAAAATAATGTTGATGTTGTGATCCGCGACAAACGTGAACTCAATTGCATCCTCATTTCTGAGGTAGTGTCATGACACATCAGTTTGTTTATAGATTAGATTTTTTTTTCCCTATATAATGATTTCACTTATCTATGCTTACTATCGATAAGGCAAAGGAAAGAGCAGTCGTAACTGCAAATGTAAAGTGTAAAGGAAAAGAAATAACAACTTTTTCTGACAAGGAAAAGGTAAGAACTTTGTGCCAAGTGATATTACATTGCTAACATTTTAACAATATTATTTTATTGATCAAATGTTTTATTTATGTTATTTCATCTATAGAATTGGGATGAATCACTATAGGAGTTAAAAAGACTAAATGCAACCCATCTTTTTCTGTGGAATTGTTTGAATAAGGTAACTAAATTTATTTTTTATATTGTATTTTTTTTTCAAGTTTATAATTTTAAAATTTTAAAATTTTTGTCGTGCACTAAATTTGACTGTTTTTATAAATGTTAGATTGTTGTACATTCTCCAAGTTGGAAGCTGCGAATTTGGATTGATACAATTACATTCAAGGCTGTGATGAAAAAACTATTTTTACAATGACGTGCAGATAAATGACTCATTTTGACAAACTAGATTAAAGAATGACCCATTTTATAAATGTATTATATATAATTACGTTTTTTGGTCATTCTTTAATCTTATTTATGTTTAGGCACAACTATGTGGATTTGTGTGTGTTTTGTTTGTTCCGTGTTTAGTACGATAAACTAATTATACATTGTTATGAAGATATGTTTGGTTTTGAAGTGAATTGATGGTTGAGTATGGAATTAAGTTGTGATGTATGATGATTGTGGTGGAAATAGAATTGAATTGTAGTGGTACAGGCCATTATTATAATTGTTCTGTATTATTGTGAGTTTTGTAGGCAGATTAAAATCTTCTTGAACTCCTATTTTTATAGGAAGTTTTGCCAAAATTTTTGAAAAATTAGTGGGGGCATGATTGATTTCAATCTATTTAATTAAAGCAAATGTTGAGAAAATAATTTCAAATTAATTATTTATTTTAGGTTGTAAAGTGCTTTTAGGCACAATAATATACTTCAAGTTTTAATTCAAGTTTTTGTTACTTCGTGTCTCTATGCAAGGACAATTACTATATCAACTTAATCGAATTTGCGTGATTTTTTGTTTATTCTTGTGTTTAGTATGGTGATATAATTTCATGATTATGAGGATATGTTTAGCTTGATATGAAATTGTTGATTGTTTTGGTGGTTGCAAAGTGCTTTAGTTTCGTTTGTTTTTCAATTGTGTATATAGGTTAGTATTTCATGGTCTTCTATTTTCAAAGAAAATCAAGGTGAATTTTTAGCTTTGATTTGATTGTTTTGTGTATTTAAGAGACTCTAATTTTTGTAGATAGGTTGAGATTTTTCTGGGTTCTTATTTTTAAAATAAACTTTGCCGAAATAGTCTCCATTCTGCTTAAATTAAAATAAATTAAATTAAAATTTTTGGAGAATTAACTGGTTGGTTTACGTTGTACTGTATCTTCAAGCATAAGTTATCTATAATATAAAACACAGCGGACTTCAACAAGACAATCGGACGGTCACAATTCATTTTATCAAACGGCCCACAATCATCCACAATTTCATCATTTTTTATCCACAATATTTTTCAAAATTCTGCCCTCTCATCATTATTCAGTCACCTCACCCACCGTTTTTTCTGTTTTCCCCCTCCTTTCTGTCAGACAACCATGCCTCTCCGACTACATCTCCTGTTTCTTTTTCTTTTGTTTTTTCACCCTCTCACTCATTCAAAATTTTGACCTCTCTCTCTCTCTCTCTCTCTCTCTCTCTCTCTCTCTCTCTCTATTACGCGAGTCCAGGCGATCGATCAGCCACTGCGAACAAACGAATCGTCACTCTCTCAGTCGAACGAATTAGGCCCCTCAGTCAAACGAATCAACCCCCTCTCTCTCTTAGTCGAAGTGTCGATCGAAGGCAGGACAAAGTCGATCTTCCTTAGTTCCTTGGCGATTTGCTTCACGCAACAGGTACCTTACTCACTGAGTGACGTTACATACCTAAAAACAAATATTGCTAGATGTTCTTGATTTGGGTTTAATCAATTACATACCTATGTTATTGAGTTTTTTTATGGGCTATGTGATTTTTCTTTGTTCACCTCCATATATTCATGTGATGTTTTCCTTGCGCAGCACACACAAACAAACCCAATACACCCACACCCAACACAGACCCAACACCCAACACAAACAAATCCACACACTTTGGACACCAAATGTTTGTTGGAATGTCCGACAAAAATTTTGTTGTTTTTTTTTTATTATTATGAATTTTCTTCGTGTAGACTTATATTTCGTTTCAGAGTCGGCCACTACTTTAGTTTTAGCAAATTTTCTTTGATCCCATTAGACTAACGTTGATTAGAACCTTGGAGCTTTGACGGACGAAGAAAAAAATTTAGCCTTGATCTTGACCAGTCAGGTGATGACTATGCAATTTGAATTTAATGAGTCTACACGAGGGCATGCACTTTGCAAAAACAAGCATGGCATTGTACTAAACAATGACTCTTATATTTGTGTATGTGTATGTGTATGAAATGCGAAGTACATTGTCAATTGGGGTTTGTTTGATTGCTGAATTTTGGACGGTACATTTTAACTTGACATTATTTTGGGCGTGTTGTTTGGAGAAGTTTACGTGTGTCATTACACACGATCGATTGACATTATTTTTTAGACACTTTCAATGCTTGGAGAGGAACCATTAAAACACTTTTTTACCATGACATTATTACATGTTTTCTTGGTACTTAATTGTTAGTTTTTATAGGTTGACACTATTTACATGTTTTCTTAGTACGTAATTGTTAGTTTCTTGTAATGTGATTAAAGTTAGAGGTTCCTATTTACATTTTTGGTATTTACATGTTTGTTCAGTTACCTTTGCTTATTTTGATGCTCTTTAATAACAATCCATGAACTGAGGTATTACAACTTTAGTGTTTGGGTTTCGGACTTCCCCTTTCTTTGTCTGTTGTTATTTTGTCTATAAAGATTGATTTTTTAGTTTATTATTCTGAATACTACATACGTGGTAGATCTTTTTGTATACTGCATACATGGCTTTGACCACGATAAAAAAAAAAATGTGTTTTGCATAGGGACACCTAAGCCTAATAATTATACAAAGTGTAGTATATGGGTACCTAATATACATCAATAGTCCCAAAACATTTCCATTGCCCAGCACCATGAGAAGTGGAAAAGGGTCAATGCATCAAAATTAATTCGGACATTTACAACCAGTCGTTTGCAAAATAAAAATGCCTGTCCAACTTGCAAAATAAATGGCATATTAGGTGGAAATATAAGAAATGAGATTAACCACCATGATAAGTAATGGTGTGTACTAACATCATATCCACCTTGGTGTTTGTTAAGTTAAGAGAATTAATATAACACAATATTAAATGCAATATTAGAGAGAAAGAGAGAGGTTAGAAAACTTAACCTAGCTCTCATACATAACTTGTATTTATAGTTAACTTACAATAATAATAATAACATATACATCCCTTTTACTATTAACAATTTACACATACTACTACTCTATTATTCTTAATACTCTCCCTCAAGTTGGACTATATATATCATATAATCTAAACTTGGAACAAATAGTTGTAAGACGCGTACGACTCAATGCTTTGGTAAACATATCTGCAAGCTGATATTCAGATTTCACAAATGGAGTTGTAATCTCCCCGGCTACTATCTTGTCCTGAATAAAGTGACAGTCAACCTCAATATGCTTAGTTCTTTCATGAAACACAGGATTGACAGCGATATGGATAGTTGTCTGGTTGTCACAGAACAACTGTAAAGGAAGTTGAACTGAAAAACTAATTTCCTGGAGGAAGTGTAGTAACCAAGTCAACTCACTTATCGTATGTGCTATTGCCCTTTACTCAGCCTCAACACTGGATCTTGCTACCACGGGTTGTTTCTTACTTTTTCATGAGACAACATTACCTCTTAGGAAAGTACAATAACCAGTGGTTGATCTCCGATCAGAAGGAGATCCAGCCCAATCAGCATCTGAGAAACCTTCCACTCTAAGATGTCTATTAGCTCAATATAACAGTCCAAGTCCTGGAGCTCGTTTGAGATATCGCAGAATACGAGTAACTGCCTCCCAATGTGATACTCTAGGACATCTCATGAACTGACTTACTATACTGACTGCATAGAAAATATTCAGCCAAGTAATAGTGAGATAATTAAGCTTCCAACCAATCTGCGATACCGACCCGGATTTTCAAATAATACACCATCATCCATCAATAATTTTTGATTCGGATCCATAAGGACATCAATCGGTCTACCACCTAGCAAACCTACTTCCTCGAGCATGTCAAGTACATATTTTCTCTGAGATAAACAAATACCCTGTTTAGATCGAGCCACCTCAATACCCAAGAAATACCTAAGTTTTTACAAATCCTTAGTACGAAATCGATCCTGTAAAAATAATTTTAACTTGACAATCCCCTCAGAATCATTTCCAGTAATCACAATATCATCGACATAGATCACCAATAGGACATACCCAGCATCTGTCTGTCTATGAAACACAAAATGATCTGTTTGACATCGAAGAAGACCAAACTCTAAAACTGCATCCGAAAACTTACCAAACCATGCCCTCGGTGACTGCTTTAAACCATACAAAGATTTTTTTAACTTACAAACACTCTTACCAGACTCCCCCTGAGCAGTAAACTCAGGTGGCTGCTCCATGTAGACCTTTTCAACCAAATCACCATGTAAGAAGGCATTCTTGACATCTAACTGAAACAAGGGTCAGTCAAGATTAGCCGCCAAAGAAATCAAGATACGAACAGAGAAAATTTTAGCAACAGGAGAAAAAGTCTCCTCATAATCAACACCATAAGTCTGAGTGAAGCCATTTGCAACAAGTCAGGCTTTGAGACGCTCTACAGAACCATCTGGATGAAATTTAACAGCATACACCCAACGACATCCAACAGTTCGTTTACCAGAGGGTAAAAGGACGAGATCCCAAGTTCCATTATGATGTAAGGCATCCACCTTCTCCTCCATAGCTTTCCTCGGAATAGATATAGCAGATAATTGGGAAGTAAAACAGGAGAAGACAGGTGACAAGACATCATATGAAACAAAATAAGAAATAGGATGATTAGTAACACACGAACGAGTACCTTTGCGAAGAGCAATAGGTAAAGAATCTAAATTACCTGATGTTCCTAGATCAGAAGGCGACAAGGAAGACGGTACGGGCACTTCAGTCAATGGGTGAGGACGACGAGAATAGACACGGAGAGGTAAAATAGGTGGTAACACAGTGGGCAGCGGAATATCTGATGGTGGTATAGAGGAGGAGCCAAAGTCCAGATCCAAAGGCTGAGAGGGTGCTGGAAAGTATGGAACAGATTCTTCAAATGTGACATCCACACTAGTAAAATATCGGTGCAGAGAAGGACTGTAGCAACGATACCCCTTCTGCGTGCGAGAGTAACCAAGAAAAACACATTTGGTAGCCCGAGGATCAAGTTTGTCAAATTCAGGACCCAAATTGTGAACATAACAGACACAACCAAAAACCTTAGGAGGAATGGAAAATAAGAGCTTACTAGGAAACAAAATAGAGTATGAACTTTGTCCATTTAACACAGAGGAGGGCATACGGTTAATAAGATGACAAGAAGTAAGAACAACATCACTCCAATGATATCGAGGAACATTCATTTGGAATAACAAGGCACGAGTGACTTCCAACAAATGGCGGTTCTTTCGTTCAGCAACACTATTTTGTGGAGAGGTGTAAGCACAAGAAGTCTGATAAATAATGTCAGTTTTACTAAGATAAGCTAAAAAAGGATCAGATTCATATTCACGAGCATTATCGGAACGTAAAGTACGTATATGACAACCAAATTGAGTTTTTATTTCTTTACGAAAAGTCTCAAATATAGAGAATAATTCAGACCGAGCTTTCATAAAAAATAACCAAGTCACACGAGAATAGTCATCCACAAATGTCACAAAATAAGGATATTTATTAGATGAAATATTCTTTATTGGACCTCATACATCAGAATGAACTAATTCAAATGGACTAGACACATGATTATTGACTCTAGACTGAAATGACACACGGTGATGCTTACTAAGTTGACAAGCTTCACAAGACAAAGACGACACATAACTAAGACTAGGAATTTGGCGTTTTAGATTCTGGAGAGAAGGATGTCCAAGATGACAATGCCATTGAAAAGGAGACAACGAGGTCTGTAAAGCTCTGGTAAATGAATCAAAGTCAAGGTAATATAGGCCACCAGCTTCATGCCCCGTACCAATTTTCCTCTTTGTCTTGAGATCTTGAAAGACACAACAAGAGGGATAAAAAAATTACCGAACAATTGAGAGAACGAGTAATCTTGCTAATGGAAAGTAAACTAAAAGGAAACTGAGGAACAAATAACACGGAAGATAGGGATATATTAGGACTCAAGTGAGTAGTCCCCAGACCTGAAACTTTAGAACAAGTACCATTAGCAAGAGTAACACTACGTGCAAAAATAGCAGACTGATAAGTAGAGAAAACGTCAGACGCAGCAGTCATGCGGTCAGAGGCACCAGAATCTATGATCCAAGGGCTACGGTGGAGGACATTAAACATGTGGAAGCAGTACCTGACTGGGCAAAAGTAGCAGTGGAGGGAGATGAAACAGCTTGTTGCTGGGACAGGGACTGAGCATACTCCTCTCGACCCAGTGTAATAGTAACTGACCCAGTGTCTGGTGGAGCTGACCGAGGTATGGAAGCAACAAACGAGGTGTCATCCTGATAAGAAGCCTGATTAGCAGTACCAGAGGGTTTTCCATGTAAATCCCAACAGAAATCAACAGTGTGTCCTCCAGGGCGACAGTGAGTACAAGAACGAGATCCATTACGACCTCCTGTACGACCTCCGCGACCACCTCGATGACCATCACTATGGTTATTAGAAACTACAAAAGCTCTGAGCGATCAGTGAAGACACCATGATCAATTACTAAGGTAGTAGATAGTGTAGCACGCTGTAAACGAGAGAAAACCTCCAGCAGTGATGGAAGATTAGATCCATCCAAAATCTGAGAACGAATAGCCTCATATTCAGGTTTCAATCCAACCAAAAAACGAACAACATTCAGGTCCTCATGTTGCTTTTGCCAAACTGCTGCATCAGTAGTAAATGGATGGTAAGTTTTCATCTCCTCACAGACTCCCCGAACATGAGAGTAATAATCCGCAAGGCTCAGAGTACTCTGCTCCAACCGAAAGTACTCCTTGCACACCTCATACGCACGGGTAAAATTACATGTACCAGAATACATAGTGGCCAAGTGATCCCATATCTCTTTGGTAGTATCAAGATAGAGTAGAGAGGAGCTAATATTGGGCTCTATGCTATTCAACAATAAAGAAATAATCTGAGCATCCTCTTGTTCCCACTGATCATACCCCGGAGTGTCCTCCTTGGGTTTAGAACCCACCAGATATTTCTTAAATCTTTTCCTCGAGGAAAGACTTGAACAGATTGTGACCATAAAGTATAATTAGTCCCATTGAGTTTGACAGAAGTCATGGGACCAATGATAAGAATAGGAGGAGGCAACACAGGATTTTTGGGTTCCATAATAATGCAGCAAATAGCAAAGCAGATAGCAAATAAGAAGTGTTGCAGGACTAAACTGGACAGGAGAAGCCCACTTGAAAGCTGAACCAAACTGAAATGGGTCTGGTCTGGTCTGGACTGGACCGGGTCTGGACTTGATCAGGATACTGAACCGGTTCTGGACCGGTCTGGCTGGAACAGATCTTCTCCTTCGTTGGTTAGGGTTTCTACCAAAACCCTATGCTTTCACTGTTGAACACCACCATAGCACCGAAAACCACCACACCACAACACCGGACACCACCAAAACACCTCCACAGACCACCACGAAGATAGGCGACTACACCACGACGAACAATCACCACCACGAAGACAGTCGACTACCTTCACTGTTGAACACCACCACAACGCCGAACAGCAACACACCGTCGACTACCATCAGTCGACTACCACCAATCGACTACCACAAGCCACCACCGTCATCGCTGTTGAACACCACCATGACGCCGAACAGCAGCACACCATCGACTACCACCAGTTGACCACACCGATGGACTACCACAAGCCACAACCAAATAAAAAAAAATTCGATGAGCAGTACACCGATCGACTACCATCAACAGTAACAGCACCAAGATGAATGCTCTGATACCATGTTAAGTTAAGAGAATTAATATAACACAATATTATAGGCAATATTAGGGAGAAAGAGAGAGGTTAGAAAACTTAACCTAGCTCTCATACATAACTTGTATTTATAGTTAACTTACAATAATAATAATAACACATACATCCCTTTTACTATTAACAATTTACACATACTATTACTCTAGTTTTCTTAACAGTGTTCAATGAAATTAGTCATTTAAATTTTTTAGGGAATTAATTGGTTGGTTTATATTGCACCGTGCTTTTAAAATTTTGAAATTAAGTTAGTTGATGTTGTCATAGACCAAGAAGGGTTCTCTCTCATTATCTTACTACTCAAGTTGTGCTTCTTTATTTTGTTGTGCTTGACTTTTTATGTTGGCCATTTGATTTCATGCTTATATGATGACTATAAGGTACTAATATTCTTATTTGTTGAGTTTTCATAACTATCCATGGTTTGCTATATACTTGGTGAATAAATGTGTCATACTACTTTTAATAATTTATGTTTTTTATTTATGTATTCCTCTATTTGTACATTAAACCCAATGCTTATTTCCTTTTTTGTTTTTTGGGTAACCTTGCATTGCACAAAGTGAATGTTTGTGGAAGTGTTGATTTTATGTTAATTTGGTGTCAGAACACACAACACACACACTTGTAGAACCCTTCCCTGTTACCCCCTACACAACCCCCCCCCCCCCCAAAAAAAACAAACAATATCCACAGAACACACACCCCCCTTACCCCAAACCCTCTGTTTTCGTCACACCCACAATTTTTGAATTTTGTTTTCCATCCACTCACAACTCTTTTTCTCTCATAGTTGATCATTGAGGCCTTCTCGACCCATACTTCTCCGAGGACTATAATCTAGCTCCGATAAGGTACATTTTTTCCATAGACAATTAGTTTTTATGTTTCTTTTACAATTTTTGTTGTATTTCATGGGTTTTTGAATGGATAGTTTGTTCCAAATTTGAATGTTTGAAATGGTTGTGGTTGAATAGACCAATTTTTAATGTTGTTCAATGTTTCTACAGATTTTGTACAACCCCCCCCCCCCCCCACCCACCCACACCCACACACACACACACACACACACACAAAAGGAGAAATGATTTCTAGAAAAGTTTAAAGAAATCCCATAACTCCATAAGTCGATAGCTTTTGATAAAGATGGTTAGAAAAATGTAATAACGAAGTAATTACAAAATTCGAATTTTACAATTACTTTAGGTGAACTTGGTTTTGATTAGATGTAATTTGAATTCGATTTTGGTGCGAACTTTGTAATTATTTTAGATTCAATTCAAATTTTGGGATTGTTAATTGCATTTCTGAATTGAATTGGTAATTGCATCACTTTCGATTACTTTAGGTGTGAATAATTAGGCGAAGTCCTTATTATTATTTTTTACACTCACATCTTATGTCTTATATAGCGGTAGAATATGTGGTACACTTGATACGTTCGTGAAATTGTGAGATCAACTTTTTAAACCTGCACAATATGATTATACAAAATTGTGAGATCAACTTTTTAAATCATTTTTGTGCTTTGTACTCAACTGGGTTGAGTTACACAGAGCTATCGAGGAAGTAGTTTGAGTGGAAGTCAATGAGTGAAGAGTTCACTCCCCCTCTATTTTCGCACACCCACCCCCAAGTTCTCCCCCCACTGCAAATTCCCCCCTCTCTGTTTCTCTCTCACACACCCCTTCCCCTCCCCCCCCCCCCCCCCCCCAAAAAAAAAAAAGCCTTTTGCGCCACCCCCACCCCCAAGCATTCTATGCCACAACAAAAAATAATTGTGCTACAAGTGTTCAAATTGTTTGTGATTTTGCTACAATTTTGATTTTGATGTTTATTAAAATGTAGTTGACCTAAATATGCAATTACTGATTGCATAACAGTAGATGTATGAAATTTCTTATAATTATCTTTTATGAGTTTCAGATCAGATCCAACTTTGTCGATTTGGTTTTTGTTCAGATCACACACAACACACGCACACAGCACACACATATTGGCAAGGTGGGTTGATTTCTTTTCTATCTGACACTCAGAATAACAAGGCGCCATTGTTGAAGTGGCATTATTAATGTATGCCTTTAAGCTGTTCGATGAAATGCTGCAATTGCGTCTACCTTTCCCATTCTCACATAACTCTCTTTCCCCCTATTTTTCTCACACAAACACACACCCTCTGTATCTCACACCCACCCACCGAAACACCCCTCTCCTGAAACCTCCACTGAAACACACCTTTCCCCAAACCCTCTATATTTCACCCACACACACAATCCATTTCTCTGAGCACAACACCCACCATACATCACATACCCATTTTAGTGCACTTCATACATCACACACACGCTGAAAACCCCTCCCATTTCCTTCCCTTGTGCTCTCTACTCCCCCCCCCCCCCCCCCACCAACCGCTTATACACAAAACACACACAGAGAGAACACATAATTGGTGTTAAATTTTGGTCTTAATTTGTTGCTAATACATACTCCACACAATATTGTATACTCTACCATTGATTTTTTATTATATACCCATTTAGTGGGTTGAATTTATGTCCGTCTTTGATAGGTAACTATTCTTATGACATTCATTGGATTATGTTCTTTGGGTTTAATCAAGAAACAGAAGTGATGAAACCTAGGAAGCGGTGAAAAGAATTGTTAGGCTCTATTATAATTGTTTGAAATTTAGTCCTATTGGTAATTCTCTATTTTGATTTATTGTAATGTTCTATTTTTGATTTTGTATGGTTCAATTTTATTGGGACTTGAATATCTGATAAAATTAGATGGAATAGACATGAAATTTAGTCTCAACATGATTATTTTGGTGTATATCATCTGTCAATCATGTGGATGATTAGTGGCCTAACCCTTTTAATGATTATGATGTTCACTAAAATGGGTTTGAAGGCAGACTCGGGTACCTGTGTCGTAGAGAAATCACATATCTTTGGAACCCTATTTGCAAAGGTTTTCAAACTAGGTTACCAAAGGTTCTGGATTGCAGCATTTACTTTTGTTTAATGAATAATACATTATTCGAGTTTCTTGTAATGTTTCATAATTCATTCACAAGTCTTTGAATCTTTCTAGCTTATTCACATCTATTAGTTCATCATTCAATTTGGTTAATTTTGTTATCCTACCCTTTTGTGATTGAATGTTCTTTTACTCCCACTTGGTTTGAATGTCCTCCTAAACTATATTACTAACTTTGTAGGCATAGTGCTGGTTTTTTTGAGCTCACCGTATTTGGTTATGTGAGTATTTATTTACTTTCCTACTATTGTCATTGCTATTATCAAAATTATTATTTTGTCGTATCTAAGTCTCAAATCATTATTTTTTATAGATGGATCCGAACCTTCGCGAAGCGGTAAGATTAATTAAATTGTGCCTACACTTTGTATATTATAGATTATCCCTACAGTTCAATTTATTAAGGTTGCTCTTACAGTTTGAACTAATTGATAACAACGACATACCTGTAAATTTTAATTTTGATTTTTGTGTACATTATTTGACGAACGCCTTATTTTGTACTTCATAGGCGAATGCAAATGTCAATCACTTGAACAACCCACGTGTCGATCCATCTTTGATGAAGGGAAAGAAAAAGTAGGCAGTTCTACTGGGAAAGAAAATTGGTTTACTCAATCGGTATAAAACTACTAATTGTTGTTATATGTATTGGTAATTAATTTACTCATAGAACAAATTTGCATTTACTATCTTTCTTCACTTAATTATGGAGCTCCTACTTCATTATTCATATCCTATCGCGTTATTACAGAATATATTCATATTCATTATTGAATTCACCAAACAACTTGTATATTGATATGATTAATTTTTTCGTTATTCATTAATGAAGTTTTGCAAATTTTTAACCATTAACATGTAAACTTTACACATTGTATTTCCTTTGGCACGCAATGGGTTTCACAGAGATTATCATTTAGGGCTATGTAAGTGTTATGGTTGTTTGAGATTGATTTGACCACTTTTATTACACTGAATGTGTTGGTATTTTGGTTTGAGCGATAGACACTACATTGTTAGGGATATTTTGCGTACTGCTAACCAATGTAACCTCATTTGTGTACTCCAGTTCAAAGCTATCGATTCTCTCTCTCCAATTGCCAACCACTAAATTAAATTCGAACACATCTAAGTTCTTCACCCCTCACTTTCGCTCTTACACTTAACTCTCTCTCATGCACACATGACTCCACACCATCACCAAGGATAATCATTGTGTTGTGGTGTTTTAGTAATTTTTGTAGTAATCATTTCACACGTCGCTTCCTATCTTAGGCACCCGCAAAAAATTACACTTCCTCTAAAAGTGAGGCCCAACGCGCCAGACGTGAGCGAAGTCGTAATGATAGTGACACGTGCTCACCGCGCGAGCTGGCGCAGCAGCGCGCACGTCGGGAAAGAGAGCGTTTGAGAATTACACTCCGCCTCTACCCAGATACTTTTCAAGATTGACGCCAACTCGCATGCTCAACAAAACATCTAATTCGGATAGGCGACACCAGTCTCTCTCCCAACTCCCAACCATGTTCCATTTGCTAACATGGAATTGGCAGAGTACAATACAGTCCCGTCGCATTTCCAAACGTATCCCATTACAATACTTGCTGAACATTTGTCTAATCAGTTGTGCAATGTCGAGGTAAAATTACTTTTTTCATCGTTTGTTTCCAGATTAAATTACAAAAACTAACTATCTGCAACGCCAGAATGAATGCGTATTTAGGCGGGAAACACTATCCCTCTGCAAGCAAACTGCACCTTCAACGTCAGCAATATGTCGCACACCCACTAAGTGCCCACAAAATGGAAAAAAAAATATGTCTTCCTCTTTGGTAAGTTTTTTTATTCATGTCTTATGATTTATAAGTATTTCTACCGCTTTTAAGACATGGTTTTAACGTATTGTCCTACCCTTGTTGGATAGTTGCATAGGAAGGGATCGGTTCATTACACTTCCCCCAACCCTTATGTCATGATTTGCAAGACCTAACTCCATTGCACCGAGCTACTATAGCACACCTTCCACAAAAAAAGGCGCGGACACATTATTCGAAACGTTATCTAACACCTACAATTGCGTCCGATCCAATTTTCATTCCAATTGACCGTGATCCATTCTCACCCATCCCTGTGCGACCTTTACCCTCGCCTCGGAATTTAGAGACAGACTATGGTCATTATGAAGTTGTCGCCAATGTTGCACCACATCCATATCAAACGGACGACAATGCCCTCAACATTTCGTCTCATGTTGTGACAGATCCAACAAGGTATGTATATTCTACGTAGTTTATTAGGTGCTTAATATTCTTTTACTTTCTTCTCATATTTGTGTGCATATACTTTTAATTTGTAGATCCCCACCAGAACCCTTTAGCGATGATGACAGTATGGTTAGTGATGATGAATTGAATGTGATTGTCCCTGTCAATAATGATCGTCATTTTTTAGGGCAGATGAATATTCAGTGTCCTTATTGTTCGGCCTTACATTGGCGGGATGAGAGATTAACTCGCACAGGATTGTCTAATCCAAGATTTGGAACATGTTGCCTACAAGGCAAAATTAGGTTGCCAGAACTCATTGCACCCCCACCTCCTATTCGTGCATTGTATGATGGCCATGATGGTCAATCAAAATTATTTCGCCAGCATATTAGGGAGTACAATGCAGTCAATGCTTTCACGAGCTTGGGTGCTAAGCTTGATGACAGATTACTTAATTCAAGAGGACCAAGGTCATTCACTATCCATGGGGAATTACGTCATCGAACTGGGTCATTGTTGAAGGTCACGCACCCATCTATTGTCAGTTGTACATATACGACCCAATCACTGCATTGAATATTCGATGTGCGCGAAATACTAACATGCGTCGTGATGTACTTCATACTATACAGAGTTGTTTGTTGTCAGTGAATCATTTTGCTTCAAAGTACAAACGCGCACACGAAATTTTCACCAGTCAAAATCTTCAGATCATGATTTACGTGCTCACCTTCATTACACCTCATCAACTGATAGGCATCGGTACAACCTTCCAACCACATATGAAATAGCTGTGATTTTGCCTAGTGATGGTAGTGAGAGTTGTTTTATGCGGGATATTGTTCTGCACCTACGAGGAGATAATAGAGCGCTGAGCCAGATCAATGAGTGTCATCCAGCATATTTACCATTACACTATGTACTTTTATTCCCTACTGGTGAGCTTGGTTGGGAGCCTGGTCTACGTTAATGGAACTCCGAACAAAGTGATTTTTCAGTAAGAAGGATTACACAGATGCAATTTTACAGTTATCGAATGTTTCCACGTCCCACTGAGTATTCAACAATTCCCAGAGGAGGAAAGTTATTTCAAGAGTTTGTAGTAGATACTTGGGCATCAACGGAGCAAAACAGGTTATCTTACATCAGACTCAATTAGGATAAGCTGCGTCGGGAGCTTTACACGAATTTGTGTGATGGCAGTGTTGATGAGTTGGGCCCCGATCAGATCGGACAACACTTTGTTTTGCCATCATCTTTTACTGGGAGTGCACGTAACATGAGCCAGATTTTTCATGACTCAATGGCCATTACAAAGTACCACTAATATCCTGACATCTTTCTCACCATGACGGCCAACCCAATATGACCTGAAATAACAGCTGCCTTACTAGAACACCAAACCTCTTTGGATCGTCCAGACATAGTTGCCCGTACATTTGAGTTAAAATGGCGTGCCCTGATGCATGAGGTAAAAAGTGAACAAATTTTTGGTCAAAAAGTTGCTCATGTATTCACCATTGAGTTTCAAAAACGAGGGTTACCACAAATGCATGCTTTATTCTTCCTTCATGGTCCAGACAAGATTCAGACAACTGCACAAGTGGATCGGTTAGTTAGTGCTGAATTCCCAGATCCATCCACTGATCCAAGTCTCTATGAAACAATCAAGAGTTGTATGGTTCATGGTCTGTGTGGTTCTCGACACCCACATTCAACTTGCATGGTGAACGGTGCGTGTCAGTTCCATTATCCAAAAGCCTTTGTAGATTTAACTACTATGGATGAACATGGATACCTTGTTTACCGTCGTCGCCATAATGGTCAATCTTACACCACCAGAGGGCATACATTTGATAATCGGGACATCGTACCTTACAATCCACATCTGTTAAGAAAGTTCAACTGTCATATAAACGTGGAGGTCTGAGCAGGAATGAGGTGTGTTAAATATATCCATAAGTACATTTACAAAAGGTAATGACCGCATAACTATGATTTTAGAGGGACCAGATGGAAACAATGCGATAAAGCAATACCTTGATGCAAGATATATTGGACCGACAGAGGCTGCATGATGACTCTTCGGTTATCCTCTCCATGAAGAAATTCCTTCAATTGTACAGCTAGATCTACATTTACCTGGTATGCATCAAGTTGTTTACGATCCCGCTAAAACTCTTGAAACAATTAGACTTGGGTCTAGGAGTCAAAACACAACTCTGACTAGATTCTTTGACTGTTGTTCTTCAAATGATGTTGCACGTGCCTACACATACCAAGAATTTCCCCAACATTTTGTTTGGAACAAAGGTCGCAAGATCTGGACTCCAAGGCAAACCGATTTTACAATTGGCAGATTATACTTTGCTACGCCCAATTCTGGGCAGTGGTTTTACCTTCGGTTGCTATTAACAGTTGTTAAAGGACCGCGTTCTTTTGATTCTACGCACAATCAATGGTGTGTTTCATGATAGTTTCAAATCAGCTTGTGTAGCTATGGGGCTCTTGGAAGATGATGCAGAGTGGGTACAATGCCTCCAGGAGGCTTCAACCATGAATACTGGTTACCAGTTATGGAGACTATTCTACATCATTCTAGTAGAATGCTCGCCAATACAACCATGCACTCTGTGGGATCAATTCTCTGTCCATATATGTGATGATCTTCGTCATAAGCTACAAACAACTTTTGGCATATGCGATCCAACGCAGCCTCAGATTGAAGATTATGATTTATATTTGATTGATCAGTTGCTACATGAATCTGGCAAAAAATTGGATGACTTTCCATCTATGCCACACTCCGTTGAAAATTGGAGTAATATTATAGGTAATAGATTGTTGATCGATCATATGCAACTACGAAACGAAACAAATCAACTGAATGACCTTTTGAATATTGATGTTTTAAATAATGCTCAACATATAGCTTACGATGCTATCACTATCTCCGTTGCTGAAAATCAGGGCAAAATTTTTTTCCTCAGTGGAGGTGCAGGAACAGGAAAAACCTTTTTGTACAACACCATCACCACTAAAATGCACAGCGAAGGTCATATCGTCATTAGAGTTGCTTCATCAGGAATTGCTTCGTTGTTGTTGTTAGGCGGTCGGACAGCTCATTCTACATTTTGTATTCCTTTCGATATCATAGAAAGCTCGGTATGTGGTTTCAGCAAACAGTCAGCGCATGGAGAATTATTTAGGCAGGCTCGCTTAATAATATGGGATGAGGTTCCCATGCAGCATCGACATAGTGTTGAAGCAGTTGATCGCACACTCCACGATGTTCGTGATGATAACCAACCATTCGGCGGTATCACGATCGTGCTTGGTGGGGATTTTCGTCAAATACTACCGGTTATACCAAAGGGTGGGCGAGAACATATTGTTGGTGCATCCTTAAGATGTTATGCAATGTGGGCGAGTGTGTGCGTATTGACTTTGAGCATAAACATGCGTTTGAATAGTAATTATCTTGCAAATTCTTCTCACGCATCCTTCTTGGAAGAGGTGATTTATGTTATAGATTTTTTTATATAAAATCGTCTAATTATTCATTTACATGTACTGATATGTTTCACATCATACTTAGATTGGGATCAGTACGCAGGATACTGTTGAACTTCCACCAACGATACACAGGTGTCGAACTATGCATGAACTAATTTCTAGAGTTTATCCACAACTAGATGTGCTCGGTGCAGTAACCCCATCCTACTTAACTGAGCGCACAATTCTTTCCAATCGGAATGATGATGTCTGCTCTATCAATGATGTTTCTCTACAAATTTACCCTAGCGAGACGTATACCTACTTGGCAGCTGACAAGGTGTTGGATGGGGACGAACTCTGTCGTTCTACCACTAATCAATATCCAAGTGAGTTTCTGAATTCCCTAAACCCGTCAGCTTTACCGCCTTTCAAGTTGGAGCTAAAAGTCGGGTGCCCCATCATTTTGTTGAGAAATATAACCTCGAAAGATGGCCTCTGTAACGGGACCAGACTAATGGTTATCAAGTGCGCATCGCGGGTTATTGAGGCTAGAATTCTAACTGGTGACAAATCTGGGAATCTGTGTTTCATCCTGCGGATATCATTATCACCGTCATCTAAAGAATTGCCATTTCAAATGACTAGACGCCAATTCCCAGTACGCTTAACATATGCTATGACAATTAACAAGTCGTAGGGTCAGTCAGTCAAGTTTGTTGGTGTAGATTTGCGCTTACCTGTATTCAGCCACAGTCACCTATATGTGGCCATGTCTAGATGCACGTCTGTTGATCGCATCAGTGTCCTTCTCCCTCCTAATGGATCAGCAACCACGACAAATATCGTATATCTTGAGGTGTTGTTGGACTCGGTGTAAATATTACTACCTTTTTTAATGTATTGCAATTTGCGTCAGCTCTAGGTTCATGACTTTTATTATAGTTTTAATAGCTTTTTCTACACATGTATGATGATAATTTTTCAATAATTATATGTTTGTTTTTTGAATTCATGAGCATCTGTGTTCAATGATAATTTTTTTTTTCAGTACATGGTTTACTTGAAGGATTATTTATCTATGATATTTGTTCCCAATTTTTGGTAGTTATTTGTCTACGAATAACATTTTTCTTTGCGTTAATGACGTGTTGAAGAATGAGTAATCCATCATCTCCAAATTTTTTTTTATATTCCTCCCTCTTTCACTCTTCTCTCTCTATATTTATCCCTTTCTCACTCTGTTAGGCCATCTCCATCAACACCACTGATGAAACTATTGTCCAGATGTTAGGTCATCTCTATATTTATCTGTTTCTCATGCAAAAACACAACACACGTAATACATGCACAAATACACATGCAACTGCAACCACTCAACCACTCACACACCACTATACTACCACCAATACAGATTTATGATTGAAATCATTAGACAAATGAACCGTTTGTTGAATGCTACATAGAAATACTATGTGTTATTTCTCTCCTACATCACGCCCAATTCGATAGGAGTTCAGTTAAACATGTCAGCTTGGTACAGGTTAAGAGCGGTCAGAGGATGGTAAAATGATGGGTCTTACTTTTGAATGAGTATGGATATTGAGCTTAAGATCTTATTTGAGCTTTGATTATTAAAAATCTTATTTTCTATTTTTCTTTCCTTAGGTGGATTGGTTTATGGAAGGGTGCCTATAGGTTTGTGGAAGGTTATAAAGTTTGTCACTTTTTGCTTTGGTTGATTTACATATATAGAGGCATCTATAATCAAATGATGCTGAATTTGGTTTTATGCTTAGAAGGATATTATGAGATGACTTTATTGATTTAAAGTAGATAAATGTTCTTCAAAATCTTGCCAACCTAATATTTATTTTTTAATTTACTTGATGTTTCATCTTCGTGTTAATCAAAGTCTTGCTGAGTGAGATGGTTTTCCACTAACCAACATTATTCGCATTTTTCATCTAATATTCTAAGAAACATACTTGCTTATTTCTCTAAAATGTGTTTGTGGCACTTGCGACAAAATTTGGGACAGTGATATAATTATCAATTTTATGTTGAATCCAACTAACCATAAAAGTAAGGGATCTTATGTTTCGGATTTACAAATGTTTTATTTTGCCTCACATATCTCAAATATTTTCAGGTATACATGGAAGGATATGAAGATGAAATTGAAAGTGTTTCTATATTTGTGCATGAGTGTATTTTTTGTATTCCGTTTTTTGTACAGTTAACTAATTATACATGATTATGATGATTTTGTTTTGGTGGTTTGGATAAACATGGTTATGATGATTGTGGTGATATGTATAATTGTAAGTTTTTTAGACAGGTTTAAATTTTTTTGGGCTTCTATTGTTAGAGGAAATTTTGCCCAAATTTCTTGAAATTAGTAGGGATTAACTTGATGTTTTGATGGTTGGATATGTGTTGATGATTGGGTATGTATTGATTATTGTGGTGGTATGGTGAATTATGATGATTGTTATGTACGATTGTAAGTTCTGTAAACATGTTTAGATTTTTATGAGTTCTTATTTTCAAAGAAAATTATGTCGAACTTTCTGGATATTAGTATGGACTACTTTGATTTCAAATTGACAGGTTATTTTAAGTTGCAAAGAGTCTTTAGGTAATGTAGGATTTTTCGAGTTTTAAGTTACATGAGATTACCTTGATATCGTTACGTCGTGCCTTCAGGCACGGACAATTACTAGTGCATGTATAATATAGGAGAAATGTTATTGAGACATAATTTAGAGATTTAATGATTATGATCATTAGATTGTTAGTTGGTCCAAATATTAAAATATCACTGAGTCCTAACACTATCAATCCAATAGTCATAATGTCTTAAGTCCTTAAATTATGTCTCAATAATATTAATGTAATAATAGTATGAGATGTTTTTAACCAGGCAATATGGCTCAGCCTCTGGGCTACATATTTCTAAATATCAAATGTTGTTTCAACTTAATTTTTTTAATTTTATTTGTTAATTTATTCTATAATAATCATTAAATTAATAGCGAGTTTCGACTAATAATGGAGTCTACCATCAAACTAATGACAAAACATGATTAAATTAATAAATAAAGTTAACAAATTAGATTTAAGTAGCATTGCTCTTTCTAAATAAATACTTGACCACAGGACATGAGAGTTTTTTTTTTTAGAGTTAAGTTGCAAAAGAGTCGAAGTTTTTCCATACAAGAAGCATTTTTAGTGATGAGCTTAGATTTAACTGGGTCAGACCTATTTAATGAGATAAGCCCAAATCAACTAAAATACAGGTCAAATCCAACTCATGGATGCGGCCTGATCCAAAGTTCAAGAGATTCAGAAAGATTAGCGTACGTAGAGAGTAATTATCGGAATAGTCACTTTTCTAGATCAAGACTATTTCTAATTGTACATATTTTAGTTGTAGCTATCCTCCCCGAAAAACTAGTAATCTACTTTTTATGCCATCGCCTCAACTAAAACTTTGTACCTATAAATTGTAAGCCCTCTCCACATGAGAGGCATTTCTGTTGGAATTTAACTCAAACTCTCTATTTGACATGAAGGAAAGTTTGTAATTAATGTGAGAATTCTATATGAAATAGGATTATATTGGAAGAGTTTTAATATACCATGAATAGTTTTGTTAGACATGTGATAAAAAACATAAAGATTAAATTGTATCTAAATATGTTTAAGTTATAGTATTTTATCCATATCAATAAGGGTGTGCACTATGTAATCAGTTATTAGATGATTAGTTTTTCAATAAATAATACATCGATGTAGGTACAAAGTATCAAGGTAGATATACTATATCGAACTACGTTATATCTGTGTCATGTTTTTTATTGTTTTTTTATTTTTGAATTCCTATCTTCCAACAAACATTATTTGTGTTAATTATCCGTTGTGTAAAATCAACAAGTAGTATTAGAGTTATGTTTCAACAAGTGGTATTAGAGATATGTTCCAACAAGTGGTATTAGAGTTACATTGATGGTTCTAGTAGAACAGTTAGAGTTGGATTGACGATCTTGGTGCACCAATCAAAACAAGTTGTTGGCAATTCAATGTTCAAGTTGGTGTTCATGTTGAAGAAGACTCTCTTGTCCTGTATGTACAATTAATATTTTTATTTAGATTTATAAGAAAAAAATTAAAGTTGGTATGAAACCAAACGAAAGACTAAGTTGCATTCTAATTGTTTGGATTTCAAGAATTACCACATGTGCTGTGTTGAAGATGTTTTTTCAGGTTTTGGTGCTCTTTGAGTTGAAGTCTCAATATTTCAATTGTTTGGGAGCTATTGGGCTGACATAAACCCAGTAGTGATGATGTAATGTCTCGTGGGTTACGAGTCACTGAACTTTACTTTTTGTAGTAATGCATAGATGATGCAGGTCAAGACGCAGGTTTTTGAAAAACATAGAGTATTCTAGCAACTCAGAAGAGTAGATTTTCACATGGTGTTTAAAAAATTCGTGGATCAGAATCAAGTGTGCTAAATCTGATCTTAGGCATGACCAAATTTGAAGAGTTTGGTTCAAGGGAGCTGGTATCAGAGCTATATTTTAACAATTGATATCAGAGTTATATTCTAACAATCTCTCTACATACCTTACACAACTATCTCTCTTGTAGCTACCTAGAGTGTATCTTTGCGCGCGCTCTCTTTCTCTCTCACCTGCTACTTTATCAATAAAGTCCACCGATCATTGTTGCCGTCTTCAAAGTGGAGTATGTGACTCTGATTGAACTACTCTATATCTGTGTTGCTTGTGTTGATCTCGTCTTTATATTTATTACATTTATTACTTATATTAATTACTCAACAGGTAGTGTATAAAGTCAATTTGTTCATTATCAGTTATAATTCAGATCTTTATTAATACTTTTATTCTTCTTCTTTTTTTTGTTGACAAATTATTCATTATTAATAAGTGAAGAACCAATTTAAGTATAATGGGTCTCACTTAAATACACGATAGACAATTCATCATAAAAAAAAAATTCGAGAGAAAATATATTAAAGAATATCTCATTCCCAAGAAATTATCACACCACTAACTTGTCAATCATACAATTTGATTTTTTTATAAAAAAATTAATTTGACAAAATCACAAGTGAAATAAATATATGTATGATATATATCATTATTATATGCTCATTAATTACTCTCCCCACCTGATGCGACAAATTACCCACAAAAAAAAAACTGATGGCACAAATTACCCAAACAATACTTGTTCAAAAGTATCAACAATCCTATTTGTCTCCCTACTCATACATGATTTTGCAAAGTCATCTAAATTGTACCTAATGTCTAATATTTTTTTGGGTAAGTGACCTAATATCTTCTATTTTCATAATTTATGGGAAATTTTATTTTACCTTTTTTATAATTCATCCACAACTGACTTTGTGTCACCTTAACTTTGGATATTTTTTATTCCTTTTACTAAACTAATTTGGACTAGGAGGCACATACCCCTCTCAATTTTGGATTTTTTTATTTGTACCATATTTTTTACCATAATTTTGTTCAATTTATTACATTTGTCCCCTCTAATTTTTTTTAAAAATTATATATTTAGTCCTTTTTTATTCAAATTTTGTTTAGACTAAATGAAAACTAGTTTGGTTGTTTCATATATTAATTTGGTCTTGAGTTTTAATATATTTTTTATTATTTGATCTTAAATTTTTTCTTTATATTAGTTGGTGATTTTTTTTCTAGTTACATTTTATTCCTCATTAGACAAATTCCTGAATCTACCCCACATTCAATCGATAAGAATTGTTGTCATCCCAACTTTTGTTGTTGCTACGGCTAGAGGTTTTCCTTGTCAATCTTGTGAAATAATTTGTATTAGGGCTAATTTTATTGTTGCACCTCAAAAAATGCTTCGATTCTCAATTTACACGCTTAGACATTAAAAATATCAAACCTCAATGTTATGAATACTAACAATGTGGACGTGACCTAAACTACTATTCAATTTTTCGTTATAGATACAATTGTCTCAGATATAAGGATTATGTATGTCTACCACTACAGACATTTGTCTACGATAAATTTGACATCTTTTTATGTATCGAAAATAGAATTTTATTAACTAAATAGAAGTTAATTCTATCATGTGCAACTCATATAAGGTACCAACAGTCTATGAATTTATATATAACCTTTTACATCCGAAGCACTTGCAACTCACGTGCGTTAATTTATGACAAAAAATTAAACAATAGTCTGAATCATGTTTACATTACTATGAATTTATAATATTGAAGACACAAATTAAAAATCAAAATATCTTTCAAAATGCAAAATGAGATTTGCCCTTCGTATTATTATATCTTTGTTTCATATTCGTTGTTTATAACTTATTTTTCAACATATTGTTATTTACATGAAGTTGTAGTATAAATCCATACCTTGAAAGACGTATTTGTAAAACACGGCCTCAATAGAAAAACCTTGAAATATTCTTCTATTTAAACCACGTTTTTACATTAACAATGATAAATCAAAACAATAAGTTTTAATTGATGGTAAATATGGAAAAAAAAAACAAATACAGAGAAAAAAAGAATGGCAATTTCATATTTTATTCAAGCTTTGAAGAGATAAGTGTGTGTGTGAGAGACAGAGAATGTTTGGGTTTTAATGTGGTAAGGTTACGGTATTTTTTTTGATACAACGGTCAAGGGTGTTTAAGTCAGTTTATGCACATCTTAATTAATCTCTCTTCTAGTTCGGTCAAAGGTAGATCATCCACGCCGGAAGTAAAGTATTAATGAGAGATAATTCTTGCATGGCCTAATCTTAAAGGATTGTCAAGATTCGAATTCAAAACGTTTAAACTTTTAACTTTTTTTTGTTATCAATTGAGTTACCCTTGAAATTGCAAGATTACGGTATTGACATGGGTGTTATATTTTCATTGATTACCGTTGTTGATTTTGAATGAAATGATTTGTAATTGTTAATCAAAAAAATAATAATATAAAAAAATTGTACACATAATACATTTTGAAAAATCCTATATAACCCAAATGAAACCCAAAAATTAAAACTCAAATACATATTATCTTTTGGATGAGTGTGAGATAAGTGGGTCCCATTAAAAAAATTGATGGGACCGACTCATTTAAAGTGATAATATACATTTGGATTTCATTTAAATTTTATAGCATTGCTCATATATTTTTACTGGTTAGAAAGTAAAAATGAGGTATCTAAAAATACTTTTCAGTAACAGAATGGGATACGTTTTAACTTGTCCAAAAGAGGTAGGGCAAAATCCAGTTTATCCCATTGTGGTTTGGTCGTTGTGCACATCACCTCCTTGTGATTCAAAAATCGGCACATAATCCCCTTGTGATTTTGAAATAAAGTGTGACCGTTACTATTTCTATCAAAAGTGACAGAAATTGTAACACACGCGCTAAATTTGCAAGTATGAATGTAAAAAATTTAAGTCAAAGTCAAAGTTCAATCTAAAAGTCCAAATATACCCTTATGATCTTTTAAAAATACATTTTTTTATTTTCTTCTACATTTTACTATTAGAAAAAAAAATATTAGATTTTTCATCTTTATTTTACATTTTCCCGTTTTTGTGCCTCTCCGGTTCTCGCCTCCTCCTCTCCCTCTCTCTCTCTCTCTCTCTCTTGTAATTTTTCTTGTGATTTTTCGGTGGGGATGGTGGGGGATTTTTAATGGGTTTGGAGGTGAGTTTCAGGGGCTATTGGGAATGAGTTTTCGGGATTGTTGGGAGTCGATTTTCGGGGGTTTGGGGTGAGTTTTCAGGGGGGTGTTGGGTGGGTTTAAGGGGATTAGGGATGAGTTTCATGTATGGCATTAGGGGTGGGAGTTTCAGTAGTGTTGGGTTGTTGTTGGTAGAGGTGGGTTTTCGGTATGAATGGTTGGTGGTGGGTGGATTGCAAGGGGTTTGGGGGGTGGGTTAGGTGGTTGTTGGTGGTGGGATTAAATGGTGTTGGGTGGTTTTTCAGGTGTGGCGTTGGGGGTGGGGTTTTCGATGGTGTTTGGTTGTTGTTGGTGGGGATGGTTTTTCGGTATGGGTGATTGGTGGTGGGTGGATTGCAAAGGATTTAAGGGGTCGGTTTGTGGTGGGGTTAGGTGGTTACCGATGGTGGGATTAAGTGGTGTTGGATGGTTGATTTTGGGTAAAATCTCAAATATGTTTTTTATTTTTGTTTTTATAATTTTTTAAATATAAAATAATTGTCAAACATGTTTTATAGTTTTTAATTTTTATCACAGAAAAATAAAAACTAATTTTTTGCAACCGTGATGTGATTTAGTGGCGATGGTCAATGACCAATGATTCAGTGGAGAGTTGAACAGTATGTAAAGATACATTGGAGTTGGAGATGATGTGGTGATAAAATTTATTCAGATTTTAAGGAGGATAAGATGGTCTTTTTGTCATTGCCGTTAACAGTATTAGCTACGTATTTTAGTCTAAAAATACAAGAGAATTATGTGCTAATTTTTAAATCATAAAGAGGTAATGTGCAAAACGACCAAATCAAATCATAAGGGAGTAAACTGAATTTTGTCCACAGAGGTATAATGTTAACGTATTAGTCCTATTTAGAAGAATTTTGACCAAGTTTGACTGAATTACAATGTTTAGACTCATTATTTATGGAATGTCATCATCTTTCCTACTGTTATGGTGTGAGTTGTATAGCACTCTTACGGTGGTCCGTTACAACATAAGAAGCACACATTCACGTGGGGTCCATCAGAGAAAAATATTGGGTGTGTCACTAACGTCTCATTATTATTGTTATGTAGTATTATTATTTAATAAAAAGATCATAAATAAATAAGTGACTCATACGGATTCAAGTAATAGCCCTATTATATTATTGTAAGTGAGGTTCAACTTATTTATTTGTAGTTATATTATTAATGTTTTATTTGGTATGATGAAAAGTTAGAAAGATAGATGTTGGAGGGATAAATAAAATATTATGTTTGGTAAAAAAGGAAAATAGGAAGGATAGAAAAGTAGTTGGATTAACTTTCCTTACAACTCACTAAAATCAATCCCTACAAAATCAGAAGAAAAATAGATGAAAAATTAATTATTTGTATTGAGATGTATCTTATTTGTCTATATATTATGTATACATTAATTTCATATAAAAATTCAATGATGAAATAAATAAATATATATATATATATAATTTTTTTAAAAAAAAATTAAATTAAAAAAATATATTTTTTTCATCTTAACTAGAGGCCAAAATTTTCGACTCAATACGATGACACGACTTAAATTCAACACGAATTTTATGATACGAACTTGATTTTAAGTCGACACAAACTTGAAAATGACCTGACACTTGAACAAGAAATATAAAAAACTCATAATTTTATGATTCAATATGAATCTGACATGACACGACTCGATTGTCACTCCTAATCTTAGCCAACATCAAAAAAAATTGAAAAAAAAAAGTCATTTTTATTTTTCATCAATCCAACCAAACAAAAATAAAAAATATATATATTATTCTAATTTTTCATCCTCGAAATATCTCTTCTAATTTCTATCTTTCCTGCCTAACGGTTCATAAACGATAACAATACGTGTTAAGAAGGGCGTTGTGGCGCCATTACACCTAATGTTTACTCGTCCATCGGGATGGGGCCCACCAGCAAAAAAAATACGCCTAAAATGCCCTCCTCTCGTTGGATCCCCAGCGTCATCGATTATTGCACCCAAACCGTTGGACAAAAAGCGTCACTCAGACACACGCATACACAAACCCCGATCATCCCCACGCCCTTCCACCCTCTCTCTCTCTCTCTCTCTCTCATCATTAGTCGTGTCTTCCTGTCTCCACTTCTCTCCCTCTAATGTTCGGCCGGCTTAGACCTTCATTTAAAATCGAACAGATACAAGTACTTTCCTACGCTTTTTTTTAACTGTAGTGTTTGTTTGTTTGTTTGTGTTTTTATGTTGGTAGTGATGGGTCAAACCCCAAACTTCGAATCTCACAAACACTCGACTGAGTTCATTCTTTTCGCCGGTTGTCTGTCATGATATGTGGGTTTTCTTTTCTTTGTAGTTTAGTGGTGGGAAAAAGAAAGAATGGACCATGATGGTCAGTGCTGTTGTTGTTGGAGTGATGTTGGGGTTCTACAGGCACCGAGTTCGGCTTTTTTTTATAAGCACATTCGAGTACATACGCTTAGCTGTAAAAATATTCATTATTGTTTTCTCTCTAATTATGCCGCCCATATGACCAGATATTGACCCAGTGGACTCCGTTTCTTGTTTTCGAGGTTTGGTGGCCTACTTTTTTGGTCCTATTCAATTGATAAAGCGTTGATAATAATTGATTGTTGGATGTTTTGAATTGAATTGAGGTGGGCTTGAGTTTAGGAGAGAGATAGAAAGACAAGGGTCTGTCTGAAGTCATGATAATACCTGGTTGTGGGATGTTTGAATTGAATTGAGCTGGGCTTGAGTTTAGGAGAGGTGGAAAAAGAGGGGTCCGTCTGTTTGGGTCAGACGTCGTCATGGCTCCTGCAGGAAAGGTTTTTGAATTCTACCGTGAGGGCAATGAATGGTATACGTCTTTACTCTCTCTGTCTCTGTCTCTGTCTCTCTATAACCCATTTCTCAAATTTTTCTGTTCAATTTTCTTAAACTTATACAATAATTTTTCGAATTCATGGTTTTAGAATTAATAAACCCATATGCTTAATGATCTGGTGAATCGGTAGAGTGATCAATTTTATTGGCGTTAAGAGAATTATTGACATATGCTAATTCTCATGCTTATGACAGGTTCTGCAAGACAGGTTTGCCAAGTGATATCGTTATTTCAGTGGATGATGTAAACTTCCATCTCCATAAGGTATTGACCCTTCTGTTCACACATCAGAGCGCAAAGAATATTTAGCCTCTTTTGTAATGTATCTTTTATAGGCCGAATTTGAAACTTTGTTAATTGAAAATCTAGGTGGATTATACTTCTATGGAGATTGCACTTTCTTGTGAAATTGTTCTTTGTGTACACAACTCAAACAGGAATAAAATGTCTAAGGGAGAAACTTGCTTCAAATTAAAATTCAGTTGTAGACCTTTTCTGTAATCAGATATGTTAATATCAAAGCAATTTTAGAAACAGATTGAAGCAGTTTTATTCTTATGTTGCATAATATGGCTAGAACTTTAGCTTTTTGCCACAAATATCTTACTTAAAAATCTTCTCTAACATCCGTGGGAATCTATTTGTTTCTTCTTTACTCATATTGTTACATTTCTAACAAAAGGGCTGCAGGCTACCCTGAATTTATTATTCGCTATAATTATTTAACTAGTATCTAGTAAAAAAATAGGCAGTATTTATCTTTTTCACAATATTTTTGAAGGTAATCATTGGAAAGATATGTCTACTATTATATCTACAAAATCTATTCTAAAGGCAAAAAGGAAGCACAAAGTTCTTTTTTTTTTTTGTATGTGATTGATCGACAATTTCACAGGATAAAAAGTAACATACATGTGCATACCCTAAAATTTTCTTTTATATCGGTTTTTGCTTTGTGTTTATGTCATTTTCAAGAATTGTCTTCTTAATTAAGAATTATGAAGTTGTGAGGTTCCTTTTTGTCTGCCAAAAATCCAGGTGGTTCCTCTAGAACCATGAATTTATTGGATACAGATTATCAAAGGGTTAGTTATACCTTCCTTCTTGTAGAAGTTTTACTCTTTTTTGGGTAGTCTGAGGGATTTTAAATTTGGGGGTAATTTTTTGTCAATGTTCCTTCTGAAAATATGCATGACCTAGATATTTCGACCAAATATGGTTTGGTACAAGCAATACACCAAATTGTGTAATGTCTATGTGAATCCATTTCTTTACTCACATTGTTAAATTTCTAACAAAGGATGCAGGTTACCGTGAATAAAGGGATAATTGATGACCCTTGATGTAGGTAGAAAATATCTCATGTCATGCTTAGGTTCATATGTCAAAAGTGTGTACAACGATGAGGATACATAGTCAACCTTATTTTTATTTTTAGGTTAAAGTTTTACCTTATTTGCATAGTTAACCAGAGCCATTATGTAGAAAACTAGAAACCTTAATCATGAGAAATTCTAAGAAAGCCACAAAAAACCAAGGTAATAGAATCCCTTGCTTCCGAAATATGTAGTGATTTTGATGCTAAGTTTAAGTTTGAATCCACTTACAAACCAAACTTGTTCGACATAGGAAGTACGGTTACATGGGATACAAACACAGTATGATACGAACACAGTCAAATGACTAAAGGAACAGGATATGAGTACATTGAGGATACATTAAAATACATTATATCTTTATTATTTGACGATTTAATAATTAGAATTTTCAGTAAATTTTTTAATGACAATTTAAAAAAAGGCAATTTTATTTTCAAAAAACATAGGTTGTCCCACTATGATTTACCGACAAAGTAAACATGGTGAACTAAGGGAACGAGAACCAATATTTAACCAATTGGTTTGCTTAGAAGTAGTTGTTACCAAGAGATAGGATGTAATTAACCCATTTTATGTCCTTTTGGTATGTGTTAGAAGATAATGCTGCAGAAACAACCCTGTATTTTCAGTCATATGAGTTTTTCTATGAAAAGTAGAGAGAGGATTGGAGTGTTTGTCAATAAAAGTAGATATCATTGGAGGATTTTTCTCGGATGCCTATATCAAAGTTATATCACTATAAAATAAATATTTTATTAACTATTAAATACGGAACCTCAAATATCCAGCACTATCATCTTTGATACGGATACTCCAACCTAAAATGTTTTACAAAACTTTTTGACCCCAAATTTGTAGTATCTTACTTCCATGCATATCATAGAGTTCCACAACCAATTGATATTTCACTGTCGAGGGTGTAATACTCGAGTATACATGCTTCATAGCCTCCAACTATAGCTGTTCGAAGCACTGGCCTTTTTCTTTCTGGTCATAAAAGATTTTATTCTGTACTCTTTCCTCTCTCACGTTTTTTCTTCTGAAAATGTTGTTCCACTGGTTCTTGGTTATGATTTCCTCAGATCAAAATGGAAAATTATTAGCTGTACGTCAATAGTTTCATTTCAAAATTCCCTTGCATTCTTTTGTCTTCAATTCTTTTTCACTAGTTACTCTTTCCAACTAATTACATACTTCTTATCTTGTTGTCATAGTAAGACTTGTATGTCACTTCTTCTCTGCATGCTAATAAAATATAGAACCATGCATGTCTCTTCAGTTTCCTCTAATATCAAAATGCGGGAAGATAGCAACACTACTCGAATCTCTTGATACCCGTGAGAGGACTTCTACCACAGCTCTGGATGGATTCCCCGGAGGCACTGACACATTTTTGGTTGCAGCTAAATTCTGTTATGGTGCCCGGGTGGAATTGACACCAAGGAACATAGTAATGGTGTATTGTGCCGCAGACTACCTGGAAATGACCGATGAGTATGGAGAGGGTAACTTATTATCGAAATCGGAGAGTTTCTTCCATAGGAATATACTGCGGAACTGGAAGGATTGCATTTTGGCTCTCCAAAGTTGTGAGCCTGTTGTATCAAGAGCCGACAAGCTCCAAATAATCAGTAAATGTTCAAATGCTCTATCTATGATGGTTTGTACAGATCCTAGTTTGTTTGGATGGCCTATGATGATGTATGGTAGCTTACAGAGCCCTGGTGGTAGCATTCTGTGGAACGGAATTAACACTGGTGCAAGAATCCGAAGCTCAGAATCAGACTGGTGGTTCGAAGACATCTCTTATCTCAGCGTAGGTCTGTTTGAGAGACTTATTCGTACAATGGAAGCTAGAGGTATACGACCTGAAAATTTAGCAGGTGCCATAATGTACTATGCTAGAACATACCTTCCTGGATTGGGTCGGTGGCAGGGTGGACAAAGTGGCAAAACTAGAGCAGTTGCAAGTTTTAGCATGATACCTGCTGCCGTTGATCAGACGGTTCTAGTTGAAAGCATCGAAAAGCTGCTCCCCCAAAAGAAGGGAAAATCTTTTTGCCGTTTTCTATTGGGACTTCTTCGTGTTGCTTTGATATTGGGAATAAATAATACATGCCAGGAATCATTGGAGAGGAGAATAGGGATGCAGCTAGAACTGGCAACCCTAGATGGTCTACTAATACCTAATTATTCAGATTCTGATACATTATATAATACTGACTGTGTTGAACGGATAATTCATTATTTTGTGTCTTCTGAACCCAAGGTAACTTCATTTTCTCCATCATCATTTGACCTGCAAACTTCGCCATCACCCGGACCATTGAGGAAAGTCGCAAAGTTGATAGATGAGTACATTGCCGAGGTTGCTTGTGATGTGAACTTGAAACCTGGAAAGATACGGTCACTTGCGGAAGCCATTTCAGAATCTTCAAGAACTTTGCATGATGGGCTATACAGAGCACTGGACATATATCTCAAGGTTTGAATCAATTCACCAACTTTCAGCTATGCTTAGACTAATGGGCAGGTGGATGTCCCACGAAATGAATGTGAATATGCATCATGTTGTATCTCTTTTTTAGAGAATGGAATTGTCCCCCTATTATGTCGGAATGGAATGATTCCAATTTTGCACTTCTGTTCTGTTGCTGCAAACTACTACTTTTTCCTTGTCTTATATCTTGGATTTTCTTCCCATATTTTAAGAAACAACGAAGGAAAAAAAAAATACCTCTGTTAGCCCTTGTAGTTCTAACTCAATTGTTATATTTTCTATTTTTTTTGTTATTTTTCTCTTTTACTCTCTGTATCATGTAGAGTTGTTCTGTCATGTACAGTTTGCGTTTGGCATTTTGATATTTATAATATAATTTCATTTACTATCCAAAAAAAAATCTAACTCCTATCTGTTAAATTATAGTCATCTTGTAAGTTGGTCAAGTCGAATTATCCCAAATTATTAACGCCATATTACTTCTCTCTAAAATTTTTCATCTTGTTGGCAATCTGAAATCAGAGGCGCCCTTCTGGAGATGGTTTGTGGGTTGGACTTATAGATTGTGTGTATTTTTGTTTCTTTTCTATGTTGTTTTATTACAGAAGGAAAAAAGAAATCTCAGAAGCCAACTGTGTTGTGAAATGGAATCCTTCAATAAGGGAGGAACATTTTCTTCTGTGTCTTTCTGGGGTCATGGAGATCTCACTTTTCTGTTTGCAACCTTGCTGGTCTTCTGTCATTTCTTTATGTTGACATGTGCCGGCCTTTACATTTTTCTCACATAATGTTGTCGGCCTTTTTGTTTGTGACTTCAGCAACTCAATTGTTCGTGGATGCATACTCCTCTTTCTGTGCATACTGACGAAATTGTGTGAGAATTTTGCTGCATCAAATATTGAAGTTTTCTGAGCTCTCGTGGGCATCGTGCAGGCACACCCTTGGCTCTCAGAGAGAGAGAAGGAACAACTCTGCAATGTTATTGACTTTCAGAAGCTTTCTATCGATGCTTGTGCTCATGCATCCCAAAATGAAAGGTTGCCACTTAGAGTCATCCTCCAAGTCCTGTTTGTTGAACAGATGCAGTTAAGAACAGCTCTAACTGGCTGCCTTCAGGTCTTTGATCCTGAAAGTGCCCCTGCAGGTCCTTTCACTGTTCCAAGTGACATGGCTGGACAGATTGTACAGAGAGATGGGTGGGTGACAATCGTGCGTGAGAACCAGGTTTTAAAGGTGGACATGGAAAGGATGAGGTCTAGAGTTGGAGAACTCGAGGAAGAATTTAGTAAAATAAAGCAAGAGATGAAAAGAGTGACTAAATCACATAGTTCCCTGAGTTCTCCACGTTTTGTTGCCCGAAGAATGGGGTGCAAGCTTCTTCCCCGTTCGTCAGATACTCAAGCAGACGTTATGGAAAGCACAGGGCCCACTCCAAGAACATCAACTGAGCAGGCACGACCGTCCAGTCAGTCCAGGCATCGGAAAAGTTTCTCATTGTTTTGAGTATTATGAAGAGGCAAGTCTCCGCCTTGACATATCAAACATGGTCTACATTTTCAATGTGTACTGTGCCTGAGAATTGTTTTCAGTTGAAATGCCTGGAGAATAAGCGCGGCTTCTCCTGATATGGATTGAAGTGCTATTCCTGATATGGAGAATTTTTTCAGCTTTTGAAGGGTTGAAGGCAGGCATTTAGAGAGTAATGGTTATCTCGGGTTGAAGGCAATGAAAAAAGGCCAAATGTAAAAAATTTGAAGTGGCAGTTTGGGCTCTACTCATGGTACATGAACTATTATTAAGGTTGGAGCTTCCACACAATGATACCAAGTTCCTCAGACATGTTCAGATTACAGAACAAATTATACTTGCATTTTCCAATTTTTAGGTCATACTTGTACATGTCCATGAGAGTTCCTCAAAACACTGGGAAGATATGAAAGATTTTCAGGCTTGTCCAAATAAATTGGGCATGATCTTGACAGGGATTGGTATGTGAATAATATATCTGTATATTGCTTACATTTTTTTATCAATGGTCTTTCTCCTGGAAGCTTTTGTATACTGCAGAACATGATTCATGATTCATGATGTCCCGGGTTTGAGTCTCACCGCTGTCCTTTTTGGTGGATTAAGGGACTAACGTCATCAATGGATCGATAAATATAACGATGAATGATTAAATTTGATCAAAAAATAAAAAAATCAACAAAAATTGGACGTGAAAGAATTGGAAGGTAATATACCCATTACACAAGTGTAGCTTTAAAGTGAAAATACATGAGAAGTAATCATCAAACCCTTTAATAATCTAACTAGAATCTTGATTCTTGAACAAAAGAATATTATAATTTTCATTCTAGAATGTATATGTGTTTTGAATTACTTTAAAAGCATCCCCTGGCTATATGGAAAATGAAAAATCAAATATTTTTTCTAAATTATAGCACTATTGGGAAGAGAAAGTGAAGAAGTTTGAAATTATAGGTAACATAATTAGTTCTCTTATCGTTCATTGGCAAGGCGAGAATATGTACGAACTTGTCTAGATCTTGTATTTTCCGCAGAGTTCATTGGTCAAAGTAATGATTTTCTTCTCAAAGTAATAGATGGTATTTTTCTTTTTTTGACATGTCTCATTTTTAATATAAATTTAGATCTGATTAAGGTCTACTATAAGCTTGAATAATTGTAATCTTAAAATTAAAGGGTGTCCGGCTCGAATACAATACAAACTTAGCATAAGCCAACTTTAAAATTAACACAATCAATATCCCACTTTAATATTAACACAATTAATAAATATGTCTAGTAAATAAGCTTAATTAGTACTTGACACTTGTAGCATATTAAATTTTTTTTGTGTTAACATTAGGGGTGTAATTTGGGCGGGTTGAGAGGTCAACTCTAGTCTAACTCTAGGTATTTAATCTTCAATCCTAACTCTAACCTACCCCAATTCGAGGTACTCAAACCGAGTACTGCCCAAGTTAAACATCGAGTTAAGCTTGAGTTACTTAATCCAGGTTAATTTTTTGAAGTGTAAGATTTGATATTTTCAAGTAATCTGAGATAAAGGGCGAGACACGTATATAAAAAGAGAGGGAGAAGTAATGAGTAAAAGAGAGAGGCTAAGAGTCTGAGATAATTCAAACGAGTGACGATTGAAAGAGGGAGGTAGAGAGAAGGAAGAGTGACGAGTAAAGGAGGGATTCGAGAGTGATGGAGGCACATGTGTGAAGATTTGAAGTGAAGTGAAAGTCTGGATTCGAAAGAAAAAAAATAAATAATAATCCTAATTAAATATATTTATATATAATCGGGTTTAACCCAATTTTAATATTCGGGTTGAACTCGATAATCCAAGGCCTCAACCCTAGGCTTGTCTAATTTTAGTTCGAACTGGTGTTTTTTTGTCCAAATCTAACCTAAGTATGAAAAATTTTAACTCAAATCTTATTTTTCTCAAGTTGAACTAAGGTTGAATTCGAGATTGTCTGCCTAAATTACACCTCTAATTAATAAAAAAACAATAAAAATTAAAATAACAAAAATTAAAAATAATAAAAATAACACGGCACTACAGGATACGTTACGATATGATACAACACCTTTAAAGTTTTTTTTTTAAAAAAAATAATGTTTATTAAGAGAGTGAAAAACACAAAATGCCACCGTTGTGAAAAGAAGTCGTCTTCTACACTGACTCAGACGGCTTTTGTAATTTATCTCAGTCCACCTTCTCTTCCCCTCTCTCTCTCTAGATTACTCCTCTCTGTTTTCTTTTCTCTCTCTATATGATCATACTGATATATACGTGCATTTTGTCTGTATAATTGTATATTCGATCTCTGGTGCGATCCTTGCCGTTGGATCGAGAAAGGGGCGGCTGGGATCTAGAGAGGGAAAGGTCCTCTCGGTTGGATCTGATAGGAGATGGCGCTGTCTGGCATGAGAGGTCTATCAGTATTCATCAGCGACGTACGTAATTGCCAGAACAAAGAACAGGAACACCTTCGTGTTGATAAAGAGCTCGGCAATATACGTACACGCTTCAAAAATGAAAAGGTTAGGGTTTCTCTCTCTCCCCTACTATATAAATATGTCTGTGTATATATGATCAACCTCATCTAATATATATGTTAACGTTTTGTTAATATTTGTTGGCGCCGTAAATTTTTTTTGATCTACCTTCATGTTTTAGCTGTAGCTAAAAATCAGTGAAATTTTCTGACTATTTACATTTGGGTTCAATGCCTATTTTTTTGTTGCAGAACCTTGCAGTTTTATTTAGTAGGTCATTTTTAGTCGATTTGGAGTTGCATTTTTAAATGTGAGGTTTGAGTTTTCATCTGTTTTGGAATGATGGCATCCGAAAAATAATTTGGAAGAAACTAAAAGTGACTTCAATGAGCTTTTTCTGCAAGCAATTTGAATTGTGTAATCTGTTTAGTTCTTTGATTTGGTTTTAGGCTTGTATGTAGCACAATACACGTGGAAGAAGAGTTGGTGCACCAAGAGCAATGTTATTTACGAGAATTGTGTTGATTGAGGATTTTAACTAGCATTTTATGGTTTGCATTAGTAACCTGGTGTTTTATTTCAATAGGAATTATTAACCCAGTGTTCAATTCACTTCCTTGTACTGTTAACACAGCCAAGAGTTAACCATTGATTGATGAGCCTGATAATGACTGGCTTAGAGAGTTAGACACATTTAAACTAACGACTTACTTGGATATCATTTGAAGTTTGTTTACATTAGCATGGGTAGGGTGCATGCAGTGTACAGCACATGAATTTCTTGGCTGAGGGTGTGCTATGGAACCCTAGACTTGGTAGTCCTTTGCAATTTCTATAGTTGGAGTCCATTGATGCTTTTCTGAGCCCTGGTTATGAGGTGAGCTGAAGAAATCAGATTCTTTAGGGTTATGTCAGTTTTATATAGATATAGAGGTAAAGAGATTTTTTTTTAACTTAAGAGAAAAATGGGTTGTGCCCTTTTGAGAGATGTGTTGCACTAAGATCCATGAAGTTGACTTTTTGAGAGTATGTTTGCTTTAGAGGCCATTCAAAGGTGATAAGGTTTTGTGAGGCTGAAGGTGGGCTGGATTGTCAACTTTCTTCTATTGCATTGTCTGGTGGCTAGGGAGCTGTAGACCATGTTCTGTTCCTTTTTTAGTGTCCATTAGTTGAGAAATGGTTTATTGCAGTATCTTTTGAGTAGATGGAAAGGGGTTCAAGTTCTTATAGTTATTTTGGAGGTTGGGATGTGGCATCCTTGTATGTAGTGTTTATGGACGAAGAGGATTAGAAGATCCTGTGAGAATGATGAGCTTCCGACATGCCACTTGAATTGTATTATTTCAATGACTTTATTCTGTTGGTGCAAAGGGATATTAACCAATTAGCATCGACTCTTTTACAAAGTTTCTGAGTAACTTCTATATTATGTGTTAACATTTGTAATCCTTTGCATTCTTCATGTGTAATGAAGTCTCATCCCCATTTTTAGTAGTTTTGATAACCATCTTCTTATGAACAAAAAGGAGAAAGGACATGGTTTTTGCTCAGGATTATGATTTGGTGATACAAGGACGATGATTTTTGGCATTTGATTTTGATTTGAAAGTGTTTGACTTGGGTATGGTATTTTAAATAGTGTTTCATTCATAAGCATTGGTGATATTTTCAATCTGGCAAATTGAGAGTCTATTGTGGAATCTTCACTATTTCATCCATCCCCTTATAGATGCTTCTAAAATATGTGACAATTAGAGATTGCCTGAGGTACGAGACAGCTAGATAAATTCTAAGAAATATGGATGCAGACATTTGGCACAAATAATCACATGACATAAGCATGTTGACATAAAAATTATGAAGCACGAGGATGTGTTGACTGTAAATATTTATGTATGACCATTCGATATTAGACTTGCGATTTTTAAATCAAATCAAACATAAAAACAAAAGCTCTCAAAGAATAAGAAAGCACAACATTAATCCTATCCTTCCAAGTTTCAAAAGTCACTCAACTCCCAAAATTACCCCAACATCCACACGACAATAAAATTCCAATTGAAGAAAAAATAATCTTGGCTATTCACTGGACACCACAAGAAGATGATGGAGGTCATGGCCGCGTAAATGGAGGTCATGGCCGTGTGTAATTAAAAACTTTAGTTTCTACTTTTTCTCTTTCTATTTTTGTGAAGTTAAAAACTTTAGTTTCTACTTTTTCTCTTTCTATTTTTTTTACCTTTTCTAGATCTATTAAATTATAAGATAGCAGCTTTTTCTTATCTTTTATTTTATTCGTTTGTATTTTTTAATTTAGATACAAGGTTTTTTGATATTTCATATCGTTTTTTGTTTCCAATATAAAAAAAACCTCATTGTGTCCCAAATCCGGACCAGTTTTCTCGTGTTAGAATGTGTTTGGAGCATGTATGTTTCTCACGTGTCCGACTCTAATATGCATACTGGGGAGAGGTGTCCATGTTTCCTGGGATAAAATAGCCGGCACAATGCAGTACCCTGAACGTAGGGATAACAAATGCTTCTCCATTAACAGGAGCCTAAAAACTCAATTTCCTGAGTGGTTTGACAGCCATTTGACCACTGCACTTCTGGTTGCAGTTTGACAAACAAAATTTGAGATGTGGTGCTGGTGAAACTAACTTATGAGTGGATGACAGCGGCACAGCCTGTTAACCTCTGTCATTGTAGGATTGTAGTGGTTAATGGAAAGGGGTTACATCTTCCTAAATCTCATGGGTGTTGACTGTTGAGGTAGCAGAGGTGTGCTGAAGGAAAAGTAATCATGTGTATCGAGGAAACGATTTTTAAGATTCTTTTGCTATTAGGACTGTGACGTATGCCAAAAATGAAGTAATATATGGAACTGATTGCATCGCATGCTGCATGAATATTTAGTGTTATGTAAACTTGAATGCATCCATGATTTTCTAAGGGTATTTATGAGGTTTTTTGGATTCTTAATTTAAAAAAAATTGCCACCAGATGGGTGGAAGTTTGTTGTGGCTATTTTGATAGATGTCCTTTGCCTATATAAGTGCCAATACAGCAGTTTAAAGATTGGAGAAAGATACCAGCAGACTGGCTGAGATGCTATTACAGACTTGAGCAATATCTGTCCCAGCCTGGAGGCTCCTAGATAGGAGCTTAAAATATAAAATTCTAAATGTGACCCACTTAGAAAAACCTTTTTGTACTAGCAGTGTCAAGCATCTCCAGAGATAGGATTAGGACAAATAAACCTCAGTCTCTATGGTTACTACAAGTTCTATGGGCACTTTGCTAATTGATAGGGAGAAAATATAATTAGATATATTGTAATGTACCAAGTATGACTATTTGTAGGATTTTGCTTGAGTATCATCTTCCACTTTGTACCATCGTTTTCATACAAAAAATTAGAAAGCTAATGTAATTTATGTGTTTGTTGAGTCAATTTAGTTGTGTACATTTCTTATGTTGATCTCTATAATGTCAAAACTATTTTGTTCTTTAAAGTGAAAACCAATGTTTCCTGGATCATGGGTCGCTTTGGTATGTGGTACAGGTACATGGTGCGATACTTTCTTAGGTAAGTGGTACAATAGGGATAAGTTTAGTTGGTACGATATTTTGGATTGCAATTCATTTTGAAACTCTTATGTAGATCGTTTCACTACTATACAACATTATACATTACAGAACATTAAAACATTAAGTTAGTTACCATTTATCTTATAGTTGTGCTTAATTTTCTATTGTCTAAAACAATATATAATTATAAATCTCTATACAGTAGTCAATTAATATGTATTTTATATCTACATGTTATAGAGTGAAATTGATTTAGGGTTAGTATTATAATTTGGGGTCGTCTATTTTGGTCATCTAGATTGCAAACCCACCATATTTGGGATCGATGTACCCAGATCGTGGGTCTTTAAGGGTTTAGTGAATTGTGGTAGCCATGGTAAAAACCATCAAGCAACCCATGTCATCTTCAACAAGAGGAAAAGTTTGTGATGTTACAAAACTTATTTGCAGATTCTTGCCCCGGAAATGATCATTTTAATAATAAGCAGATGGTATTATAGTTTTGGTGAATAGGACAAAAGTCGAGGTTGTTGAATTAAGCATGAAGAATGTAATCTCCAAGTTGGAGGTTCTGAGGGTAGAAGACATTTGTTGCTCTTAATTGTTCGGCCTCCATTTCATCAAAGCTCGTTGGATGGCATTTAACACGATAATGCAGGCTAATTATGTGTCTGGTGGTTGTGGCATATCCTTGATGACGTTATTACAGATCAATGTCCATCAATCAGAGACTGGGTGAGCTTTGACATAAATGTTTGCCTTTGAGATTGTTGTGGCTAGTACTTCTAGTGCATAGCTTTGCTTAAAGGGTTTCTCTCCTTACTTCAAGGGTTTCTCTCCTTGCTTCAAGGGTTGAGAATTGGATTCTGCTTTTTATCTATTTTGGAGTTTATGTCTTGTTCAATTTTTTTTTTTTGGTAGTAAAATAATCTCATTTATACTTATTAGTCAGTTTCATTTCTTGAACTCAGGCTTTTTGGAACTCCTATTCCTGATTTATTTGACCATATGTTTCAAGCAGTGATTACAGACCTTTTTTGTGCATTAATGAATGCTTCATAATTTGTTTCTTGTTCATTATTTCACCATCTAGTATTTGTTTTTGGGGCCTTGCTGTTGTCCTTGTATTGTTTACGCCTGCTCTTGTGGATATTTGATCTTTGTCATACTTGGTAGGTACAAATGCTATTTGGATAATTGGAAGTGACCTGACCATTGGTTATTGATTTTTTTTGTTCTTTTTTTGACAGGGTTTAACACCTTATGAAAAGAAGAAATATGTTTGGAAAATGCTTTATATTTATATGCTTGGTTATGATGTGGATTTTGGTCACATGGAAGCTGTTTCTCTAATATCCGCGCCAAAGTATCCCGAAAAGCAGGTTATACTTCTTTACTTATTTATCTGACAACATAATGCACACTCCGATTCTATCAAACAAAATTGGTTTCTTCTCTTCATGGTGGTTGGCTGTTGGTCGAATTGAACTAGTTATCTTATCAAGTGCAAAGTTTATATTGTATGGATGCTCATAGTGGCATGTTTGTTTTGAATTATTTATATATAAACTGATCGTTAAAAGTGGATCAGTATGCTATACATGCAGGCATTAATAATTTTGCTATTTTATGAAAGAAAGGTTTTTTATGATACTTTGAGCCGTGGATCTTCATGCATTACAATTATCCGTTTATCCTATTTAATTTCTGTTTTACAATTCAATTTTAACAGTTCATTTTTTATTTAATCAGCTTTTTTCCTTATAGAAATTCTGACTTGCTTTTTGGGAACTTTACTTATTAGTAATGAACACCTTGGACAGTTCTGTGCACCTTGCTTTGTTTTTGTTTTTTTTTGGAAGGTACCTTGCTTTGTTTTGATCTCTACATACTACTAGGACGTTCATTTTCTTGCGGCAAACTTTGCAGCACATACTTCTCATGCAATTTTTTTTAAAAAAATCTACTATAATGGTATCACTCAGAATTATTTTCTTGTTATCTGTGTTAGGATTAAGGATGTCACTGCAACTAGTTGATTAACTTCTCTATTGTGCTATGAATGCTGCAGGTCGGATACTTAGTGACATCAACTTTACTCAATGAGAATCATGACTTTTTAAGATTAGCAATTAATACAGTCCGCAATGATATCATAGGTCGTAATGAAACTTTTCAGTGCCTGGCGTTGACTTTGGTATGGTTACATACCTGTTTTAATTTTCAGATTTCTTTTGGGGGTTCTTGTATGATGATTTGTCATTCATGCTGTTTTTTTCTCAAAGCATATCCTGCTGTAATATACGCAATCAACTATTGTTGGTTTGTACCCAACGTCACATACTCTCGAATCCTTATCTATATCTGTGCAGGTAGGGAATATTGGTGGGAGGGAGTTTGCTGAATCACTAGCACCTGATGTTCAAAAGTTACTTGTAAGAAAATACTATTTTTAGATTTCAATTGGTGTTAGTCTCATGTAAAGGATGGTAATACTTTGTTTGCTGCAGATTTCCAGTAGTTGCAGACCGCTTGTGAGAAAGAAGGCTGCATTGTGTCTCCTTCGTCTCTTTAGGAAAAATCCTGATGTCGTAAATGTAGATGGCTGGTGAGCGGGAATGTTGATTCTGCAGCAGTTTGTGGTACTACTTAGACTTGTGCTTCTATGACTAAGTCGTCTTTGGCTCATTTTGCAGGTCAGATCGTATGACACAGCTATTAGATGAACGTGATTTGGGTGTTTTGACATCTTCTGTGAGCCTTCTTGTTGCTTTAGTGTCAAATAACCATGATTCATATTTGAGTTGTCTACCAAAGTGTGTTAAAATACTGGAAAGGCTTGCTAGAAACCAAGATGTTCCTCAAGAATATACTTACTACGGTATCCCATCTCCCTGGCTTCAGGTTTGTGTACTCGTTTTCTGGAACTCTTTCACTTACATGATAAGGGCCAAAGTTACACTGTCATACTTGGTAGGTTCGGTAATGTCTGAACTCTTGATTCTTCATTGAGCGGGATGAATATTAACACAATATAAACCAACACTTGGTGTAAGTAGTGTGTGAGAATTAAGACACTGGATAATCAAATCATCAAATGTAAATGGATCAAGACTTTAGTGTGATTTTAGAACTATGACAGGGGGAAACCTGATAGAAGTTGTTAAGATATGGATGCTATGATTGTAAAACAATATTGTAATGAGTGAGTGGGGAGAGATGCCCAATTCACTTGGCTATAGTTATGGTGGAAAACATATCTTGAGGGGGAATTATTATTATTTTTGTAATTATGGTTTACCTCCATGTGGTTTCACTTAGTACACCCTGTCTCCCTATTCTTTTGGGAACCCTAACTCCATTAATGGAAAGACAAAATTACCCTTCTCTGCTTATAATTTACTTTTAACTGTCTGATTATAGACCCAAAAAGTTTGTGTGTCTGGGGAGAGAGAGAGAGAGACTTTGAAATCGTGACTAGATTTGTTAGGAATTGTGACTTCATATAAGGAATCATGACTTCATCTGCGGAATTGTGACTTCATCTGCTTTGTGACCTTGACAATGAGCCTCAACAACAATATTATTGTGTTCCAGAATGCAGAACCGATTGAAGCTTCATGGACCGTCCTCCCTAACTGAGGAAGAAAAGAAGAACAGAGGAGAAAAAGGAAGAAGAAGAAAAGAAGAACAGATAAAATTGAGTAGAACCAGTGCACTGCCATGGCTGGTTCTGTTCTGCTCATTATCATCTTCTTCTTCTTCGCTTCTTCTTTCGTCATCTCTTTCTCCATCCTCATTTTGCCAGTCGACTGTTGGCTTGGATAGATGGGTATTTTAGTCATTAAAATTGTCAATTTAGGAAGGAAACGATTCCAACCCACCTCAAAATTACTATGTGTGGGGTTCAATTTCCGTCAATTGGGGCAGAATTTTAAGAGAGTCACGTGGGTTGAAAATCACATGAGATTATGTGTAGGTTTCTAGAATATAGAGGCACAATGTGTTACTAGGCTAAATCACGGTGAGGTAAGTCAGTATTACCCCTCATTATCGTCATCAATATTATTATTGTTGTTGTTTTCATCTTCATCACTATTGTTAGTACAATCATTGTTATTGTGATAAACATATCCAGGAGAATGCACGTGCTCTGGTGTACATTTTGTTTGCTTCGGGTTTCTACATTCCCTATTGATTTTGTGCCTGTGGAAATAATGCAAAATAGAATGCTTGAGGTTCATTTGATTTATTTTTGCAAGCAGTAGTCTAATGAAAGACTGATGTATTAAACCCTACATGTGATGCTTACTAGTATAGGGCTCTCTGCAGGTTAAGACAATGAGGGCTCTTCAATATTTTCCCACTATTGAAGATCCAAACACTAGAAGATCATTGTTTGAGGTGCAAGGCTTTTGTGTTTGAGGGAGATTATTATATTCGTCAGTAGGTTTCATAATTCTAATGAACTTTTTTTGGTTATTTTAGGTTTTGCAACGGATACTAATGGGGACTGATGTTGTGAAAAATGTGAACAAGAACAATGCATCACATGCTGTTCTCTTTGAAGCCCTTGCTCTTGTAAGCCTACACTCAATTAAGTTGCTCAGTATGATTGGTAATTGCACATAAAAGTTGTGCTAGCTTGTATGTTTTTCAAAAGTTTCATATGTTTTGTGGCAGAAATGGACTCAAAAGTTAATAGTTTATGTGGGTGTATATGCGTGGTGCGCGCGTCGGTGCACACCACAGTAAAAGTTGGACAATCAAGCACACAAAGAAGTAAGTTGCATCTAAGTCGGAATGCGATCTTAAAATACTTCGAACTTCAAAGTGTGTGTGTGAATCCTCAAAAACTACTAATCCTCATCGTCAATCCAATTGTGAAGCTATTGTTTTTTATTCTTTAATCATGGCAACTTAAAAGTGCCAATTCTTACATCTATTTTCATAAGGAGAGTGCTTAACTTTGAAGGTTCCCACATCCTTGTGGTTTGTGGGACTCAAGAGCTCCCCTTTGGGGATCTTTAGTGAACATGATGTTATGGTCAAGTTTCGGGCCAGTTGACATCCAACTTCAGAGAAGGTATACTTGCTATAGAATTCCAGCATACTAAAAAGGAAGATTGGAGATCTAGGGTCAGCTGTAAATGTGCATGTCTAGGACAATTCTAGTACAGTTTATTTTGCTAATCTATGGTCCACAATCTATGTATAATTTGGAAGTCTTAGTCCAAAAATGTTACATATTTGTACAAAATGGATAACATAATGGAAAGGTAAACAGTCACTGACTCTAGGTATTGCAACTCCGATCCCTTTAATATGAATTCTTTGCTTTACACCTTTACCCACTAAACTAAGTGGCTAATTAGTTATTGAATTGACCTATTATGAAATAGGGAAGTAACATGCTGATGTGGCACTAATGGTGTCATATTGTGCACAATTTCACTCAGTGGGCCGGGATCAACATGTTGGTACTTTACTATTCCGTGAGGTTACATATAACCAACACGAAATTATATTATAGGATAAATGATTTTTTTATTTTCCTATAGTTTAAATAAATGATACTTTTAATTCTTTATATGAGCCTTGTTTTGCGAACATTTAGGATGCAAAGTTTGTTAATCATAAAACCTCTGTGAATTGATAAAAAACTATGGAATTCAACTAAAATAGACTTCTCCTAATTTTCTGGGATCTGGTTTCATCTTGTTCCGTCATTTTGTTCTATCAAGAGCCCCATTTTATGTTCAACCACAAGCTACCGTATCCTTTTTATTACTATTCATAGAGTTAATTTCAACTTCTCTCTACCCATCACCTTATGGTCAATAGATAGCACATTACTCTTACTAACTAGTCTGGTAATAGATATTCTCTAACATGTCTAAATCACTGAAGTTGATTCTATTCTCAATATATCTCTTATTGGTGTTGTTTTTACTTTTTCACGAATATACTCCTTCCTAATTCAATCGTGTTTTGTATATTGGCAACAAAATTTTATTAATAGTAAAAAGATTACCAGAAGAACGAAATCCATATGTAAGGAAAAAGTAAAGAATGGAAATAGGGGTACTAGTTACATTTCTATTTATTGAGAAGTTCTACATTACTTTTATGAGTCAACACTATATCTGTAGTAAATAATATACACCATATAACCTCATCCTTAAGATGCCTAATTAATTCATCCATAACTAGGGAAAAAGATACGGACTTAAAGTAGAACCCTGATGTAACCTACTGTGATTGAGAATACACTGGTCTCCATGTAATTGTTGTCACTAGTCACTACACTCTTGTACATACCCCCAATCACATTGATATACTTATTTGCAATATTTTTCTTCTCCAAAACCCAACATATTTCTTCTCTACGGACTATCTTATGTATTCCTTAAGTTTACAAAATCCATATGACGATCTTTCTTTTTCTATCTTTACCTTTCCGTTAGTCTCCCAAGTATACAACTTCCATTGTTGATCTACTTGGCATAAATCCAAATTGATTTTCAAATATTGTTTTTGCAAGTCTTAGTCAATGATTTAGTCGCTGTTGGATCAGTCTCTCCTAAAGTTTCATTTTAAGACTCATTAATTTACTAGATCGAAAAGTTGTGTAACCCTGTGTGTCTCTCTGATTCTTGTATATGGGTATCTAAATATTCTTCCTCCACTTAGCAAACATTTTTGTATATCAAATTAAGTGATTTGTTTTCATTTATTTTTCATGTTAGTCTTAATGAGTATGAAAGCAGTAGTACTGTTGATTATTCTAGTTGAACATTTTAGTTATTGGGTATGAACACAGAGATACTATTTTATAGACACAAGGTCTAGTGGAATATCTTAATCAAGGGATTACTAATCTGCCAGTGCTGCAGCCTAACTAGTCCTCTGTTTACCTCAATGCCTTTTCAGTCTTTTACACCATAATAATGCAACTAATAACATGCTGCAATTTTTGTCAGTTTATGGAGAGACCTCTCTCTCTCTCTCTCTCTCTCTCTCACACACACACACACACACTCGCCCCACGAATTATAGGTATGTGTCGCTTTAAGAATGTCTTTTCTCCCAATTCAGGTTTTTGGGTGGCTTAGTATGGTTTTGTGTATTCTAACTGCCTTATCACAGGTCATGCATCTTGATGCTGAAAAGGAAATGATGTCTCAGTGTGTTGCCTTGCTTGGGAAATTTATTGTTGTTCGTGAGCCAAATATTCGATATCTTGGTTTGGTAAGTGGTGGGAACATGATTATTCACCCCATTATGTATTTTCATTCTTTTCCCACCTTACATGTTTTTGTCTTATATTTGCTTCTGCAGCTTCTCTTTTTTGGGATGTAGCAACCTATGATTACAGCCTACCAAACTTAGGCATCTATGTCAGACTTGCTTTCTGATTGCATGATCTCTGTATTTCTCTAACGCAGGAGAATATGACCAGGATGTTGATGGTTATGGATGTTCAGGACATTATCAAAAGACATCAAGCCCAGATCATCACCTCATTAAAGGATCCTGATATCAGGTATAGCTCGTGTGTTCTGTGATTTTTCAGACATGTTCTTTCATTTTCATCGTTAGCCACTAGAAACCGTAGTTGGCTGCAAGTTAGGCAACAGCTGGGTTAAACTGGCGTTTATTCCTTTGCACATTTTTTCGATGGGAATTACTTTGCACGTGTTGTGTCACTAAATAATGCTAGTGTATTTGTTTTAAGTGTTTTCATGTAAATCTTGTACTTCAAGCCGAAGATGATAAGTTTCCTTCTGCTTCTGATTCCCCACAGTATTCGAAGACGTGCCCTTGATCTGCTATACAGCATGTGTGATATATCTAATGCAAAGGACATAGTTGAAGAATTATTGCAGGTGACAAATTACTGGACTGTACACAGAGCATCTTTTATTTTTAATCCCTGCTTTGGCAATGTCTTCAGATTATCAGTAGTTGAACCCTTTAAAATTGAAGTAAGCATGCCACTAACACTCATTGGTTTTCAGTATCTCAGCACAGCTGACTTTGCAATGCGTGAAGAATTGTCGCTAAAAGCTGCTATTCTTGCAGAGAAGTTTGCCCCTGATCTATCTTGGTATGGGTTTTTTTTCCATGAGACAGCATGTAATTGTTATCAGATGAGTCGTAGAACATGATACTGTTGAATTAAAGTTTTACATTTGCGAAAAGTATTACAGAAGAAAAATACATGTGAACTGGCCTATGACTTTCGAATCATAAATCTCTATGATGAAAGGTGACAAATCAGTCACTACTGTTTGTGGTAGTACAGAAAATGAGAGATTGCCCATCAATTATTTGACTGAGTTTTGCCTCAAGTGTAGCTGCTAATTTTTAGTTGCTCACCTTTCATACCACTCCGTAGATATCAGAGGACTTAAGGATGTGAAGTTTTTTGTCAAATTGGTTTAATGATTCTTAATCTTCTTTCTTTTGTCCTGTTTCTTGAACTTGTTTTGACATTCTATTACTTTTCTACCCATATCAAACTAGTTTTAGTAAAAGAGTGATATTACCAAGAATTTCAAATGTGTAATTTTAAAAGCTTCATCTGTTTTGAGGGTAAATAATCGTCTTGACCTTTTGAGATAATTTTCATCTCATGGAGGACTATAAATTTTGTCTTTTCTTAACTATAGTGCATGTTCAGTACCAGGGTCCACATCAACTTGTTTCTTAATATCTATTAATAAAATAAACCCCGATCTCCTTTTGTCAATAGAAGTGACTTTTCACCTTCCAGCTATTCCACCAGTTCGGTTGCTTGGTTGGAGTGTGATGTTCTGCTACCTGTGTGTTTTGAAGCATTTCCCGCTCTTGCTTCAACTAGTGCAAATTGAATTCAGAGAGTATCAATCATTACAGAAAGTATATTGATCTATGCAAATTAAGAGGAGAAAAAAATGGAAATGCACAGAATTCGTTTCAATTGCATTGATAGGGAACATTCTTTATAATGATCAAGATGTGCTGAAAAATGCTCACATATTTTCTGTTCGATGGATTGAAAGATTGAAACGAGCTAGGTTGCTTGAGGTAAGGCTATTTGGGGTTTTTCAGAGAAGCATGATCATTGACAATTCTGTGTGCACTTTTGTAGTTCAACGTCCCTGGTCAATGTGGTTTTGTAATATACCTTTGTATTGTCAGGCCTGTTTAATATAAATGATTAGCTTCAATGTTTATCCATATGAGCATGAGAGGCAAGAATGCCCAAGTTTTTTTTTTTTTTGACAAACCAAAATGCGACAACATCCTGCCTATTGGTATGGATAATGTACAAAGTTTGTGCTGTTAAAATTTTGCTCTTCCTTTTGTTTTGGAGCTGGACTTCAGATACTATATTATTATGTAATGGATTCCAGTGCAATTTTTTAGTCAAAGTTGGCGCCTGCATTGGAAATTTTGAGGTGTATGCAATTGATGGAACGTTCTGCTATAGAAATTTATCGTATATCTGTTATAAATTTTTTCCCTCTATCTTATGCAGGTATGTGGATGTGATCCTTCAATTGATTGACAAAGCAGGAGATTTTGTCAGTGATGACATTTGGTTTCGTGTTGTGCAGTTTGTCACAAACAACGAGGATCTCCAGGTGACTGAAGTCGCTGTGATATACTCACCATTATACTGATATCTGTCTTCACATGCAGTTCATTCTAATACTTTCTGCCTTACTTGTCGTATCTCTTATTAGCCTTATGCAGCTCTGAAAGCCAGGGAATATCTTGATAAGCCTGCTATACATGAGACAATGGTTAAGGTATGTATATTCCACCGCACTTATTTGTAATGTGTAAATGAAGAGTTCTTAAAGTGTATCTGGGTGTTCTAATGCGGATAGCTGTTATAGTTGTGCTAAATAACAAGGTGGCCCTAGGGTGCTGGCCAGCACTAAATATGTTTGACAGCTGAAGTTTTTGATACACTCCACCGAGTTGGCTGAGGAGCCACCTTAAATTTATTTCTGTTTTTTATTTGCACTTCACAGTCCTGGATAGCGCCATCTCAATCACATCACGTTAAATTAACATAAAAAAATTCCTCATGAGGATTTGGTTGGGAGGTCAATGCCAAGATCATTGTAATATGAGAAAGGGAAAAGCCGGTAAGTGAGATGTGCTGCCCTCAAGGATATTAGCCATATTAGCTTGCATTATATTTGTTAGGCTCTGTGGCTTTAGTAGCAGGCCCTCGGATACATGTCATGGGAGTTGTTAGAACACCAAACCCAAAATCAATTGGCAACTAGTAGAGTAGCCCTATATGTATATAAACCAACTTTGGGTGGTCTTAATTTTTCCCTCACATGGGAAACAAGCTCACATGTGGGGCCGATAAATAACTATGCATACTGAGAAATTCAAATGGTAAGCGACTTGACCGCTTATCACCCAACATCTAGCTCTAATACCATGTTAAAGTATTCATATACATAAACCAACCTTGGGTGGTTTTAATTATTCGATGTGGGATACAAACTCTCTTAATAAGAGAAAGACACAAGATGCAAGAGAAAGATCATGACCAGCAATTTTGAAAAATGCATTTGATCTAGAACGTTTATGCATCCAGTTTATTGACGGGCGAGGACTCGTGCAATGCACGGGTTTTGTCCACACCCCACCTTCTACATCCACCCCATCTCATATAATTAGTTTATTCACGTTAGAGAATGAAGACAAGAAAGAATTGAGAGTTCTAAAAGATAAAAAAAAGTGTGAAGTGAGAAGAGAATTGTGAAAGGAGGTTAAAGAGGAGTGAAAAGTGGGGGAGTTATTATATCGGCTACGTTAAAATGTGATTGTAGAATTTTTTGGTTTTTAATTAAGTAAAAAATCTGAGATTTAAATATTTAGGGAGGGAATAATTCCCAAGCTCTCTTTCCACTATTTGATTGGCATATAAATATTGATGGATATGGTTACATGGTTCAAGGTTGTTATATCAGCCATTAGCTTAAAAGGGCACTTAAACAATCATGGCTTCGCAAAATGGTGTCAGTTGATACCAAATGCTCAATAGAAAAAAAAGTTGGACATGATGACTCGGATGATTCGTCAGAGAAAACAACGCATCGAATGAGACTCATGGTTTGCATGAAAGGTGTGTCCATCTCAAAATAGAAGATACCGAGTTGGATATAACTTGACCGGACCGTATGTATATTGACTGATACTTTGAGCCATGTATGATTTAGACAAGAATCTTTTTTCACCAATGCAATGTAACTTGGTGGCACTTTATATGGCTTCCCACAATTTTGAAGGTGGGTTTGACTCCTCCCAGTAACATTCAGTTCTATTTGCAATATCTATGCACAAAGTCAAATTTGTCAGGGTTTTTTTCTGTTTAACCAGTCAAGTCACACATTTTGAATGGTACCCTCCAATTCACACCCTCGGCGGAGGTTGCCCCCCCTTTGCACGAATTAGTGTACATAGAATAGGTCAATGCAAAGTCAGATCTTTTAACTGCGCAAGCATATTTTGCAAGTTTTTTCATACCAAGTTACATTAAATATGGGATTTCTTCTTTATGGCGGTTCTTGTACCAGAGTTCTTGATCATGTCATGTTACTATTGGTTAGATATGATCGGTTGTTAAACTGTGTATTGTATTGAGTCCATTTGTAATCTTGATATTAAGTTTGAAAAATATCTATGTGATGGAACAGGTCAGTGCATATATTCTTGGAGAATACAGTCATCTTCTGAACAGACGGCCTGGTTGTAGTCCAAAGGAAATTTTTAGCATCATACATGAGAAGTTTCCTACTGTTTCGTAAGGGCCTCTTTTTCTTCTCTTATCATGTTTTGTTTAAGATCTACCTTGCTTAATGCACAATATATCTTCAGGACTTCGACGGTAGCTATTCTTCTTTCAACATATGCTAAGATTTTGATGCACACTCAACCCCCAGACCCAGAACTGCAAAATCAAATTTGGGAAATATTCACCAAGTGAGATAAACCTATACTGAATCTTAATCTTTCCCTTGTAAATATATTTAAGTTGTAGTTCATTCTACATTACCAAGCCTGGAAATTCTTGAGAACGATTGAATATTCTTACAGATATGAGAGTTGCATTGATGTTGAGATACAGCAACGGGCTGCTGAATACTTTGCATTGAGTAGGAAAGGTGCAGCCTTAATGGATATATTGGCTGAGATGCCTAAGTTCCCTGAGCGACAGGTAATTTATGGGATATGCAATCTGTCATTGGAATTACTTAAAGTCTCATCATTATGTCATATTTGTTCATTTACATATTTGATGAGAGCTCGCCCAAACCTACTTTTCAGTGCCATGTGCACACTGAAAGGAGAGTTTACTGTGTGCGCTACTGATGATGATTGTAAATCATCTTTGACTGTAGTCCTCTTTGATAAAAAAAGCTGAAGATACTGAGGCCGATACTGCAGAGCAAAGTGCTATCAAGTTACGGACGCAGCAGCAGACTTCTAACGCATTGGTACTGACTGACCAACACCCTGCTAATGGAACTACTCCTGTGGGCCCGCTTAGTCTAGTAAAGATGCCTAGCATGAACAATGTGGTAGGATGGCTTATTGTTTGAGATTCTTTAGTATTGAGTTTCAAACTTTCAATTAGGCCTCAATCTACAATAGGGTATTTGGACAGGATCATAACCTGGCAGATCAAGGGGTAGCACAGGCAAATGGGACATTGACTGTGGTGGATCCTCAACCCCCTGGTCCTTCAGCTAATGTTATTGGCGATCTTTTAGGTTCGCTGGCTATTGGAGGCCCTCCTGGTACTGCTACCCAAACTGAGCATAATTCTGGCTCTGGACTGGGAGGGGCTCCAGATACAGAAGATGCTTTAGCCATTGCACCCATTGAAGAGCACACAAATACTGTCCAGGTAATTTTGTCTTTTGCTTTAGTATACAATTTATGCACTAGTCCAGTGATTTGGTTGTAAACAATTTATTGTTTTACCTTGATTGCTGTATGATACCGTTGACTCCTTTTGTGGATTGGGATTGCCAAGTATATATTGCCAGAGTAGAATTTGTAACTACAATCTGTTATGGATTTCTGGTCTTGCAATCTCAGTGAACTAATTTTTCATTAAAATCCTATTGTGTTTGGGTTCCAAGCAACACTTTGAAAATTTATTAGAGGAACCTATTGAGATACTTGTTTATTATTGATACGCAAGTATTTGCTACATCCATGAACTTGTTAAATGTTGTCGGGATCAAATGTGTCTCAATGTTTTTGGGAGGTTACCTGTCATTCCTTAGCTGGCAAATATTGGTGAATAAGCTAATACAGGTCTTCCCACTGGCATGGAATTGATTCTAATATGGTCATTCCTGGCATTAGCTAAGTGACACATAGATGCTTAGCATTTTTTGAATAAGACAGCAGCTCAATTTAATTTTCATTTAGTTGTTGCCACTTCCTCTATGATGTTGATATCTTCTCTAATCTTTAGTAAAAGTAGGCCTAAAAGCGTTTTTAGGTTTGTTTAAGTACAAGTTTTATTTTAAAACTTTTGAAGTACATAAATACTTTTTTTTTTTTTTGTGGGGAAGGAGATGAGTTTAGAACTCACAACCACTTATGGGCAAAAATGAGCCCTTACCACTTGGCCACTCACTCACCTCGAAGTACATAAATACTTATGTTGCACTATATGTATCAGCTGAAACTTTTATAATAGTTTAATATGGTGTCAGAGTAGGAGGTCTGGCATTGGAATTTCGGTGTTTTCATAAGACTTGAACTTGCTTGGCCCAAAATTGTGCCTGAACAAGAGGGTGTGTTTTGCTGAAAACAATCAAACAAGCAAGAAAATCAAGATCAATGGATGCGACGATTACGTGATTTGGTAGAAACACTACCTATGTCCAGGGGAGTGGTTGTTTCTTTACATTAGAAACTGAATAGGGTTACAACTTATTTATAGGTACCAGTTGAAAACTCCTAAACTTGATCAATCACCTAACCTCAATTCCCATAGGATTGATTTTTCAAATTTTGGTAAAACTCATGTACTAGATATGCATTGGGTATTCTGGATATACCTGTACGGTATCACGGGAACTACACCTCCCGCACTCCTAACCTATTATTTGATGGGCCTGTGGCTGTGGCTGTGGTCTGCTAGCCATTAAACTTTGGGAACACCTTGAGCTATTAGATGAGTAGATGATCTAACAGAAAATATGACTTGTAATTTTAGCTTGTCGTTGGTCATATTTTGCAACACTAGATGGGTCTGTTAGAAATTATGGCGGGGGTTTAGTGCTACCAATCCAAATTTTGGGATTTGGACTTCTCTCTTTTGTGAGATGACATTCAATCCTTGTATGTGAGATTCTGAAAGGGAACTGCATACCTTTTTAAGTCACTGAAACATTGCCTAATATCTCCTGATGCTTCAACTACAATGCTGCTTTGCTTCCTGGAACAAAATGCAGACTGGCTTTAAATTTACAATGCTATCATTGGATGAACATCAAAGCTACTGATTTTTCGCTTGACTTTCTCTCCTATTTCATGATTCTCCGTAGAGCAAAAAGAGTACCAGAAAGCTGTTCATAGAACTGTACGTTGGCATTTAGACTATGGTGATATAAGGCATAATTTTTATGCTAATTTCCCCTTAAATATTGTGCAATATATGAATCTCTTCTTTCACATTCTGTTGACCAGTTTTACAGCCTATTATTATTCTGTTGTAACTTTTTTTTGGTAATTCGGTGATAGAATAGTGGAACATTCTAGAGAATTTTGAAAGCAATACTTTGTTATTGAATTTCCCCAAAGGGACATTTTATAAGCAATACAGAATGGATATATGCTTTAATTGATTTTTCTTATTTACCACTCAATTCATAATACGTGTAAAAAAGGTTTGTTGCCGGCTTTGGTATTGACACTGTCTGGCTGCTTCACTTTGCTACCCACGTAACAATAGAGACAATGATTTGGTTTGTCTAATTTTGTTTTCATGTGCTTCAATGAATATCGACACCTATCCTATGTGACTCTATGTTTCCAGCAGTTTGGATATTAAGGGTGACATACAGATATGGCATTAGGTCTTAGTAGGATAGGAATTTGTAGCTTCTCCAATTATATATGTGCTAGACCCTAGTTTGGATCCTACCCCAAGCATCAGCTCTGTTAATCTGGAATGAAGGACTTGATCTCTTGATTTATTGCAATGGAAAGGTAGCTGGATACTGCACTGAGCCCCCAGGCTAGTGTTTAATTGGTACATTTGGTTTGGTTTAGCATTTCAACATATTGCCTACTACATTGGATACCTCTGTTTCTTATTTATTTGCAATGTGTTATGACTGGGTATATATAATGATTTGCTTGTTTGGCTTTATCAACATTTTCGAAATGTGATTGATGGCTCTTCGGCTACATTTTGAAAAATGGTGACCTCATTTTTAGTTGTGTTGATTTATACTTCTGATTCTCAGAATTTATCACCTATGCTTGCAGCCAATAGGAGACATTGCTGAAAGATTTCTTGCTTTATGCCTGAAGGATAGTGGTGTGTTGTACGAGGATCCTCATATTCAGGTGACTTATCCTTATCTAGTTCTCCCTTTGGACCTGTAATGCATTGGAACTTTAGTCCTTTCTGTTGTTTTACCATAAGGAACCTGCTTTGTCAGCGGTACAAGTTGATGATACTTTAACATCCAGGCCTTTAGTGATATTTTTGACCTACATTCCAGATTGGCATTAAAGCCGACTGGCGAGGGCATCATGGGCAACTTGTCCTCTTCTTGGGAAACAAGAATACTGCCCCACTTGTTGCGGTTCAAGCTTTGATATTGCCGCCAGCTCATTTGAGGATGGAACTCTCATTGGTACCTGAAACTATACCTCCACGGGCCCAGGTCAGATGCTGATGTTTCTCATCAATGATTTCTGGTTGTTGGATCTGTTAGGCACTCTTTTCTTTGAATTTAACTTATTTTTTTCCTTTTTCATGTTTTTGTAATGTGATTCGGGATGTTTAGGTGCAATGCCCACTTGAAGTGGTCAACCTCCGCCCCAGTAGGGATGTTGCCGTTCTTGACTTCTCCTACAAGTTTGGAACCCAAGTGGTAGTACCAATAAATGAAGTTTTTTTTGTTTTTGATATCTAAGTTACAAGGATCAATACTCATGTGTATGTAACTTGTTCTGCAGTTCAACTTTAAGCTTCGCCTTCCTGCTACGCTAAATAAATTTCTCCAGCTGATAACGGTGTCAGCCGAAGATTTTTTCCCCCAATGGAGGTCACTTTCTGGACCGCCTTTGAAACTTCAAGAAGTGGTATATAAATTCTGTTTCATATTTAACCTAAGAACTTTTATATGTGCACTATTACTTGGTCCATTTTGATTTCATTTAAATTCTTATAGCCATACAACAGTACTACTCAACACAGCATTTATTTCAACTATTTGGGATAAACAGAGTAACACAGTGCAGTTTAAAAATGAAGTTTTATCCTGAACTAGCTCTTCGTATCAATTGTTGAAATTCACTACTGTCATCCCATGTCATTGTAAGATATTAAGATGTTGGGCTTGAAATTTGCACTTCACACCCTGAACCACCTGCTTGATTGAAGCGGGTTTATTATTTTTGTTCTTCCGTAAATAATCCATGGAAATTTGTTCCAGAAAAAATAAATATAGTTATAAAGACATGATAAACCATTGATGAGACGTGGTAGAATTTCCCAAGTTTTTGAGAAGTTTGCTAATTCAAAAAAAAAAAAAGTGGATTAAAGGAAAGGAAAGAAAAATCCTATAATGACTATCACTTCTTTCACATATATACACTGTACAAGAAAATTTGCAGTAAGGTAAGCCCCAGACTTTCCTGTGATCTAAAATTTTGTATAAAACACTGTACAATTTTGGAAGGAAATGTTTTCTGCTGGATACTAGTTATCATGGGACCCAAAACTCCTATCACAAGCAAAAGCACAAGTTGGAAAAGAAAAAAAAATTATAGGTTTGTCCTTTTCCTTGCCATTCCCTTCAGTCAAACCGCGTAAATAAACAGAGTCAAGGAAAAATGTGTCTGATCATTTTGGCTGGCATGGAGTTTGTACCAAAAGAGTATGAGTGCGACATTTCATCTGAAAGGGTGTTCAAGGGTTCAATTCCCTCCATTGGCCCAGGTAATAGAATGTAAAACAATTAAGGAGGGAAAAAGGGAAAGAGGGGGGGTTCAATATATTAAGATCAGTTGGTGATTGATCTTGAGCTTCATTTAACAAGTCCAGTGCAAAAACCCATTGTTGCATTATGTTCAAAAATATTTATGTAACAACCTTTTCCTATAAACTTGAGCAGGTTAGAGGTGTAAGACCAATGTCTCTCGTGGAGATGGCAAACTTATTTAACAGTTTCAGGTTGATAGTTTGCCCGGGGCTTGTAAGTTCCCAATACTCTTCATCTTGGCCTCCATTTTTACTGAAATCTCATCTGTCTGTAAATTGGCTTACCATTTCATTTCTTTTTTCAGGATCCAAACGCAAATAATGTGGTGGCAAGCACAACTTTCTATTCAGAGAGTACAAGAGCAATGTTGTGCTTGGTAATGGATATTTTATTCCATCGCTAGTTAGTTGAATTTTGGTTAATGCTTTTCTTGCTGACAAAAAGTCAGCATTTTGTGGTGGCCACTTCATGATGGACACACAAATGCAAAACACCTAAACTGGTACTTCTATGCTTTCATTTTGTTGCCAATGTTTTAGTTGTTGTGAAACTGTAATTATTAACATAATAGATTACACGTGGCAGAAAATGACTGTTGAATGCTTGAGGTTTTGTCAAATTGTGTTAGCTCCTCTGGTGGCTGCTATTGTTAACTGTGCAGGAACGACAGAAAACCTTTCCTGTCCTTTCTTCCCTTTGTGTGGTGTGTGTTTTGGGGGGAAGGGTGGGTGCTCTTTTGTTGGTACCATAGTTGTGAGACTCTATTTGATGCCTCTTTTTTTCCTGGTCATATGCAGGTAAGAATTGAAACAGATCCCGCTGACAGAACCCAGCTGCGTATGACAGTTGCCTCAGGGGACCCTACACTAACGTTTGAGTGGGTCTTCAGCTTCCAACTTTGTACTATTTACTTCATTTCTCCTTCAAAACATTATCTGACCACATCTGTACAGGTTGAAGGAGTTCATCAAGGAACAATTAATTAGCATTCCTACAGCCTCCCGGGCACCTTCACCAGTGCCTCCACATACTCAACCAATGGGGCCTCCACAAGCTCAGCCAAGCAGTTCACCAGCAGCAGTATCAGATCCTGGGGCTATACTTGCTGGTTTGCTTTGAGAAAGTGGGTGAGATTTATTGATTTGTGCACTACAACACATGTAAAACTGATTATATAGCATGCCTACCTATCTCTCTCTCCAGTCAAGGTGGCAAGGAACAATACAATGCAAGGGCTGGCGGGGTTCAAGGTGAGGTCATATGTGATCAGCTTAGCATTAGAGTTGGATCTCGTAGGGGGTGGTTCGGCATTTGCGATTCTTTCTGTACAATTCCATTGTGCATGGGTGAGGTTCTCTCTTTTTGGGTGGTGTTATTTTTTTTGGTCCTTTAGTGTCCATTTCTTTTTCTTTTTTTTCATTTTTTCCTCATCTAGCAGTGTTTATGTCAATTTGTTTATTTAATACCAATTGCATGTGAAAAATTGCTTCTACTGAACCAATTGTAACTATTGCATTGGTTTGCTACTCCATATGTATTCTCAATAAGAGCAATTCTGAAGGGAAAAAATGGTGTGGTCTTTATACCCTTTTCTCTCTACTTGTGGTTACCCCTGAGGATTGATCATAACATAACTAAGTTTAATTCAATATGGTGTAACCAAATAACAAAACAACCATGCTTTTTTGGGCTTGCTATGAATTGGTCTCTGATAGCTCCTTTGGTTGGGATTGGTTGAGAAAGTGGTTGGATTATTTTTTGGATGGTGTTTTAGCCGTAGATGCTTGCAAGAATTGTATGGTGTTCAGTTTAGGCTTCCCACCTGAGGGACTTCCAAAATAACCATGTTGAGGGATTCTATCATACCAGTGGTTCAGTCGGGTTTTTTTGCAAACAAGAAGTCTCAGGATTAACATACCTCTTAAGGACTAGTCTCTCTTGTTTATCAAATAACATATCCTTAAATTAATTTGAATTACGATGGCCAACTTAAAATTCAAGAAAATAATCGAGACAAATCTAAACATCTCATAATTAAAAAAAACTCCATGTAATTATTGTTGTTTTACCGGTGGGTTATGTTAATACTGCAGAGCATACCAAAACGTTAGGCCGGTGGAGTTGCAGTCAAAGGTTCTAACAAACCTACACTACAGAAGTACTGATAATTGACCCACGGATATGCACTTTTGATATCCAAATACCATATGCAGAGTCTCCCCGACAATCAAAATTCAGGCCTTTACTGATTTCCCAAATATTTGTGATGAAAGTCAAATTTATACAAGCAAAAGAATCAGACAAGCATTTAAAAAAGCTGCTTATCCGTCGAGATCAGAGAAAATATTCTAGATTCCAAAAGGATTTCACTTCTCCATCACTACTCTAGGTCACAAATGGGTATGTCTAAACTAAACTTATGGTGTACTTCCAATGTTCGATTAAACCAACCACACAAATGGACAATCGACTCACCACAATTAGCAACGACAAAGACAATCTACCAGACGAAGAGATAGATTGCCGAGAAGCAACACCATCTGCTTTACAAATGTGGCAACAGCCACCGTGCAAGTCTACTGCACTCTTATACAGTGCTTGCTCATTAAAGCTCACCATGCACGGACAGTGTTGGACAGTATTTCTCGCCTGATTAAATCAAGCATGACCAATGAACGTGCCTATCCCGATATTTTCTTCCAAATGATGCACAGACCCAGCAAACCTCTTCCATCATCAAAGATATAGGCCAGTTCAGACCTCCCATAACAGAGTTTCCATATGCGCATAGAAATAGTAGAAACATTTGAGGTTGATTAAACAACTAATGCCTGTAATGACAGTCGCCACATGTCCAGCCATGCTCCCAAGGCAACAGCTCAACCCCTTGACAACATTGGCTGTGTATCCATAATCCACATATTTGGCAACAAAGATCAGGACATGGTTCAGTGAAAGAACAATTTTTACAAGGCACCATACCAACAGCAGACTCTAGAGAGACTGAAGGTTCTTGCTGACCATAGGTAGCATCAGAAATTCCATCCCTCGATAGTGCAGATAAATCTTCCAAATTCCCTGCTACACTCCCAGATTGATCGACTCCATTCATCTTAACACCATCATCAGATGCCAGCAATTCTGTAAAATAGAAATAGGTCTGCGGTTCAAACTCCATATTCTCATCATTGAGACATTCATAGTCAAACATCATATTATCTTCAAAACCATTTGTAGACATATCCCATTCCACACAAGGAGATGATGATTCGTCTGCAAGGTTCAAGAGGTTTCCATCAAAAGGAGTGGCTACTTCATCTTTAAAATCATTATTTTCTAAAGAACAGTCCAAATTCTTTTCACGCTTCACATGCCTTCTGATGGGCAGTTTCTGAGGCCCACCATATATGGCAGCAGCATTCCACTCGCTATCCGCCTTTGAATTGTGTTCAGTGAATTGCTCAAACCGTGACAGAGAGAGAAGGGGATCATCGTCTGGTACATATACAACTTCCTCTTTCGTGGTTAACATTGGAATATGTTCCCTTTCTTTAAGTTGTTCAGAAAAAACTCCAGAAACAACATTCACTCCTGGAACTAGTTGTTTTGGAGCCCTTGTGCGAGGTTTCTTGCCCTCTGATACTTTCTTGCTGTTGGGATTGTAAGGGCACGCAGGTGATCTTATTCTACGGCACCTGCAACATTTGAAACCAACTACCTCAGAGATTTTTGACTCCTCGAGTTCGACGGCTTCAGCATGATACCAATCTGCAAATAGTGAATGCATTAATGACAATAAAAAATAAATTGAACAAGTATCAGAAAGAAGAGAGGAGACACGTTTCATGTCTAGCAGGCTTACTTGTGCATGTTTCACAGCAAATGTACATCAGATCAGAATTATATGGCTGGTTGCAAAGGTGGCATGTAGGTTTCAACCAATTCTTGCCTGGACTGCCCTTAAAAAGAATATTTTTCGATCTAAAATCAAGACCAGTGTCTTCAACATTTTTCTTCTTCCATCTCAAACCCCAAGAACATAACTTATGTCTGTTCTTTGTTATACTAGAATCTTGAGTAGATGATTTCATCTCAGAGGAAAGCTCTGAAGTTCCAACAGATGCTAACGGCCGACTATAACCAACTTGCCGTCCTCTGGTGACTGTCACTGCACTGTGAAATTCCTGTCCTTGCAAGAACAAAGGACTAGTAGGAGACTCATTATTGTTTTCAGTTTGACTGAGAGCTTTAGTATGATAACACTGATTGCAGGTGATCAAAAACTCAACTTCCTCATTCCTGAAAACAGTACAACTTGCAGTGCATTGCTCATGACAATAGCCTGTCCACAAAATGAGGCATACAAAAATCAATGGTGCTGAACATTCAGTCATTTAAATTCCTGAACTTTCATAGATAATAAAGAAAACAATAGAAGGCTCTCTAAATCTTGCTAAGACTATCCACGATAACATTGACTTCTCCATCAGTATCTTATTTATCCATCCGTCCACATCATAATAAGAAGTTTTAACAATTCCTTATTCTGTAGCTCTTTTTCTCGTCTTTACATAAGCACAGATGAAGTCACAACTTCCCTTTTGTAACAGCGACAACTATAATTTACTTTGTTAGAACAGTAAAGATACTATGATAGCTGATCTTTCGTGGTGCCGACTAAATAGCAGGTCCAAGTCAAATAGACAGTGACCTTGAAAATATATTACCAATGTAAACCATAATCACCCAATTGGACATGAAATTCCACTTGCAAGAGGGGGAAGTTTTTCCTCTAATAGAGGTTAAAGCCCCAGAACCAGCTAACTGAAGATTTCCCTTTACCTTTCCTTCAATACAGACAGCATTTGTCAATGTTGCTTCTCTTTCAAATTCATTACACCATGTCTTTTATGTACTATATCCAAAGGCTAATACTCTTCCCTATTTATTAGTACATTAACTTCAGAACATATTTCATGTCATTTAAGGTTCCCACAATTAATTTCTGAGCACACACAAAATGCAGAAGTGTAGTGCTATTACACCACCTTTTTGTACTCCTGTCCTGGGATTTTGTAATTAATTTATTTGTATGATTCATAGATATAGTAACATAGTAATATATAACCAATAACAACTTTTTTGATTGAGCAAGGAAACAAAATTTTTTTTTTTTTTGTTTTGCATTAAGCAGGTTGAAGGCATCTAACGATTTAGGGAAAAAAAGGTCTTTTAAATTAGAGGACTTCCTTTTCCGAGTAAGACCACGTGATCTTAAAAAATTAGAGGACTTCCTTTTCCAAGTAAGACCATGTGATCTTAAAAAATTAGAGTACTTCCTTTTTGGAGTTATTATAAATAATAATGGACAGCTTCTAGCCCCAAAAAAACACGAGGAAGGCAATTCTTCTCTCTCTAAAGGATACTCATTTCTTTTTTCGTGAGTACGTTGTTCTTTCTTTTTTTGGGTGGTTGTGGTTGGGGGGGGGTGTTAATCAAAGAAATAAGGGAGTATGTCTAAACTGGTTTACCTGAATGTAAATTAGGAAGAGAACATTAGAAAAATACTCAAATTCCAATACTTTATAGATGCACGTATAGGAGATGATGGGATAAAACAAAATTAATGAATAACTACTATACCTTGGCATGCACTGCACTTCACCGCATTCCTACACATCATAGCAGATAAAATATCAATACCATTATAGCAACTGAAAATCCAAAAAGGAAAAGGTCAACAGTAACACCACAAATTACCCAAGCAAAACATCCAGTTGGCATGAAACACAACAGCATATGTCCAAATTATCTCTCTTCCGCGAGAGATATGAGAATATATCTGTACGTGAAGCCTTCAATTGCCTTTTCTGCATTTGAGACAGTACACTCGTGCTCTTGTCAATCACTGGCAAAGAAATGTTCTCCATTTTTTCTTCATACTCTTTGATTAAATATAGAGGAATGCAGGTTTCAAAAAACCAATATTTTTCCATTCCATCATGATTTTGCTCGACTTCTGTGATAGACTTCATGACACGAGAAGGAAGATGTTTTTGATTTCCAAAAGCAATGCCATATCTAATTTTGTTTTCCATGATTTTCTTATCACATATGAAAGCATTTCTAAAAGCAGAAGCTTCTGACTCTTGACCTTTTCCATCTTGGAGATTATGTTCAGGACGAACAAGATCACTCCATCTCAAATGAAGGTCTAGGTACCTGACCTGATGCAAGTGCAAAAACTTATCGTCATAAAACATAAATAAACAAAAATTAAAATAGTCACCAAGAAACTGGAATACTGCCAAACCAGGTTATATATGGCGAAACAAAAATGAAAATAGAAACAATAGATATATGGTTGCAATAGTGTAAAGAATGATGATAAACACACCTGAAGTGCAAGCTGTGAGGCAGTCCTACTAAGTTCAACTGCAGCTCTCCAAACAAGCTGCCTGCTTCTTTTAGGAATCTCAGAATCGTCAGCATAAACAATTCCGGTTATCTTTCTACAACCCCCTGATTTTAAAAGAAAAAAAGATCAGAATATTTTTTCCTCGTCTCTTTCACAAAATTTTACAAGTAGCATAAAGCAAATTAAACCAAACTCAAGATAACCCAAAGCCATCAAAGTGAAAGCAATTCATTTTTCTGCCAAACACAAAAAGCTGGACATTAAGAATTGACCTTGGCGAGCTGCTTTCTTGACCACGGAATGAGGTAAGGTCCCTTTTTGGATTATAAGCTTCGACAGCATACCTCCTCGCCACCAGTGGAAGTCAGTCAATATATCCGGGCAATAATCAGTTGTGACTTCAAACATGGAAGAAGGTTTTCTACCGCGCCTCCCAGGCCTGTGTTTCTGAGTTGACACAACAGAACTTGCAATAATCTGGGTTGCAGAAGATTCAACAGACCAATTATCGACTAGCTTTACCCAGTCAGCAGAAAGAGCGACGCTGCGAATGTTTTCCTCAAACTGCAAATTCAAACAATAAGGTCATACTGACATGAAATTAGAGCACACGGCATAAATAATTTAGCATAAGCTGCCATTTACGGACGGCTAGGAAAAATTGGAACCAAAAGAAAACTTCTACTCCCATAAGTATTTTACAGATTGTGGAGAAAGTGAAATAAAGAACAGATCGAAAATGGTCTTGCCTAAACCATCTTGTCTTGACAAGCAAATAAATGCAGACATCACAGAACACAAATTTATTTTTGTAGATTAGGAACATCCGTCGAAACAAACAAGCATTTATAGACATGCTGTCCATGTCCAACAAACTGAATCTTCTACAATCGACTAAATGCAAAACTATAGAGGTCAACCACAAGGCATGTCAAAGAAAAGTAAACGAAGGCTAGTACAATCAAGACAGTTGCATATTGCTTAGGGTACATTCATGTCTGCTGCTCGACACCAATTCACAGAGTATCCTAGCACATTTTTCACTGACTCCCCTTGCCCATTTGTCAAAACACCAGGGTGCATATCAACAAGTCATTTAAGGGGCCAAACCTAAAGTGGATCAGCTACCAACAATGCAGCTAAGAGAACCTACTTTGAAAAATAAAAAGGAAGGGAAACACCATCTGGTAAAGAAAACTCCCCATTGCTTTTTGGCTTAAGTACAGCAATTGAGATATGGGAGTGAGTAAATAAATTATCAAAAAGAGAATGCATGTAGTACAAGCTGGTAGAGGGGAGAAAATAACATTCATAGTTGGAGGGAGTAGAAAATATAAAACAAAAGACCAATTGATTCTCAAAGCCTCAAACTGATTCTCTTTTAGGCAAGGGTTATAGTTGAAACAGTGCATGTGTGTGTGAGAGAGGGAGAGATCGAGAAGTAAACCTATAACAAGTGAAAAACAAATATGTGTCACGAATGGGAGAATTTGAAGTTGCTCAATGGTGCACAAGGGATTAGGTTGGTAAAGAAAAAACAAGGGGGGTAATGTGGTATAACACCATCCCACACAATATTCATCTCACTGTAAACAAAGTGCTATCAATGTAGGGCTTAAATGCAACAAAAAGAACACCCAAAATACAACAGATATACTTGGATTAAGAAGAAGGGAAGGGAGAGGATAAAACCTGTACTACGGTTTGCAAGCGAAAGTAAGCAAATAGTACCATAAGAAAGGATTGCCCATTCCCCCCCCCCAACCCAAAAAATCAAAAACAGAAATGAAAAAAAACAGTTTCAAATTACTAGACATGGTTTCTAAGGTTCCTAAAAGAAGTCCATAAGTACCTACCCATGTGTTCACCTGCTGTATTGAGAGTAATTTAAACTGTAAACAATAGAGATGGAGGGAGATCCAAACAATTAGGCAACTCTCACCATAAAAATGAATGCCGCTATTTGAAAACGAATGCACACTGCATACAAGAAAAAGGAAAATAACCTTCATAAGAACTAATCAATGGTCCAACCTGTGGTGCAACTTAGACATATAATCAAGCATGAAGTACTGCAAGGAATAATACAAAGTCACCAAAGATTGCTAAGTTAATTTTAAAGTCGAGATATGTGGACCCATTACCGACAATCATATGAAATGCATTAACCCGTGTTTGTTCTCCATCCAGACTGATGGGAGAAGTTTACCAGGAGAAGTTGACCATACAAACCTGATCTTTAGCATTTCAACTACCCTCAAACTTAAACCTGCCTAGCTTTACAACTAAATCATTTTACGACTGCACCTCGTCGTGGCCTCTATCACCCAAAGCATTTAAATTCCTAATTCATCAATTAATGTAAATCCCACTCACCCCTATGCATGTGCCCTTCTTTTCTATTAATAGTGAGCATGTCCTTTAGAAATAGATGAAATAACTAAGAATATTTTATGCCCAAGTGTAAACCAGGAGGCAAATGCAACCTATGGATCACATAATTGTCGGTAGTTTGTATATAATCAACTTTGAAGCATGAACACCTCATCAAGACTAGAGTATCCGTATCCGATATATATGATTACTGTTGGATGCGTACTCTAAAAAATGTGGCGTATCCATGTCGGAAACCGACACTACTCAGACATGTGACCGAGATACTCTTTTATTCGTGTTCATAATTAAATGATAAAATTTTAATTTCGAACACGTAGCCAACACTTCTTTAGACTGTGTCTATTACTAAATAATACATATTTGTTGACATATGATTAACAAAGCTTAAAAGTTTGAGTATTAAATATCTTATACTATTAGAATATATAATTACCAAGCCTAGACATGTTAAAATTGTACTAAAAATATAATAACAAAATCAAAAGATAAATAAAATATTTAGAAAATAACAATTGAGAAAATAAGTGCAATCATTTAAATTATGTGTTTAGTACATGTCTATAAAAAAAATTAATGATTATTGACTATTATGATATTAGTTTTGAAACTCACACTAGATAACACATAACATTTACTTGTCATTATCAATAATATTTATCTGTAATGTGTCCCCAACACGTCTGTATCCTACTTTTTTGACAAATGTCAAGTGTGTGTGTCTATGTCGTAACATGTCCGTGTTTGTGCTTCTTAGGTATAAGATACAACTGAATACGTTTGGATTATATTAAAATATTTTAAATATTCATAAGCAATGAATACGTTAAATATCAACATGGGCTAAATAAAGGACTTTATTTTTCTTTATTTTTTTTTAAAAAAAAGCCAATATAAATAGGGTAGTTTTAATTTAATACTAAAAATGAGACTTCTTATCTAAGAAAAGGATGATTTTTACTTCAAAATGGTTAATTTATACGGTATGTTAACCACTCAACAATGCCCTCTTATAACATGTTATTTCTCCAAATTTAAAAATCATCATCAAGAAAATAAAAGCAAGAGGCTAACTTAGCTATCGTAGAACAATTTGTATATATCTAATGTTGTAGATGGGTTGCCCATTCAAATACCTGAATAATAAAGTGTATATTAGTTTCGGTTAATTAGGGCTGACAAATTTGTTTGATATATCATATACACCGTCTATTACAATATAAAATAGGTTTGTTTGCATGAATATAAGTTATTCTCAACTATAAAGTACAATATATATATATAACATACAAAATATATATAAATTTATTGACTATCTTAACTTATCGGTGTCCTATTTTATCATTGTTGATCAATATACCAAGATTCAACTAAATAAACAAAAAGATAATCCTACGTAACTATAAGCCTAGTGAGATCAGCTAGATAATGGGGCTATGAATACATAGAATACTTACTTCGAGCAAAAGAATCTTTATCGCACTGAAAGTAGTAGCCTGTACAACTTTTGTACACCACTGTTTTCTATAAGCTGCACTCAGGAAGGGGCCAAGTGTAAGACCAGAAAAACTCTCCTCCATTAACATCATATATGACGCAATCCCGGAAAGACTTTCATCTAAATTCTTTGCAGGACGAAGGCCAGCTAGTATCTTCATAGCCCCTTTAATTGCATTTGAGGTAGCTGCATTTAAAAAGCATCCTCTCTTGCTTGTAACATGAGCCTTGCAAGCAAGACACCAACCACACCTTTCCCTGGGGACTTCCATAAGCTTCTTTTCCGTATTTGGCCAGAAAAAGCGTATGGCTGCCGATGAAAATGCTTTTAACTGAAGTGAAATATTAGCTGATATTATCTTCCTGCGATTGTCAGAAGTATGAGACTCAAAAATCCCACTTTCCTCAGATGAAAGAACAGAAAGATTAGCTGCGGCAGATGCAGCAAACTCTCCATGAACATAAGTATTTATATACAATTGAGATTTGAAAGATGACCCCCTGTATAAGCAATCACCACCTAGTCTATCAGCAGCTTCTTTGCATTGAGCAGGCGTGTTTGCTGCAAAACGCATACCATCCACATGCCCCCCGTAACTACCATTGCTATTTCCTGAAGCACAAGTGACATTTTGTGTTCCTACTTCACCTATTCCAGGAAGAACAAAGACATCTTCCGGAATTTCCCAATAATTTAAAATTTCCTTGCATATCTCTGAGTACATAGCAATGTATTGCACAGTCGAATTAAGTGCTTGCAGAACACTTGGAATGTCATTCTGATAGTAGTATTTGCAACACGGTTCTATGTCAATCAAAACATTTAGCCTGCAATTATTAGTTATATTAAGGGTAAGAAAGCATTTCATTCATTGTAATAAGAGATAAAAGAGCATTTCATAAGATAAAAAGACAATTTAAGAATGTAAGAGCATAAATAAAAGGCATCTAAGCAAACCAAGATGGAATTAATGCAACCAGTAAAGTGATCTTAAGGACCAATGGAGAGGCCAGTCCCAAATTAAATTAAATGGTATAATAAAACACAAATTAGGAGTTAGAAACATACACAAGTAAATGATTACAAGTACCCAAAAAGATTTGTCCATAAGAATCAACACCGAATATTTCTGCTCCCCTTAAAGATGTTTCTTTTGTAATTGTAGGCCCAATCCTACTGATTGTACATTCTGGACAATACCACGTCCCTTCTGGTATGAACATCTTCATCACACCCATGCATCGTGAATGGTAAGCAGACGGACACCCATCGCAGCAAAGCAATGTCCCATCCATACCACAAAGCCGGCATTCATCATTGTTACCATCCTCATCAGCATCAGCACCATCATCCAGTCCAATAGCTTCAAAACCATAAGAATTTGACTTACAAGAAGGCTTTCTCTCATGGCTCTCAGCAATAATCTCCACAGCATCTCGGTCCATGCAAGCAGAGGTTTTAGAGTATCTAGGATGGACCCTTTTTGGCCCATTTTCAGGAGCAACTACTGTGACAGCATCAGAATCTAGGCCTACTTCCGATTCTTCACGCATATCAATTTCTGCTCTTAGCTCTTCAGAATCTAAAACATCATCGCACAAGATCTGCAAAATAAACAACTTCCTGCCTGCAGATAATGTGTAATAATCTTTCTCTAAGGCATAAATATAAAATCCTTTCAACTCAGGGGTCTCTGTGTATCCCATTACCCACAGGTATCGAACCAAGTAAACTGGCCAAGTCAGTGAATCAAGCAAGCTCCAATCCATGCACCTGCCAGCAGAATTATCATGTAATTTCGACCAAAGACAATTGGCAAATGCATCTTGAGCAAGGATATAAGCCAATTAAGAGGACTGCAAGGATAACTAAATACATACATGCTTATCAGCCAGGGGAAAAAAAAAATCACTGAGATACTACAGCTAATATATACAAATCACTAAACATTACATTTTTTTCTCAAAGAGAAAGGTAGATAGAAGTACCTCAGGCATTTTGAAGCGAGCTCAGAACCATCAGAGAGGAGTGTGTCAAAATGCCGTCTCAAGGCACGCATGAGAGCAACATGAATAGAAGCCAACAAAGAGTTTGGTTCAGAACAGTTTAGCGAACCAACGAAATCATCCAGGGCAAATGGGCTCAAAAACAGCCTGATACTAAATGACCGCAAGAAACTGTATACAGAGAAAAGGTATGAAACATACTCTTCCCGAATACCAATGTTCCCCGAAGAAGGAGGCAATTTTGGCGGCGAGACAAAGACACTCAAATCCTGGGTATACTCACACGAATCAGTGGATGAATCAGCATCATCATCTTCAACTTGGCCTCCATCAATTCCATTACCACCACCAGCATTACTTAACTCACTCAACAAAGACCCTTCAACCCTACCATCTGCATTCACCATCTCAATTGCATTCTCTACGGGTTTATCATTTACTTTTACTTCTGTCTTTGATACTAATTCATCTAATTTCCTTTTTCTTTCCAACCAATCAAAGTCAAAATCATTATCCTCGATGAGCACCTCCCTCACTTCGTCGCTCTCCAAATCCTCGCAATCTCCATCTTCATAATCGACTCTATACAATCCACTATCGTAATAAATAATCTTCCCAAGAAAAACCCCACTACCCTCAAATTCTTTCTTTACGTATCTCCCAACCAAGGCCTTCGACCTCGTCTCCACCGCCCGTTTCTTTCCTTCCCGATCTACAGTAACATTCTGCACGTCCTGCTTCTTCCTTTTCCTGCCCCGACGCTCCGATCTAAGAACTGCAGTTTCCATTGACCAATCGGATTCAATCCAGACCTAAATTAATTCCACGCCTCACCAATTTCTAGGGTTTCAAAGAATCTTGCTTCACACCAATAAAACACACATCTTTGACGTAACCTGATTCAGTAAATTGAACCGAATTTCATAGTTGTTTCTCAGATCTCACAGAACATTATTACAATCATGGGTGAAAGTTAACCCGAAAAATAGTAACAAAATAAGCATGAACTGAGAAATTGTAGATGTTTTGCGCATCTATTAGATTTCAATTTTGAAACGTTTCTAAATACACGGAAATCGGGGCTTTTGTGGCGTATTGGTCTGGGTGTCCACGTGTGTTGTGAAAAATATGGAAATCCTACCTGGTTAGCGATGATAAACCTCCATTGAAGAATAATCTGGAACTTCTGGTAGTGAGAGAGAGATGGGAGGGGAAAGATGAGGCGTCGTGTGGTGTTACGTGGCGTCGGGTGGCGTCGTAGTAGCCCTAGGCGAGAAAGCCAAGGCCTCACCACACTCTTCTACTGGTGTCGTCTGGGTCCGGGCCTCTGGGTTCTTTACTTAGCTCGTTTGACTCGGAACTCGGCTTTGCCCGGGTTTGCAACTCGGAAATCGACCGAGTGGTTGTAAATTTGGCGGTAATCTCCGGAAACAAAATGCGGTGGTGATTTCAAATTCAATGAAAAGTAGCAAGTGCGACAAGAAGCACATTCTCCGCCCTTTTGTGACAATTGAGTACTAATTAATCATAATTTAATGTATCTAATTAATTGTAACATAATTTTTAACACTAAATTAACCTATTTAATATGCCATATTCAAATTGACACGTGTTTAAAATTTGCTTATATATAAATTTTAATTGAATGGGAGTGTAAGGGAGTTGTACTTAGACATATAGTTATATTTTTTAATACATTTAAAAAGTTAATAACGATAAATTGACCCTATAATAAAAAATATCATACTACTTAATTCTTTATTTAAAAGCTCTCCAACTAAAGTGGGCAGGGACTCAAGTTTTTTTTGATCAAAACCAAGCAACGTAGAACTTTCATTAAGTAAGAAAATTGATGTTACAATCAGACAGAAATAAAATCGTAAACTCAAGGGAGAGTCTAACTAATTAGGGGGGAGCGAATTACTTAGCAAAGAGATTACAACCCAATGAACAGTCTTTGCGTAGACTCTAGGCTTGTATATAAAGTTAAGGTTGTATAATCTAACATAATCTCTAATGTCTTCAATAATGCATTAATTTCTCGTGAGAAAACATTTTCATTGGAACTGAGCTCGATTATATTAAAACAGTCACTTATGATGGAAGCATTTGTGATCAAAGGGACTTCAACAAGAAGGCAAGCTTGCCTCACTGCCTCTGCTTTATAGCAAAGACTGGACCTAGCTGGGAAGATTTAGCACAGCCCAACTCAAGCACACCCCTCTCTTCGCAGACCACCACTTCGCAAGCACTTTTAACAGAAGTAGACCTGAGGACGTCGTCACAAAGATGCGAAAATTGAGGCTTCTTTTTGCAGAACTTTAGGATTGATTAATTCATTAACACATTATTTCTCTTCGTGAAGAATGTGAACTATATAAGTGTTGTATAAATGCATCAGCTACTTTCAGTTGGTAATTAGTGTGCTCTAAATTTCTTTCATGCCGTTGGTTAGGAGATTGTAAGATTTTGAAGAATCAATCACAAGCACCACTTTTCTAATGTTTTTTGACGTATAATTATTATATTTTCTAGTATTCAAATTTATGTATAAAAAATAGTAGACAACAAGCACATTCCGTATAACACATGAATTGTTTGTAATGAAATGCTTCCAACTAAAAATTGAGAATGTTGTAGAGCAACAATCTATAGTAAAACATATTGATCATCAACAAACAAAAATAAAAAAAAAATGGCAAAATTATGTGACCAACTAATTATTTCTAACACAAATAAATGTGAGCGTGCCTAAAAAATAACATGGTTAACTCGGCGCAGTCAACTCAACACTATTCTGACCATACATAATAATAGTGTCGCCCGTGTCTTTAGTGCTCTAATTGCAATTATACGGAAATGAACTTTGGCGGGAAGAGCGATAGCTTCAATCTATATATGTATGCATTACCTGCCAATATATTTGTAAGTCAAATGGGGTATATAATTTTTTAAACTATCAACGGTCACTTGCCAAAAAAAATTGAATTTCCTAAGCTATATCCAAATATTAATTTGGGTTCTTCTTTATCTTTTTTTTTTATTTACTGTTTATTTATTGATTGGGTTAATCGTATGTAAACCAACGATAGCAGTATAACACCTACACCGTGTATGGTTTCCTTTCTCTTTTATTTTTCTTGCGTAAATATGTCATTGTTCTAGTTTTAGTTTTAGCTGTGATCTGATCCCAACGTCACAAAATTTGAATACAAAAAAATATTATTTATCACGTGAAAGTAATATTGTGTTTTTGTATAGACCCGACAAAAAAAAAACTTAGTATTTTTCAATAAGTTATACTTTGAATAAGGCTTTGTTTCAACACTAACACTAGCAATAAAAATATAGGTGTGTCATTAGCACATTTCCATTGTTATTTTTGTTAATGAAGCTATTTTTATTTTGTTTTATTTTTTTGGTCAACAAAAAATGAATGAGTTGACTTGCAAGGACTTCGTCAAATTAAAATCAATGACTAATATTAGGGACAAATCACAATGTCCTCGTGGGATTGTACGGGTGTCCATACCTTCGTATAATGGATTCATTCTTTTTAAAAGGTCTCAAATAATTTTTTTTTTTTGAGAGGTTGTAATGGGGCTTGTTGGATGGGTGGCAATCAACGGTGGCTAACAATAGTGGAAGGAGACATGGAGATGCGTGCCTGTATGGGGATGGTGGAGGAACGACCACTTGAGATTTATAATTCTCAAACAATTAACGGGGTTATTGCTAAAATCGATGCTGAATCATATGAAATTGTACATGTTCACATTTTTTAACAAAATTGAATGTTGAACCTCAATGCTAGTGTATTTTCAAATTGTAATGTGTCCTATGAATAGCTCTATAAATAAGTACTATGTGAAATGCATTGAGTCAAATCATGATATCATTCAACACGTTAAAATAAGAGATTTTGAGTCTTTTATTAATTAGGTTATACTGATTTGAATGGGGGGGAAAAGATTTTATATTTTTTTGTCATGTAGTATTGTGTCTAAGTTGTGTTATGATCAAATTTACTCAATTAATATCTTTCTAATTACAGTAAAGTATAATTAAATTTAGAACATGTGTAATTGATTTTGTAGTAAACGATTTATTAGTAGTGTTCCACAAGTAAAGTTATTTAGGTCTCCAATCGATTAAAATTATATATGATGATACAAAAAATAAAATCGTCATATAAGATGAACCTACGTGGCAAAGGAACCACCAAGTTGAGAAGAAGACTCAACTTACTCAATAGCAAGAGGTCAAGACAACTTAGTTCTATTAGCATTTCAATTCGGGTTGATAGTTTCTCAAAATGAGCTCTGAGTTGGACCACAAGAGGAAAAGGAATAAAGTAAGTCGGACCACAAGTGTAAAACCCAACACCATATCCCATCCAAGGATAAGGTCACCGATGCCACACCATTTACTTTTAAAATGTCGTGACATGTTCAGGAGAATGTAATCTCTAACGACAAAATATTTCTTTCAATATACTAACAAACTAAGGGACCATCCCATTATTGTTTGAGAATCACCCTATTAGATTATATAAATAGGGAAACATTTGCCTTGTAACATAGAGTTGAACACTTACACACATAAAAAACTGTAACTATATTCTTTCCCACCAAGTAATATAAGTCACAGGAGCAAAATACTCAATTGTAGTAGATTAGTTAAAATTTTCAGTTGGTAAAAGACCGAAACCACCTGTGTTTGTTGATTTCCATGATTGATTTACTTGTTCTTTCTCTATATCCGAATTATTTACAAATGTATAATTGTTTTTAAATAAATTTACTAATTTAAGGCAGTTTTGAATTTGTTTATTAATTTACGACACTTTTTGAAAGTAAGGTCAATAAATATGTTTTTATTTATTATGATACTTTTTGAAAACGGAGTCAACAAATCTGTTTTTTAAGATTATAATAAAGCCCAATTGAAAGCGAGTTTGTTAACTCCACTTTTGACATGAAAGCAAATTTATTAACTCCACTTTCAAAAAAAATGTTTTTTATTAATAAATAATTCCACTATATCCCCTATAATTTACATATTCACCTTAATGGAGAGTTATTTAGCCTCCCTTTCCCATACACCCATATTCTTAGCACCATCGATATCTAATAATTTTTTGTATCGAATTTAAGAATAATATCAACTTACGGATTGAAATTGAGGTAGAGTCTGACCAAATTGATGTTATCCTCCTATTTTTTCGAATTATTCAATTTCTTGAGACATTGGAAAAAAACAAAAAAAAACAAATAATTATCCTTCTAATATATCTGACCAAAAATAGTACTTTTAATTTTTCTGATTAAATAAAGATGGCGGGAAATGGAGTATTGTCCCTCACACGCTTCTTCCCTATATAAACACCAACCCGCCACAGTCACAATCAACTTTTCAAACCCCCTCTCCCTCCCCTCCCCTAGGGTTTCCAATAAATCCTCTCTCACTCCAAATCATGCAACTTCGAATCGATTGTGTGTTCTTGTGCCTCACATAGCTTAGTTCCTAGTTATATTTAGGGCTTTTAATTTTCGTGTTAACCATCAGATGGGTAATAAAGTCCCCGATGAACTGATTTCAACGGTTCGGTCTGTCGTCGGTCACGACTATTCGGACATGGACATCATTCGAGCCCTTCACATGGCCAACAATGACGCCACAGCGGCAATTAACATAATTTTCGACACTCCTTGTGTTAAGAAGTCCGAAATTCCTAGAAGCCCCCAAGTTTCAAATCGCAATTTGAGCTCCGAGACTCGAAATGGTACAGCAAATTCAAAGCGTTCTATGATTTCTAATTCAAATGGGGTAGTAAACCCTAAAAGTTCGGTTGATAGGGATTGTGGTAGTGAGAACGTGGAGGATTTGAGTGGGTGTTCGACTTCGATGGGGGAAGAGTGGTGGTTTGTGGGATGTGGTGAAGTTGCAGGGTTGTCGACCTGTAAAGGGAGGAGATTGAAGCCCGGTGAAGAAGTGAATTTTACGTTTCCATCGGAGAGGAAATTTGGTTCGCCTTCGCCTGGCAAGTTCGGTGGTGGTAGGGGGCGACAAGTGGCTGCGTGTTCTGAGATTGTGAGGTTCTCTACAAAAACTTGTGGGGAGGTAATGTCCAAGGACCATTTTAATTCCTTCGTGATTATATAGGAATTATTTTGTATCATTGTTACAGTGAATCATTTGTATACTCATCATGAAATAGATCTTTTTTTAAAAGTGGATGAAACAGAAGTGGTGCGAAAAAATTTGGATGAGTACATGAAAGTAGGTTTTAAAAAGTGAAATGGAAATAAGAGGGATTTAGGACTTAATTATGGATATATATAAAATGCAACTAGTGAAGGAGGAATATAAACTATGAAAGGCTACAAATGAGTGATCAATGTGTGTTGATTTTTAACGAATTTGTATGCATAACACTGATGTGGTTTTGGGCAGATTGGTCGTATACCAAATGAGTGGGCTCGATGTCTTCTGCCACTTGTGAGGGGTAAGAAGGTACGGGTCAAAGGGTGTTGTAAATCTGCTCCTGAAGTGTTGGGCATTATGGACACCGTTCTTTTGTCTGTCAGGTGTGCTCCTGGTGAAGCAATTTCTGCAGTTTTCTATTTTATTACGTGGAAGACATGTAAGTATTTATTTGATACACAGTATTCAATAATACTTTTACCTTTGTATGATACACAGTGTGTACATCGATAGTTCAATGTTCCGCAAAAGCCACCAGACTTCACTCAAGGTAGCCGCCAATTCGGCAGATGAATCAGTAGTTCACCCTCTCCCGACTTTGTTTCGGTTGCTTGGACTAACCCCTTTTAAGAAGGTGATTTTTGATATATGAGTGTTGACTACCTCTTTGAGAGTTTGCTGGTGTTCTTTTTTTGTTGATTCAATATGTGCAATACATATATAAACACCATAAAGCTGGCTATATATGGGATTTAGCATCTTTGGCTTTAGAAGACTGTATTCTGATTTTTTTACCTCCCTCTATCCAATGAGTATCTCATTCATTTTTGCTTCATTGAAATTAGGCAGAATTCACTCCTGCTGATTTGTACACAAGAAAACGACCTTTGAACCCAGAGGTGAGTAACAAATTTAGTAGCTGGTCCAACTCTGTTTGCAATGGATTCTAGAGCTTCACTTGTCTTGAACAGGACCATTCTGGTGTTCCTGCATCATTGTTGCATGGCAACAAATTCAAGCACCCATCATCTCTGAATGAAAATAAAGTTGATAATGAGGAGTCTATTTCAGACACTGATCTTGACAACATTGTTGGCGTTGCCAATAGCACTGAGTTAGAGGTACTGTCATTTTAGGCTGTCATTCAGCGTTCATGGAGCTTGCACATGCATATTGCAGGTGAAATCATTCCATGACGTTTTTTTTTCTAGGAAATGGAACCTCCTACCACCCTTCAATGTGAGCTTCGCCCTTACCAAAAGCAGGCTCTTCATTGGATGATTCACTTGGAGAAGGGACAACACATGGATGAGGCGGCAACAACTCTCCACCCGTGTTGGGATGCTTATCGCCTTGCAGACAAGTATGCAGATTTTTTGTTTTATTTTGTGGTCCTGTAGTTAGTATGTATGATGATCTCTCTATATGACAGGGTTTTGTTTTTTTCTAGGAGGGAGCTTGTTGTCTACTTAAATGCATTTTCAGGTGATGCCACAACTGAATTTCCAAGCACCCTTCAAATGGCCAGAGGAGGGGTATGTGCCTCTCACTCTTTCTCTCTCTCCTGGCATTTTGCAGTTAAAGTTTTCAGTGTCTTGACTTGAGGATAATTTTCAAGATTTTGGCAGATTCTATGGGGCTCGGGAAGACTATCATGACCATAGCTCTCCTTCTCACCCATTATGGAAGAGGTGGATCAATAGGTAGCCAATCCACGAGTCAACCCTATGGTGAAAATAGTGAAGTCAACAGTACTTCAGATCAATCTCCAGCTCTCCTAAAGAAAGCAATGAAGTTTTCTGGTTTTGATAAACTTGAGAAGCAAAAAACCTCACTTATTGGTGGTGGCAATCTGATTGTATGTCCTATGACCCTTCTAGGGCAGTGGAAGGTACATATGCTGCCATAATTCGATTCAATGTTACGGATTTCCATAAGAATCAAATTGACACGTGCTTGTTCATTCAATTGGAATGCCCCCTAAAGTTGAATCTGTTGTTTATCTGTAGGCAGAGATTGAAACTCATGCACAACCTGGGTGTTTCTCTCTTTATGTTCATTATGGACAAAGTAGACCAAAGGATGCAAAACTTCTAGCTCAGAATGATGTTGTACTAACTACCTATGGAGTGTTAGCCTCAGAATTTTCAACAGAGGTAGCTTGAAAGTCTCTCTTCCTTTTTTGTGGCAAAGTTATGAGCATTTGGTGTTTCATCCTGCCACGCATAACAAAATGAGCCATTGTAGCTCTCTCCTATTAATTGTTTGTCTTATTTTGTAGAACGCTGATGAAAATGGTGGACTTTATTCTGTGAGATGGTTTAGAGTAGTGCTTGATGAGGCACATACTATAAAGTCTTCTAAAAGCCAAATATCTACAGCTGCAGCTGCTCTTATTGCTGATCGTCGATGGTGCCTTACTGGTACTCCTATCCAGGTATATTTGGTGCTGCTCATGGTGCTTTTTCTTTTATGGTTCCTGTACACGTCTTTGTGTGGGTGACTCTCATCAATTTATGCTTTCTTTCCCAAAATAAAATACTGCACAAATGATTTGGGAAATTAGTTGGTCAGACATTTTCCTTGTTACTGGTTTTAAACAGATATGGATGCTTATGGTCGTTAATAGAATTTCCTTACGTGTCCATTGGTTCTTTTGCCATGTCTGCATGATCCGATAATCTCACACTATAAGATCATTAAGACGTGTCAATTTGAAACTTGTTATGCCACTTTAAAGTGTATTTTATTTTTATTAGATTGGGTTGATGCCAGAAGCATTTTGTCGCTGTTAACTTCTATTTGGATACGCTTGATGTATTATACTTTTGTCACAAGGTCATCCTTCAAGTAGTATTGACATTTTCTCAACATATGCATTTCGTATTTGTGTAGCATGGTGGCAAGTTAATTTGTGAGTTTTGATTTTCTAATCATGCAGTGACCCCTTGAAGTCTGGCACTTGAGCTGATATGAATTATGTCTCTTGCATATGCTGAGCTTGTAAAGTTCTCCTTTTGTTTATATAAAACAAATGCGCTGCAGGGCTTTTTAATGGGTTACTAAGAAGGATTTATTTTTATTTTGATGATCATCAGAGCTGTAGTACTGTATCTTTTTCCTTCAAATGAATTGTGGTTACTTATGTTGTCTGATAATAGTGTTATCCTGTCATAGAACAAACTGGAGGATGTTTACAGTCTTCTTCGATTTTTGAGGATTGAACCATGGGGAAGCTGGGCGTGGTAAGTTTTACCTTCCCTTTTTATGTCAAGTCACTGATATTGGGTTTAGATCTTTGTTGGAAACATTAAGTTTGTATTGATTTTTCGATAGTCCTAGTGTAAGTATTTTTGCGTCTGGTTTGAAATCTTTGGTTCTGAGAAACTTTGCTGAAGATTTTTAGAAGTTTTGGATATTGAATTTGATTTATGACAAAATAACTGTTTTTTTAAACTCTTATCTTTTCAACTCTAAAGTGTTTTCTTTCTTTTCAACCTTTGACATATTGCGGTCTGGCATGCACGCATCATGCTGAGATCCCTTTTTTCCCTGTGTTTTTTAACATCTTGGAATTTTAAAGGGAACCTTTGCAAAAGTACGCATTTTCTGAGACTTTCATATTGCTGAAAAAAATGTGGAAAGGAATGCAGTTTATGGATCCCTGGTTGAGTATTGCAAACATTTTTGTGGTAAATGTTTTATGAGCAAAAGATTGGTTACTCTGATATGTGAGAGATCTTCCTATTGATATGCTATATTTAGAACATGAGCTCAGAAAGTGACTATGATTATATTTGAATACGGAAGAAATAACAGAAGTTTTTAACGTTAGTTCATCATGATATACTTACATCCACCATTGTTAATGTGAAAGGGTGATATGCAGTTGGTATGCCTGAACTTGAGATTGAGGAAATATGTTATGTAGTTGTGTACAGAACAAATAATACGTTTCTCAGATGATGTTCTCCATTTTACTTTAAATCAACCATCAGTAACATGGTATTAAGCAAGCTGCTATCTTAGACATCTCATGCCCTCCCTCACACTTTAGTAAAACACAACATGAACTCATGTCCTTTTGGAAATTATTCTCGAGACATTACTTTTACGAGGTTTATGGAAAACATAGTTAATGCAGCATTGTTGCTTTTATTTGTAGTTTCTGTCTTTTAGAGCCAGCTGTCATAAGTAATATGTCCTCCTATATAATCTAGGTGGAATAGACTTATTCAAAAACCCTTTGAGGAGGGTGATGAGAGGGGGTTAAAGTTGGTCCAATCCATCTTAAGGCCAATTATGTTAAGAAGAACAAAGTTCAGCACAGACCGAGAAGGCAGGTAAGGACCAGCTAACTAACATCTTAATTCTTAAGTAATCCTTTTGGTATGTCCGTTTCAATTATTTTGTGGTTGCAGGCCAATTTTAGTTCTTCCACCTGCAGACACTAAGGTGATTTATTGTGAACTAACGGAAGCTGAAAAGGACTTCTATGAAGCTCTATTTAAAAGATCTAAGGTATTTCATATAAATGGTTCTCTTTCTTGCAGTAATCATTTGTAATGACATTTTTCTAACCTTTTGATATGAATTTCTTCAGGTCAAGTTTGATCAATATGTAGAGCAAGGGCGGGTTCTTCACAATTATGCTTCTATTTTGGAGTTGCTCTTGCGTCTTCGCCAATGTTGTGATCATCCATTTCTTGTGATGAGGTTTGACTTTTATATTTTGGCATGCCTCTTTTTGCTTAACTAGAGTGCTGGACTATCTTTGTGTAGTAGGTTTTTCCTACAATCTAAAGTATTTTGTCAAGAATAAATTTGTGCATGAAAATAAATTATGAGCTTTTGGTGACCAAGCTTTACTAATAAGCCTTCCAAAATGCTACTGATGTCACAAAGTATAAACAATCTGAATATATATTGCCATAAATCGCAGAACTTGTGAAACTTTGGACTATTTGGTGAAATTTAACCCGATCAATTTCTGGTCATCCAATCGATGTGTAATCTATGAATATTTTTCTCAAATCTCCCAGAAGCTTGTCCTCCATTTCACAGCTATGATCCTGGATTGTCCGAAATGTTATTGACTGATGGTTGGAGTTAACTTGTTCCTATCTACTGTTGGTTTTACTTCCAAATATATTTACCCATCAGAATAGTTGTTTGATTGGTTGCTTTGATGTGTAGTCGAGGTGATACTCAAGAGTTCTCAGACCTGAATAAGCTTGCTAAACGTTTCCTTAAGGGCGGTGGTGACATTGTTGAAGGGCAAGCTAAAGACGTGCCTTCACAGGCATATATTCAGGAGGTTTTGGAAGAGTTACGCAAGGGGGAGCAGGGAGAGTGTCCAATATGCCTTGAAGCTTTTGAAGACGCTGTGTTGACTCCATGTGCTCATCGCTTATGCCGAGAATGTCTATTGGCAAGTTGGCGAAGTCAGACTTCTGGTCTTTGTCCTGTTTGTAGGTACTTGTTAAAGGGTTTTTGTGTTTACTATTCTCGTCAAAAACAGAAGAAGAAAGGATAGAAAAAGAGAAAGGAAAGATGGGGAAAGACAGCTAAACCTTAGAACAATAATGTCCTTAGTAGTGGGATTTTACTTTCTGAATAATGAAATAACTTCTTTTATTCGCAGAAAGACTGTCAACAGGCACGAGCTTATTACTGCACCGACTGGCAGTAGATTCCAGATTGATATTGAGAGAAATTGGGTGGAATCATCAAAAGTTTCTTCTCTGTTGTGTGAATTAAGAAATCTTTGCTCAGTGGGCTCTAAAAGCATTGTTTTCAGTCAGTGGACTGCCTTCTTAGACCTATTGCAGATTCCTCTTTCTCGGTAATAATTTCTTGCTTTTTTAAGACTTTCACCAATATTTTTTGGCTGTGTGAAAGCATCATTATGCTTTCATTATTTTTTTGCATTCATAGGAATGTTTAGTAATTAATATTGTTGAAGGCATATTTGTATTACATGCGGAGAATTGGAAAATTATGGAGTGTATTTTTTTATCATTGTGGACATATTGAATGGCGATGAATTGAGTTGTAGTCCAGTTAAATGAATGGAGGCATATTTTCAGGCTCATGTATGGAGGGGAGGGGGGATGTAGGTGAAATGATGTAGTTGGTAAAAAAAGATTTTGACATTGGTTATTTTAGTTTTACTGAAATCATTTTTCACTTTCAATTTTCTTTTCTCTTGGATGAATGTTTCTAAACTTCCATTTGTTCTGTTGGTCATGGGATCTAAATATGCTTGTTTTTTTTTGATAAAAGAAGAATTTTATTATAGAATGGAAAAAGGAGAAAACAAATTACAATATTGGGGACAAGATATCCTCTAAAATAAAAAGAAAACACAAAAACATATCAATGAAACATCAGGTGGAGTTTTTTCAATGATCCCTATTAGATCCTAAGTATCATCTGGTGGCTTCCATCAATTGGAGTTTTTCCTCCAAAACTGAATGGTGGGGTTTTTTTTAATTTGTTTTGGATGTGTTCATGTTTGTCCAGGAATAACATTGTGTTTGTTCGTCTGGATGGGACTCTAAATCAGCAACAGCGAGAGAAAGTAATAAAGCAGTTTTCTGAAGAAAATAACATCCAGGTCTGTCAGTCCAGATTTGCATTGGGAAAGAAGAATGGAATAATGATCTAGATTATGATTGTTTAATCATCTGAACTTGGTGTTATACAGGTGTTACTAATGTCATTGAAGGCTGGTGGAGTTGGAATAAACCTAACATCCGCATCTAATGCTTTTGTCATGGTATGTGCAAGTGTTTCTTTCTTCCTATTTATGGCTATTGACTTTTGATGTTAGTTCCAGTAAGTGTGGGAAAATAATTTTGTAGTTCTATCCTTCTTTCAGTAGAAGTAACTTACAGGTGCAAGTTTTGTGACAACATGTGCAGTTAAGATTGGAAGATTTGTGGCCACATTGGTTAGGTTGTGTCGGAACTTGTCAATATTATCCTATCTAATAGTGGAAATGGAATTTGACCGATATGGCTTATTTTTTGTCCTATGTATCAAAAATTTATTTGAAATGTGTCTGTTATATTGTTACTTGGCTGTTGGTCAATAGGAAAAGGATTAAGAACCACCACTTCCAGACAATAATACCAATCACAACCCAACAAGAACAAATTGCGATATCAACAACCAAGATAACAACAACAATAATATTAACTTTAAAACTTTTCTTTTGGTGGAAAAGGACTTTAGTTTTTGTCATAAGGTAAAGGATTTCCTAACTTCCCTGTCACTTTTCTATGTTTAATATTAGTCTCAACCTCAACTGAGGTGTTTGGGGCCAATTTAGTCCCATTGACTAGTAGAGCATTGGTTTTTTCTTGAGCACTGTTATTTTTGAGAATATTCTACTACATTATGAGATATTATGAAAAGTACTTTCGACACATATAGGCTTGTGTTGAACATGTTGTGTGATAATCTTGAATAGTTTTCACACATGATGGATGGGGGGCCATGAGTTTAAGTTTGAAAGCAGCTACTTCATGCAAGCAATGGCAAAAGCACGGGCTACCTGCTACCAAGCATGGAAGCGTGAGTTTGAGAGCTGCTACTTCATGGAATGCTGAAGACTGCTTTTACAATTTCATGTCTCATAACACTAGGATGGGGACTGATACTGGTTAAGGTCGACATGGATGAAATTTTCAACCAATCAGATTCAAATACGTTAAAGCATTCAACTCAACCAATGAATGGAAAGGCTCATATACTAGTCTAGGAGGTATTATTTTCTAGATGTATTACGAACTCTCAACACACCCTTGCATGTGAGATCCCCAACTTGCACGTAAGGAGGCAGGCAAAAGATATTGATAAAGTGCATTTATGACAGACCAAGAGGGAATCAATTGTTATGGATATATATTTTTATCTTTTTTGTTTTGAGCATGATATCCATATGAATTGATATGAATTGATATTGATAGAGTGTTGCCCACAGGTTTCTGTCTAGCTTCTGTTTGTTAAATAGACCAAGAAACTTGTATTACAACTATGCCACACTCAGTTTAGCTCAGCTATAGTATGATTTTTTTATTTGCATCAACCAACAAACTACCATACTCGTACAAAGCTTCCAATGTACAAAAAAGGCACCCTCTACATATTTCAAACTAACCCTGATCTCATCTATGTTCGCAAAGGTTAGCAACTGATCAATTTAAGTCTCCCTTGACATATGTGGGTTTCATGATGCTCTTCTTGCTTGCCTTTGATTGGTGATGATCTGAGGAGATCTGCACCAAAATAATCTTGAAAATAATGTTGAAGAACAAAAAAAGGGATGAAGGGAGATTCATGTTTAAGGCGTACCAATAAATGCCAATACATGGCTCTTCATCTTTTTACTCTTTTGCTTGCTATCTGTCCCTTCTGGAGGAGGGTGGGTGTTTTCTCTCCTTAATTAATATGCAAGTTCATCTTGTTATATAGTTGCATTTGCATGTTCAGAATGTGATTCAGATTGATTTTCCCGATTTCTCTTTTTTCTTCGTCTCTAATTTAAGTGCGATGCCAATGAGTTTATGCTCAACTTTCCTGTAGGATCCATGGTGGAATCCAGCTGTAGAGGAGCAAGCTGTCATGCGCATTCATCGCATTGGACAAACTAAAAGGGTAATGATAAGGAGATTTATTGTGAAGGTACATATCTTAATCTTTTCTTCTGCTCTCTACACCCGTAGCCAGGACTCTATTTTGTAAGTTTTTCCGCCATTTGTTTTATAGCACGTGAAGTAAAGAGCTGAAGCAGGCCATTTGTGACTGAACTAAACATTGAGAACCTCTGAGAACATAGATCTGATTGTGTCATATCTCCTAAGTTGGTTTGGCCCCACATACCAGTCCAAATTTAAAAGACAATCAAAATGTGCTGTGAAGTGGAAACACTCACATTGATGTTCTTGGACTGCAGGGAACAGTTGAAGAAAGAATGGAGGCAGTGCAAGCCCGGAAGCAGCAGATGATCTCAGGTGCTTTAACTGACCAAGAAGTCCGAACTGCACGTATCGAGGAACTTAAAATGCTTTTCACCTAGTCCAGAGAAGGGAATACTGCCTCCATCTGTCACTAATACTGGAACAGCTGATGGGTTCCAACTTTTTGCTCGTGGTATTTTCCAAACCAAGAGTTATGAATGGGACATATAGTCGATGGGACATGTCCTCACAACGTTGATATGTAGATGGCCGGAACCTATCCCAATCTGAGCTGTGTTCTTTGCTCCTTCGAGCCAAGCATGTGGATTGATAACAAGGCGAGGCGTTCCAAGTATGTACAACTATCAATCTGTCATTGTTGCTTTAGTCTTATACCAGAACTATTGTTGGGATCAGTTGCAGAATAGGGTTTATGTCCTGGCATACGATTGAATTTGAAATCAGGCAAGGTTTCTTCCTTGTTGACTCAAGGTGAAGAACATGCAGGAAAGAGCATATGCGGATATTTTTTACTCTGTTTAAGGATGGAGAACCTGAATCAGATTCAATATATATATATTTTTTTGTATATTTTATTTTAATTGTATTGACATTATGAGATATTTTAATTTTCCGGTAAGTGGCATGTTCAGTGCTAAAATACTGCCACTGATATGAAAAGCAGGAACAAACAGTGTTAAGTACTTGTAGGACCATCGCCATAAGAAAACTGGTTATTTAGTTTTATCCCATCTCGACTCAGCCCATCAGTTATAAAACCTGTATCGTTTATATTCACTAATTAATTTCAATTTTATTTTAACCTTCTATATAAGCAATGATTAACATTTTATTTCAAGTGAAATAGAAAAAAATAAAAAATAAAAAATAAAAATAATTTTTAAAATATTAATTGAAATACATTAAAATACTTCAAAATATTTTGATGACATTGATAAAAATATATCAAAATTTTCTATTGATCTTTTCAATAAATGACACATAATTAGAAATTGTTTTTAAAGGGTATCACCAAAGGGGTATCTCTAAGGGCCATAATGAAGATTTATCCGATTATGAAGATTTATTTGGCAAGTGTTTGATACATTCGGATAGTGATTGCATGTATTTAGACTTGTCAATGGAGTATACTTGAATTAATGTATATGATTAAAATTTGATTCGAAAATTTAGCTTCAATGGGTACATTTAAGGAATACAGTTCATAGGTCTAAATTAGTAGCTCATCTTATGCAATGCAAGAGATTATAATTCCTGTCTTTTTTTTTTATTAGTTATTCCTTTTTTTTTTCTTTCATCCTATCACTTGAGAAGTTAGATGAATAATTAAAAAAAAAAATTAAGTGGTAAAAAGTAATTCTTTTGAATGAATTTTAAAAATAGTGGTCTAGTATTGAGTAATTGAGGAGTGGTTATCTATATTTATCTATTTATTTATATTTATATTTATACCACTAATAAAAGTATCTTAAAATAAAAAATTTTAAATATCTATTTTATCTTTTTAAAGGATTATAAAGACTATTATATCATTTCACAATCAAATATTTAAATTATATCCTTATGTATTTAAAATTTTAAATTATCTATAACATCTTTTTTAATTATTTAATCGGTTTCTATAAAAAAATTAATTGATTATATTCCCTTAAGATAAAAATTAATTGTATATATAGTTTTTAAAATCAAATTATATTGTATTAGTATCATTCTTTAGTCAACATAATTTTTTTTAGTTTTTCTAAGATTTTATGTAAAAATAGATATTGTAATGCATTTTTAAGTAAAATTTAATTTTTTTAGAATTTTAATATGTTTGATAATATATTTTATAGTAATATATTAAATCTTATATCAATTGACTTAACTAATTCATAATTATAGTAAGGTTCTAATGTGATTAGTATATTGATAATTATTTTTATTTTTTTTCAATAATTACAAGTGGAATTCTAATTAAATGAATTTCAAAAATTTTAATTTCGCAAACATCATTAACAAGTCAATCTCAATCATAATATTCTTAAAAAAATAAAACTTTAACTATTTTTTAATAGTTAGAATAAAAAATTTTAGAAATATATAAAATTTTAATAATCGTATAATAGAATGAATAATAAAAAATAAAAAATTAAATTTGATAAATATGAGTTAATATTTAATTCAGATATATATATATATATATAATATTTTATTAATTTTTATGTAGAAAAATTATTACTAATAATAAATGATAAATGGTAGCATCTTGATTGGAGAGTAGCTGCCGTTTGCACTCGATATTTGCTCCTCCTCCCCCCCCCCATCAGGCATGTACGCCTTCCCTCATCTCTCTCTCGCTATCTTACAGCTTACCAAGCCACATCGCTGCCGTCACTGCCAAACAAGCATATACGCCTCTTTGCTCCCATATCTGCCCTTACTCTCTTCTCCCTCGTTCACTTCTCCCTCTCACCCTACCACACCAAAGCGCCGCCGCCAAACAGCCCTCCCAGGTATTTCTCCATCCCATCCCCTCCTTTCCCTCTCCTCTCCTCTCTGCTTCTCCCACACACACGCAGAACGCACTCACTCTGTTAAACCCCAACCCCCTTCCTCCCCTGCCCTCTCCTCTCTGCGCAAACCCCCTCCTCCTCCCAAGCATTCGTCACCCAGACCAACGACCCCTTCCTGCACATAACCTGTTTGATGAAATGCCTATAAAAAAAAAAAAGTTTTCACCACCACCATGCTTGTTGAACCTGCAAATGATACAAAAAGACGATCCCACCATGATTATTGAACCTCTAGCCATTAGTTATTCCTATGGTTTGAGTGGGAAGATGAATTTCATTTGAGCCGTGCATAGTTAAGAATCATCCACTTAATTTTAATTTTTAATATTTTTTTGTCAAAAGTTTTGATAAGGAGACGGTGCTTGGAGTGAATTGTTTGTTCAAAACTGCTTCAGTAAAGTTTTGGTTCTTGCATCTCTCTCTCGATTCTCCCTCTCACGTGAAGCGTTTTTTGGCTGTGAAGATTGGTGGACCTACAATAAGAGCGACCGACCGAATGAGTTCAGAGAAAGAGGAAGCCTCCGTAGCTCGACGGCGATTATCATGCGCCACCTGCTTCGATGCTCTCTGGTTTTGCTACTGTACGCCATCTCCCTCTGTGTCTTCTGATTTAATTGTTATGTTCTGCATCTGCACGTATTCGTCATGTTTTTTAAGTGATTCATCTCTGATGAAAACGTCTAAAGCTTGAGTTCTCAAATATGTACTCGAACTCAATCTCTGACCTAAATTGTCACTCGAAGAAAGAAAATCAACCCAATTAGGTGAAAATTCTGCATCATTACCTTGGTGAATGACTCCGGGTCAAGTATGATACATCGAATTTCTTGAATATCTAGTCCTGACGTGACATAATTTGAGAAATACAGTACTGCAATAATTGATTTCGTTTAGATATTCAAACCCGCCCGTAAGGAACTTATCTAAGAGAATTATTCATTGCATACTTTTATCTCTCTGTTTCCAAAGGGTAAAATCTTAGCATCTTTAGTTTGATATTTTGTTTTGGTCTGAATCAAAAACTTCACCTAGGCTACAATATAGTTACTGTAACAATGAGAATAAATTTGGGACTGATTTTTGATGACCAAACAAGCCTTTTGATGTAGATCGTATTAGCTATAATACCAAATTGATGTAGATCGTAGTAAGGAAGAATTAGAGATGAGAAGGGAAGAAGAAGGGGATGAGAAAAGAAGAAAAAAGAGATGAGAACAAAGAGATAATTTGAAGAAGAAGGATTCAATATCAATAATCAATAATAATTAAAAGTCTAGTCTCTCAACAAATATGTATTTCCTATATATATAAAGAGTTCACAAATCCTATATATATAAGGAGATCACAAACTCTAAAATAAATAAATAATCAAAATGACAAATAAACCCTTAAAAGGTAAAAGAAAATTCTTAAAAGATAAATACTAAATTATTCTCATAATTTATCTAAAATATCTATCTAATTCCTATATGATCCCCATCATTCTCCTCCGGTTGAGACAAACTCTCCTCCAGAGAATATTCAAAGTATAAGTACCCTATGAGAGCAAAACGAAGATGACAGAACGCTTCATCTAGAATGAAAGAACCATCAATATCTTTCCATAGATTCGAATAATGCAAGAATCTTCATTTGTAGCAATATAAATCTGGTCACGTAGCACATCATCTATTTGTCCCAAAATACGCGATGGAAGTAGAAAGATAAGGACTGAAGCTAATGTTGAGAAAGAAACAATGCCACCTCTAGAAACACCTGATAATAAAATAGGAGACTCTAGAATACCTCGATTAAGTAGCATGTTTTCCAAATAAAAATCTGGATTAATATTAACATTCAATGCAAATAAGTATTAGATCCAAACTCAAGAATAACAAAATAATTCTCATTAGATTTGAACAAAAGACATTCAGTGAACAAGACATGAATGACAAAGGAGTAACTATAACACCCTGGTGCTGAAAATATGAAAATAAAGATTCAATTGAACATTTGACATTAGGCAAAGAATCAAGTTAACACTCTCAAGTGGGACAGAATTTAGAACAATTTCAACAATCTCAGGTTGGGAAGAATCCGTAACCATGTCATGATGACTTGGACAAGTAGACACAGAATAGTCATTAGTAGATTCTGCAATAAATGACTCGATTGGCTTAATATCTTGTACAGGTGTAGACTCAATAGACTTTTTCACAATTTTTAGAACTAATGATGGTTCAAGAATTGGCATAAGCAAAGACTCACACACACTTTCTTTTGAAATGAACTCTTGTGGGTGCAAAGGAGGAGGATTCTGATATGACGAAACTGAATGAGGGAGTTGAAAGTCTATATAAATAATATTTTTCTCTTTATCTGATACTAAAATATCTAAATTCTTTGTCACACTCGGATTAGGAAAGCATGCAGAAACAACATGGACATCGTTTAAGTAATCATGATACTTATATGTGATGGAATTAAAATTGAAAGATGTCCTATCAACAGGCTGTGATTGAAAACCCATCAAGGAATAGTTGAATTTCTTATGAAATCTCTCAACCTTTAGAGCATATTGATAGGCTTCAACTAATGTAATAAAAATGTATTACTTGACCTCCCTACTAATTTTGTGTCTCAATCTAAGAATGAACTGGTCAATTATCCAAGGTTCTTCAACAATGTCATATAAGTACATGAGATAATCAAACTGGACAAAGTAATCACAGACACTAGAAGAATGTTGTCTAAAATTGAGCCATTGGTCATAGACTTGATCCATATAGAAAGTAGGGAAATACTTCACTTTAAATATATATCTCATTTCAACCCAAGTGATAGGTGATTCTCCAAAGGGATCTAGGCTTCTTTGAATTGTTTGCCAATACTTCTTGGCAAAACCCTTAGCAAAACGGACGCAATGGGAATTCGACATGCCATGCCAATCAAAATATTCTTCTAAATTAGCTAACCAATTCAAGAATTGATTAGGATCTAAAGTGTCACTAAATATAGAAAGATCTTTGACTATTGTGATCATATGGGTTGACTCCCTGTAAACATCCCTAGACTTTTTATGATGATGACCTCGACAAGAGACTCTTGAAATATGTGCATGAGATGAACTCATGAGTGACTCTTGAAAGATGAGTATGGTATAAGAACAAATTTAAGAATGCGATTGATAATTACGAGGAGTGGAAAAACTTAAATAGAAGAAAATATATTTTGGACCCTTTGCAAATTCTCTAATTGCCCAATGAATAAAAAATATTAGTCTCAAATTTCTATGGGAGTATGCATACCATTATCAAGAGGAAATTTTGAAGCTTTTTGGGGATGATTCTGTAATTTTATGGATTTGTTGGGCATGTTTCTGTAATTCTGGAACTTCTGGAGTGATGTTTCTAAATTTTCTGAATCTGCTGGGATGTTTCTGTAATTCTAGAACTCTTGGATGGTGTTTCTAAATTTTTTTGAAACTTATGGGGTAATTCGATAAATTTCTGTAACTTCAGGAGATTTTTTTGCAATTTTGAAATTTTCTGGGATTTTTTTATAATTCCTGGAACTTCTAGAGTATAACCTCTTCTCCTTCGTGCCTATAGCTGAAATCCTTTTTTTTTTTTCTTTTTCTTTCTACTGCACAGCCCTTTTGATTTTTGGATTTTTTTTTTTAACTGGACAGTGGGATGTTGGCTGGCTCGATGAACAGTGCCGCGATATGATTTTTTTTTTTTTTTTTTGCGATTTGTACAAATCGAAGTTGGGCTCTAATACCAAATTGATGTAGATCGTATTAGTTCTGATACTAAATTGATGTAGATCGTAGTAAGGAAGAATTAGGGATGAGAAGGGAAGAAGAAGGGGATGAGAAAATCAGAACAAAGAGAGAATTTGAGAAAGAAGGATTCAATATCAATAATCAATAATAATCAAAAGTCTAATCTTTTAACAAATATGTATCCCCTATATATATAAGGAGTTCACAAATCCTATATATATAAGGAGATCACAAACCTTAAAATAAATAAATAATCAAAATAACAACTAAACCCTTAAAAGTTAAAAGATAAATACTAAATTACTCGCATAATTAATTTAAAATATCTATCTAATTCTTATACGATCCCCATCACCTTTGAATATCTCGGCCAGTCCTGAATTCCACTTGTTTCCCAGCCTATATTACATCTCGACTTATTTGACTGTTTCACAAATGTGGGGAACTTTTCTAAAAAAAAGAATTGTTGAACATGGAGCAATTGCTTGAGATGTGTTCATTGCTGTTGGTTCTCTGAGTATATTATTATTATGACCTTTCTCTCCATCTTTTATATGTTAGACTTCTCTCTGCACTTGTCATAATCTCTAATGGGGCAGTAGTACTTTCTATGTTCTTGGTTATTCTCTTGCCAGCGTAGCAGATTCTTTTTCCAGGTAATTTAACTGGCTCTCTTAAATAAAAATACTCGTGGTTAGTTCTTAGATTTTCTGTGTGTTTACCACACATGGTTATCCTGTGGTGATTACTTTTCTTTTAAAACTTTAAGGACCTACTACAAAGACCTGTGGGGCTACTTTATCTTGCCTTGAGAGATATTGTGCACCACAACATTCTTGGAAAGCAATTTGTTGGTCTGAATCAAAACATATCCAAGCATACGTGAAAAGAAGTTGGAAACTCAAAATATGGAGACTTACTTTTCCATTTAGCATTGATAAGTAGTAATCTAGAACTGAGACATGCTCTACTTTGCAAAGCAACCTTTTTTCATATTATATTAACTAACTTACCTTTATATGGATTTCCCCTGGGGTTTGTGTCTGGCTTTGTGAATACTAACAATGTAACTAAACATGGGTTGATCTGTGCATTTATCTTTCTAATAGCTGATCCAGAGCTAGGGCTGGCAATGAACTTGCATAAGATATTTAACAGCTAGCAAAGAATCACTTACACGTGAGCAGAAGGCTAGAGACTCTGATAAGGTGCTCGAAGAGCAAGGTCTAGAGGGACTTGGTGAGAGTTGAATGGATTAAGAAATTGGAGGGAGGTAGAGAGTTATTTTATGGCTTTGTCAATCAAACATTTTAGACAAGTTCAGGATTTTGACATATACACAGAAGGTTCTAAGCCTCGATGATTTTGCAACGGAAACATTCACAGGGTAGGAGATGATGAAATTATTTAATTAGATGTTAAAAGTGAAGAAAGTGCCAAATGAGTGGCAAGAATATATTTTGCTAATGTTGAAATTAGGTGGTACTTTACTAATGAGTTGTATGAACCATTGGTGGAGAATCCGAGATTAATGACTATGAGTTGAACCTGTGGTATCGACAACGTTTATGCATGTGCAAATTCATATATGATTATGGAATGTTTAATATTCTAGGCTCAAGAAAGAGATAGGAATCTGAAAAATAACAAGTTCTGATACCTTATGCCCAATCGCACATAGGGATAAATAGATTGGATAGGGTGCTGCTCATGACATATTCAAAAAAGGTTGAAGTGGAAAAGTCCTCGCAAGTTTTGATGCAACTGGGAGGCACCATATTGGTGCTAAGTGGATGTCCTATAATACAGCTATAAAACCAACGTGCCATTTGGGTCAGGATACAATCCAGTTAAGGATGGTACTTTAACCAAACGAATGTGGAATCATTTGAAAACAAGGAAAAGGAGAATTGAACCAAAAGTAGTGTGGTCTAAATGAAGATTTGAGAAGGATGTGTGGGAAAACAAAGAGGACCACATTTGTCGTGCGTTGGAAGTGTGATAATTAGAGATATATGAGGGAACATCCATTAAGACAATGTAATCATGTTTAGTGAAGAGTATGCCCTTCACCGTTCACTAATGAGGACAAGTGACATGTTGCACATTGAGGGAGTTTCTAGGGTGGAGGTAATAAGAAAATTAATAAGGGTCGAGGGTCGATGGAAGTCATCATTGTGAATGGTTTTACTGAACTAATAAACTTGTGTTGTTGAATGTAGAGCAAAATTCATGCATCCGCTCCTAAATAGCTGCAAGCAATCTGTTTCCTTGAGTTATTTATATGAGAAAGGAGCACCATGATGATACACTACTAGCTTTCTTAGAGCCAATTGTAGCAATTGAATGGTTTAATAAGCTTTTGCTAGAGAAGGATGGACTTTTATAGTTACACAATGGTTGTCCTCATCTTCACCGACTTTGGTAAGAAGAATCACAATTATCGACTTGTAGGAGTGATAATTCACATGACATATATCTTGTTTGTTGAGATGAAGGGGATGCCAAACAAGCTGGGGGTGTTCCATGCCAGAAGGCTGAGAAAGGAATGAAACAAGCTGGAATATGCTGACACTCTATGACCGAACAAGGGATACACATACACCAATAAAGATACTAGTCCAAGGGTGTTAACCAGAGAATTGGTGAGAGATAATTCTCATAGATGCTTCTTAGATCCATTACATTATGACTTTATCTAGAATTTGTTGTTTTCAAATGTAGTTGGTCATAGGAATTTCTAGATTTTGGAAAAAAGAAATTAGCTGTTGAAATAAACAAAGTAATATCCTTCGGATTGCATTGTACTCTTTGGAGTCTTTATAAGGTTATTAATGTTTTATACAACAGCCACTGAGGACTTTACTCTGTTGGAACTATACCCCATATATATATATGAATACATATATCTCTGTATATATAAACACATAATTGTGTTTGTGTGTGAGAGAGAGAGAGCTTCACTTGATTTTCATTGGTGGTGGGGGGAGGAGGGGGAGGAATGTGGCCTATTAAGTATATAGACTGACATCTTGAGAAGATGCGTATGAGATACAACGTCAAATAATCTTAGTGCAAGTGGGAGATTTGTGATATTATGTCCTAAGGTCAATCATATAGATGACATAGGGGCTTTACCAACAATATTTATGATTTAATTTTATAAATAAATGGTTAATTTATTTATTATGTTACTGCATTATTTTATTTTAATATACATGATAAAACCCGTAGAGTATAAGTTAAGAACTTAAGAAGATAGTACCTTAGAGTGTTTAGAAAATTAGACCTATACTTTTTAGTACTTCACTTTTAAAAGGTTCCTAATTGGAGGATGTTAAGATATGGACAGAGAAAGGTGAAGTAGAGAGAAATCAAGTTTTGTGAGAATGGTGGCGGGTGTTGAGAGAAAGCCCCAAATTAAGATTAGAGTTGTCTCCCTTAGTCCATGTATTTTTTGTAGTAGTAAGATTGAAAGTACATTAATACCCCTCATGGCATATAAGACATCTCTTAAAATAGGATTCCTTTGTATGCACTATCTAATCAGAATAGACTAGCATGCATTATGCTTGCTCATATTTGATGAGATTAGCTTGTCTCAATCACAACTATAGGGACACTGAAATAGTTGTATAGGTGTTTGTTAGAGGTGCTCGCCTCAAGTCATTACTGTAGGGACATTGAAATAGGTGTATAGGTGCTTGTTAAAGAATAGGTACACTGAACGTGATCATTGACTAATATATGATTTTTTATATGAAATTTTATATGCTTGTCAATGTCCAGTCTAAAGTTACAGTTATGTAAGTGATTCTTAGACGTAAGACATTCTAATTGTCTTGTGAATGAACTTATTGTCAGCTATAGTTGGACATGCATGTAAACTTAAGAGTGTATAACATAAAATTTATCGCCCTTAGTAAAAATGAAGAATGTAATTTGTGATCTTCTAGGATAGAATTGAAGGAGTATTTGGCTATGACAGAAGGACAATTTTTTTTTCCTTTCTTTTTGGGAGGACTTGAACTCTTAACCTCAAGAAAGTAAAACCTTCATAAGGTAAGAAGTATCATTAGATCAAAGGTCTGTTGGTATATGGTAGAATGACAATTGAAAAATAGTTTCTAATTGATATTTAGGAGTCTTAGTATTAGGATCATACATATAACATCGGGTTAGGGACTCGATAGTAATTTTCATACCCTAGTAGGTCAATTAAGAGATTGTGTGATTGAAAGATTGAATTACAGGACAATTATAGACCTATCTAGGGGTTAGTCATGATATGCTGTTAGGTGTCACTTATGATCTGTAGAAGTCTAAAGAATGAAACTAATATAAATACATTGTTCTTCATTTAGAAGTATTGTAATGCAAACTAAATTAGAGAATTCTAATTTGATATGTTATTTGAAGTTAGTGTCTAATGTCTACAACTAGGTATGGTTAAATCTATAGGGTCACACACAATACTATTGATTAGAAATTAAAAGATAAATGAGAGAAAATCAATTAAGAGTTGATTAGATGAAAACCAAGTTAAGAGCTAATTCTGAACTTGTTACGATTAATAGTTGATCAAAAGACGTTGTGTAATTATGAGATAATTGCAATCAGAACTAAACTAGAATTGAGGTCTTCTAACACTCTATAATCAAATCGTATACTGCATTTGACTGGCAAAAATACTTTGTATTATGTATAGATTTATTTCGTATATGTATGAAATGCATATATGAATAATACTCTTTACTTGAGCTATTGGACTAGATTGTCAATAATCTATAGATATTTATTATTTTGTCCACCAAATAAACAAAAACATGAATTGCTAGACTAGATTGATGGTTTTTATATGTAATTAGTATCATTAGATAAGTGACCTAATCAAACATAAGTTTGGACCGATACCAAATGTGGAATTACAAGGGGTAGTATTTTTTTTCCCCTATTTAATCTTATGTTTTATCCATTTATATGGAATTAGTTTGGATTACGTAATGTAATCCTTACTTTTACAATATGGTAACCAAACAAGCCCTAATGGGATTAGGACTCAAAATTAAACTCAAGTTAGATTTTTGTACCAAACATCGGATTCAGATCCCCTCAATTCCCCCTTCTTTCAATTTCCCCTCAATACAGTGCTAGATGAGTGATATGTATAAAATTTTGAATTTCAATGGATAAGATTTTTTCCTTGTGAGAAAATTCCTTAATAATGATTAGCACTCCATCAACAACAAAATGAATGTGGAAACATCTCATCCATTGAAATTCAAAATCTTACACATGTCACTCATCTAGTACGGTATTGAGGGTATTGAGAGAAATTAAAGGGAAAGGGTAATGGAGGGGATCTAAATCCATAAACATCATTCAAATTAAATCCTAGTCTGACTAGGATTTGGACAAAAAAAAAGCCTAATGCTAGGACTCCTAAACTCAAATTAGAAATTTGATTCTTAACCAAATAATACTTAAATTAGAGTTCGACTATAATTTGAACCAAGTAATTCTCTAATGAGATTAGGACTCCTATTTAGATTCAAATTAAAAATTTGATTCTTAATAAAATTTCATACAAAGTAGAATCTTAGTTTGACTAGGACTTTGATTTAAGAATTCTAATCAAATTGAGACTTTTTTTAATTGGATTTAAATTGAGAATTTGATCCCTAACAAAATATCATCCAATTGTAGAATTCTAATATGATTAGGACTCTATAAAACTAATTAATTCAAAATCATTAATGTAAGTTATGTTTAAATTAAAATAATCTCTAATGTTTAAGGAAGTTGCAATCTTAAAGTATCTATGCTATAATTAGAATAATTACATGTATGTGATTGGGTGGGTGTGGGAATAATCATGGACTTGGTCAGAATAATTGAGTTACATGATTGATTTGAATGTGAGGGATTGTATTTTGATTTATGAGTATGTAATTTTTAAAATGGGCCTTGCACGACTCCACACATCTGTATGTAATTTCTTCTTTGACCTCTCCCATGATTGTAATCAAAGTTTCTTCTCATTGATCTAATGTATTAGAATAGGTAGTTTAGTAGGATTAAAGGCAAAGAGGAAAAATGATGGAGGAGCCTAGATGCATATAGACATTAATGATTATTTTAATTGGTTGATTAATGATTTTTCTAATGATTATTTTGGTCAAATTAAAATTAATGATTTAACAATTAATTAATTAGTTTTATAGAGTTCTAATCCTATTAGGATTTTGTGGTCAAAGTCGTAGTCAAACAAAGAGTGTATTTTGGGTGATATTTTGTTAGGAATCAAATTCCCAATTTTAGTCCAACTAAGAGTCCTAATTTTATTTGGGTGGTGTTTTATAAAGAATCAAATTCTTAATTTGAATATAATTATGAGTCCTAATTTCATTAGGATTCTTTTGTCTTAATTCTAGTTGAACTAATATTCTAATTTCAGTGGTGTTTGGTTAAAAAATTAAATTTCTAATTTGAATTTAATTAGGAGTCCTATTTTGTTCAAATCCTTGTCGAACTAGGATTTTGATTTGATTTGTTAAGAACCAAATTTCTAATTCAATTAGAAGCCAATCTTCTAATTTAACCAGAAGTCAAATTTCTAATTCAATTAGAAGACAATAACATAGATAAAATTAACTATCTAGTTGTATCCAACTTGAACTAGTCAACAATCCTTATCTTAATTAAGTTTTGAAACTTCGAAAATACAACTTTTCGGAAACTTCAAAGTTGGATAAAAATTAATTTACTTTAACTTTTGATGAACTAATAGGGGAGCGAGGAAGAGATAGAGAGATGGCTTTTGCTGTGCCAGCACTCTTCTAGGACGGTTTTTATAGAGCTTTAGAAGTCCTCAATCATAGTTTGGGTCTAGTTATAATTATCTCATAATTAGTTTTTTAGGATTATAAGTTTAAGCTTATTTACTTGTAGGTATTGGATATTAACATATGAAATTAGAACTCTTTCGAATTTAGTTTAAAATAAAACCCTTTTTATTTATCAAAATAGAACCCTTTTAATCCTTTCATTATGATGACCAATATATTTATATTATTTCGTCTTTTGGGTTTTTACTAATCGTGAATGACACCTAACATAATATGATCCCACTCTCTAATAGCACAAGTATGTAAAGAACCATTCAGTCTACAATTGACATACAATTAAATCCTTCGATCACACAATGTCTCAATTGAGTTAATTGGTTATAGAATTATTGTCAAACCCCTAACTTAATTTTATGTGTTTGATTTTAAGACTAAGACTTCCTAATTATCAATTAGAAACTCTTTTATAAATATCATTTTGCCTTGACCAATGACTCCTTTAGTCATGTCATAAAATATTACGTAGGACATTCTCCCATTTTACTGAGGGTGATAGATGTCGAATATTGAAATGGGTCCATAATTGGTTGATGAATGTTCTTCGGATGATCCCCATGGATGGGATGTTCGATCAGGAACGACTCCATTCATGTTTAACTATGCCTAACAATAGACATGGATATGTTGCATAGTTAAGCCATTGAATGTCTTGTATAAGACATTTATGGTGTCTCAGGTGCAAGGATCACTTGCATAATCCTTAACGTAGGACTTTAACATTGACGAGCATGTAAAACTTCAATGAAAAATCCGATTTTAGTTCGTGCTTATATTCATTGTACCTATTTTTTAACAAGCATCCTCACACTTGCGATGGTGTCACTAGACCAGTGACCTGGTATGAGTCACCTAATATAAAATATGAGTAAGCATAGTGTATATTAGTCTATCTGATTACATAATGCCCACATTGTAATCTTATCATTAGAAACCTTTAAGAGTAAACTATTAAGAATTATAGGTCTCATAGGCTTGCCCTCTTATTTATAAAATCAAACATTAAATGTTGGTGGTACAATCCTCATTTCATCTATGCGACTAGAGAATTGAAGTTCATGACTGTTGAATGACTTAAGCTGAAGACCATCCTGGGTTTTTTCTTTGGGGATGGTGTGGGGAAGGAAGATAGAGGATGGCACCTATAATCATGGCGAAAGACTTGAGGTGACTGAAGATTTCGTACGACCCATTTCAGTTTTAACTGCTGTTCTGTACTGAGTTCATGTGTTGACCCCTTAAGATTTTTTGGGTTTTCTACAATTTCAAACTCTTTGTGTTTGCCCTTGAACTTCTTTTTCAATTCCTCTCTAGCATTTCTCGCATTGCTAAACTAATTGTTATTCATGTTCTGGCAGCTCCAGTCCATCAGATGCGGCAGTATTATCGGCTTGGTTCCCTTGATAACTGTTCTCAGAAATGGAATGCTCTTTTTGATTGTTTAAATCTGAAAACAAAGCGACCTTCTGAGGTGGAGGTCTGTAATTAAGCATAATTAGTTCGTAGATATGTCAAATATTTCTTGTTGCACTTGTCAAGGGTACCTACAATCTTAGTCCAATGGTGTTAAAATCAATTCATGCATAGACTAGTATTTTTGATCTTTTATGGTAATTTGGCATACATTTAAGGGATGGTTTGTTGAGAACTGTTATTTATACGCGCGTGTGTGTGAGTATATATCACGTGCAATAGGTGTTTTGACTGGTGATTGTGTTGGTGATGGCAGAATGTTAAAGGTGGTTTGATGGGAGGAGTCGCTGCGGCGGGGAAGGGTAGGGATTTGCGGGGAGGTAGGGTTTGGGGTTAAACGTGGTGGTAAAGTGGAGGTGCAATGGGTGAGGTGGGGTTTTGTTTGTTTGGGTTGGCTGGGGGCGGGCTTACAGTTTGTCCCCCATTTTTTAATATTCAGTTAAATTGGTTTGGTTGACTGTTACTTAAACTAAAACCTCATGGGATTCACTGTATGTTTTGGAGTCCCAAGAATCAGTATATTTTCATCAAACCCATAAAGATGTACACAATTCAGGCTGGTTCATGCAGTTTTATACTTTGCCCTAAATGTAACAATTTGATCTTCTGCCATCTGCAGGAAATTCTAGAAATGCGTGAAAAAGCCAAGCCCCACTTCTGGACTCTCCGGACACCAGAAGAAGCCGCATCTCAGTGGGAAGAACTCTTTGGTCATTTGGATGAAGTTGAATGACACAGATCGATCCAGAGTTTCGTTTTTCTTTCCTGTTGCATCCTCATTGGTTTTGTTCCCGAAAACTATTTTTTGTTTTCAAAATTTTAAAAACATCAAAAATTTGTTTGTTTAGTATTTTTGTTCTCAAATTTTTGGGAAAATATGAGAATTGGAGCAAAAAAATAGAAAGCAAGTTAAACATATTTTCAGAGTTTTTTTGAAAATTTTGGAAATACGGAGACAAGCTAAACAAGTTAAATGAGGTCTGCCCTTCGTGTTCCCTTAGCAGCAAAAAACTTTTTTTTTCCCCTTCTTTTCTCTCTCCGCTTTGCCTAGCGTCTTCATCTTCGGCATCTTAGTCTTATTCACTGTGCTTCAGATATGTCTCTTTTTCTCTCTCTCTCTCTCTCTCCACTGTGTTTAAGATTTGTCTCTTTCTCTCTCTCTCTCAACAACTACAGATCTGTGTATTTGTGTATGTGTATGCCTCTCTGTGTGTGTGCGCGCGTGCGCGTGTGTTTTGTAGAGACAGAGAGGGGAGAGAGGGGAAAGAAAGATGGAGGTGGGAATTGTGATTATTGTCTAAACAGATTTTATAATTTTTGTTTTTAAAAATTATTTTTAAAAATATATAATTAAACAGGTTTAATAATTTTAAATTTAAAAAAAAAAAATAGTTTTCATATATTATATTTTTAGATGTAAACTAAGCGGCCCTACGACTCTACAAGTTCTATCACGTAAAGCTGGTGCTGTTCGGATGTTGATCATGCACTGACCCTTATGGGTTTGGACTTTACACACTGACACACATACGTATGCAGGAAGTATTACCGTGCGGTGCAGGGAATATCTCTCTGTGGGATCTTGGATGCATGGATATTTTTAAGTGATACTTGCTTTGTTAAACCATTGTTCAACCATACTTGGCTAATTGTGTGTTTGTGTGATAAATATTTGGATATTACTGGAGGAGTTTACAGCCATTTCAGACAGTTTGACTCCAGAAAGTTATTTTTCACCTGCATATTATTAATATGGTTGTTGATGTATGAATCATTTCCTTGTTTTGAATGATACCCATTCCAGAATTGAGTCGCGCTCATTTTGATGTCATTGTGAGATTCAAATCTTCTCCAACACTTTTTTATCAGTGTATTTAGTGAGGAGCCACAACTATATATATATATATATATATATATAATGAGTTTCATTTGAATGACTTATATTTTAGAAAATCTCACCCGTGGTGCTTGCAAGTAGTAATTTCTAAAATTTTCTCTCTTTTTGTCTCACGTTTCCATCTTTTGGTTTTCTATAAGCAAGAAAATACGAGTTTATTTGATATTTGAAATGCAATGTAAATTCTTCGGCTCAGATAATGAGAGATCTATCTCTCATGAATATTTTAGTTCTAACATGGATAACCTATCTTTCATCGGATTGGGAAAGAGATTAGTTGAGGTGTATGTAAGTTGACCGAATATTCTTGACAATTGAACCAAAAATAAATAAATAAAATGCATTGCAAACATGGTGTGGACTGAGGATCTTTATTTATAACAGGTTTCTCATAGTTTTGAGACCCATGAAAATAAAAGGAAATGAGGTGTGAAAAGCATTAGGATTTAGACTGGGTTTTAAAAATAATTAAGTCTTAGTTTGGATGTTTTTTTTGTGCTATTGAAAAAGGGGTGGGACAAATGAGAGCGTTAAGAAACTACTCCGATAAGTTCTCATTGGTGAGATTATAAAGTTTCTGATTGAACCGTTATTTTTTTCGGGAACGAAGTTAGGCTAGTATAGTAGTCAATTATCGAATTTGACTGTGAACTTCAAAACTTGAACCTTTAACTTCAGGATGAAAAGTTCGGCTGATATTTAACTGGACCACCCCACTTGGTGGTTAATTTGGATTTAAACTTTGTTTACAAATGCTAATTAGTAGCTATCAAGTTCTTCGGGTAAGCATTGTGAATTAATTTGCAATATTCTTTATATGGTCGTGCTCTGTAATTATATCCAATTGGTTTATAATGGGTACTGGCTAACATACACCATGGCGATTGTCTTTTGTGGTCCTTATAATTATGAAGATCTTTCTTATTTCCCCTTCGAAATTTGATATAATATTTAGGTTCTTCTTTTTGGAAATAAAATCATTTAAATAATATTATCATGATTTGTTGATTTCAAAAGAGTACATTAGTATTTAATAAGCAAATCAAATTTGCATCTTTAACTAAAAATTAAAAAATCTCAACCCAAAACAATCAAAATGGATCTTATTTTAATAAATTTTTTATCTCAAAATTTTTCATGTAAAAAGACGAAACAAATATTAGAGTACTAGTTATTACCTATGCTTGAAGGCACACAGAGTAATAAAAAATGATAAACAATAAACATATTTATATTTATATTCAAAATCAAATTACGAATTAGTTTGTAGTGAAGGTGAAAGGTGGTGGTGATAGGAGATGGTGATGATTGTAGTGGATGGAATTGATCGTGATGGCGGTGAGGGCGGCAGTGGTGGCGACGGCGGCAGCGGCAGCGACGATGACAGTGGTGGTGGTGGCGATAATGGTGGCAGTGGCGATAGTGGTGGTGGTGGTGGTGGTGACGGTGGCGACGATAGTGGCGGCGACGACGGTGGTAGTGGTGGTGGTGGGGGTAGAGGTAGTGACAGGACGGTTTCAAACACTATTTTTTTAATGTATTTATGAGAAATAATTTATAATTTTTTTTAAAAAAGTCACTCCAAACATACTCTTAGGAGTCTATTTTTTTCATTAAATTTAAGTTGTTAATATTAGCCGTTAGATTAACTTTTAAATAAAATTTAAAACGATCTCAATCGCGAATAACAAAAGTCATTTTATTTATCTTTTGAGATTTGAATTGTAAACTACTTTATTATATAGATAGGTTATCCAGATTGTCATATTTGACCTTTTATCATTAAAAATGTAATGTTGATTTTAGAATTTGTACTATTACTTATGCTTTATTTGGTACGATGGAAAAGTGGGAGAATAAAAAGTTGGAAGGATAGAAAGTTGGAGGGATAAATAAAATATCATGTTTGGTAAGGAAGGATGAAAAAGTGGATGAATTAACTTTTCTTCCAACTCACCAAAATTAATCCTTCCAAAATCGGAAGAAAAATAGATGAAAAGTTAATTATTTGTGTTGAGATGTATTTTATTTATTTATTAGCAATTGCCCGTGCCTGAAGGCACGATGTTACTTGTAAATTAGTTATAAATATTTGTCCATACATAAATATAAAGTAAAATACAATAATGTAATAAACGACGAATAAAATGAGTCTGCTAATATTTTTTATAGCATCAACCTACATGCATTGTATATATTTTCAATTGTTACGCTACGAAAATTGTATTATAATTACTGAAACATAATAATTCAAACATCTAAAAAAATATATCAGTTGACAATATTCAATGTTCTGTTTTTAATTCAAAATCCATGATTTTAACATTCGTAATTAGTTTTTATCTAAATAACAACGGAATTCATAACTAATAAAATGAAAATTAAAACAAAAATCCTACAAATAAACTAAGTTTGTAAATGTTGTCAAATGACCAAATATAACTATCAAAAATTCAATCGATTTCCAAAAGATACGATCTGACTATTGAATTTGTATAATTCGAGTTTATAGTAGTGCCTTTAATTTTATATCATTCTTCTCGATTATTTATATTTTTAATATATTTTCTTAAACTAAACATTATTTAGTAAAGATTGTTGCTTCGTGTTGTTCACTAAATATTGAATTTGTATAATTCGTGTTCATAGTATTGTTTATAATTTTGTATTATTTCTCTTACTTGTAATTTTGTATCATTTTTCTTGGGTATTTAGATTTGGATTATTTAGTGAATATCGTTACTTTATGTTTTTCACTAAATATTGAATTTGTATGATTTGTATTTATATATGAATTTAATTTTGTATATTTTAAATGTTAAGCATATTTATTTTAATATATCTCTTGATATCTAAGTTGCCCAACAACTTGAATTTAATATTATATATTTTACATGTTAAGCACATTTTCTTTGTTAAATTAGATTTTTTGTAAGTTATATTTTTTTTATTGATTATGAAAAAAAATAAAATTGATTATTGAATTTGTATGATTCGTATTTGTAGTATTGCTTGAATGAAAGAGAGAGATACAGAAGAATATTTTCATGATATATACTATATATCTAATATTTATTACATAATTTTCTTTTAGAAAGAGATACAAAGGAATATTTTCGTAATATACTATCTCTTTCTGTGATATATACTATCTATCTACAGAGAGATATAGTATTTGCTTGAATCAGACACTTTAATATTTTCGTGAGATACAGAGAAAAATATTGTGAAAAATTGATATTTTTTGCGTGAATTGAGCGTGAGAGAAAGATATAGAAGAATGAGAGAGAGAGAGAGAAAGATTTGCTTGATATAAGGAAAAAATTTGAGGCATTAAATTTTGGAATATCAATTTTGAAAACTATAAATTTTTAGCAGCAAAAATATTTCAAAAGAGTTAATGTGATACGTCGGATTAAAATGATCTGAGATGTCAATAGTTTGAGACAGTTTGAGATAACGCAGTCCATTGGATGATGACTTTTTTAGTTACAAAACGATCTGCACCGCTCTTTGTCTCTAAAATTCAAAATCGTTCTACTTTATTATATAGATATATCTTTTTATATATACATATATTATATATACATTAATTCTATATAAAAATACAATGGTAAAAAATGTATATATATATTAAAAAATTTTAAAAATTAAATAAAAAAATAAAAAATAAAGAAATTAAAATTAAAATTTTAAATTAAAAAAAATATTTTTTCCATTTTAACTAAGAGTGAAAATTTTCGACTTAACATGATAATACGATTCGAACTCGACACGAAAATAAAAAGGTCAACTCGTAACTCGACACAACCCAATTAGTTAAGTTAGGTTTGACTAATATTCGATACAAACTCATAATAACTCAACACGAATCTGACACGACAAGACTCAATTGTCACCCCTAATCTTAGCCAGCACAAAAAAACAAGCCATTTTTATTTTCTATCCATCTAATCAAACACAAAGGAAGGAAAGTGTATACTTCCTATTTTTCTCCTTGAAGGATAGAAAATGTATCCATTCTACTTTTCATCCTCCGTATCAAACGAAGCATTAGAATCATGTGGAATTTTTTTATATCGTTCTAATTTAATCAAATGTACAAAGACAAAAAACTTTTTAAATCATGAATTTTTCTTTCAAATACTGAAAAATGAAACCAATGTGGTGGGTAACTAATTTTTAAATTGTAAAAGGTATTAATTTTTTTTACTCAATTCTTAAATTTGTATCTTTACTGTAACATGTTAGAGTTAAACTAATTTTCGACGCTTACGATAGAGCCTACGTTGCTGTGGTCGGGTCCATAGCAGTGGTTAAGTCGAATAATTATTGCTAAAACGGCTCATTTATAACGTACATCCAGAGGCCAGAGCGGTTCTCATTATCGTGTACCCCTCATTATGGGAGCTGTACCCCTCATTATAGTTGGATGATAACTTCTCTCAGAACCATCCATGTGGAGCAATAAACGAGCCTTTAACGACTCAAGAGCTCGCCAATGCAGTGGATGTGCCGATCATGGCGGTTGGTATAGAGGAAAGCCCTGAGGAAAACGGAGATGGAGGCATTGTGGCTGAAGGAGGTGTTAATGGAGTCGCAGAATGCGGAGAAGCGGTTCGGAGAAAGACAGGGATATTACAGAGATCACTGGACTTTTCGGCTTCTTCAGAGCCTGCTCCAAAACGAGGAAGAGGGAGGCCTCGTGGTTCTGGTAAACTTCAAATCCTCGCTTCTTTATGTGAGGTTTAAGTACTCGTTGCTTTGATTCAAATTTTAATTCTTGTTTAATTTATTTATGCATTTGTGCACATATATGTTATTGTGTATAGATTCATGCTTTGATTATTTGTTATTGAACTTAACGTACTGTTGGTATGCAACAATTGAAGTGATCACGTTTAGCATTCAATTTGTTGTATTTTTTGGGTTTTCAACGGCATTGTGGTTGATCGTTATCACAAAAATTTAGTCAGACGATTCTAAGTTTTTTTTTGAGCGATCAGTGTGGATTCTGGTTTTGTATCAATTTACCTCTACCAGACTTCCATTAATGGGGACTACATTGGGTGTTATGTTCGTATGGATTAGGGTTTTGTAAATCACCCCCATAGCAAGGAATTGCAATGGTTTAGAACAAAATTATTTCATCAAATCAAGTAACTCTAAAGGGTTAGTGTTATTCAATTATTGAATTTGGAAGAGAGATTCGCAAATTATCTGCTGACTAGGAAAAAAGAACCATTGGAGTGATTGGTGAAGTATTATGCACAAGGCAGGGTAGGCTTCTTATATTCTTTAATTGAAAGAGAAAGAACTCTGGCTGTGCCTTGTCCTTGAACAAGGGAAGTAAATTTTTATGAGCTTCTATCCATTTTTGGCCCTATTCCATCGGGTCTCATCAGTCCCAAAATAGTTCTTACCATTTCATTACCTTCATTTTGTTTCTTTGTCGGGACATAGATAGCACGTTATGCTCATGTCTTATGGCATCATCCACCAACTTTTTATATATGTAAATTTGAATTTTTGGACTTGGATTGAACTCTTACCTTTGCATTAAATGCTCGGCCAATAATCAAAAGGCACTCAAAATGTCTGGGAATTTCTAGAATCCGCTTTTGATTTCAATTGGAGTCTAATCCTCCCAGTTGTCTAATAGTTTTTGGCCATGACTACTTATTAGTTTTGTAGAAGACATGAGTAAGTGAATGTCTTAAAATTGTGTAAAAAAGTTGTTGCAACTAAAGGTGCATCGACTCTTCACCTAATATGATTGATTGTTGTTGATACAAGTTGACGTTGTATAAGTTTTACAGCTCCTCTTTATCCTTTTCTTCTGCTCCTCCTCCTCCTCCACTTTAAATGGGACAATTGAAATAGATTGTGGAGTTTTATTTGCACTTATTAAGTAGTAAAAATGATCTATATTTGTTAGAATAGAAGTTGGACCTAGAGTGGTGGCAAGTGCTCATCAGCCAAGGCGATATGCCTCAGATTTGAGTCCAAGAATCAGCCTCTCCAAACTGGGTTTAACACATGGCAAGAAATCGTTTGAATTGTTGTTCCCTGCTTAACCATATTTACTCACGTAAAATCAACAATTCATTAGATTTTTTCCTTAATACCAAGTTTTTTTTCTGGTTCGGTTAGATGGGGGTTTTCTGGTTTACTTCCCCATAGAATAACCTTATGAGTGCGTCCTGTGCCACCCTTATTAATATTGTTCTAGGTGTGAACATTTAGCCACAATAACATGTACGGATCGAGAGTTGAGCTTGTTGCGTTTCATGTTTCCTTACCCAAGAAATGCATTTGTTTGTGTTAAGAGATAAATCAATTCTGCTTTTTTTCCCTCTCCACTCTGAACTTGTTTTGTGCAGGTGGGATTGCTGTAGTCACAGCTGGAAGAAACTTCACTCCTCATGCAATGACCGTACACACAGGAGAGGTAATGTTAACATGGCAAAAGGAAGTTTGTGCTATTTCCTTCTAAGTTGTCTATCTTCTGCTACTTGTAATTGTATTATATGTTTATATTAGTGACCTGTTTTTTTTTTAATCTTTTAGTGACTTCCACAAATACCTGCTACTTCTGTTGTTTGCAGGATATTGCCCAGAAGATATTGTTCTTTTCTCAGAGGTGTCCTCACTCCATCAGCATTCTTTCTGCAACCGGTTCTGTCTCTAGAGTAGATATTCACCAACCTGGTTCTTGTGGTAGTATTCTAAGATATGAGGCATGATCCGGCACCCCTTCTTATTTTCTTTACTCTTCATGTGCACACTATTAATTTTAATTCTATTCTGGTTGGATTTTGTTGATGGATAAGTTTTTTACTTGTGATCTGTTCCCTCTTTGTACTCACTTCATAATATTTTTCATTTTACACTCTTGTTTATAAGCAATTTAAGAAAAGAAACTAAAGAGGAAAATTTAATTTTAGCTATGAATATAAACAGGATATAGTAGAACTTTATCTTACAAAAAATCCTTGGCGTTTCATTTGTCTGCATGATCTTATTGTAAAAGCTCATTCCATACTGAAAATCTGAAGCCTAAAAGCTAGTATAAATGTACAGTAGGTCTCTCCACCCATTGCCAACTGATTTTGAGGTGATGCTTTAATACGGTATTATAGCTTGGTTTTGGGAGGTTGTTGGTCAACTCTATCTGTTTGATTTTAGTGGCTTTTTGTTGGGGATTTAGTGTAATTTCTTGTGATTGCCAGTTGTCCTGTCACGTGGTTGCACAGAATGGATGGTATTTAAAGCTGAGAATGCATTCTTGGACCAAGGCTCAAATAAATTGCTGCAGTTAAGATTTTGAAGCAACAGCTAAACTAACACATGGAACCAAATGTTTGGTTTCACAAAGTCTTGGGTTCAAGTCCGCTCGTAAGGGGGAGTCAAATTGTCTTACATCCTAAATATAGTGTCGCAAACTTTTAATATCAACAATATAGCGTCTCTACTCATTTCCATTTGGTTTGGAGATGGGTGGTTTAACACCTAGGAGGAGACTTGAAAACCAAAGTTTATTGAACCAAAGATCTTATACCATGTTAGTTTGGAGGGAAGGCTAAAGCAAACAGAAGAGATAGCCACATGTTGGGATTGGGAATCAGGGGAATGACAGAAAAGAATTGGTCTCAAGGGACATACCTTTTTGGTCAGGATGGGATGGGATGTGATATGAACAGACCATGCTTTTTGGGATTAAATTCCACGCTTTGCTACTCTTTGCTTCATATGTCAAAAAGAAAACTGATATTACCCATCACAGCGTATAATCTAAAATGAGTTTATCTCTGTACTCTTTCTCTTTGCTCGTTCATGCAGGGTTGTTTTGAGATATTAACCTTATCTGGATCACATACTTATAAAGAAATGGGGGGTGTACATCATAAGATCCGCTCATTAAGTGTATCATTAGCTAATCCTGATGGGAGAGTTTTTGGAGGTGCCATTGCAGGTTCGTTCATCGCCGATGGGCCAATTCAAGTAAGTTCTGCTTTCTCATACCTGAGAACTATGGTTTTTTTATGGTCCCATGCATTTTTTCTTTTTATCTTATACCTATTCTATCTGTACATTCCCTTTACATGTACTTGGGTTTTTTGGAAAGATCTGAACACTCTACTTAATTTCAAAAGCTCTGTTGAAGTTCAAATAAGTGCCGCTTAACTAGCTGGAGAAGTAAAATTGCATATTTTGAAAGATCAAAGAGAAGTAGATCCAATGAGCAGTTTTATGATTTATCCTTTGAAGTTCACACATGGATGCTAGACTAGTTGTCACAGTTAATTGTATATTTGTATTGGAAGCTGACTTACAGTTACATCCTCACTACAGGAATTACAATCTAATCATCACTGAATTGTATGTGTGGTTTTAGCTATGATGAAAGTTTCTTCATATGTTGTACTTACTTGAGTTACCGAAGTATCTGTATTTTCCACTTAATTTAGCATTTGCTCATTACTGATACAGTCAGATCAAGTCTTTGCAATCATACCAAGACAATTTGAACTTGTCTCATTGGCATTAGACTGATAAGTTGTTTGAGATTGTAGTGGTTTTCATCTAACAGATCATTCTAGCCAGTTTCAAGCAAAACATGAAACAACAACTCAAGTTGAGGCAATGCATGGATTCGATAGCCACAGACATGCTTTGTAATGCGGATACTGTTACAGCTCAGGCACCTAAAGGGTAAAACAACAGACTCGTCAGACAACTGCCAAACACCCACTTCTTCACTTCGGAAACCACCCATAGAATGACATGGCATCTCATCAATATCGAAATGAGAATAATGGTTCTTACCAAAATGATGGTTTGAACACCTTACAGCCCTCAGCCCATGTCTGATCACAGTACGTTTGACATCTATGTTTGTGGTCCTGCTATATGAACAATTTCCATCATCTCTCCCTCCCTCCCCCTCAAGCAAGTGCACGCAAGCGAGTGCACACTCTTGTTAAAGATCTATAAAGAGATGATTTTCCTTTCCTTCATCTTGTTAGGTGTGGGGTGTTGAGTTTACTATTTCATGCTTTTCTTGTCCATGTGTGTCATGCATGAGATATATCTTGGGAAAATTTCATAAATGGCCATGAACTATGACCTTTATTTTAAAATATCAACAAAGGCTATAGTTCAGGGGACATTTATGAGATTTACCCATAAATCTTTATGGTTCAGAGGGCACTTTTGTTATATATATCCCCTTATGGTGAAAATTTATAGCTTAAGCTTAAAATTTTTTCTTAGAATTATCTTAATCCAGTAGTTTAAACTTTTGATTATTGTATCTAAGTAGAAGACAGATAGTAATATGATATGTTACAGTTGATGGCCCAACAAGGCTCTTCCTTCATGGGGAAGGAGAAGAAAATCAAATACTTGCAGAGTTATTATGATTGGATGTTAGCGAATAACTGGTAAGTTTTGGCATCAAGACTGATTTGTCTAACTGCTGCAACAGCTGCTATAACACCCAATATTGAGAAAACCACAGCTATTGTGGCATTCAACCAGAAAATGGGGCTCCTCATTGGTGGCTTGAATGTCAAGTTGAAGAAAATAACAGGCAGGACAAAGTCAAGTGGCATGAAACCAAAAGCCCCGATGACTGCATTGATGTCTCCAAAGAATGGAAGCATTGCTGCAATTGAAGTTGCTATAATGACAGAGATTGATCGGGATATCGCCCTCGGGACGACGTTCCTGGCAGAGAATTCACTGCTCATTGGGTCTGCAAATGTTCTCTCCAGCACTTCATTTGTGGGCTGCAAGTAAACCTGTACCAAAAGGGAAGGTTGGTAACAACTGCTAGTTGCCTTGTTTTTTTTTCCCTCCTTTTTCTTTCTTTTTGAGGAAATTACGCTTAGACCCCTTGAACTATGTCCATTGTTTCACATTGCCCCCATTGCTTTCTTGCATCTTAAACTATTGGTTTGAGTTACACATTTCACCAAGCGTTGGCGGTTGTCCACTTTTTCACGGTAAGTCAAGGCAAAACTGGGGTCCCGCCCAGTTGAGAGGGGAAAGACAACATCTTTTAGTATTGTGAAATTTTATTCTTGCCATAATTTATTGGAAAAAATTAAACAGAAGTCAACCATTGGGGTAGTCTGAACCAAATAGTGTAGCGGCAATGTAAAACGAAAGACAGTTCCGAGGGGCCCAAATGAAATTTACCTTTTTTTTTTTTTTCTGTTATGAGTGAGAGAGAGAGAGAGAGAGAGAGAGAGAGTTTTCTCACCACTGCAACAGCTGATAGTTGAAGAATAGTGAAGGTGTTGGTCATCAAAATAAACCATTTTGGAACCAAAGGTTTTCCATCATCAACAAAGTTGCTGAGGATGAGACCTTTAGCTAGGTTTCCAAATGCCCAATAGCCAGAAATGGCAACACTGAAAAAAGTGACCGTAACTACAGCATAACAAACACAGAGTCCCTTGAACATTTTCCCTTTCACTGGTGGTGCTAAGGTGGCCTATGATAGAAAAAAAAATACAAAAAAATTAAACTGTGACAGACAGTCCATCAGTCTTGATCGATTAGACAAAACGGGCTTGAGCTTGTGTTCGAGTTTAAACTCGTGTTCAAGATTAAGTTTAGTTTGTTTAGATGCTTCATTACATGTCCTATGATAGAAAAAAAAATACAAAAAAATTAAACTGTGACAGACAGTCCATCAGCCTTGATCGATTAGACAAAACGGGCTTGAGCTTGTGTTCGAGTTTAAACTCGTGTTCAAGATTAAGTTTAGCTTGTTTAGATGCTTCATTACATGTCTATGTTAATGAGCCTAGATCAACTGTGTAGATCATTATTTGGAATGGTATTATTCATTAAACGAGCTTTAAGATTGAACACAAGCTGATTCCGAACTATTCATAGACAATCCGGTTCAATTGTGTCCTTATTTTTGAGAATTATAGACCACCAACCTGAATTTCTGGAATGATCCCATTCCCAAATGTTGTGGCAATGATGGCCATTGCATTGAATATGCCAAAAACTCGAGTTTCACTATTGCTGCTCAGAGAATAGTCCCTCTTTGGTCCCTTGGACGAACATCCTGAGAAAAATCTCTCAAACATTACTCATTTTCCTAACAAAATAATCAAATTTTCTCTGAATTATATGTATAGATTTTGAATATCTTGTGATAAGTATTATTTACCGATATAGATGGAAGCAGCAGTAGCACAGGCGCTGTAGGCAAGGCATAGTACCAAAGAAACCATGTTGATATGCCTTAGCGAATGAAAAGATGGGATTTGAGCCAAAACCAACATTAGACCTCCAAATATGATTACAAACTCATAGAGCTTCATATTACCATCTGGATTTGACAGCAAGTAGATTGCCTGTACAATGGTATATTATATTAACTAGAAATAACCCGTATTTAAAGGCACGGTGCAATGTGAATGATTTTGAGAGGGATGTTGGCGGTCGTTGAATGAATCTATTTGAAATCGTCAAATGAATTTATTGAAGCATGTTTTATTTTATACTATAGATACTAATGTTATTATTTGCTTAAGTTTTTAGAATAGTTGGTTGTTTAACAAAGTCCTTAGTTTTCGACCAAGAGACCTACATACCAATTTCACCATCCCATTAGAAACTAACAAGGTTTTTTGTATGTTTGACTTATTGAACCTGTTTGGAATTAGTTTAAATAGGTAATTTTTAAAGGGTTTGAAATAAAATAAGTCAGACCTCTTTAGATTTTGACTTTTTTATTAGCTTATGCAACAATTTTTTGAACCCAAAAAAACTTATTTAAGCTGATTCAAGAGCTAATTTTATGAGCTTTTCTTTTGGGTTATGGAGTTTTGTCGCAGGTTTTACATAACTTTTTTGTTTATTATATTCATAAAATATTATAATTTAAAATTCATATTTTGAGAACTATTATGCATAATTTATATATACATGTAATTATTTTTTTATTTTGACACAAAAGGCCAAAAAAATTAAACAGCCACTTCAAACGACCTTTTTTTTTTTTTTGCGAAGATTTTTTAACCATAGTTTTTCATCTAAAAAAGTCAGCTTCAAACAGGCATTCTCTTATTAATCTTCAAGGCCAATGGCCCAAAATTTGTTTTGTTTTAAATATGATATTTATTTTAATAAGTTTCACTGATAAAATAAAATACTGGATGATAACCCGCTTCAGGACCCATCAAGACTGGGCCTATGAACAGGCCAGTGGGCTAATCTGATCCGTTGGTAGTGAACGGCCTAATGGCCCGGCCATGTATAGGAACAGGGTGTTGGCTGGGGGGCCGGGTCAGGCTGATGCGTACCTTTAGTGCAATGAAAAATACAAACACGATTTGGAGTGAGATTTTTTACTTATTTAGTAAGAAAATTATCTACTCCATCCGATTGGCTCCGGGTTTGAATCTGGGGCAACCCAGTCTCATGTCAAGAGTAAATGTATAAAAATCTGTATTTGATTTTCTTTTTGAAATCCACTAACCTTCATGCATTGTCCTCCCAAGAGAGTACACCCCACAACTGCACCATAGCATACCATGAACTGAATTGGGCCCACACAATATCTACCCCATCTTGGACCTGCCAAATCAAAAATATCTTTAAATCGTTAAAAAACATAAACTCATGCATATCTCAGCTATTATTTCTATTAATAATATGTGTGCAAATTATATATTATCAAATTTTGAATTTGTCATTATATCTTATGCTTCTTGATTCGATTCGATTCAATTCTGATCTCTTTAAAAAAGATTAAAACCAACATTACAAATCTCGATTTTACATAACTATTCTTGCATCAAATACTAAATAATTAATGCAAAAAGTCAATAGACATTGAGCATGATGTCTCATATATATAATAAAATATTTAGGTGTTTGAAATTTTATTTTATACATATTTTTCTCCATCAAAATTATCCCATCACCTATTTATATCACATCTTTAATCATTTAATATTTAATTAATTTATAATTTAACATAATTTTTATTTCAGATATTATTTACACACGATAATATATATATATATATATATATTGAGAAAATTTGTCGAATTACGTATTTTTGTCGATATTTTAAAAAAAATAATAGGTAAAAATAAATTTTAAATGATGTAATTAAATAAATGGAAGAAAGAAAAATTATTATTTAATATAATAAAATTAATTTTTTGAATAATTAAATTTTATATTTCATCGTGTTTTCAAGTACGGATAATACCTGGCGAGACTAAAATTTAAAGCGGATATATTTTTTGTGGATTTCAAAAGGGTTTTGGCTTTATGCTCACTATATTGTCAACGTGGAGTCTCAAACTTTAATCACCACAATCAAAGTCAAATGAGAAAATTAAATTTCAAAATAGGTACTCAATGAACTATCATTTATAATCATCACTTACGTCATCATTGGACCGGACAGACGTATAAATGAGATTTTCTCGAATATATTTTTATTTTTAATTTAGCTTAGTAATAAATCACATATCAAGTGGGACCCATAATTTTTTTAATTTACTACTCCTCGTGGTATTGGAATTACGAGGTCTTGTTAAATGCACGATAAAGTGGTTGAATCATGACCGTTAATTTAAATTATACTGAATCTTAAAGGACGGATGAAAATAAAAAAGATATATCTTTTGGGTTTGAAAGTAGATGCTAAATATAGAAACAGTAGTAAGTATTGTACCTAAGATGTCATTGGCCATGTCACGAAATCGGAGGTGTCGATGACCCAATTTAGCATGGTGTTCTAGAACAAGAGAGAGTAAATTATAGGAGTAGAATGTGACCAATGCTCCAATCACCAGAAATAGAACTCCTGCTACCCATCCAAGAGAGGCAAATGCAGATGGGAGACTCAACAATGGTGGAGCTACAATTGAGGTCGTCAAGTGGTAACCACTATGCCACCATGATCCTGCATAGTCATGTGAAATTTTTGTTACCTTCAACAGAGCCGACAAATAGGAAATAGTATCTTTCGAATCGATGAATTGTGGAAGGCTAGTTTTTTAGCCGAGCCGATCCGCTTGAAAGTCGGATAACAATACGAAATATATCACATATTTTTAATTTTTAAGTTATTAATTTTTGGGTCATTTTAACAACTCAATTACAAATTTTTTGGGTTATTTTTATAATTACACTATTAAAATATAATATAAAAACATGTAAATCAACAAAATAAACAAATAACATTAAAGAAAACAAAATAAATCGGATAATATGAATGTATAAATCGACGTTGTTTTATACAAAATATATTATTTAAAAAAAAAAATTAAATATATGTACAAGTCGAGTAAGAATGCAGAATTTTTATGAGTATTCTACGTTTCTATATGCCGTTTTGTGGAATATTAACTTTCTTTCATTGGTCGGCGAAATTTTGCATAATTCTAATAATTGAGGAGGATCGGGCAAAATTTTGAACAATCCTACCAATACTTCAAACACGATTGATCTTGAGCTGAGTTTGAGTCAAACCATTTATAACTGAGGGGGTTTCAATTGAATCTCAACCCGACTCACATACTGGCCCGATTGACAGCTCTAAATATATACAAGACTAGTGAAGCAAATTGGTGTATGATACTCTTGCTTCTCCCATTAGGGAAGCTAATTTAATTAAAGGACAAAATTGGAATTTGTGATAAATTAAAGTCTTGGATTCTGGCAATTTACAGGAAGTGTTCATACCACCACTCCAACCTTAATGGAAGGCTATTGGTGGTAGGAGAGGAAAAACTACAGTTTCCGAAAATTAATGGGTCCTTTTTGTATTTAAACAAATTTTTGTTTGGATGTTTCTGAAAATGTAAAAAAATTCCATTGATTTAGAGGGGTGGTAAATGTATTTTTATTTATGTTGACAGCTGATCATCTGCCTTAATTTCCTGATCAGTTCTATGTTTGTGTTGACATGAACTCAAACAACATATTCATATGTGGAGAGAAAAATGATGGTGGTGGTAGTGGCGGCGGCGGTGGTGATGATGATGATGGTAAGCAAAGAAGAACAAGAAGAGTGAACATCATGCAACAGCCATATATATATATATATATATATTACCTTTGGACTTCAGGACAAAGAGAGCCCCAGCATCAGGCTCCCTATGATAGGTTGGCTGAGGAGCCCTATCATCCTCCCCTTCCTGGTCCGCTTTGTACCTTGGATCAAGTGTGCCCATCTCTCTGTCTGTCTGTGCCTCTGTTTGTGTCTCTCTCTCTCGCACACACACAGAGGGAGAGAGAGACATAGGAATGATGAAATAGAAGCAAACAAGGAGATATACTAGTTCTACAGTCAAACGAAACTTCATATGGCCATTACATTTGACTCCGCTCAAAATATCTTATGCAAAAAACCAATGTATTTTATTTTTTTATGATGAGAGAGAGAGAGCGAGCAAAAAGACCATAATACCCATTGTGTAGCCAGGCCAACCTATTTTTTTTTTTAATTTTGTTAACAGAGAGAGAAGTTAAATCCCCTCATAAATTGATTTTTGGGCTATTATCTCAAGGGGAACCTAATCCAGTTGTGGCCTGCATCAATTTAGGTCGTTTGAATGACCTTGCACACAAGAGAATTAGATTAGCTTGGCAAAATTAGTTAAAAGAAAGAAAAAGTAATTTCATAATGCAATAGTTGAAAGTACGGTGCAATGTGAATGGTTTTAAAAGAGATGTTGGTGGCCGTTGGATAAGTTATTTGAGATCGTGAGATAGACTAATTGAAAAGGTGTCTAATTTTATATTATAATTGTAATTATAATTATAATATACTAGGAGTAACCCGTACTTGAAGGCACCGTGCAACGTAAACCTAATGAAGTCGTGAGGTAAGTGAGAAGTGATAGATTTGGCGGGATGAGAGAAAATTTAATGTAAATGGTTTTAAAAGAAATATTGATGGCTGTTAGATGAATCTATTTGAAACCATCGAATGAGTTTATTGAAACCTGTCCTGTTTTATATTATGGAATATATATATAAAAAGCTTTTTTTATGTTGCATTTGTTTATAGTTTTGTTGTTTTTGTTTTTGCCTTTTTCTTAATTGAGTTTGCTCATTTCTTCTAAGCTTGGATGTATGTATGATAGTACAGGATCTATACTATATTATATAGCAAACATATTAGATGTGAGAGACATTGAGAGGCCTTCCCTTCCTATTCTATCAATTTTTAGAATTTTGATTTATTTTATTCCATTCAATCTAATTATATTTCATCATGCTGCATAACTGCCCCTCTACTAACTAATAACTCCTAATTTTAATTTTTTTTAAAATTACTCTCTATCACCCAAAGTTTTTATAATTTTTTGTCTAATTTTAAATGGTGGGTTAGGAGAAAGAAGAAGATAGTGAAGGGGATAACGAAGGACGATGAGATACAAATTTTGTACATTGCACGAGGTTGTTGCAAGTATAGACATATAGAAGTGTATTATCTATGTTTTTATGAAATGATTATCAAACATATTTTTAGTTTTTAGGGTTTTGTATCTTTGTTTGGGTAAATTTCACAATTAGTCCCTAAACTTTAACTTTAACTTTAATTTTAATTTTAATTTTATTCATGAACTTTTAATTATTCTAATTTAGTCCCTTAACTATTATTTTCATCTCAATTTAGTCTTTTTGTCAATTTTCACTGTTAGATCAAATAGAAACATATAATTTAATGATAAAAATTGATCAAATCAGACTAATCTTCATTTGATCTAATAATAAAAATAGACAAAATGATTTAATTGAAATGAAATGCATAAATGAGGGACTAAATTGAGATAATTAAAAATTCAAGGACAAAATTGAGACAAAGAACAAAGTTTAGGGATGAATTAGAATTTTTACCTAACTTGTTTCTATAGGGTCCAAACCATCTTTTTTTTTTAGAGAGAATTATACTCAGACCTCTTGAGGTTTGTTATTTAATTACTCTAACCCCCTGACATTTAAGATATTACACATAAACCCCTAATGTAAATATATCATTTAATAAATTATACTTAAATCCCCTAAAGTTTATAAATATATAATACTTAGACCTCTTGAGTTTAAAATATTATACTTAAACTAAAAATACTTCAATCCAATATAGAATATCAAATATTTAAAATTTTACAACAAAAATTCATATTCTAATGTATTGTTTATTGAAATAAAATTAAAATTAAAAATTTATTTTTTCTTAAAAAATCGTTATTAATATAAAATTATATCATCTATTGGAATAAAACTAAAAAAAATCAAACAAGGGGTCTAAGTCATTCATAATAGAACATGAGTTTTACATCGAAAATTCATGTTATATTATTTCATTTATTGAGATAAAATCAAAAATAAAAGTGTAGTTTTTTTTTTAAAAATTATTGTTAGTATATAATTATATTATCTATTAGAATAAAACTAAAAAAATTAAACAATGGGTCAAACTGCATTGGACACAATATCTTTTAGCTTTAATTGGGGTAGTTTGATAATTAATTTGTTTAGCTTTAATTGGGGTAGTTTGATAATTAATTTGGTTGTTTAAATGACCAAATTAAATTCTAATAGACAATATAATTGTAAACTAATTATGATTTCTTAAGAAAAAAATTGAATTTTTATTTTTAATTTTATTTAAATAAATGATACAATAGAACATGAATTTTAGTAGTAAAATTTAAAATATTTAATATTTTATTTTTGATTGAAGTATTTTTGGTTTAAGTTTAATATTTTAAATTTAAGGGGTCTTAAGTATTATATATTTACAAACTTTAGGGGGTCTAATTATAATTTATTAAATGATATATTTATTTCAGGGGTCAAAGTGTTACGCATGTACAAACTTCAAGAGGTCTGTGTGTAATATTTTAAATATAAAAAATTCTAAGTAATTAAGTGACAAACGTTAAAGTGTCCAGGTGTAATTCTCGCTTTTTTTTAACGGAGTTTACTTGAGGAAAAGGGTGGGGGGAGGGAGGGGGATTTAAACCATCATCTGGTCCAACGGCGAGGTGGTTGGGCATTAGGTCATTAAGCCCAAAATAGCCTGATATGCCCAATTGCCCATCATAAAGGCACATATAGATCAAAGGGGTAATTATAAAATGTCTTTTTCAAGTTTGAGTTATGTTACAATTAACTTTCTCTAGTTTTAATCTGAACAAATTATCCCATAAAGTTTAAAAAAATTTGAAATTAACTCTTGCCGTCAATTTTGACAATCACAACTAATAGAAATTAGTCACATGCGAGTCACGTGATTTCAGATTCATTTAAAGACCCATAACATCCCTTGATCTGATTTTTTTTTTCTCGTATATAACTCTCCCCATCCCTTGCAAGGTGAACATCAAACCTCTGCCATTTCTCTTTGTGACAAAAATCTACCTGTTGTTTGTTTAGCGAGAAAATGGTAAAAAATACAAGAGAAATTTTTTAATATTTTCATGTGTTTGATTATCATGAAAAGAAAAATGATAGAAAAAATAATTTTTTTTTTATACTTGAATTTTATCATAAATATCCAAATTTTTTTTTTTTTTTTTTTTTTATAAAAAACACAAGAAAATGCAAGAAAGGTATGATCTATAACTAACTTTCCATTTTACCCTTATTTTTAAAAAATATTTTATTGGTTATTAATTTAAAAAAAAGTTGGTATGAATTTGATTAATTATACAATTTGGTTCAAATACCTTTATGTTGGTGACTGTCATATAATTAAATTTTGAGCCACTTTTTAAAAATATTTTAAGTTTCAATTATAATTTCATATTCTTTTTAGACTGATTTCATATAATTAAAGATAATTTAGACAATTATAATTTTTTTTTTATAACTTTACTTTCTTTTAAACTATAAAATGATTTTTTTTTTAAAACTTTCTCGTAAATTTTTCATTCTAACTAATACATGCATAAAAATATATTTTTTATCATTTTTTTTTCACTTCACTCTTTATTATTTTTTTTCCTAACAAAACAGACCAAATAGAAACTATTGTCCCTATGGCTGAAACCAATTTCCCACAATAACTTACTTCTTTCTCACACACACAAAGACACACATATCTCCACCCACCGCGACGAAACCACAATGGTAAGGAGTGGTGGCGATAAATCTGCTATATAAAAAGGTTAGTGGTGGGAGCAGTCCCCCTAATTGACACGTGTAAAATTGCAGTCGTTATGAAGTCCAAAAGACGCCGAGAAGCGGAGCCGAGAGATGACGGTATGGAAGAGCCGAGTACACAAGCTGACACCCGCATTTAATGTGACTTGACCTTTCATTTATGACGATGCGAGTAATGGAGACAATACCTTTAATGAGCCCCTGCGTCCTCAGAGCCTAGGCTTGCAGTCATAATGGCTAGACATTAATGGTTACTACGCTAAGTATATCTCCTCGGTGTACCCCGAGATACTGTTCTCCCCGAACATTAAACACTCAGTAGTAGGTGACAAGTGTCGATCATAGGCACTTGAGTGCTAGGGAATAACCATAAGTGCTCGACATGTTCCCGAGTACCTATCCTATCATCCTAGTATTAAATATGTGAAGATCTGGGTGGAGAACATTCAGATCTTTGTGAGTTAAGGCGTCAAACATTGAATGTTCAGATGGGACCTGAAGTCTTTGCACTCATTACTATTCCAGATATAAATACTTTACAGAAAAATGAACAAAGGTACGCAACTTGAAACCACAATACATGATACATTGAGCTCAAACCTCTAATCTTATACTGACTTAAACTTTGGAGGGGATAATCCAGATGTTCACTTGACCTCTTTTTTTTGACCCTATGATTTTTGCAGATCCACTAGGCTGAAGGTCTCTATCTCAAACTATTGCAGAAAATCTCTAGTGCAATCTGGTGCCATCTGTGGGAAAGGACACGAGAATTTCCCTGTAGCGATCGTATTATGATAAACACACGATCTTAGGGTGAGGGCGAAGGAAGTTTGCGCGTCAAGAAAGCGGAGGTTGTCCGACTCTTTATAGTTACTAAATCAGGCCCTTTAAGCCAGTCAGGCGGAGGGGAGCACTCCTCACAACGAACGTTCCCCGTGGACCAAGCCCTTGGGGGGTAAGGCCTTTTGGCTTATGATATCATTGAGATGGTTGACAAGAGGATGGGCAAGCGCATCAAACAAATCGAGAAGAAAAATGCTAAGGTTCGACGACGGCTTAACGGTTTCAAGTAGTCAGGGAACGCGGGTTGGTGGAACTGTGAGTGGGAGAACCGGAGTCTCAATCGAGGCAACTCTAGGGGTGTTAGGCATGACACCCCCAGGAAGGGCCCGCACGGGCGCATGCCTGAGAGTCATAACCCTCGAAGTTGGAGGTCGGCCCCAGAGGAGATATTAGAGTGCGATCACAAGGCGGGCTTGTCTCGGTGGGATCTCCGCCGGGGGATATCGGGAGACACCATAGTAGCCAAGTCCCAGGTGGAGTCCACGACGAGAGGGCCAAGAGACGGGAAGCCCTAAGGAAATCCCTGGGGGCGCCCCCATGGCACAGGTTGTAGGCTCGAACCTGAGGGAGTAACGGATGAGTCGTTTTCCTGTTCTTATAGGCGATCTAAGAGACCGAAATACCGAAGAAGTTCACCGTCTCACGCTTCAAAGTTTATGACGGAGGACAGACCCCGAGGGTCACTTGCGACAATACAAGCAGTTGATGTCCATTTATGACATTGATCAAAGGGTGTTGTGCCGAGTTTTTTCCATGAGTTTGAGGGACACTGCTATGAAGTAGTACGAAAGCTTGGCCCCTGAAAGCATCAGATCTCGGAGACAGTTGATAGAGCTCTTCGTGGCTCGATTCATCACCAACAATAAGAGGCCGAAGGACATCGGAGCTTTACTGATGCTCTGACGTAGGGGTGGGGAGTCCCTTCGGCAGTACGCCATCCGGTACTAGGAGAAGGTTAAAGAGATCAAGGCATGCTTAGCGACGATGGCCACGACATCATTTAGGCTGGGATTTTTTTGGGGCATCGACCTCTACAAGTTGCTTACTAAGAGGGCTCCAGCGGACATGAAGGTCTTGATGTCCTAGGTAAATAAGTACGCTCGTGTGGAGGAAGAATCTAGCATGCTCGAGAACAGGGCCCCTGTGCCTAGAAAGAAGAAGAAGGAGCCGCCAACAAGGAGGGGGCTCCTGGCCACCCCTAAGTCGCTTGTCCTTCCAAGGGGGAAATACGGTCTTCAAGGAGCCCATTTATAAGATGTTGCGGAGGATAAATGACAAGTCCTACTTCAAATAGCCATCGAGAATGCAAGGAGACCCATCGATGAGGCACTCGACATCCTAATATTCTTATCATAAGGACTTTGGGCATTTAACAGAAGACTACCGGGTGTATAAGTCTTTTCTCGAGCAGCTAGTCCGAGAAGGACACCTAGGAGAATTCATTGACAGAGGAACTACCGGGGGCTCAAACAGGAGAGGGGCAGATGTGTCCCATGAGGTGGGACCCGTGATTGATGTCATACATGCCTGCACTGTTAGAAGGTCAACGTACAACTCCCTCCTTGTCGAGTTGCAAAGGGTTTCACAAGCGATGAAGGTGGAGGAAAGCAGGTGCAAGGAGCAATCAACCAAGAAGCCGCGGCGCGATACTGAGGTCATTCACTTTTCTGATGACCTCGGCCCCAAGGAGGTTAGGTAGATTAAACTCAAGGCTCCTAGGTTCTAGATATCTGTCGATCTTCAACTATACAGGAGATCATTTTTGGGACCACATTTCCTCAGTGTCCCCGAGGATAAAGTGGACCCATTGCTTTATGAAATCTATGAAGGCATATGTGGGAGCCATACAGGAGGAAGATCCCTCACACATTGAGCAATAATCCAAGGATATTGGTGGCTGTATATGCAGAAGGATGCAAAAAGTTAATCTAAGGATATTGGTGGCCGTATATGCAGAAGGATGCAAAGAGTTACGTTCGAAAGTGTGAAAAATGCCAGAAGTTTGCTCCCATTATCAGACAACCAGCAGGGGATTTGAACTTACTGACGAGTCCTTGGCCGTTCTCTTAGTGGAGAATGGACATTGTCAGACCTGTCCTGATAGCCCAGTTAGGTAAGAAATTCCTGCTGGTGGCGACTGATTACTTCACCAAATTGATCGAGACTGAGCCCCTGAGCCATATTCGGGATGTAGAAACGAAGAAATTTGTATAGCAGAACATTATTACTCAGTTTGGAATCCTCGGGCCATCGTCTTTGACAACGGAACCCAATTCAAAAGTGGTCCATTTAGAGAATTCTATTTAGGGTTTGAAATACGTAATTACTATTCCACGCCAGCCTATCCCCAAAGTAATGGACAAGCGGAGGTTTCCAGCAAAAACGGTTCTTACTGGAATCAAGAAGAGACTTGAGGAGGCAAAGGGAAGGTAGACCGAGGAATTACTCAACGTGTTATGGGCCCATAGAACCATGCCAAGGACATCCACAAGAGAAACTCCGTACACCATGACATATGGGGTTGAGGCCGTCATCCTATTGGAGGTAGGACTCCCAACGATACGGAGCCAAACCTTTGAGTTGGGAAACAATGATTAGATGCTGGCTAGAGATCTCGATTTAGCTGAGGAAAGAAGAACACTAACATCTATCAAACTGGCAAGGTACTAAGGGGAGTTGTTGAGATAACACCAAAAGAAGGTCCGGACAAGAAGTTTCCAATTGGGGGACTTAGTGTTACGAAAAATGGTGGGCACTACTAGGGAACCCACTGATGAAAAATTTGGTCCCAATTGAGAAGACCCTTACAAAGTAATCTCTGTGGGAGGCACATGCGCATATAGGTTACAGGATATGGATGCTAACAATGTAGTCCGGCCTTGGAATGTATCAAATTTGAAGAAATATTTTTATTAAATTGGATCTTAGACGCTACCCCTGCCTTAATGACTAACATGAGTCAAGCGCTTGATCGTTGGGGGCACGACCTCAAGGGGTGTAAGACTCCACCCTTGGAGTAACACCCTCAAATGATTTAACACGAGCCAAATGCTTGGTGGTTGAAGGCACGACCCCGAGAGGTGTAAGACTCCACCCTTGGAGCAACGCCCTCGAATGATTTAACATGAGCCAAGTGCTCGGTCGTTGGCGGCACGACCTCGAGGAGTGTAAGATTCCCTTGGAGCACCGCCCTCGAATGATTTAACACGAGCCAAGTGCTCGGTTGTTGGGGGCACAATTTCGAGTGGTGTAAGACTCCACCCTTGGAGCAAAGCCCTCGAATAATTTAACACATGCCAAGCGCTCGGTCGTTGGGAGCACGACCCCAATGGGTGTAAGACTCCACCCTTAAAACAACGTTCTCGAATGATTTAACGAGCCAAGCTCTTGATCGTTGGGGGCATGACCCCGAGGGGTGTAAGACTCCATCCTTAGAGCAACGCTCTCGAATAATTAACACTAGTCAAGCGCTTGGTCGTTATAGGCACAGCCCCGAGGGGTACCAGACCCAAGCTAACAAGTTGGCAAATGTTTCACCTATTTAGAGCTTCTCTTACAATCAATGGTTTTCTCTTTCATGTTACCTCTAGAGGTCATTACTGACTGCTAACTTTAGTCCTACTTCTTTGAGATCAGATGATTTGATCTTTGAATAGTCAATAAGAGAAAAAAGGAAAGAATACATATACAGAAAGTTTTCATTAACAAAGGGGGGCTTTGCGTCCCCCAAGGCATACAACAAAAAATAGAAATTACAATAGTTGTACACAAAAAATATGGTCAAGGACCCCTGACACCATCACGCTCGCCGTCGCCGCCAGCTCCATCGCCACCGAGTCCGCCACGCCTCCTTAGGGATGACTCCCCAACACCTAGTATTTCATCTAGTTCTGTGTCTTCTGCCCTCGTGAGAATAAAGGGTGGGGGAGGAGGAAGATCGCCTCCTTGGTCTGCGGGAGTGGGAGAGAGAAGAGCGGGAGAAGGCTGCTCGGAACCATCACTAAGTGTGATGGGTTTGAGCTGGTCTTTGGCTCCCTCTGCCCCTTCGGTTGGACCTCCCTGACTAGGCTTGGACTACGGTTGCTCTTCAGGAAAGACCTGCTCATTTGGATCACCAAGAACGCTATGCATTTTGAATAAGTCCGAGCCCGGCTCGACGAATGCAGTATGAAGGGTGGCATCCCAGTCTTCCTTGAAGGCTTTTCTCTTGGCTTCCTCGAAGGTGGGGACCATTTGGTCTTGAGTGTTAAGACACATCCTTTGGCACTCCTACTACAGCCTCTTCTGCTCCTCGGCGTTGTGTGCCGTCAATGAGTCAACTTTGGTTGTCAACTAATTGATTACCGACTTGGCTTCCTGCATCTTGACCTCGGAGGCGGAGACATGGAGTTTATAATCCTCGACCTTCTTTATGGCTGCAGTCTCATCCGCCTTCATTTTCTCTAAGTCAGCATGGACGACGTCGCACTGGCAGATGAGCTTGGTGATGTGTCGGGTCTGGTCGGCAAGGGTCTTCTTTACCCTGCGGATATGCGCCTCTTTGCCTGCCAGGTACCATTCGGCGTTCTTAGCCGCCTGCTTATAACCCGAAAAATGCTTAATAACAACCACCATCTGCTGGCTGGCCTGAAAAAGGAAAAAATTTGGGTCAGGAATGGTCAAGCAAACGAAGCAAAAGGAAGGCGAGAGGTGCACTTACCAACATCTTATTGTGGACAACAGTTTGGAGCATTCTGTTGTCCCCATAGCCTTCGTACACAGCTGTGTCGGCCCTGAACTGGAAGATCTCGGTGACGGTGAGTGCAACATCGGGGGACTACAGAATGGAGTTTGACTCGAATACTGGACGACCCTTCCTGGTTGTAGCTCGGGGAGCCCATTCGACAGCAGTTCCCGAGGTCGAGGCTGAGGCAGAAGCAGAGGTATCATGCCGGCGCTATTCGGACCCCTCAAGTTCCCGACTTTGGCGGTCCTGTTGCCAATCGTTTGAGGAGGACACTTGCCGCCTTGGGGTCTGTTCTCTTGGTGGGATACTGGGATCCCCAGATGGCTGGGGACGCCATGACGGCGGGGGCGGTGGTCGGCGGTGGGGGAACCATTGGGGCTGTCCCCGAGGTCCTGGCGGTTCCAGAAAGCCTTGCCCTCCTAGCCGCTGCGGCCGTCTCCACAGTTGCAGCAGTAATTGGAGGGCGAATAAACATGTCGTCGGGCGGTGGCGTGAGCTCGGGTTCTCAGTCCGGGTGGGCTTCTAGGTCCCCTTATTCTTCCTTTTCCTCCTCTTTGGAAGAATGATCCTCCCACACTAAAGGATTGAAAAGTCGGAGGGATTTGAGAGAAATGAGAATAGGTTGGCACATAGCCGAGGAGTGCATGTGCCGCTCGGTCCGCTGGGTCGTGGGACCAGACTTTCAACAAGTCTGCAAATCTAACTTGGGACCTTAGGGGTTGAGCAACGTCGTGCCGATAACCCTTTGCAAAAATAAAAGAGTCAAGGTTAGTAATGATGAGGAAAGGATGTTGAACAAATCTTAGGGTATGTGCAACACACCTTCATCCCTCGACACTTTGGGACAGTACAATCCATCATACTCAGGCCCATCTCCTTTTTGCTTGACAAAATTCTTTGTTATCTCCTAACCTCTAAACATCACCTTTTAGCATGTATAGTTTATAGATGAAGGGGAGTGTCACTCTCTTATGAGTGATGTTAAAAGAAAGGGCTAGGAGATGGGGTAAAATGAAATGATTGCAATGTGATGTGTAAATGCACAAAAAATATGTGTGTGTGTGTACAAAAGTGCTCCCCAAGCACAAGGAGACTTTCACGGGTCGTGTTTTACTTGGTGGTATTCCAAGGTCGTTTCCACGGAGAAGGAAATAAACCGAGGGGAAGGTGATTTTGGTAAAAAGAAAGTGTAAAATCTTTGGTTGTTGGAAATTGTTTGGTGAAGTTTGTTTTGATGCAAATAAAATGAGAAACAAGTGTTGACAAATCCAAGAGGTCACTCCAATAGGAATATCGTCTCAACTCGAAACCCTCCTCCAAGAATGAACAATTGATTTATGGGAAGCTAGGGATAAGATTGGTAAGTATCTAAGTATAAACCGTGACTAGGCCTACGAAATATCAAAGAATCACCACTTATCCACCCTCAACCCAGTCAAACCGAACTATTGAACTCTAAAAGAAGGGAGTAGAATGAGTTGAAATAGTACACCCAAGTGGAGGTTCCCCTTGATTTTGCCAACTAAAAGATTTAGCTACTCATGCTAGAAACGAAATTGACAATGTAATGAGAATGCATTGCAAAGATTTGAAGTTCTAGAGTAACTATATACAAGAAAACATAAGCTATAAGAGAGTATATTAAATACCCATTTGAAAACTAAGAAAATGAAGAACCTTGATGCATTAATGGTGAAAGCTTTAAAAGAGCGTTAAACTTGCATTGAACTTGAAAGAAAACAACGTTAATGACATTAAATGAAGTTCTATAGATTCATATCAGAGATTACAAGATAATGTATTGAAAGAAATGCAAAAATTCTAATTTTCTCTCACTAGACACTATTCATCTTCTTCTCCCAGACTCTTTCTCTCTCTCTCTCTCTCTCTTTCTCTCGCTCTCTATATCTTTGTATATTGTAGAATGCTGAACAATCCCGTCTTCTTCTGCCAAAAACGTGCAAGGAGATGATGCCCTAGACTCCAAAAGTGACCTCCATCCATAGGGGTGTAGGAGGAATGCGCTGGATAGGGTGGTTGCAGGTCCTGTCTGCACACACACCTCCATTCTTATTTTCTTACCTCATTTATCATCCAAGCTTCCAAAGTTCAAAGAGAGGTGTGAAAGAGCTGAAAAGTGTTGTGGGCGTGTCAGAGAAGTGTGGGAGACTTGATGGTGGGACCCTCAAAGCAGCAGAGACAGGTCTGCAGAATCTGGATTGTTTCAGTAATGAGTACCAGTAGATCGTGAAATAACCTCTGGTAGTCATGACCCCAATAGCCAACGAGTATTGGTAGTTGTGAGGTAGCTTCAAGTCTAGTAGCCAACACCTACCGATAGATGTTTCCTTGTGATGTAAAATCCCTGATTCCTTCACCCTTCGAGATATCCTTAATACTACCGATAGTTTTTTTATGGTTTTGCTCAATTCTTGCTTCCTCCTTCCTTTAATCCATCATCAAGGCTCGTTCTCACCTCCATTCATCAAAAACAACATGGGAGGGTTTACCCAACACTAAATGACCCTTTTTTTTTTATCTACAGTCAAATCAAAACTCCATTAAAAACTCAAACCATGCAATTTCGCTCATTTCAACCACAAAAGTAGACATAATAGGGATGTAAAAGCACATAATATATGCAATATTTTGTGCTAATCACTTTCTCCCAACTTCCACTGAGCAAGATTAGATTGTCCATATACCCCTTGTCCGAGTCGAGCATATGGGTTACTAAGTACATTGAGGTATCTCGGGCAAGGAGGTAGTACCTGCCCCTGTGACTAATCTTAAGTCGTAGCAAAATAGTATTTCATCTACCCTCAAGTTCACTCCAAGCCGAGCGTTGAGGGCAACTACACCCATGACTATCCTAAAGAAGTTTACACCGCATTGGAGAGGAAAAAATTTCAGTTGCATTGACATCTTTAGTACCAGGGGGTGAAGGGGAAAGGTCAACCCCCCTTCCATGATGGCCTTTGTCCAGAAAGGCATCATCTCAACATATCCTAAGTCCCTTCTATGGTAAAGAGGGTTGAAGGGAAAAGTGAAAACACGCTCAGGGATTTGGTATCTGTCTCTAAAGACATTTATGTTTTCCTCGGTTTGCAGTTAGTCCTAGCCCTGACAGGTGCTCCCTCTACTGTTCTACGAGTTCTAGCCACTAGGGGATTCAAAAAAGAGGTGTAGAAGAAATATAGAAGAAAAGAGAAACAGACTCAACATGAGGGAGGTGCTTACAAGTGATTGATCTTCAAAAAGGGTGCTCGGGAGTTGATTGCTTGAAGAAAACTCAGAGTTTGCAAAGTTCTAAAACGACTAAAACTTATCCTATTTATGCTCTCCTGAGGGGTGGGAATCGAAAAGTCAAGTCATCATTAGGAGATTTGAAAAGGGCGGCGCCAGATGTACAAGTAACCGTCCCAATTAATAAGGCGTGTTCGGTAAACCTCCAGTCTCCTTGCGCCACCTATCCCTCGCTGCAAAAAAAAAACGGAGGCTAGGGGCAGTTGGCGAGACTATAGGCGGCTCAACAGTCCCCCAGATCGACACATGTAAAATTATAGTCGTTATGGAATCCAAAAGATGCCGAGGAACGGAGCAAAGAGATGACGGCTCGGAAGAGACGAGTACACAAGCTAACACCCGCATTTAATTCAACTTGACCATTCATTTATGACGATGCCAGTGATGGAAACAGTACCATTAATGAGCCCCTGCGTCCTCAGAGCCTAGACTTGCGGTCATGATGACTAGACATTAATGGCTACTGCACCGAGTATATCTCCTTGGTGTACCCTGAGGTACTGTTCCCCTGAACATTGAACACTTATTAGTAGGTGGCAAGCGCCGACCATTGACACTTGAGTGCTAGGGAATAGCCATAAGTGCTCGGCGTGTTCCCGAGCACTTATCCTATCATCCTAACATTAAATATGTGAAAATTTGGGTGGAGAACATTCAGAATTTCGTGGGTAAAGGCGTCAGGCATTGAATGTTCAAATGGGACCTGAAGTCTTTGCACTCTTGCTATTCCAGGTATAAATACTTTACAGAAAATTGAACAAATGTACGTAACTTGAAACCACGATACATGATACATTGAACTCAAATCTCCAATCTTATATTGACTTAAGCTTTAGAGGGGATAAATTGGGTGTTTACCTGACCTATTTTTTCTGATCCTGTGATTGTTGCAAATTTATTATGCTAAAAGTCGCTATCTCAAACTATTACATGAAATCTCCCGTGCACTTAGGTGTGGTAGCAATAGATCTGAGGTAACAGGAGATGGAGAGATGGTGGTGCGTGGTGCCTCTTTGGGGGTTTGTTGGAGTGTTGGTCAAAGTTGGGCGTTATGGTCAACTTTGGTGGGCTAGCTTGGTGTTTTGTATTTGCTGGGCGACGCCTTGGGCTCCTAGGTTCGCAACATTGAGTGTATATGTTTGTTTGTTGTGTGTGTGTATGTATGTGGGCGACGCCATGGGCTAGTGGGCGGCGCCCCTCTACTGCCTATGTCCCACAGTTACAGAAAAAGTTTTGTAGAAAAAAAAGTATTGTGTGAAAATTTGTGGTTGTAAACTAAGGATCTACGTTGCCTCTTTCTCTCTGTGTCTCCATATCAAATTTATCTCATCCCTTGAACTCTGATCAGTTCAAACTCGAAGGTAGATGACTGTTGGGTGCTGCCATTGGTTGGGGTGGTAGTCAAGTTAGGAAGTTTATGGTGGAGCGGTGGCAATTGGTTGGATGAGTGATTGGTTGTGAATGATGGAGGTGCATTGGAGTGGGGCGTTGGGGGTGGGTTTTCTGTTTGGGAGCAGTGGCCTTTCACCTTGAGAGAAAAAATAAAGAGAGTGAGATAGATTTGTGAGGGGATTTCATTCAGGGCGTAGCCAGACATCTTCTTTGGTGGAGACAACTTAAATTATATTAATATTAAAATTTAAAATATTTACAAAAGTATAGTTTTATTAATAGAACACTAATTAAAGACGCAATTCATATACATGAACGATATACAAAATGAGCCAACAAAAAAAAATCATTATAGATTTATCTATAGGACCTAACAAAAAAATTTTGAACTGCAAAATTGGGCTCAATTATATATTAAATTTTAAGAAAAATTTTCATAACTAATTCAAATATTAATTTGTTCAATCACAAATTTAATATTCATCATTAAATTTTAACAAACAATCGAAACTAACTTAAACTATAATTATTCTAATAAACTAAGCCTAGGTATATGAAGTATTTAACTTATCACAATAAAATTATTCAAACTATTAAATCAAAATAATTTAGTCTAACTATAATGGAGGACTACAAGTCTCAATTCCAATTCTACAAATAAAAATAAAACAAATGAGACGATTATAAGTCTTAATTCCAATTCAATGTATAAAAATAAAATATTAGAGAGGATTACAAACATAAATATCAATTAAATATATAAAAAATTAAATCATAGAAGAGGACTACAAGCCCAAATTTTATTTCAACATAGAAAAATAAATACATGATTAGAAATCCTAGTTTTAATTCAATACATAAAAAATAAAACATAAGAGATGATTACAAGTCCCAATTTTAAATTTTCAATTCAACATGTAACAAATAAAATACAACAGAGAGCTACAGGCACTAATTTCAATTCAACATTTAAAAAATAAACCACAAAAGATGACTACAAACCCTAATTTTCAATTCTAACATATAAACATAAAACAAAAAAGAGGACTACAAGCCCTCCATTTACATGACTTTGGTCCACTTATTTAATCACCGATAAGTAAGGATGATGGATTGTAAGTAGGAATTCACTCATGGGGACAAATAGTGGGTGGTTTCGGTTAGGACTGGCGATTAATGACACAATAAAAAACCGATATAATGGGTTTGAATAGTGAATGAATGAATGAATCTGTTAGATATGTTAAATAAATAGGTCAACACAAATTTGCTAAACATGACAAACTCCACACAACATGAGCCTGGCCATATGCAATTATAAACTGGTAGGGTGTGAGTTAAATAAATTTTGACACGATACTAATTAGACACGATATGAATTTCACACAACACAACCTATTGGCAACTATAGTTTGAATTTCATGTTAGTTAAATTGCATAATCTCTTGCTCCAACCCCCCCCCCCCCTTCTTCAACTAGCTATCATTTGAAGCGAGAAACATGCTATTTAGACCTAATTTAGGGATTTAATATGAAAATCTAATCAATTACAACTGTTGAATTAAATGTGAATTCCAAATTAAATCTCTATAACATTTCTAAACAAATTATTTGTGTTGGTGGGGGTCCCATGCTAGCTATGAAGGTTTGGCACCGAATACAAAACACTATTTCATTGATATCAATTTATAGTAGAGTTAGTTACATTAGAGTATATCTCTTTACATTTGAAAGATTTAAGTATATCAACATCTAGCTATTTACAAAATATTGATAACTCTGGTTAACAGATTATCATGACTCTAAAGATAAACCCAAGTTTGAATTATCCTGAAGCTGATCATTTTCATTTTCTTGAGATACACTAACAGCCCCCTTCAAGCTCATGGGAGGTGCAACAATCATGAGCATGTCTCGCAAAAATGAGAACCGAGATGAAGTCAATCCTTTTGTAAAAATATCAGCACACTGATCAGTGGTAGATACATATCGAGGAACAAGATCCTTATTCAATATCTTCTCTCTGATGAAATGGTAGTCAACTTCTCTGTGCTTGGTCTTGGCATGAAAAATTGGATTGGAAGCTAAGGCTAGAGCTCCCATGTTATCACACCATAACTATGGTGCAAAAGTAAGTGGAACTTGCAATTCTTGAAAGAGCATTTGCAACCAGTAGAGTTTAGCAGTAGCAATTGCCATGGACCGATACTCAGCTTCCGTGCTTGATCTTGACACTACAGGTTGTTTCTTTGCCTGCCAAGAAATCAAACAATGCCCAAGAAACACCCCATAGCCACTAGTGGATCGTCTGTCAGTTGGGTCTCCTGCCCAATCAGAGTCACAATAGACATTTAATTCCAGTGGCCCATGAGTGAAAAATAAGTCATAGTTTACAGTCCCTTTAAGATACCGAAATACTCTTTTTGCTGCAGTGAAATGAGTTGTTGGACAATGTAGAAATTGACAAAGTTGATTAACTGAGAAGGAGATATCAGGCCGAGTGAGTGTATAGTACTGCAGAGCACCCACAATATGTCTATAGAGAGAGGGATCCGATAGAGGGTCACCATCAAATTTTGTCAATTTCTTCTCAGATGTACAAGGTGCTGCATAAGGTTTGGCTCCCAACATCTTCACTCGAGCAAGTAACTCAAAAACATATTTTGACTGGTTCAAATGCAAGCCCTGATCATTTCGAATAACATGAATGCCCAAAAAATAAGTTAATTGGCCAAGATCCTTCATTTTAAACTCTTTCTGCAAATTGGCAATGAGGTCATTAATACTTGGAAGATGTGTTCCGGTCACTATGATATCATCTACATAAATTAAGACAAATAAGTGAATTGGATGCTTGTGAAGAATAAACAAGGATGTCTCCACCATTGAACCTGTGAACCTGATATCAAGTAGCACTTGTGTCAGCTTATAAAACCATGCACGTGGAGCCTGTTTAAGTTCATAAAGTGCTTTGCGTAATTTGCAAACATAATTAGGATGATCCTTATCAACAAATCTCTTTGGTTGCTCCATAAATACCTCTTCGGCCAAGTAACCATGCAAAAATGCATTCGAGACGTCAAGTTGCTTGATTGGCCAATTGTAGTGCACAACAATTGACAATAACAATCGAACTGTAGCAGGCTTAATCACATGACTAAATGTTTCTGTGTAATCCACCCCGTCCACTTGTTCAAAGCCTTTGGCAATTAACCTTGCTTTGTATAGTTCAAGATTGCAGTATTGATCATCGATTTGAATAGGCATTTAGGCACATCAATTTCGATGTCACAGAATGGTATTGTGCAAATGCATGAACCGTGCACAAAAGAAGAAATTTAACTTCAAGAGAGATTCATGTTGTATAGGTATACCGCACAATAGTATTATTTGATTCGGTGATGATTACTCAAACAACTCGGCATTGACTTAGTGACGAACCAAAAAATTCGCCCATATTGCGTTAGAGTCTTCGTTTGCAAACAATGTGTAATTCGATCGAATTAGAAGTTATCGAATTGAAATCAACTCGACCAAGTCCTAATGATATTGGATAATACTTTGAACTATACTACAAAATAGAACTTGTACTATTCAATCAAACTGAAAAAGACCAATATTATTAATGAACTGCTGACGCTTTATCTATAGTAAGAGGCTACTTTACTTACCTAACAGATGTGGGTAAAATTTTCTTCTCAATTGATGTAGTATAGTTTTAACTATTAAATAAGTGAGTTCAATTAATATTTAATAATAGAAATTGTGCCACATCACTTGAGATGAAAATTTTGATAAACATAATATTATTTGACAATAAATCTCCATCTAATATGAAAGATAGATCTTTCTAACAACATTCTATTTACACCACCTTCATATTCTATGGAGTCATTTGGTAAGTTTTATTATTTTGGATTAGATTTGGTGAAGTAGATCAATTCTTTTTTTTGGTCAAAGAGACAAATAACACACAAAATCCACACATCGTAACAGCTCAAGCACATGTGGCAGAGAAGGACCCGCAAGCTCACACCATCCAGACAATTGCTTATTGGAGGGAAGGAGAGCAGACCACTTATACTCACGCCTAAAGTGCTGAGCAATCGACGTGGGACGAAGGACATTGGTTAAAAATTGTTGGATTATAATAGAAAAAATAAATGGGTCCCACAAGATGAATTGTCTTTTGACTCTAATGCCCTTCATTCAACTCAATTTTTATTCGATGCAAGTACATTTTAATAATTTAAATCCTAATCTCAATGAACCATTTTGAAACCCACATACATAGGGTAAAATCCACCATTCATATTGGGTCGGGAATAGCTCAATTATTTAATTCTCTTGCTTAAAAATGAACCAACTATGAGTTATGTGGAACCCCCAACTATTTTTTCTCAATCCGACTCATTAATCCACCTTAAACCCATGAACCAAATAGCCCCTAAAAGCATCCCGAGTGAACCATCTGAAAAGCTCTTTCATCCCCTCTCTTAATAGCTTGTTCAAAGGACTAGTTTGTAACCCATACATGAATATTGTCTTATTTTGATCGATTCTGATAAGGTTGTTTTTATTAAGATTTTAGTGTCTTTAAGTTTGAGTTGCGGATAGAAAATCTGTCAAGTGAGAGATAAAGTGCTGACATCTAATGCTAGTTAGGCCTCATAGAGACAGAAGCTCGTGGGCTCATAAAGATACCTCGTGGAATTTACAAATGAATTGTCAACCACTCTCCCACTGTTCTAAAGAGCTATCTATACGTTTCTTCAACTTTTACCTATTTTACCAGAGTGAGGTGCTCCACTGGAGGATCAATTGAAGTTCTGATTTTGAGGTTAAATGTTTAATTTTTAGAGTTTATATTGGGTTTCGGTGATTGATTGCTATGTTAGTACAATTAAGTTCGTTCCTAAGAGGAGTAACGAATACGATCAAAGACCTCATAATTTCACCAGTGACACAGTGAGGTCTATTGAAGTGGTCTCTGAGTACTATCCTTTGTTTCCATCCCTTTTTTCACCGGCCAAAAAAAAAAAAAACAAAAACTTTTTCCTATTCTTTTATAAAATCTTGTCTTCCTATCAGCCTTCTATCTAACACTAATATAGTTTATTCCATACGTTGGGGAGTGGAGGAAATGGGTGAGGTATGTAGAAGACATAAAAGACGTAATGAGTTCAAAAATCTTGTACATTGCTTGAGAGCATCTTCAATCTTCAATTATAACTTAAATTTTTACTCAAATTTAAATTAACATTTGAGTAAAAAACTTGATTTGATATAAAGAACTCCAATAAATAAGCTCAAAATTTAAAGAAGGAGATTCCCAAATTTATGTGAAGGCAAACTCAAATTTAAAAGGGAGTAAGGATGACTATTGGATCTTTAAAAGATGAAAAAATTTCACCATTAAAGATTTGAGTCTCTCTTGATTTGAGTAAAAAATTGAATTTCCCTTAATTTGGTATAAGTTTGAGTCAATGGTTGAAGCAAGTTGTTTTATACTTTTTTATTTAAATTTAAATTTGAGTCTAAATTTAAGTAAGACTTAGAGATGCTCTAAGGAGTGTTTGGTAAAAGCATTTAATACTTAAAATTAAATATTTTAAACACTGAATAAATTAAATTTGTTTGGTAGCATAAAACTCATATCATTTTTTAAAAATATGCTAAAATTTTAAATAACAAATCAACTAGTTATCACTTCATGTTAAAAATACTAGTCAACAAAGATTTTATAAATTTTTCATAATGAACAAATATATTTTCAATGTATTTTACATTCTTAACTTTTTAATATCCACTATCCACCACAACCAGCATCGTCACTACCACCATTGTGATTGTGGTGGTAAGAATAAAGTTGTTACAATAAGATGATTAAAAAGAAGAGAAAAATTAAAGTAATAATAATTTTTAGATTTTAGTTTGTTATATTTGTCAAACAATTTGATTCAATCCAATCATTAAATTTTAGTTAATAAGAAACAATTTACGAATTAAAAAATTCAACATTCATTATTAAACTTTCAATTTTATCGAACACCACTTTCTCCTATTCCTAAATATTCAACTCCCTTAAACAAATCTCCTTCACACAAATAAGATCTAAACGCCAATATCATCTCATTTCCAAGTAAAATTATTGGGAAAAGTAGAGGGTTTTTTGGTCATTTCGATAAAGTAATAAGATCTTGAAAATTGAAGCTAGTCAACAAATGTATAATAAAATTGGGGAAAGATACTGAATCCACATCATGGTACCGACTTATCCTAAAAATAATAATTGCAATAAACATAAGACAACCATTGACTCATGCATAGATTGTTCCTTAAAAAATTTGCATTGTAAGAGGCGAAAATGGCGTCTTTAGCACACATTACGTATTATTGAAATCACATGTATAATTAGTAAGTCTCTTAGTTTAGTGATCCAACATGTCAATAATATGTTTTTATCTTTGTTATGTTACATATTTTTTTTCAATTTTTGTAGTCTGTTTGACTTGAATCCATTTTGTATATATACAATAACACGAAACGATATACGTGCTTAAGAGATGTAATATGAACAGTGATTGATTTTTGTCATTTTTATTTTGTATTAGCATGAATTATTATAAAGGAGGGAATTTTTTTTGCTTAATTTTGTTATTATATAGAATCAAATAGATTTTTAATCTAAGAAATAATTATGAGTGACGGGTTTGATTGAGAAGTAATAGAATTTTAGTGTTAAAATTTTAATTTATGAGGTATAAGGGTTGAGACGAATATGATATAAACAATAATTATGTCAATTTAGCGTCGAGTAATTTGATATTATTAATTAAATAGGTTGACAGTGGTAAGACTATCACACAATGCAAGACTAGTTTATTGTCATCCTAACGATTCATTTGGTTCAATGGAAAAATAGAAGGGTGAAAAGTGTGAAGGATGGAAAGTTGGAAGGATATATAAAATATTATGTTTGGTAAGAAAGGAAGATAAAAAAGATGAAAAAGTGGGCAGATAAGCTTTCTTTCAAACTCACCAAAATCAGTCACTCAAAAATTAGATAGAAATGGAAGGAAAATGATACTCAAGTTAGGTAAAAATATATTATTTATTTATTTTTAACTTTTAACTAATTACTTATTTATATTAAACACCTAAACTCAAACTCATATACCAATCGATGTAATTATATTATGTGTTAATACTGAGTGTGTGTGCATTTTTTATTTTTTAAATAAAAAACGGATGTATTTTTATGTTATTTGAATTTGTTAAAACACATGGCGTATATATCATAGTGACATGGTGTAAAATATATACACTAATCTCATATAATGATAAAATAATAAATTATGTATATATATTGTTTTATCTTTCTATTTTTTTCATAAATATCAAACACAAAAAAATTAATCACTTTTACTTTCTATTTATCCTAATAAACACAAAGGAATGAAAATCTATCATTCCTATTTTTCTTTGGATAGAAAGTGTATTACTCTTATTTTTTATTCCTCTTATTTTATTTCTTCCTACCAAATGGAGCATAAGTAAACCCAGCTGAGTGTGCAAATAAGGCAACGTTTTTCATGACGGGTGCGTCTTGGATCGGACATCTAGGATGTTGTTTGGTCAGTGGGCTCGACCAGGTTAGCCCATCATAAAATCACGACCCACAACTTATCCATTGAGCTACTTATGGAAAAAAAAAAATAAGTTAATCCATTGAGGGTGTGTTTGGATAATCAACAAAGATAGAAATGGATTGAATTTTTTGTATCCTAACCCATCCCACCCAAACCTATTCAAACACTTAATTGGATGAGTTATGTGTGTCATCCAACTCAAACCATTGTTTGACAAGAAACAATTGAATTGGATGGACTTCACCTTTTTTATCATAGTACCCATTGATAATTTTTTTAAGCTTCGATAATATGAAGACCAGATTTGAGGTTTTCAATTTAAAAAAAAACACTAGAAAATTGGGAAAGTTTTGTAAAGACGGAGAAAGCACATGAGTAATACCCACCACCACAATAGAAATGCAACCACCACCACAACAGAAACGCCGCCCCCACCGCCACAATAGAAACTCTACCACCACCACCACCACAATAGAAACACCACCGCCACCACCACTACCGCCACCATCACCACCACAACAAAAACGCCACTACTACCACCACAATAGAAATATCCAGCATCACCACCACAAAAATGATTCAAATTTGAAAGACAGAGAGGAGAATTATGATTTCAAAATCACCCACCATCACATCAGATTTGAAAGATAGAGAAATTAGGGTTTCAAAATCATCTATCATTGTGGTGGTGCGGGTGAAGATCTCTTCTTCATTCGGTCCACTTAGGCACCCAAACTCATCCCAACAGAAATGTTGGGCTTGGGCTTCGTCGCCTTCACACACACACACACATAGAGAGAGAGAGAGAGACGAGACGGACAGTGAACGAGAGGTAGAGCCCTGAGCTTCATCGCCTTCACAAAGCGACAGAGAGAGCTCTTAAGATAGAAAAATGGATAAACATGTCATTAGCCTTTTATAACTCGTAGGTTGGGATTGAAATCCAGGGTGGAGGTGGGTTAATTTTAACCCATGTAGTAAGGTTAAGAAGCACTGTAGCAATCGGGTCAAGGATAGACCTAGGATTTATATCTTGGCTCAATTTTGGCTTTCCAAATAAAGGATTTGTGGGACCCTCTATCTTATTACCCTATCCTTATGGATGTTAACCCACCTTAACCCATTACCAAACACACCCCGAGTGTTTGGGCCTCTTCATCGGATTGATCACAACGGGCCTATATCTATATAATAAAGTAGAACGAATTTGAATTTTGGAGACAAAAAATGGTGTAGATCATTTCGTGATAAAAAAAAAGCATCATCTAACGGACAACGTTATCCCAAACTGTCTCGAGCAATTGACTTCTCAGATCGTTTTGATCTGACGTACCACATTAACTCTTTTGAAATATTTTTGTTGCTCAAAATTTATAATTTCCAAAATTGATATTCCAAAATTTATTCTCCCAAATCTTTTCCTTAAAATCAAGCAAATCTCTCTCTCTCTCTCACACACACACACACACACTCCTTTGTATCTCTCTTACACTCAATTCACGCAAAAATTATTAATTTTTCACAATATTTTCCTCTGTATCTCACGAAAATATTATATAGTGTCTGATTCAAACAAATACTAGATCTTTCCGTATATAGATAATATATATCTATATAATAAAGTAGAACAAATTTGAATTTTAGAGACAAAGAGTGGTGTAGATCGTTTTGTGACAAAAAATAATATCATTTAACGGACGACGTTATCTCAAACTGTCTCGAACTATTGACGTCTCAGATTATTTTGATCTGACGTACCACATTAACTCTTTTGAAATATTTTTGTTGCACAAAATTTATAGTTTTCAAAATTGATATTCCAAAATTTATTCTCCTAAATCTTTTCCTTAAGTCAAACAAATCTTTCTCTCTCTCTCTCTCTCTCTCTCTCTCTCATTCCTCTGTATCTCTCACGCTCAATTCACGTAAAATGTATCAATTTTTCACAATATTTTCTTTTACATCTCTATCTGTATCTCACGAAAATATTAGATAATGTCTGATTCAAGCAAATGCTACATCTCTCTATAGATAGATAGTATATATCACAAAGAGAGATAGTATATTACAAAAATATTCCTCTGTATCTTTCTCTGAAGGAAAAATATATAATAAATATTAGATAGATAATATATATTACGAAATATTCATCTGTATCTCTCTCTTTCATTCAAGTAATACAACAAATACGAATCATACAAATTCAATAGTTAATTTTTTCCCCATAATCAATAAAAAAAAAGCATAACTTGCAAAAAATCTAATTTAACAAAGAAAATATGTTTAACATATAAAATATGAAAGATTAAATTCAAGTTATTAGATAATTCAGATATCAAGAGATATATTAAAGAAAATATGCTTAACATTTAAAATATACAAGATTAAATTCATATACAAACACGAATCATACAAATTCAATATACAAGATTCTCAGATCGTTTTGATCCAACGTACCACATTTACCGTAATCAATTAAAAAATTTACTTTCTGAAATTGATTGTCTAAAATTTTAAGTTTTATTAACCACCCAGCCTAATTTTTCTAATATCTTTGGTCTCTCCCTCTCTCTTTCTCTCTCCAAAATTCATTGTCTAATTTATTTCTCACTTTTTTCGTTGCCTAATAGCTCAAGTTCCAAAATTCATTGCCTAAAAAAGACATCATCACACAACAATACAATATCAAAAACTAACTTAGCAATACCATATTTAGACACGTACAATATCTAGGCATGAAAATAATCACACGTATTGCATATATGTAAAAAAAGGGAAAAGAACTTCAGAGCAATTTAACCAATTTAAACATCCAAAGTGCACAAAGGCACAAATCATCCTCACACAGTAAAGAATGATAGTAGCTACATCTTATGCAGGTACAAAATAATCCCTTAGTCGTCCATATATTCAACAAATAAATACACAAATAATTTCAAAAATCTCAAATCACATAAGAATTGTATAATTTATTGGAGCTGTAAATCATCAAAAAAAAAAAAAGATAGATCAAAGCAAGAATCTACAAATCAAATTCAATTCAAGAAACAACTTCAAATCAGATCGAATCAATTATTGAATCAATCAAAATCCCAATCTGCTTTGCCGATTAGATCCGAAGCTCATCATCAAATCAATCAAATAATTTGCTTTTACAATATCTCTATGAAGATAAATCATATGTTTGATTCTAGAATTTTTAATATAAACTTGATACTTAATTACTTGCATGGTTGCGATTACTACTATTATGTCTGTTGTGATAGTATTATGATATGATGGTGATTTAAATAATTATTTTATGAATTTCATATATGATTTGGTATATTTTCCTGGTGTCTTGATTTTATTGTAATTTCGCAATCCTAATCTTTATTCTAATTTTTTTTGTCGGTGTGTTATTATTTTTATTAAATCACGTGGGTGAAAAATATTATTTTGTTTGTTGTAATATTTATTACTCTGTTTCTAATGTGATTATTACAATTTTAATTTGTATCTTTTATATTATGTACAAATATAATGGAACGACATCCAAACATATAAGAAAATTTGAAAATGAATCGTTTGAAGATGGAACCCCAATCTCGAAGTTTGGGATGAACAAAGTTGATTTAGGTCGTATGTTACAAATGGCAAGGAAAAATATAAGGGCTAATTATATTATACATAAATTAACAGAGACCCTTCCCACAACTTGGAATTCTGCAACGAAATTTTTTTTTCTAGACGACCAACCAACCAATGCAGTACGATTTGCACAATTATTGGTGGAAGTGGAATGCGATATGTGACACTCCAAAATCCTTGTGTCTGTAATTACCCGATTGATCACCTATCAACTCGCGGAATACCCATGGATACCATATAATTCGATACCACATCGTTAAGTCCCATTTATTGAGATCCATAACTTAACAAAATTTGGGTAGAGTCTCCTTTGTATAAGGAGCTCTACCCAAAATGCAACCTGTACAATATTGATCACACCGGGTCTATCAATCCATTCACAATTGTATAGTATCGAGTACTACCATAATCTTCATCATTACGTACATTCATTCATAAAAGAATAAATGTCTCAAAAGAGTCCCTTATACATGCCTTTTAAATATAAACAAGTTTTTGTTACAAAAATTACACAAGGCCAAAAGTAATTAAAAACAAGAGACTACGATGTCAAAAGAAGAGCCACAGACCGGCTCTGTTGTCAAAGCGGGCCCATGGCCTCACCTTCGGTGGACGCTTGTGCAATACCTGAAAAATGTTCTCATAAAGGGTGAGTCAACGCTCAATAGGGTAACTCCTATAGAGAATACCTCTCAACCTAAATGCATATGAAATGTCACATACAACAATCATTTCATGTAATCATTCAAATATGTCTATTATGAACAAATATCATAAATCATGTCATGTCATGAGATGAGACTCACGAACACAATACCAACACTGAGCCCCATCCTAAGCTCCTACAACACATGCAATGTCATGCGTATGTATCCGGACATTTCAAGCCCCGTCATTAGTGTTATGTATACTCAATGACTAATTAATTTATTTTCTTGTGTCTTTGTGGGGAGAAGATTTATGGTATTACACCAATGGGACACCAATCATCAACGGATTTTCAGGACATCTCACATGCGGCTCCGTTTTGGCCGTTACACTTTTCTAGAATTTCACCGCTGAAAAGTGTATAAACCAAGTAAGCGGGTCTTGCGTCCGAGGGAGAATCTAGCCCTTCTTGCTATCCCCGACACGTTTATCCATTTAATTTTTCGTGTGACTCAGCCAGATCTTGGTGCGACTTTTTCGAGTCCACAATCAACCACCTTTGTGGTGATTGATTTCATCTCATGCACACACTCACACCCATGTCAATGTCCATGAATGTAATGTAACCCATGCATAATAACATTTCAATGTGCAATTACCTTTGGTTCCATTTACAATGCCCATTACATAAAGAATATAATATAATGACATTTTAAACATGACAACATGTTTATCAATTCTATAAACATAAGCACAAGTCCACCACAATAATTATATTCTAAATAATCATTTAACATACATATTATTCCATAATCACATAATAAGCTAATAATTTCATTAAACTTGATATGTCATTTAAAATATAAAATAATGATAATGTACAATTAACATGTTTTAATCCACTAACATTAACTTACACCAAGTTAATCATAATAAGATTATAAATCATATATTTGATCCACTAATTACACTAGTCAAGACCTAACATGTGATATACACCCATAACCTACCTATTTCATATGTCATATTTTAGGTTGAAAATAAATCTAAATAGGGGAAACCCTACCTCTCGTAGCGTGAGCCCACGTACTGGAACTCCGAGAAAGCCCAATTTAACTTCCCAAACTTTAGGTCTAGATTATCGTCTTTGATATTCTTTCAGAGAAAAATACGATATTTGGTGTGGTTGCGTAATTATCGCTAAATAGAGCAACTTTAATTCTTGGCCTGAAGCGATTAAACAGACCAATCTTTGTAAATCTGAGAATGAAGAAAAGAGAAAAAATAAAACAATACTCACCTTTCTCTCTCTCTCACTCTCTCGGCAGCACACTGGAAGAAGAAAAGTGGAAGACTTTTGTCTTTCCCTTATATATATAGTATAACTTTATTTTTTTAAAAATTTACATTTTTGATCCATAATTTAACCATTAATTATTATTTTACCCTTTATATTAAGATTTTTAATAATAATAATACTATTTTTTTACCAGGTTTTACACGATATCCATCAATTATGAATACAATTTGAGCAGAAAAAAATGTGTCAAGGAAAGAATGTTCTAGATCATATAAAAAAGAAAGAGGAATTATTTTATAAACTGCAACAAGAAGGTTTTATGTCAAATAATACAATTATGTAATATTATTTTGTTAGCACGCTTCCATCTATATGGTCAATTGACATAATCAATAAGAAGTTTGCAAATGACTTTCATAGATATGATAGAATTGGACGAGACATTAACAGATATCGAAATTGACATATTCTGTTCACCAACATTAGAAGACATGGAGGTTCAACTGAACCTACTATGAATAAGACCTACACAGATGAAGCAATATTTTTTAGGTAAACATTATTTCTCTATATTTTTATTATTTGAATGTGGATCTGCAAACTTAGTTTATTTGTGAGAGTATTGATTTAATTTTCATTCTATTAGTTATGAATTTTGTTATTATTTAAATAAAATTGATTATGAACATAGAAATTGTGGATTTTAAATAAAAAATAGAACATTGAATATTGTCAACTAATATATTTTTTCAGATATTTAAATTATTATGTTTCAGTAGTTAAAACATAATTTTCGTGGTGTAACAATTTAATGTGGAAATATATGTTATGCATGTAAGTTGATGTTTTAACAAAAATTCGCAAACACATTTTTTCGTCGCTTACTACAATATTATATTTTACTTTACATTTATGTATGAACAAATATTTGTAACTAATTTACGTGTAACACCGTATTTTTAGACACGGACAATTGCTAGTATATTAATAAAAGGAATATTGTGAAATGGTACAACATTTCCTACTTATTTATGGGAAAGTACCTCAATATAAAACATCTATGTATAAGTACTTTTTTTGTATAAATATTTGGTGAGGAAATACATTTTTGTTATTTTTAAAATTTTTATTTTACGGAAACACTCTTTTCCTTTATTCATGAGAGATAAATATGACAATTATTTGTGGAATTCAATTTTCTAATTTTTTTGAATAGCATGTTTGAATTTTAAACTCTATTTTCCTCTTTCATTCAATGACAGAAGTTATTGAAACTGCTCTATTGTCTTATTTGATTGTGACTTCATTTTCCATTGCATACAAGATGTTTCCTCCATCTCCATTCCGTAACAGAAGTTTCATCCATCTTCCATTTTGTTATTATAGAAGAGGTACATCAGATGTCTTCCTCACATTTATATAATCTTATTTTTTAAGTCATAATGAGGAATCATGTTTATACCTTTTATAATACCATTTGGTGTTATGATTGGTTTTTCCATGGATATTTTAAATTTAAATTTATATGTCTATTTTTTTATGTGTTTATGAGTTGCAGTATTGGTATGTTATATTGTTTCAAAAACAAAACATGCACGGGCTTCAAAAAGGGATTTAATGACATTCTGGCATCGATCCTCTTTAACAACAAAAACAGATTTTATTACTTGAGTATAAAAAGCCCCCCTCTTTCACTTCTTTTTTATTTTATGAATTGTTTTATAATTTTTGTTTTTTTATTAAAATATATATATATATATATATATATATATATATATATATATATATATATATATATATATATATATATATATATATATAAATGAAAACGTTACCAAACACATACAAACTTATCCAATAAGGAATAATAGGATCATTATGTTAAATATTTATACTACTAATAAAAGTATCATAATATGAAAATTTTTTGATTCACTATTTTACCCTTACAAAGAATTATACATCTATATCAATATCTATACTACCAATAAAAGTACCTCAACGTGTAAAATTTTTGATTCACTATTTTACCATTATAAAGAATTATAATGACTATTTATATCTGTGTTTAAATTTCTAAATTATCCTATAACATTTGCTCTCTATATATATATAATAAAATAGGAGTGTGTTTGAATTCTATCCTAGTCATATTTTTCCCCTTAAAATCATCACCAATCACTTACCTCACCTATCATCTCTTTGTCAGACTCAATCGTAAAATCACATCACTCATTTCTATCACATATTTAATCATTTATATATTTCTTCTCTAAAAATATCACACTACTCATTTCTATCATATATTTTATTATTTAATATTTAATTAATTTGTAGGTAATATATTTTGAGAAAATGTAATATAGTGGGATCGATTTTTTAGACGCTTGAATTTTAAATTTTATCGTGCCTTCAGACACGGGTTATGACTAGTATATATATATATATATATATATATATATATATATATATATATATATATATATATATATATATATATATATATATATATATTAGTAGTATATTTTATTCTAATTGACCTAACAAATTCTTAAGGAAACATTTCATCTAAACTCCCTCTAATTAGGTCTAAATTCAATGATACCTCCTCCCGATTCTGAAACTTTACTACACTCCTAATTTATACTTTCAAATCAAAGACACTCTCTTAATTGTAATTTTAAAATCTATAAGTACAAAAAGTAACAGTTTCACTATAAATTTTCTTAAAATGTCAAAACTACCATTCCTTACGTAAATATAATAAAATACCTTCAACTTTTTTCCCAATATATATACCACATATTTGGTTGTTTGTGAAGGTCTAAAACAATCTCGGGTTGTTGAAAGACATAGAAGACTGAGTCATTCATTATTCTTCAACTTGTTCTCGGAGTGATCGATCACTACCTAAGTTGGTACAAAATTTTTTTTCTTGTAGATATGTAAATTTTTTTCCTGTAGATTTTTTAAAATTGTTTCACGTAGTTTTATTTTTATTTTTTTTCATACAGATATTTTTAATTTTTTTCATGCAATTGTTTTTTTATTTTTTTTTTTCATGCAAATTTTTCAAATTTTTTCATTCAAAACACCCATTAGACTTTTACATTATTCCGTCTATTTTTTTATAAGTTGTTGGGTAAGAGGTACACTTGTCAGTTTCTTATTTTCTTATGTTACCTAAGTTCCCTCTATGGTATATTTTTTGTAGTTCGTTATAAATTAGAGGGTTTTAAATTTATTTTATAGTTAAAAATAATTTTTTTATAATAAAATTAGAATCGATAAAATTAATGTCAAATTTTTATCCATTTTTAATTTCTCTGTTATCGTTTGTCTTCCAAAATGTTATCTAACCACTCTTCATACATCACCTTTTATATATAAAATTTAAATGTTGCTTTAATGAAATGAAATGTTCATTTGGTGTTAAATTAAATAAATGATATTAATTTGATAAGATTAAATGTTAAATTAATAGAATTTAATATTCTATTTAATATATTAAATTTTAATTTAATAAAATTAAATATCAATTTGATGTTGATTTAATGAAATTAAATAATAATTTAATGTTAAATTAAAGAAATAATATTAATTTGATGAAATAAAATATTAAATTAATATAACTAAATGCTAATTTGATAAAATTAAATATCAATTTGTGTTGATTTGATGAGATAAAATGTTAATTTAATTTAAATTAAATATTACATTGATGAATCTAAATGTTAATATAATAGAACTAAAATGGTGTGTATTGAAATTTGAGAATGAGGAATGGTATTGTTAAACATAAGTTTATTTATAGGAGGGGTCATTGAAGTTATGTCTATTTATAAGAGGTGTGGATAAAATTTACACTTTAAAATTTAGGGTATTTTTGTAAATTAACAATCACCGTTAACACTGTAATCTGACAAATACTAACATGAGATGACAGTGAAATTTCAAAATCAGAAAGAGGTGTCATTAAATTTAGACCTAATTATAGGAGGTGTGAATGAAATTTTCCCAATTCTTAATTATAATGAGTTTTCAATATGATTAAGTTATTGATAATTTTTTTTTAATTTAATCAATGAATTATAAGTTGAATCTTAATCAAATAAATTATAAGAAATTTAATTTTTCAAAGATCATAAAAAATCACTCTCAATCCTAAAATTCTAAAAAATAGAACTTTAATTATTATTTTTAATCATTTTTTTTATAATTAGACCAATAAATCATTGAAAACGGACAAAATTTTTATAATTCTATAATACAATTTTAGTCATAAAAAAATAAAATTGATAAATTTAAAATAATATTTAATTTAGGTATATAGATGTATATACACTTTATACTTTTTTATTAATTTTTTGTGTACGAAAATTATTCTTGCAACACACAGACATGCATTGCTAGTTTACCAAGAAAGAGGTTTGATTGCGTCATAATGAAGAGGAGAAAAGAAGAAAAGAAAGAAACGGAAACCCCCCGTTTCTTTTTTTGCATCGAAGAGCCCAATCCTTCCAAAGGTTGCGTCTCAAACCAGTTTCACAGACCCTTAAACGAAACGCCAGGTTTCAGAAGTCTCTGCGACGTTTCTTCCTCTAAGAAAGGCGTTCCACTCCGCCAGCAAGATCATAGATGTATCAGTGGAAATCTCCTATTTTCTCGCTCTGAATTACCCTTTTTTAGGTGATTAATCAATCCCTTTTCTCTCTCTAATTTTCCTCGCAACATTAATTAGGGTTTTATTGTCATCTTTTTCGGGGTTGAGTTTGAATCTGTTTTTTCTTTTGGTCACTTAGTTTTAATCTTGTGAACGCATTTAATATTTTGTGTATAATTAACTACATTTGTTATCTTGTTTATTTCAAGTTTTAATTTTTCTGTAACTTTTGTCATTGAGTTGCCATTTTATGTGATCATTTATTGCTCTGTTGGATTATGGCTAGCAGCACACACACGGTAGGAAGCACAGATACTTCCCAGAGGGATGCTGTGATGCCCGTCGGACATGTACGCCCGACGGACACGGATAGAACTTTCATGAATAGTAAATTTAGTCGGTCAGGACGTCGTGGGACATGGCCAGAATACGATCAGATTTTTTTTTTAAAAGCAACTGTTAACTATTAAAAGCGTCTTGATTTCTAATTTTTAATATATTTTTTTGTTATATTACTTATATATATATGAATGCTGATGGGTGTAACTTCTAATTTTTTAATATATTTTTTTGTTATATAACTTATATATGTAACGATGTTTAATGAATACCTTTTAAAAAAAAACGATGTTTAATGAAAATAATAAATATTTATTTTGATTTATTTTTATTTTAATCAAAAAATAATATTTGTTGGGTCTTATTATTATTATTATATATGCTTTATTTTTAATATAGTATAACTCTATTATTATTTAAAAAATATATCATATTATTTTAATATACATATCTTTATGATATCAGTGTTTTATATTTTTAAACTTTACCATATCTCAATGTCCTAATCCGTACGTTCTGCTGGATAAGTGGTGGATAGTTTGTGATGTTTTGAAGAAGATATGCATAAGGGACACACAACACGAACAAATTCTCAGCCTCCTTTCTAACCAGAGGAAAAAAACGAAAATGATTGATAGAAGGAGAAGAAGAAAAATTAAGGGAATGGTATTTCATATTCAGCATTGGCAGTTGAAAACAGTAACATAAGAGCCAAGCAGCCCAGGACAGCTTATTTGGATGTTGAAACCGGGATGTATAGTATTATTGGTTGTGTGTCTGATGCTGTGATTTAGGACAATATAATTTCTGTTGGGGGTAAGACAGAGAAATATACTTGTGTTCTAAGTATCAACAGAAATGTGCTGAATATCTAGGACTTCACCGGCTAGGAACCTGATTATTTAGAAGCTGTGAAGAAGGTTACAGCTTAGACTATTACTATATCTGAGATCATCTGATGACCAACTTTGGAACGTCCCACCAAGAGTGCTCTATGTGACAACACGAATAGAGCATGGTGAGATTGATTGGAACAGTATAATAAGGCAATAGTATTCCATCTCCGGATAATCAGAAGGAGTGCTCTATGTGACAACGTGAATAGATCATGGTGGGATTGATCGAAACAGTGTAAGTCGATAGTATAACATTGCCTGACAATCGAAGGGAATCAAGTTGGGTTAGTAATGTATTGTGTTTGTATCTTGTATTTTGTTTGTATCTTAGGAAGTTATGTAGAGTTTATTGAATCGTGGACGATGTCTGTGGTTTTTCCTATGATGGTTTTCCATGCAAAAATCCAGTTGACTATTGTGGTGGATTATTTTCTTGATAGAGAGAAATGACTCAGATGTTTTTGATATACTGAAACTTTCGTATGTACCTATATTTTCTTGTTTGGATTGCATGTTATCGATTTTCTCAAATAGATTTCTGCTGCTAACCTGCTACTAATTTTCAACCTTTCTTCCAATCCGTTCCATTAAAATGCTGCAAATGCTTGATTGAAGGAACTATTTTTAATTTTTGAAACTCTACTTTCAGAAATTTCTTTAGAAATTTTTGTGAAAAACCAAGGTGCCCATCATGAAGCTTAATAGCATTTAGGGAAGTTTGAAACTAGGAAATTGTCTATAAATCTTAAATACTGATTCTTCACTGTAGTTGAAAAATATAATATACTTTAATACTCTTTGAGATATGTTGTCAAATAGGTCAACTCCAAAGTAGATTGTCCTATTTATGATTGTCCTATAATTCGTATTTACATATATGTTATTTCTTATTTTTTCATGTTAGCATGTGCATTTTGAAAAGCTCTCAGAAGAACTCTGAAAATTATTCAAATTTATAGTACACAATCCCATGGTGGGGTTTTTTTTTAACCTAGTGAACATTTATTTCGTTTCGTTCTTTATTCTTTGATGGTGAACGAGACTCAGGTTTGGAAAAATGCCTTCAGAATCTGATAAGTGGGGATGGAAACATGTTAGTGTGTTTGGTGGGTTTGACAAGGGAAGCGGTACAAAAAGGTGGAAATGTAACCACTGTAATATACGATACAATGGATCGTATTCACGTGTTAGAGCCCACCTCCTTGGATTCACAGGTTTAGGGGTCAAAAGCTGCCCAGCAATAGATGGGTCACTGAGGGAAGCATTTCATAATTTAGATGAAGAGCGACTTGCAAGGAAAACAAAAAGAATTTCTGGATGTGAAAAGCCTGGCAAGCATTTACGAACTTCACAGCCAAATCTGATACGTGGTTTGAAAACTATAAAAAAGGAGGATGTAGATGACATCGTGGCCAGGTTTTTCTATGCTGGTGGATTGAATGTCAATATTGTCAATTCCCCTTACTTTCATGAAATGGCTAAAGCAATCGCGGCTTTTGGCCCTGGATATGGACCCCCATCTACGCATGAGTTATCTGATTACTTTTTGAGTAAAGAGAGAAAAAGGATTGAGAAAGCCATGGCTTTGATCAGAGAGTCCTTGCCTCACACAGCCTGCTCAATACTTTGCCTTAATCGGCGGGAAGGCTCACTTAGCGGCCCGAGTGTTACTATTTTTGTCTCAAGTCCTAGGGGACTGATGTTCCTGAAAGAAGTAAATACAAATGAAGGGGACAGGGCAAACAATTTATTCACGGAAGTCCTTGATGATGCCATCATGGAGGTTGGGTCCACAAATGTGCTTCAGATAATTTCACATCCAGGCGCTGCCAGTGAATCCTCAGATTCTTATAAACTGTCAAAGTTTCCTCGCATATTTTGGTCTCCTTGCACATTGCATTCTATTCGCTTGTTGATGGAGTACATAGCTGAAATGGAGTGGATAAAATCTGTTGTCTTGTGTGCCAAGGAGATTGAGCAACGCATACAAACATACCAGCATTCTTCTCTGTTGAAAATTACACCTTTGAAAGAAATTTTTCATTCAGTTTCTGCCAAACTTGCTCCTTCCTTCTGCTTAGTCCATAGGATCTTTGAGCTAAAGCAAGCACTGAAAGACTTGGTTGTCAGTGAAGAATGGAAGCAATGGAAGATTACTACTAAAGAAGACACTATTAATATTGAAGCTGCCATTTTAGGGGATGATTTTTGGGGCAAGGCCAATTTATTGTTGCAGTTGTTCGAGCCTTTTCTGAATTTGCTTGCGACACTTAACATTGCCAAATCTGTCATGGGTGATGTGTATTACTGGAGGTTTCAGGCACTTGAAGCTGTGAAGAGTAAGGGAATTGATGACTGTGTGTTAAATCAACTAGACGTGTTAATTGAGAACAGGTGGGATATGTTATTCTCCCCTCTTCATGCTGCTGGTTATATGCTAAACCCCAGATACTTTGGGAGGAGTCAAACAAAGGATAAAACAGTAATGCGGGGTTGGAAAGCTACCCTGGAGAGATACGAACATGACAGTGCAGCCAGACGAGTTCTTAGAGAGCAGCTTAGTTTGTACTGTCGACTAGAAGGACCATTAGGAGAGGAAGATGCTGTGGACTGCAGAGATAAAATGGACCCAGTGGTATGGTGGGAGAATTTTGGTTTTGAAACACCTCACCTGCAGACACTAGCCATAAAGATTCTGAGTCAGGTTTCTTGTGTTGCAATGTGCCAAGGGAATTGGCAAGATGCTGATTATCCATGTAGAGAAAAGACCTACGGGCTGGGAGTGGGAAGAGTGGAAGATCTTGTCTTTGTTCGGAACAACTTGAAACTTCAAAGCCTAAGAAATGGAAATTCAAGTTCCCCATCTACACAAAGAAATGAGGATTCCAGAGAGTATTAGTAGTACATGGGATAGTGCTCGTCTTTGTCAAATTAAGGGAAATGTGATGAACCCTGCCCAACTTTCTTTTCGTAACTAGACAGAATAGGGATTACAATAGAGGCTTCTTGGCAATTGGGGGTGGTGCAATTAATGAAATTGCAAGGTGTTCTTTCTTTTGATAATAGTCATTGCCCAAGGCGCAATTATCTACATGTATGGTTCTTGCAGATATGTTCCAGGTAACTGACTTGCGCCGACTCAAACTTCACTTTGACCATGTATATAATGTCAAAATTCGAAGTAATACAAGCAGCTGTATATCTATATAGTGTCCCAGAAACAGGACCAACAATGTATGATGGGCATTTTGCAAATAGCTTGAAAGGGGATTGATCATGCATCCCACAATATTCATCTTTGTGCAAGATTTGTTCACTTCGCCATTGTTTGCTGATAATGTTGTTAAACATCATGATAGTGGGGCTTGTACCAAACTTCCTGATTTTAGCTGTGACTTAAATTGCAGGATCATCTTTTTTCTCGTTTTTAACTTTTGATACCTATTCGAATGCATTGAATGCTAACTTGTAGTGACATGTTTGATTGTATCTGTACAAGCAATCATGTTTTTGTTTTAGGGCAATTTTACTGTGCTTCCATGGCTGCTGTATGCTTGCTACCATTGCATAACCAAACAGTACAATGGAAAACAGTGGAACTACAACCAACAGTTTTCGAAAGCCTTACTTGATATCCAAGATGCAACTGAACTGTATCACTGCTCTAGTTTAATTTGAAATAGAGATAAACCTTTATTTTCTGAATTGTTTCCATGTGCTTCTGGCTACTTCTAGCAACAGTTTTTTTTATTAATTGGCATTCCTTGTAACACATTTTTTCCCCAGATCTGATTGTAACACCATCACTGTTAATTATTGCCATAGCTGATATATAACCCTATGTAGAAAGTGACCAAACAGCATGGAGTTAGCAGGACACTTTAATAGGCTGCCCACAGGGTGGATTGTTCAGTGTGCCACTCTTCTGCTCAAATCTTCATTTATTATTCATACTATATCCTTCATTGCTCAGCAAAAATAGCAACAACTCCTTCTCTCCATCGATTATGCACAATGTTTCTTACTTCTATTTGGGTATTGACAGTTATGCAGCACAAACACATTGCTTTTTTACTTCATTTAGGTTTTTTTATTGGAGGAAGTAGGAAGTGGAAAAAATATGTAGGAAAGAACCAGAGCTAATCCGAATTAGTCTTGTAAAAGATTCGTTACGGAACGAATACGTTTATTTTTCAAATGATTCATATCGTCAAGTGTACCCATTCCAAATTTTATTCCAATCAAATGATCTGCGGCTGCCAATATATCTTGCAGTAACAAAAAAACAAAGAGATATGTTACCGGTTTAAATCCGGGAAGCAGTCTCTCTCCAAAATAAAGTTAAGACTGTTTTTGACTTACCTCTCTCAGATCTACTACAAGCAAAGTCTAGTGCATTAGGAATGATCTTTTTTTTTTTTTGTTCAGAAGTATTTGCCAAAGATATCAGTTTATACTACTTTTGCTAGTCAAAGGAGGGGATCAAACCGGCCTCTCATAGTATTGAAAGAGAAAGGTGGTAGACACTCAATTAAGAAAGACTAGATTTGCAAGTTGGTGCCACCTGAGTCAGCCATGGAGGCAGTAGGATCACTTTAAATCCTCTTTAAAGCTTTGGTCGATGCTAGAAGAAGGAAAGAGAAAGACAGTCAAAAGTAGTTGGATTGATGAAGAAAAAGCAATCCCTAATTGTAGCCGTCCCTCAGAGAAGAGAGATGTTGAAGGTATGTTAGTTTGAAATTTCAATCTTAAGGGAACATTATTTGTGATGAAGGTGATCTAACATTGAGGAGAACCAAGAAAACGTGTTTTAGAGGGCATATAGGACGGGTATTAATTATTGATCACGGGGAAGAAATTTTTTGCGCATGCATGTTAAACATATTTATAAATCAGTATGTCATACCCGTTTAAGATCGTCCTTATTTTTTATGTAGTTATTAAACAGGGTTTAATTCACAAGAACAACGCGGTTTATTACTCGACTTTGGTGGGTTGTTCTTCTGAATTAGTAGTTATAACTCAAACTGAATATTTATAGTGGGGAGACCCTCGTGATCACGCCCAAAAAAAGTTACTACCTTCTAGCTGCTGTTCTCCCTTTCTCCTTACCAAAAAAAAAAACCATGGAACATGGTCACAATGTCCCTCATTTAAATATTTTTCTGTTTGTTGGGGGAAAAAAAATGCTTTGACATATAGTACAACACTGATATAATCTATACCTAAAAAGAAATCTTAGGGCTTGTGTTTCTCTAGAAGTTAAAAGACAAGTAAAGCAAAGGCAGCTAAATTTAGTCAAACCCAAGAAAGTAAAATACAGGTAGAAGATTGGAAAAAAGTGGCCTTGTAGAGAGACGTGGTAGTCTAAGACAAAGTAAAGTTAATAGATAAAATGTGATATCCAAGGAATTGATTGTCTTTCAAAGGTACGTGCATGTGCTACTCAGTCTGTGTTTACACGAAAGACAATAACTAAAGTGCTGTTTCCAAAGCCAATCGTTTTACTAATTGGAATAAATTTAATACCAAAATTTATTAATCAAATTCACTTTTTTTTTATTAGACCAACATTAAATTTCATAAAATATTATAACTCCTTGTTAATCTAAGGACAACAGAGATTTTTGTCAACAAAATAGGGAAAATTCTTGATAAACCTATTCAAATTGATACGATTACTGAATTGGTTACGCAAAATAGTTTTGTAAAAATCTATATTCAAATCGAGCTAAGTGTTTGCCTTATTCTATGGATTAGAATTGACATGCATCGTTAAAAGATTGAATATTAAAGATTACATTCCCTATAAAAATGTGATGAAAAATACATCAAAGTGGCATTCTTCTTAGCAAAAACTTCTTTTGGAGTTTGCTTTTAGGAGCAAATAGGAAATTTGTAATTGTATAGTTTAGGGTAAATTTCATAAATACCCCTGAAATTATAACCTTTATATAAAATGCTTCTTGAATTTTCACTTATCCCAATTTACCTCTTGAACTATGTAATTAGTTTTAATTGACACATACCGTTAATTTTAGACGCTAAATGACATAGTTTCAAGCCACAAACCCAAAACCCATGGTGTCAATTGAACTGAATTGATCCCATGTTACAAATCAGACGACCAAAATAGAGAAATTAAAATTAAGAACTAAAATAAGAATTCAATGCAAACTTTTTTAGTGTAAATTATGATCAATCCTTTATAAAAAATAAATAAATAAGAAAGAATCTATTTTTTCTGTATGTGATGGATGAGAGGTCGAAGAAGATAAGTTTGTGTGACTAATTTGCCAAAACCCATGTGAGGGCATATGAACATTTTACAAAAAACATAACATGCCAATAAGAAGTCATCACGTGAGTGGAGCCCCCAATGCATCGTGGGTCATTACAAGTTTAAACCTTAAATTAATGTCTTCATCCAATCAAGCATGGTTTCGTGTGTCTGTTTTAATTATACTCATATTCTTAATTTCTAGGGCCCAAGTCTTTGGCTGTTTATTTATTTATTTATTATAATCTTCTGTGAATTGATTAGGGTTAATTACAATGTAGGTCCTCAAAATATGTAGTTTATCTCATTTTGATTTCTAATATTTTAATTGCATCATTTTAGTCCATAAAATATTAAATATATTTCTATATGATCCCTCAAGCAGATAGCGTCCAGATTGCTAACGATTTTATATCATAAACTTGTCACATGATACTTATATATGAACAAAAAAATAATTTGGATAACTCTTGATCAAATTTTTAATTAAATTTTGGTTAAATAGCTACATAAATTATACAATTTTGATCACGAGTTATTCTAATTTTGGTCAAAAACTACTCATATTACACAATTTTTGTCAAGTGCTACCCAAATTTTGTTTATGAGCTATCAAAATTATTTTTTATCCATATTTAGGTATTATGTGATAAGTTTATGCTTAAAAATTGTTAACAATCTGGACGTTGTCTGTTTGAGAGACTATATAGAAATATATTCAATACTTTAAGAACTAAAATAATGCAATTTAAATATTGAGGGCCAAAATGAGACAAACCTCATATTTTAAGGACCTCCGGTACAAATAACCCAATTGATTAAAAAAATGTCATTGGGGAAGAAACTCTAAAAAGAGTAAACTATACCTTGTACCATGAAAGATTTCATAAATTTTATTTTATACCCTTGATATTGCACGTTCAATTTATCAAAAGAGTTACAATATGATCCTTTTGTTAGCTTCCCGTTAATTTTTTCATTAGTGCTAGTGAGTTCACTTTTGACCAAAAAAATAACAAAAACTAACAGAAGGGTCACATTGTAACATTTTTAATAAATTAAGGGTGCAATATAAAAAATTTAATCTTTAAAAGTGTAAAATAAGAATTTTAAAATCTTTAAGGGTGCAAAGCACAACAAGCCCCTCCAAAAATGAGGATTTGATTTGTGGTTTCCAAAATATTCTCATCTTTGGAGTGACTTGACGTTTTTCATTTCTTGCTTAATTAAAAATTTTCCAAGCAGCCACAAAGACAACCGACAGTTTGAAGAGTAGCTTCATTGCAGTTCTATACACAGCTTAATCCACATGGCCCACGGCGTTACCTCCTCCAAATTTAGCCTAAGATGTGTGTTAGGTACAAAACTTTAGTTTTTATGGGGAATTCAGATCATCTTTGTCATACTTTCATTCAATTTCAATCAATTGTAGTTCATTTATCATTAATATATATGAGACTCACTATTTATTAGTAAGTCTTCATTCATATACACAGTGGATAATTTACCATTAAATATAATTTTTTTAAACTAAAAAAATACTTATATATGCATATTCAAGTAATAGAGTCAAAATCAGAGTCTGAAAATAAAAAAAAAACTTAGCTCACTAGGCGGGCAACAAAGCCAATTACTAGAGAGATATGAAGTTTGCTCCCAGGCAGTGGGCAGTCCTATTACAAAAACTTGCAGTGTGACAAAATTGAAGATCTAACCTTTTTTTTTTTGTTGAGTTTAACGGTCACGTGTGTTTGGACCAGCTTACGCGTATCTCAACTAATTCTTTCTCCGATTTGGTCAAAGGCTAGTCATCCACTCCGAGATTAAGATATTCATGATGGATAAATCCCTTATGATCTGACCCCAAAAAGTTGTCAAAATTTGAACTCATGATATCTAATTTTACAACTCATCTCTATTACTACTTGAAGTACCCTCTTGAATTAGATATATGCTTTTGCAATGGACCCTAAAATCTTCCACAATAGCTTCTATTTCCCACGGTGGCATCACTTTCCACATCTTCTACATTGAGTGTAATTAAAAGAAAGTGTAATAGAGATGAATTCAATTCTTAAGAGCATCTTCAACTATAACTCAAATTTTTATTCAAATTTAAATTAACATTTGAGTAATAAGCTTGATTTTATATAAATGACTCCAATGAAGAAACTCAAATTTAAAGAAGGAGAGACCCAAATTTAAATAAGGGCAAATCTAAATTTAAAATGGAGTAAGGATAATCATTGAATTTTTAAAAGATGGTGAAATCTCACAATTAAATATTTGAGTCTCCGTTAATTTGAGTGAAAAAATGAGTTTCTCTTGATTTAGTATAAGTTTGAGTCAAGGGATGAAAAAAGTTTTTTAAATTTTTTTACTCAAATTTAAATTTAAGTTTAAATTTGAATAAGGGTTAAAAATGCCCTAAGACCACTAGGTTTAAAACCTGAATTCGATCTAGGCTATTTAACAACTTCTACTTCCCAAAGAGAAATATGTTCCATTATAATGGTCCTAATTTAGAAACATTCGAATTGCACCAAGGTAGAGGTACCTATGGGATTCAAATCTCTTTAAATTTTTTTCCTAATATATCATTTATCATTAATGAGTGGAGATTCATTTAAACGAACGATAGATGATCCGTTAAGAAAAGAATTGAAAAAAAATATAACTTGTAATGGGTCTCACTTTGTATATGTATTTATGTTGTGGAAATAATAATCATCGAACTAGTATTGCATAAATTTATAGAACTAGATAGATTTTATTAACACAAACATGACATGAACCTAAAATGAAAATAATTCCAATATTACCCAATTCAAACATGACGCAAATCTAGCCTAACACAACACGATTCGATCGATTCTACATTGGATTATGAAGTTTTTATTAAGTTATGGATTATAACACGATATGACTCAATTAAGGAACTTCCCAATACACTTTGTTTTTTTATTTAGTGATTCATCTACCATTAATGGAAGTTAAACCATTTATTAATCAGTGGTTTTTCTAATTATACATAGTGAGGGATTCATTATTGAGAGAAATCGAAAGAAAAAAAAATATATTGAAGAGATTCCGAATCCCAAATCCATCATTTAAGTTGTACTCACATACATGTTACCCAACATCCAAAATTTTGGTCTTGGCTGGATTAGTTTTCTAGAGAATCAGAACATTAAAAGAGGATATTCCTCCACCATTGAAGACCTCGTAATTGACAGCAAGTAACCTATACCTCATGAATACTTTTATTCAAGAGTGAATAGTATGTCATTTGATGATACGCAAATTGAGTTTGTATACCACCTGTCAATTGAACAATAAAAAATGCAGTAAATAAATAGAGGGAGAGAGAAGACAATATTTACAGTGGTTTGGTCAATGTAACATACATCTATTACAAGGGTCGCTGGATATTTTATTAACTCAGGTGTGTAGAGAGAGTAGAGAGTTACAAGCTTAGAGAGGGAGATGTGAATTGTGCTCGACTGAGTATGATGTCCTCCAAGTGTTGGCGGGGCTTATAATTTATAATCGTCTCATAATGGATTGAGGCGACTTAATAATAATTAAATAGTTAATCTAGCGGTCATAACAAATTAGGGCGACTTAATAATAATTAAATAGTTAATCTGGAGGAGGTGGCAACCTCTTTTCAACTGGCGAAACAGTTACAATACTCTCCATAGGATTTAATCAAAGGATAAGGTGAGGGTTGACTTTTTTTACGGCGGCGTGGATGAGGCTCTTGGGATGACCCTTATTCCAAGGTGGCTTGGAGGAGGCTCTTGGGACAACCTTTACTCCAAGGTGGTTAGGAGGAAGCTTTTAGATAACCCTTACTCCGAGGTGGCTAGGAGGAGATTCTTAAATGACCCTTACTCCAAAGTGGTTAGGAGGAGGCTTTTAGATGACTTTTGCTCCAAGGTGGTTAGGGGGAGGCTCTTGGATGACCCTTGCATGCTCCCCTGCTGATGTAGCTCCTCGAACCTAATGAACTTGATCGGGCGTAGACCACTTTGAGCGCTGAATCTCTTGGAGTTGGACTCTTAATTTATAGAGGGCTCGTAACATGAGTTGGGCCCTTAGGCCTAACCCATCACCATTAATTAGAGCAAAAATAAAATTAGTCAAAGTGCTGGTAAGTTGGTCTAAATATCCCTGACTGTTAAACCAAAAAAAAAAATCAAGTAATTTTTTTTTTTTTGATCAGACAAATATAAGTAAATTTCAATAAGTAGGAAAATTTCTATTACAATCAGTCAAAATATAAGCCCTAAGCTCAGGAGGGGGAGAGTCAATCCAACTCATCAGTAGTGAGCAGTTCATAGCAGCAGCTACAACTCAATGAACAGCGTTGTTACTGACTCTAAACTTCTGTAAGAAACTAAGATTGTGTATCCTAGCATAGTATACACTTTACTTCTAAAGAAAGTGTACACTATGACCATTTGAGTTATATGACCATTTAAAGGGTAAACTTTACTTCTAAAGAATTCCGTCCTATCACAAATTTAATTTGAAATGGATTTAGATTTTTTTTAATATTGACGACATTGATTAATTTGAATATGATAAGCCCTACTTAGATTTCAATACAGATCAAATTATGTGGTATTTGCGAAAAAGAAAAGAAAAAAAAAAAGAATATTCTCTTATTTAAATACAGGAATCCACAAATGTTAGCTCGACACCTGTTCGAATAGCTTATATGAGAAAAACGTGCCGACATGACCTAACATGGTGTGAGCCCGAGTCTGAACCTAACAAGTAGGGCATTAAATAAAGAGAAAAATTATAAATTGTCTGAAAAGTCGATAAACTAAAACTACAAAGAATAAGTATGAGATTGGAATATTAAGAGGGAAGCTCAGCAGATGACCTCATTTGCACTTGTAGTAGCAATTTAATACCAATGTGACCTCTTAATTCCACGTACATTCCTAACTAACACTCAATAATATTTATGACAAGAACGTCTTAACATCAACCAACTTCTAGAATTAAGATAATTTTGTTGAATGAGTCATTGGTTTAATACGAGAGAATACTATAAAAAACTTATAATTAAAGTAAAATGTTTGTTAATAATCATATTAAGAAGTCGGATATAATTGCGGTACTCCCTTTGTGTCGTATCAAAATTGATTAAAATCATATCCTTTATTAGCAAGAGACTTTTTTATTAGATAAAAAGTAGAGGTATGAGTACGACAATCGAACCCATTGGTTGAATCACACCCCAAGCCTGATGTTTTTGCACCCCCAATTGTAGAAAATAGAAATGATTCAGGTGTTCCTCTTTAAAAGAAAACAAAAAGAAAAGAAAACATAGGACTTGCTAGCAGTAATTCTTACAAGGCTATGTGTTAGTTTTGCTTTTGCTAATCAAGCTGGTAATTCACCACTCTTTACTGCGATTGCTGGCTTCTTGTCTATGTTTGTTGTGTCTTATTCATTAGGTGATACAAAACAAAAGTAAGAACAAATTTTTAGACAACAAAATAAGGAAAAGTAAACGTTTGTTCACAGGTCTCTCTCTCTCTAGATGAACCTATGATATGTGATACGTTTTGTTAATACTTAGTAGTGCTATAATTATCAGAAAATATTAATTACTTTGGACGGTGCTGTTTGCTGGACATTGAATATTTTCCCAGTTGTATTTTTGTATGGAGTAAGTTAACACAAAGCTAAGAATGAAAGAATCCGAAAAAATAAGACAATCCACCATACTCAATAATCCAAATATTTGACAGTTGTGGGGGACAGAGAGAGAGAGAAAGAATGGTGTCTTGGCATGTCCAGAAAAGGAAAATTCAGATAGGGAAGTTGTGAATAGATGCTTCACTGCTTCACCAATGGGTATCTCCTATCTTATTTTTAATCCTTTCTACTAGGGTTTGGTGCAGGAACCATCATGCACGCATAATATCATCAGGTCAATCTTCTTACAGATAAAGAGTAGAGGATAGAAGCTTCACCAATGACTATCTTCTTTTTTCAACCATTTTACTAGGGTTTGGTGCAGAACATTCATGGCAGGTCACTATAAGAAATTAAAGTTTTTTTAGACAAATTTTTTATGATAGTTATGTTTATCGTCACAAAAAAAAATGTTTTAAAGAAAAAAAAATTCGTGATGATAGTACTATTACAAAAAGATTACTTATTATAGTAAATATTATTTGAGATCACTCATTGCAGATAATTTTTTTTTTTTTTGGAGATTTCAAATGGGATTTTGTAGTTTTACCAAAAGGGTTTTGCTTTAAAAGTCTTTGTCAAGTTGTCCTTTTAACTTTTTTCACTTGGTGAAGTTAAAAAGATGTCTTGATATGTCTTCAAACCAATTACATGACAAGAATGTATATAAAGGAGGAGGATGAAAGAGACAAGTAGAGGGTAAGAAGGATGAAAGAGACAAGCAGAGGGTGAGGAGGAGGAAAGAGACAAGTAGAGGGTATTAGAAGTAGGTTCCACAGCCCACACTCATGTGTAGTAGGTGACTCTATCAGGCATGATACAAGCCTTCATTACTCCCGAGACTGTCGGTCGTCCTAAGAGACCCTGTTCATTTGGGGACAAGTGGCACCTTGATGAATAAATTTTGAGTAGTTCGAATTATTATTCTTTGATTGGTCTACACCGTATATACCAATACGATATGATTTGAACCTATATTGTCAAATCTTGTGTGACTCACGACTGTTTGGTGTCAATGCAACTAGTGTGTCTTCGTACTCTTCAAATACAGAATCGATACTTCGACTTAAAACCATGCTTGATGCAAATAGAGAACTTAATTGTCATACAAACTTTCAAATACATTTCTTTCTTTGTTTTCTTATTGACAGATTGATCACTTATAGATCATGAATTTAAGGGAGATTCATTATTGATCAGTAAATCATTCACTGATCAGATCAACAAATTAGATCAATTTTTTAAGTCTCACATTACCGGTATGTGTGGGTGTGTGAAAGTTTACAGAAAGATTTGATTCCTTTTCTATGAAGAACTTTATATTTTCCATATGCATACAAAATAAAACAAAAACAGTAGGCGGCTGCCTCACACATTAGACCATTATTAGGGAAAATGCATGTACTTATGTACTGCCCGGGTTCACGAAAATGCAAATCCCATGATGAACAAGCAAGCAGTTTGTACACATTGGCCATCGTCTTTCTTGGGTTTGGGGGGAATAAAACAAGGTTTGTGTATATATAAGTTGGATCAAATTACAATTGAATTCAAATATGAATTCATAGAATATGATATATCGGATTCAAATTTGAATAACTAGTAAAAAAATATCAATCCATATGTATATACCCTCAATCTGATTTATATTCAAACTGAACTCAAATCAGAATCTCTTTCATTGAGAGGCCTAACCGTACGGTGTAACAGCTTCAACAGGAAGAAGGTACTCTAGTCAACTTGATGAATATGAAAGTTCTATTGTGGACGCCTAAGAATTCCACAAATCATATCGTCGACCCTTTGAACTTTTCTCAAGGTATGACTTTATGCCTGTTTGTATGCTATTTTGGTTGTTAGACATCACCTTTTGCGTAAATTACAGCAGAGATTTAAGGCTGTTTGAGAGTCTCTCTCAGCTGAACTAACCATGAGGAGCAATGACCAAGGAAAACGACTCTTTCCCATTATAACCTAACAGCTAATCTCGCAACATTGTCCGCCCCTTCATCTACGATATAGCACTTGGTTCTTCAAAAGTCTTCCAAAAGAAAAAGATATTTGCATGACTTTTATAAATAACATATATACACCCCCTACACCAAAGAAAATATAGAAGTTTAGGGTTAGTGTTTTTTTTTTATCGGATATTCAGGCTTGTATTGACTACTCTTTTAAGCTCAGTAGCTGATCACCATGACTTGAGGTGGTTAGGGTTTAGTGCTTATGGTATTGTTTAACTAGATTATATTGGAGGAAAATGGTTGATTGTTACGACTTACAAAGTTTTAAGGACCACAAGAACAAATTGAATCTTCAATAAATATGAGTCATAGTGCAAGCAAACCCCCCCCCCCCACCCCCGTATTTCTGAGTGACATTTCCACCCCTTTCAATTATCATTTCCGTAAATTCTGTTTGACATACCATCTCTTTTTGAGTTTTGTAACAATACCGATGGGAAGAAAAAAAGGAACTAATGTGAACTTAGATTCTTTCAATATTAACTACATGCCCTCATCCCTCGGGTAAAAGAGTGAAACTATCATCTATCTCTCGCCCTCTCCCTCTCTTTCACACACATTACCATCCTGTCTTGACCTGGTAATAGAAGAAGAGGGACAAATAGCATTTTGTACATTTAAAGATTATATTTTTTATATTATTCTCTCAATGTATTAAAAATGTTGCAATGTAGTTCTTCTGTTACTGATTTCATCAACTTCAATAAGATGAGTTTTGACAGAATAAGTAACAGAAAGACTACATTGCAACATTATTAATAAATTAAGGGTGAAAGGTGAGAAATTTCATCTTTAAAGATACAAAGTTTAAATCTTTTAGGGTGCAAGTTAAAGTTCCCCTTAAAATGAGTGATATTTTTTTAACCTAAATTTGTTATCCAATTTGATCTCAAAGAGTAGCCTAGAGGAGACATAGGGAAACGGCAAATCCAGACATCCTAAATTCGAAACTTGACAATTCATTTGGGATCAGACTATGAAAAATTTTTCTCACATAAATTTTTTAATCCCAAACCAATGAGAAAATTAATTGAGGTGTGAATAAAATAATGCGAACATCTCTAAACACAATACTAAAAAAATTACAGGCTCTATGATTACACTTCAAGCCAATCTCCGTGGCTACACCTCCAACCGACCTCCATGGTTGTCCTTCTAGCCAATCTATTTGGTTGCACATCTGGCCAACCTCCTTGGTTGCACCTCTAGCCAACCGCATTGGTTGCACCTTCAACCAACCTCCGTAGTTGCACCTCTAACAAACGTCATTAGTTGCACCTCAAGCCAAACTCCTTGGTTGCACATTTAGCCGACCTTCATGGTTGTATCTCAAGCGAACCTCCTTGGTCGCACCTCAAGCTAACTTCCTTGGTCGCACTACAAACCAACCTCCATAGTTGCACCTCAATCTAACCTCCATGGTTGCACTTCAAACTTACCTCCTTGGTTATACCTAAAGCCGATCTCCATGGTTGCACCTAAAGTTGACCTCTGTGGTTGCACCTGAAGTTGACCTTTGTGGTTACAACTGAAGCCAACTTCCGTGATTGCACCTCAAGGCTACTTGGCCTCTATGTAACCTCCGCAGTTGCCCCTCAGGGCCTCAGGGCTACTAGGCCTCCATGCGACCTCCACAGTTGTCCTTCAAGGCTACTTGTCTTTGATGCAATCTCCACGGTTGTCCTTTAAGTTATTTCGCATCAATGTTGAATCCTCCTGAATGGATTTATAATGACTTGAGTTTGTCAAGGAAATTTATTTAAAAATAACTCTATTTTTAATCTTACTAATAAATAGTTAAGTTCACTATTTTTTTTAAACTCCAAAATATCCTTTCTTGAAATAAGGTTAAAGTGTTCTCTTGTCAAAAAAACAAAAGAAAAAGAAATGAGGTTAAATTAATTTTTTATTTTAAAAAGTGTTATCCCTTAATTCAATGTCAATTAAAATATGTTAATAAAATCTCTATCATTAATTTAAAATTCAAATTCAAAACTCTCTCTCTCTCTCCCTCTCTCTCTCTCTCCGGCCAGCTAGTAGCGACATCGTCGTGGTTTCAAGCAATGTTGAATCCATCGAGGAACTGGTTCGCATCTTAGCACAATAAGACTTTTATCACTCGCCTCCGTAAATATGGTTAAGGTTTCAAAAAAAATTATTTGTCCGTTTTTTCTCTGTTTTTCAAAACTCAAATTGTTGTTTCATATTATCTATCTTTGTGTGTATTTATTTCATATAATCTATCTATGTGTGTATTTGTTAAAAATATTATTATTTTTTGGACTTGAATGTTTGATATTATTATTTTTTACTATATTATTGTTCATGTTACTGTTTTTGTTGAACATATTATTACTATTATTTTCCTAAATATTAATATTCAATGTTACTATTTTTTTTTTTGAATATTACTATTTTTTGTGTTTAAATGATACTATTTTTTGTGTTTGAATTTGACTATTTTTTATTTTTAATGTTATATATATACATGTATATATATAAATATGAGAAAGATAATTATTGTTAAGTATGTTACTATTTTTGTTGAACATGTTACTATTTTTGTTGAACATGTTGCTATTGTTATTTTTTAAAAATATTAATATTAAATGTTAGTATTTTTTTTATGTTTAAATATTACTATTTTTTATTGTGTTAAATGATATTATTTTTTGTGTTTAAATAAATTTCATAATAAATAAATTTATTTGATGAATTTAAGTCCAAACAAATTCATATAAAAAGACCAATCTCTAAATTTGTTAACTCAATAATGTATTGTGTGCTATAATTGTAATGAAAAAGATTCATCAATTACATATGCAATAATTCTATGGAACGTGTTATCTGATACATGGGCATCAAAATGAATACGAAGGCTACACGAAAGCATTTTGGGGAGGAGATGGTGACTGGTAACAGCAGACGAAAGCATATCCTATCCAATCCCTCAATTGCTCCGCCGCTTCAGCCGACACACAACTCGATGCCGTAAACACGCCTCAACCCAAGTTCCGTAATTGTGATTGTGTATGCTACACTACACACACCGTAATTGAGGTTGCTTTACTGCCGTGGTATATTTAATTTAATTATTCAACTATATTATTTAATTATTTATTTAATAATATATTAAAACGTATAGTAAAAATTCTACACTTATCTTATTGTATATGTATCTTTGTCATTTATTAGCGATCTTTCATTTTAAAAATTAAAATATGGTATTTACAAAAGTGTTACTACCACTTCATTATACCTTCCACTTGCTATGAACATGGTACTACTAATCTTGACAGGTGTACCTTACACCTCGTTGTTTTATCCCTAGGTCACCCGCTGGAGAAAATATTTTCTTCTCCGCTTGGTACCTGATAAGCAAGGAATATTTTCACCTGGGGGACCTTCTTCTATGCTGTTCCTCACATGATTCTTGCTTAACCAGAGATTTCCATACCTGTACTTAGTTCAAGGTAATTACACTTAGGTACCTATTTTCCTTTTCTGTTTTTTTTTTTGGTAATTTAATTAAGTGCCCATTTTCCTTTTTTTTTTTTTTTTTTAATATGGGGATTGAGTTGAACTCACACATGCCAAATAAGTTCTGGACACGTGTGGTTAGCCACCAAGGTAATGTTTGATAAAATTGAAAACTGAAATCTGAAAGTTGAAAGCAGAATGCTGAATTTGTGGATTGTTTGGTATTCATTAAAATTTAAGTATTGAATTGAATTAAATTGTTTGATAACTACATAGAACTGACGTCTGAAAATAAATTAATTTTTAGTTTTACCATTTTATTATTTAATTTGAAAATATTTAGAAAAAAGTCATAGCATAAATCATAATCACTATTATTATATTATAGTTTACATTTAACAAATATTTAATCAAAATAAATAAATAAATAATATCTGAATAACACAAGGGGCTTAGGGAGGCCGGTACCTCCCAAAATATTTAATAGGATAAAAATATACTTTTTAAAATAATTGGGATAGAAGTATATATGCTAAAAAAAAGTCATAAAAACTTTTTTACTTTTACCATAAATAGTGCATACCTAATTGAATGTGAGACTTTCAAGATTAAAATGTGAGACTTTCAAGATTAAAATGTGAGATTTTCAAAATTCCTTTTAATATTTGTGTATCATTTGAATTTTAAAATTATATATATATATATATATATATATATATATATATAAACATCAAACAGTAACCCAAATATTTTTGTTGAGCGTGTCACTGTTTGATATTACTCTTTCTTTGTTAAGCGTGTCACTATTTAATGTTACTATTTTTTTATTGAGTGTGTCACTATTTGATTTCATTGTATTACGTGTGTATGTGTGTGTATATATATACACACATACACACGTAATACAAGTAGGTATGCACTATTTATGGTAGGGGTAATTATGAAATACATTTTAGAAAGAATTTGAAAATATTTTAAAATGTGTAGTTATTGACAACTATTTGATTAAAAAGAGAACTTTAATGAGGATAAGTTTGGAGGTGGTACTTAAAGTCAAATAAGTTTTAAAAAATGTATTCACGTCCCATTTTCTCATAACACAATAAGTAAACAATAACAAATTGAATAACATAATAAGTGAACAATAATATCTGATATAAAAAAGAACAATAACTAATAAATAATCAAAAAATACAATAAATTAGATTTTATTAACAATGTGTGTGTGTCGTGTGTGTGTGTAAGTATATGTGTGTGCAGTGCATATGTCTGTGTAATTGTGTGTGTGCAGTGTGTATGTTTGTGTGTGTAATTATAATTATATATGTATATTTTTGTTACAAAAGACAAGAAAAAAAAAAAAAAGAACTCAACAAAGAGAATATATATGTTAGGAGTTTTAAAACGAAGACTAATTAGAGCTTTAACTAAGAGATCTCCTATTTAATATTATAACCTATTTTTAAGTAGCACTTAACATATTAAGAGAGTTTAAATTTTGATTATCAAACATATTTAATTAGTAAGTGCTGAATACATTCGTTTGAAGTGCTGAATTTATGTTAACAAATACACCCTAATTATACGTATTTGTTACATTAAAAAAAATTACCACGAGATTATTGAAAAATATTCAAGTTTTGGTTCATCTCAGACCCATCTCTTGCCATTGAGCTATTTGTTCGTGTTGAAGTCCTATGGCCAGAATAAATAGTTCCAAAATGTAATGTGGATCATGTTTTTGATTGGACCGATAAATTAGTCCGCACACTAATGACTGTTGAATTAAAAAAAAAAAATCAATAACAAGTAGAGCAAGTGTAGCTCTCCACTAACCCCATGAGAATTAAAAGGATATCTAATAGATTGATTATCATGAATTTAAGTAAAAATTTTTGTACAAAGCGGATCTCTTATAGCTCTAATGTATAAATTATTTGTGTTTACTTTTTCGTGCCCAAGTAAACGCCGTGTAGTCAAATTTGGATTGGATAATTACTGAAAGTATATAGTATGGTAAATGCCACTATTGTCGGTGGACTAGGTACTGCCACCATTGCCGGCATCTGACACCGGTCCCGAGTTTGACCCACTTGCAACGTCTACCACTTCTTTTCACTGTAGTAGTTGGAACAGTTAAGGTTCCGGTCTTTACCAAATAACAAAAATCACGCCCCTTTAAAAAAAAGAAGGGGGAGACAAAGTCAGTAATAAATAGTCCTAATGAGACCAAAACTGACTATAAAAGTTCCTACTTCTCTCTCTCCATTACTTGCTCTACTTTCTCTCAACACCTCTGCTCTCTCTCTCTCTCTCCCCCTCCCCCTCAATGCCACACCTCTGCTCTCTGTCTATTCTGTTTTGATAGAATAGAAAGAAACAGAAGAGTAGTTTGGCACAAACTGAGAGAGAGGAGACCTTGAAAGGGCAGAAGAGATAAAACAGAGATCTGAACTGGTCCATCCCTTCTCTTTCTGAGTAAACCCAGTATTGATTTGTGCTGCTTTATTCAATTTTCAACCATATTGTGGTACAATGCAGTATCAAATACTCCTAGACACATACAATGAGAAGCTGAGTGATAGTAGATCTAAGTGATTTTAGCCATTATATCATCCCCTGTTTTACCTCCCCTGTTTAAGTACTGCTCTGCTTTGAGCCAGAGAGATAGAGAGCGAGAGAGAGTTAAGTGAGAGAAAATGGCTGAGGTTTCTGAAAAAACTTTCATACCAGAGTCTTTTCAGGGTACATCATTAGATATTGCAGGACAAATTGGGTTGATGTGGGAGCTAATCAAAGCGCCATTGATAGTCCCACTGCTTAGGCTTGCTGTGTATATGTGCTTGACCATGTCACTAATGCTTTTCTTTGAGAGGGTGTACATGGGTGTGGTTATCATCCTTGTCAAACTCTTCTGGAAAAAGCCCGATCAACGGTACAAATGGGAGCCTATGCGTGATGACTTGGAGAGTGGCAATGCGAGCTTTCCATTGGTCCTTGTTCAAATCCCAATGTTCAATGAAAAAGAGGTTGTTTGTTATCTCCCTCTCTCTTTATCTGTTTATTGTGTGTGTGTGTGAGAGAGAGAGAGAAAGAGAGAGTTCTTCGATACTATGTGCTTTGGTATTGTTAATTTTACAGCTTTTGGGATTCTGGGTGAGTGAGAAAAAGCTGAGATTTGGTGTTTGTTAAATGTTAATGGTGTGTTTGGAACAGGTCTACAAGATCTCCATTGGAGCAGCATGTAATCTTTCATGGCCGTCGGATCGTCTTGTGATTCAAGTACTTGATGATTCAACTGACCCTCTCGTCAAGGTACTCAAATTTGCCATCCAAACACTCCCCAACTGAAAACCAATACAGATTTGTTCATGAAATTCAGTTCAATAGCTGCATTTTTTTGTTTATTTATCAAAATGCACCCAAATTTCAGAAACATTAAATTTGTGAAATTCTTAAAATTTCAGAAATTCTTGATCTGGGTTCCTCTATAACCATCATTTTCTTCTGATTTAGGCTCAATTAAGGTTGACCAATTCCAGCTTCACCATACCAAATCTCTCACCATTAACATCTGATTTTCTTGAATTTCTCATTTGGGTCCACCCAATTTAATCTGGGTTTGCTTATTTTGTCATTGAAACCACATTAATGTTTGTAGGATATGGTTGAGAAAGAATGCTTAAGGTGGGCAAGCAAAGGCGTGAACATAGTATATCAAATTAGAGAAACCAGGGGAGGCTACAAAGCTGGTGCTCTTAAAGAAGGACTAAAGCGTGATTATGTCAAAGACTGCGAATACGTCGTCATTTTCGATGCCGACTTCCGGCCCGAACCGGATTTTCTCCGGCGATCCATACCTTTCCTTATTCATAACCCTCAAGTTGCCCTTGTTCAAGCTCGTTGGAGATTTGGTAAGCTTCCTAACTTAACCATGATTAAGCTCTCTTGTTCTTCTAATGTTACATACCCTATATTATTTATCAAATCTATTTCACCAAATCACTGTCGGTGATGAGATTAGTGGCTTGGTCAGAGGTGTTTAAGTTGACTAATTCTCTCTTTTTAGTCTACTAAATGGCAATTCATTCACGTCAAAATTAGAGTGTTCATGAGAAATAAATTCGTCATAACCTGATTTAAAATAGATGTTAAACTTCGAATTCAGACGGTTTAGATTTATTTACAACGCCTATTATTACTTGAACTACATTTAGAGTTGTTAGTCGATGTCATTGACACCCACAATCGTGCTGCATCATAATTTTCATGTACTTGTGTCTAAACTTTTTTTTCACAATTCATAACCACATCAAATGAATTCTTTCCTGTTTTAAACGTATTTTGTGATTTTTAAATTTAGGGTTTTTGATGAAAATAACCCTTAAAAAGCTTTCCATCCGAGCAACCCCAATGATTATGCTATTAAGACCTTGATTATAGTTGCCCTACAAAATAGAGTATTGGTATTAAGACCTAAAAATTTGACATAATTTATTGATATAATAATATAGTTTTACTATGACTTCTGGATTGACTGCAGACTCCATCAAATATTAAAATTTGGGATTAATCCAATAGTTCTAATGAAGCCACATCATTATGTCAACAAATTATATCAAATTTTTTAAATTTCCATAACATTAGTCTACAAAATAATTCTCTTCAAATTTTAACATGCTTTAGCATCGAAGAGTGTCGGTGGTCTCTTGTATGTATGTGCTTAGATGTAATTTTGGGTACTTTTTTCTATTTGCTTTTCCGAAGTGAATGCGGTAGATTGCACGCTGTGTTGGGTCCCAAGCCAACTCCATTGATTACCGGGTGGGACCACCAATTGTCCACTGATTGCGACACATGTTTTGTCATGTGGCCGTACATCACGGTGTTCAGCCAACAAAACAAATCCAAAACATGCACCCACAACCACACCACACCAGCAACTACCACCATAGAAAAAAAAAATTATATTTTTAATTTTCTTTTGACCTTATAAATTGGATTAGTTATGAACCACTACTACTTTGAGTAAACTTAAAATAATTATTTACCGGTCCTTATGTTGTTAATTATCACTTAAAAGGCCCTTCTAGATTACTTTTAAAGTTGGATCGAATTATGTAGATGAATCAAAATCTGACACGACATGATTAATTAACACGAATCGATACAAATTAAGCGGATTTGAGTTAGATCTTAACGGATTTAGGTGATAAATAGATTGACACGCTAAACACGTTTAATAAACGAATAGTGTTCGGGTGAAATTTGTCAAACTGTTTATCACATGTTTATCCGTTTAAATAAAATTAATATAATAATAAATTAATAATTATTTTAAAAATTAGCCAGAAAAAAGAAGTAAAGTAATAGTTTAAAGACAAAAGATGGGAGATAGGGAGAAGTTCAAAGACAAAAATAAATTAATGCCTTTTATTTTTGTCTCACATAGGCAAATGACAGGAGATTTAGAAGGCTGACTTGATATTAAAAGAAGTAGTGACCTTTTGTATTTATTTTAGCCTTCAAGTTTAATTTTTATGTGAGATTTTGTTAAAGATTTCTTTTTTTTTTGATGTAAATATAGTTGGCAATAAAAAAAAATAAAGTATTAAAATTTATTGATATAATTTTTTTAAAATTAAACAGGTTAAATGAATCTTGTCGTATTGAAATAAGTTGTGTTCGTTCTGAGATTTTTCATTCGTTTATTAAATGTGTCGTGTACGATTTTATATGTTTTTTACCTGTCAACCGTTTAACCCGACATATAACCCGTTTCTAGAATTTTGAAAGATATATTCTGACCTAATATATTTTTTTTTGCATGTTTTTGTCGTGCTACTATATTGAATTGAACTTTATTGATCGAGGTTCGACACTCACCGGTGTAATTACACCTAATATTTTTCCGGGCTTTAGTGATATTAAATGAAAACTTTGTCCATGTTATCAAGGAATATTATGTTAATATCTTTCAGTATCAATTCAATGAAGTACCGTTATCATTGGCGTCATTCGATGCTTAAAAAGACGTAATTATCCTGACCTTTTCCTAAAAGAAACTGTTTCCCCCGGATAAACCGGCATGGAAGTGCTAGATATCCGGAGTAGGTTTGTCATTTTGGTGGAAAGGGACAAACAAACATTTGATTGATTGTGGATCGGAAATAAAGGTCAACTATCATTGGATGGGCAAATCCATCATTTATTACCTCCACGTGCCAATATACTCTCTCTGTAGTTCGTACCTACTGCCTTACTCTACTCACCGACACTAGAGTTTGTTAGCTACAGATGTGGCAAGATGTACAAGTTAACTTGGGACATTAATTTTGTCCCGCAATGTCGTGTCGTATCGTATTATTTTAATTCGTGCAAACCCCTACTTCACTAATTTGATTTATACTTTATTATTGAGTGTACATTTATCCAATTTGGTTTACTAGTTTTAGGTTCCAATCTTGTCTTAGATTGCTCTGAATGAGAGATCTGTTCACTCTGTTCTTGATGATATGGAAGCATGTGATGACAGAGAAGTAACGGCTCTTTTCTTGTTTATGATGAGACATTTATGGCTTCTAAGCCTATGTATTTGTGCAAGTATATATTAACAAATCATTTCATGTATTTGCAAGTAGGAGTTTGCCAACTCACCAACCTCAGAAAAATTATGTGGTAGGACCATGGTTAATATTCACCCATCACTAAAGGGAGATGTGGATGGGAGTAGGACCTTGTGTTTTCACCTCATTTTCCCAAAAAAAAAAATATGTATATATTTTTATAAAAATATTTTAGAACTATAACACTATTTGTAAAATAATTCGTATAACAAATATTTCATTTCTCTAATGAAATAAAATTTCTACATGTAAATTACATGGCAAAGGATAGGACTTGGTTGAGCAAACCAAATAGGATTTAGATTGAGAATACGTTTTTCCAGAAATTTATATTTTGAAAAATTACTCGGGTTTTTCTAGTGTAATGCTAGAATTCAAGGTTACACTAAATCTTGAAGTGTTGTAATATTGGGTCTATTCCATTTTATGTTGGTGGTTCGTGAGTGAATGTGTGTTTAGAATTTACTTAATAACTATGATTTCAATGAGCGATCAAAATGGTTCTCGGAGAATAATCATGTGTAAAATTATTGGCACAATTATAAGAAAAATATCATATGCAGCGACAACATTCTCGGAGTTCCATGTTTTTTGGGATTGAGATTTAAAATTATTTGTCAAATATTTTACAGTTAACCTGTTTTCATTTTGCAGTGAATTCGGATGAGTGTTTATTAACAAGGATGCAAGAGATGTCATTAGATTACCATTTCACTGTGGAGCAAGAAGTAGGATCATCTACTCATGCCTTCTTTGGTTTCAATGGTAAACCATTAACTTAAAAAACATCTACCAGATTAATTTTTCAGTTTGTTATCTGTTCAACAAGTATTGTATGTGAAAATTTTCTTAATCATGAACTAAAAAATAACAATGAAGGGACTGGTGGCATATGGAGAATCGCGGCTATCAATGAGGCCGGTGGGTGGAAGGATCGAACCACTGTTGAGGATATGGATCTTGCTGTCCGAGCTGGTCTTAAGGGCTGGAAATTTATTTACCTTGGTGACCTCCAGGTATTTGCATAGATATATATATATATATATACTTACAATTATACATAACACATGCGCAATCTATAATGACTCTCACCAATTTGTTGTGTGTCTTGTGAAGGTATTTAGGAGGGGGAGGGGATGGGCATGGGGATGGGGATGGGGAGTGACTTCCTTAAGATTGTGAGGAGCAATTCATAAATCCTATGACAAAATAAAAGAATTTTCAAATCCTCCACTAGATTCACTGTCGCATACAGAGATATGCTATGAAACCCTGACTAAGTTGCCCAATTGGTATTTCTTTCATTTGAAAACAGAAGTTATCTCTCTTTGTTAGAAATTGTTATCAAAACATATGTTTCTTTGTAGATTATAATAAGAAGGCACAATGCATTGTGTGGTTAATTTGTTCATGTACAGCATAACTATGAGATCCAAAATCTGAACTTTAGTGCTTGATGATTGACGTGCAGTGCAATTGATTTCTATGATAGGTGAAAAGTGAACTTCCTAGTACTTTCAAAGCCTTTCGTTTCCAGCAACATCGGTGGTCTTGTGGTCCTGCTAATTTGTTCCGGAAAATGGTGATGGAGATCGTAAGAAACAAGGTCAGTTCACTGAATTCTATGATTTGAAGTCAATAGAGAAGTTAAGAGTCTTGGTATAGAATAAGTAAATCAGTAATCAATCCCTGATTTTACATGTTATTGCAGAAAGTTGTCCTGTGGAAGAAGGTGTATATGATCTACAGCTTCTTCTTTGTTCGGAAGATCATTGCTCACATGGTCACCTTCTGGTTCTACTGTGTTGTACTTCCCTTGACTATTTTGGTTCCTGAAGTCGAGGTTCCAAAATGGGGAGCCATTTACATCCCTTGCATCATCACTATTCTAAATTCAGTTGGAACTCCAAGGTAGTACACTTTGCAATTTCAATTTTCTAATCAATTCTCTTCTCTAGTACATTCCTTGCAGAAGAAAAAGCTACAGTATTATATATTCATTACCTTGAATTTTTAACTTGAACTTTCAGGTCAATCCATTTGTTATTTTACTGGATACTTTTTGAGAATGTGATGTCTATGCACCGAACCAAGGCAACGCTTATCGGTCTTCTAGAAGCAAAGAGAGCTAATGAATGGGTTGTTACTGAAAAACTAGGGGATACTATCAAGAACAAATCAAACACCAAAGCCCCAAAGAAAGCCATATTTAAGATTGGAGACAGGTGAATAAGTCCTAACCATTCTTGCTTTATTTGTACATACATTTGTGTCCTTAATTCCTTCTTTTTTCCCTTTCTGTTTTGCTAGTCCATGAAGAGTTATAAATAAAATTGTGTTGCAATGTTGGACATTTTTGCATCCTTACACACACACACAAACAAATCCTCATTGCAATATAAACACAACGCCTAATAACTATTAAGCATTCTCAAAATGTGGGTTGGGAAATTGTTTTTTCTTGCAAGTATGTTGTCCAATATAAAGGAAAGTTTCTAAAATTTTGTTGTTAGCTTGTATTTGGGCAGCTTTAGACATATCAACAGCTGCATAAAAAATTTTCGATGCAAAAGTAATATGAGTAAGGTCACCCAAGTAGCTTATTTTTGGTAATTGAATTTCTTTCAATCTAGTTCTACTCTCAAACACTCATCTGTGGTTAGATTAGCATTTTAATAATGTTCCCTGGTTATAAATTTTCAGAATTCATATGTTGGAGCTGGGATTCGCAGCATTCCTCTTCTTCTGTGGATGCTATGATTTTCTCTATGGAAAGAACAACTACTTCATATATCTCTTCCTCCAAACCATAACCTTTACCATCACAGGATTCGGCTACATCGGAACTATTGTGCCAAGCTCATAGTGGCAGCACAGGTACACATGCATTGCCACAATTCTTTCTTGCCATTGTCTTCCCGTATCTCTCTCTCTCTCTCTCTCTTCTACACAAAAGGGCATACAGAGTGCTGTCTGTAATCAACATTTGATTGGAATATTGCTACCATTTCAGATCATAAAGACAAGCAAATCATTCATCAAGTTGAGTAGAAAATTTCATACCTCCAGTTTCCTGGAAAAATTCTTATGGCCGTTGGGGAAGACACCGGTAAATACAAGAAAAGAATTGCTGTTACTGTGAGCAAATTATAATGTCAAGAACAATCTGAAGAAGCTAAAACTTCACATGGCAAAAGGGCCAAGCTTGTATTTTCTGATTTGATTGTTTGTAGTCCTGTGGAACATTTTAGTTCTTTCTTGGTTGAGTCACAAATTTCTTAGTTTTCATTAGAGAGGATTTGGAGAGCGGGGTGGGGAATAAGCTAATGGCAAAAGGGCCAAACTTGTAATCAGATTTTGGTGTTTTTGTAGTGTTCTTCTGTTTCTTTTGTCATATGTTGTATTAGAACTTCATAGGGTTAAAATCATCTAAAGGAATACGTTGAATGATCACGCTTGATAGCCTCAATTGTTTATGTTTTCTCTATTTTCTACTACATTCATTCCTTGCATAATGTCATTTATATTCCCCCATCAACCCTTTGAAGGATTTTCAGAAGATATTATACGACCATCACACAACTTAAAACTAACACGATATGGTCAAATATAATAATACTATTAGGTCGTAATTTACTGATATAATGTATCATAATTATTAGATTAGTAGAGAGTTCTAATCAACTTTGAGCCCCACTATCAAACCAATGTTAATAATAAATTAGGTCAACAAATTAGATTTAAGTAATATTATGATCAATTAACGTTCAATTAGTGTTAAATAAGAATGATTATACGACAACAAACTTATGTGTAATGGATTTGATCAAGAGAGAAGGGTTCCTAATACAGAAATTTCTTGTTCACAAATTGTATATGTTGATCGAATATTATACAAATACAACATAAATCTAAAATGGCTAAATTTAAATGTGATAAAACAAAATTTTCATAATTTATATTCTAACAAAACACGATTCGATTGTGATCATTTTCACAACCATCTAAAACATTACACAATTTCACTGCTCATTGAGGGACAGCAAAACTAAAAATCTGACAAATTGGGTCCCACATTACAATTATTTTCATATGGCATCCAAATAGGAGTATATGACTACACATAATTATTGTTCCCGGTTCTGTGTAATTCATAATGCCTAGAACCTCAATCATTAATCTTGCCGAAGAAGATAAACAGTTAAAAGGTAGAAATATTCTAGGTGGCTACTGTTTGTCAGTGGCTTTTAGAACAACCTTGATAAAAGAAAGAACCCACATAACTTTATCGCCCTTTTTCATTATTATCACATTTTCCCAACAAAAAAAAAAACTCATGCGTGCGTTAGATCTAATCAATGTTAATCATACATATTGGTATGGTAGAATAACCACCTGTGTCTAGAAAAGGCAAGCAATTAGTATCACTAATACTCCGTTTGGTAGGGAGGATAGAAAGTAGGAAGGATATACTTTCTATCTTTTAAGGATGGAAAATAGAAAATATACACTTTCTTTCCTTTGTGTTTGGTTGGATGGATAGAAAATAAAAATGATTATTTTTTTTTGTGATGCCTAAGATTAGAGGTGATAATCGAGTCATGTCGTGTCAGATTCGTGTTGAGTCATTATGAATTTGTGTCGAATATTAGTCAAATCTAACTTAACTCATTAACTAATTGTGTCGTATCGAGTTGCGAGTTGACTTATTTATTTTCGTATCGAATTCGAATCGTGTTGAGTCAAAAATTTTCACCTTTAGTTAAGATAAAAAAAATATTTTTTTTATTTAATTTTTTTTATTTTAAAATTTAATTTTAAAATTTTTAATATATATATATACACACATTCATATTTTACCGTTGTATTTTTATATGAAATTAATGTATACATAATATATGTATATATAAAAAGATATATAAACAAATAAGATACATCTAATACAAATAATTAACTTTTCATCCAATTTTCTTTCGATTTTAGAGGGATTGATTTTGGTAAGTTAAAAGGAAAGTTAATCAATCCACTTTTCTATCCTTCCTATTTTCTTTCCTTACCAAACATGATGTTTTATTTATCCCTCCAACTTTTCATCCTCTCACTTTTCCTTCGTACCAAATGGAACATAATAATTGGAGATGTCAATGTGTCGTGTTGAATTCGTATTATGTCAAAATTTATTTTACTCATATTCGTTCAATTTAAAATTATACATGTTTAGTTCCACTTTCGTATTGGGTATAACTTTTATTTAGTTGGGTTTGTATCAACCCATTAGACCTAAATTAATACTCGATAATTATGTGTCAACAACTTGTACTGAGTTGACGGATCGTATTGAGAACTGTCGTCCTTATTGATTATGATAGGAGTTTGTGCAATCTAAAGACAGGACACCAGGAAACATTGGCATGGTCACTCTACATGTCATGTTAATTGTTCCAGTTCTTGTGAAACCTACACGTTACCGCTAATCTCGTGAGATTTGTTGTATCTTTTGGTTACGAAATCCTACATTTAATAGGTTTGGCATTCCACTCTTTCAGGCAATAGATTAGGCATAAAAATGATCAACATGAGTTTCTTCTAATTTAAGCATCATTATTGGAGTAATAAACCTTTCACTTTTAGTTGTACCAATGAGATGTAATGGGGAAGTCCCATTTGTTTCAATAATGTGTGTGTGTGTGAGAGAGAGAGAGAGAGAGAGAGACTATGATACCATCCAAAAAGACATAACATGGAGGATCTTTAGGTTTCTTGATAGCTTTAAAGAAGGCCAAACTTTATTCTCAAAAAGATTTCAACAATAGGACTATTATATTTCCTTTCGATTTGCTTACATCATGGAAACTTTGCAAGGAAGTTGCTCTTGATAGGATCATAATCTTTTATAAATCATATAAAAACAAGGTGCCCAATGGTACGTTCAAAAATATTGATAGTTCAATGTTGTTATCGACAATTCAAAAACATACAATTAATGGTGTGTCGTATAAGTGATTCTTACAATTATACAAAGTTCGACTTTCCAAAATTTTCTATTTTTTTTTTCACTTTCACAACTACTATTATCCAAGCGATTTTTTCCTCCCGTATCTAATTTCTAGATCCGTCCCTACTTGTGACAGTGCTATTGAATTGTATTTATTATTATATTATAATAGAAAACTATTTGTTATGTGGTTATGTTATATCTGACTCAATAAAGAAGAGAGTGACGTTAGGTTTATTTGAGAGACTATAGAAGCATTTGAGGCAGTCACATTCATAGCAATATCTCCTTTAGGGACGTCCAATATATATAGCATTTGCCTTTCTCTTGTGCCCAATGTTGACTGGGTTTTAAAGAAAATAAAGAAAAAAAAACCTATATATTTAACCCCCATGCTTGTGTGATTGATCAACGGGAAGTAGAATTTTAATGTTATTATTTGAGAGTGACGTGAATACGAGAAATTACTCTTTAGTGATCTGAATTTCAAGGATTTAAGTGATAGAAACGTGTTCTGTGACATAGGAGTAAGCTTTTATGTTCGACTTTTCTTAAGCCTTAAAATGGTAGAGGAATCTTGCATTGAACTTTTTTTTTTTTTAAGGTGATAGGTCATCGTGTTGGATGAGGAGTGTGATATAATATATATATATTTTTTTTTGGATCAAAAGGAGTGTGATATAATGGCTGCAGGGTAAGGCTACAGTATTGCGGAGCTATCCTATCCTGCTGAAAAATTATTTGTTTGATTTTGATTTGAACAATCTACAATCATTAACTTAAAAAAATGAAAAAGTAATAAAATAATAGAATAAAAAACTATACACATGATACATTTGTATTGGATAAAAAGTCAGAAGCATATCTTGACACTTTAACTACATATGTGAAGGCGCGTAAATTTTGATGTTACCCGATTTTATTGATCGACTACCCGAAAGAATCGAATAGGCCAACAAAAGATTTTTTGGTATTTCGCAACAAAATCGAGTAATAATACAGAATACCTACAAATTTTCGTATTCTTACCATATTCTACCGGCATATATTTTATTTTATATGTGTGTGTGTCGATCTCTAAAAATTAAAAATCTAGAAACTCTAATATTTTATTAATATTTATAACTTTCTTGTTATGTTTTATTATAATTGTTTATATATTATCAAATTTATTGTATTTTTTTTAATGTTATTGGTTTATTGTGTTAATTAATTGGTGCAGGTTACTTAATTAAATTATTAAAATGATCCAAAAATTAATAACTAAAAAATATGTGTTTATCCGATTTCCTATCCGATTATTTTGGGTGATATTCAGGTGAGAATAGTATACTTAATTGGATAGGGTAAGGTAAGAAAAAATTATTTCACAAAGTATCAGGTAGAAAGATAGAATATCTAAATTCTTAGTCGTATAGTAGGGTGAACTAGGGATGTCCATGTTTAACACCACATGACACGAATTGAATACGAAATTAATAAATTGGATACGAAATTAAATGAGTTAATAGGTTAAAACAGGTCAACACGCTCAAACACGAAAAAAATCATATCCAGTTCATATCAAAATCAGGTCAATCTAATTTTGACCTGATTAACCCATATATTTTAAACGAGCTGACATAATTCAGACATGAACTTAACTTAACTCATTGTAGACCCATTTAACCCGTTTACGGCAGTAGAATTTGGCTATTATGTATGAATGATGTAGTCTAAACCTTATTACTTATTAATTCTTGTTTTTACTATGATAATTGACAGTATAGTTCTTACTTTAATTTTTGGATTGAAACTTGAATACATTTTAGTTAATTTCATTGATGAGATGTGATATATTATTTGTAAAAATAATATTTGAAATTTTGGATGAATGATTGATTGATATATTTAATGGTAATGAACTAGTGTGAAAACATGTTATATGTGTTAAACAAGTTAAATAAATCATGTTATGTATGTTAAGTCGAAAATGACTTTTTTTATTAAACGTGTTAAATAGGCAAGTTCAGGTAATCCGTTTAATGGTCAAATTAAGTTAGTGTTTATACATTTTAACACGATTATTAAATATGTCAATTTTGAGTTTTAGAATTTTCGGCATAAATTCAACAAAATTAATCCGACGTCAAATAACCTAATTCTATACATTAGACACCCCAACCGAAGAGTTTAAGGTTAACTTGACAATAAACATAAGAGACGCAAGGTGGTTATCAATGACAGTGAGTTGGACCTGCAACTTTATCCTCGGTGTCATTGGTATAGTTTATGGTATAAGAAGAAGAATTGTGTGTCGGTGACATAAATTTAGGATTATTATTAAGAAAAGGGACATTTTTCTTCTTATCATATAATATATATATTTAATTAATTAATATTAATTTTTTTTAATGTGATAATAAGACATTTAACTTGAGAACACGATCCCTATGCCATCCAAACCCACTCCAATTAAAATCCAATGAACTAATGCAATGGTTGAGGTACAACAATACAAAAACATAGAGCCTCCTTTGGAGGGTGCTTAGATCGTTGTTTACCAATTAAGTAAAGCTAAAAAGAACCCACAATAATGATTTATAGAAAGATTTGCGTCAACTTTGTTTCTTTTTTCAATTTATATCATACTTTTCACTTTTAACGAAAAATATGATTTTCGACGAAATATAGTGAAAGAACATCAAAACCATGCAACCGACTCGAGGAATCGAGAAGAAAGTATTAGCAACAATTGATTTTACTACGAGACAGCTCATGAAATGAAAAGGGAGTTGAATTGAGTCATTTTTTTTTTTTAACACGACATCATAATAGGGGAGGGATGTTGGTAAAAAAGGTGATAATCAAATCGAGCTTTGCAAACTTGAGCAAAGCCTATCGAATATTTTTTTAAACGGCCTTAAAAAATTATTCAAACTTTACTTATTTAAAAAATGAACCGAGTTCAAGTAGTTCGACTCAATTATTGGTGGGAGAAGAGTCAAAACTAATAACCTCGAGGCCATGAAGAGTCACCCATTGCAATAGGACCATTATCTAGAGTGGTGTCTTTCTTGAATTTATGGTTTTTATGTTAACTTTTGTGGAGAATGACTACTTTCACATGGCATCCTCTCTGTCAACCTTTATTAATGGTGGAAGAAGAGATCCCAATGATTCCCACTTCCCTGCTCCACATGTTGGTATAAACTGACAGGTTTCCATTTGATCCATCATATGCTGAAACTTATGGCCTCAGCTTCAAAAAAATAAAATAAAAAAAATAATATATTTATAACCGAGAATGATCTCAATCTCAATCACGTGTATTTTAAATTCGTGACTGAAAAATTGGTGGTTCAGAAACCCCAAAACACACAGAATGGAGCACAGTCGAAGGCATTTGGCAGAACATGAAAATATGCTGTTTGAGGGGTCTTCTCACTGCTGTCTCTGTGCTTGTTTTGGCCCATGGAAGTTGTCTCTTTTGTTTAATTATTGCCTCATTTCTAAGGGTGACACATGACTGCTCTTTTTCGTACTGCCCATAATTTTGAATATTGACAATTTGGCCCCATTTCTCTGCAGTATGGGGTCAGTTCTTAGGTGTAATATTCGGCATCCCCCACCCTCACCCAAACAGAATATCTTCTCTATTACGTTATAAAACTGTTTTCATTACTCTAGACTTGAGCCATCAGCTTTGAAAATAGCCATTGAAATCAAGCTCTTTTACGGTTTAAATGAGTAGAATAAGTAATATTGAATGACCTTTAAACTATGACTTCAATTCTATAATTTGTTCTAAATTTTCTATTGGCTTAATTTAATTTTTGAACTTTAAAAATGATTTCAATACGTCCCTTTCAATCACTTCCACCGTAAAAGCAAATGAGTTCTTCTTTTTTTTTTTTTCCTTTACGTGAGAATAATGTGCAACTATTTGAGGCAAAATAGAAATATAAAGTACTTACTTAAAAAATTTACTTTGAAAAGACGTTATCAAATGAAGGCTTACCGATCTAATAATTGGTGCATTCTTTCATCTAAAACTCCAATTATGTTATAAGATTGAGCGTTTAGACGCGAGAATGAGCGATTATTAGATGGTTGGGAGTTCATCTATCTTCTACCATTAACAATAGTAAAAGATTCTCATGTGAAGAAACGTTTGATGGCTGAAATGAAACGAAGAGACCGATTGAAAGGAAACTTAATCACGGATTGAATTGAGAGAATTACAAATTTAGGGGATATTTAAAAATCAAGGCTATAATTTCACGGTTAAATATGATATTCACCACATCAAATATAAGGCTGACCCAAAAGCCTAGTGGTCAATCAGGACGTTGTCTGGAATGGCCACAGTGGTGGCTAGCTAGCCTGATAGGCCGGTGGTGTTGGGCCAAGTTGTGGTTTCTGGCCCACTAAATCAAACGGACTAACCCGCTTAAGCCATGTGAACCAACCCATTACCCTAACAATTTTTTTTGGGTAAAAAGAAAGTCCGTACAAAAATTTAAACTTAATTGAGTTAAAAAATTATTTGGGCAACATTAGATTTTTTAAGAAAATGACCAAATGTCATTTATTAAAAGGAAAGAAGATCAAACCTCATTTGAATGTCTAACGACAATCTTGGCTCTAATAAGGAATCATGCAAAAAAAAAGGAAGCATTAAACCAAGTGTGCCTTCAGTTTCAGCATTTTTGAGATTTGAATGGATTTATCAACAGGTTCTAAAAATAATACCGGAAAATAATCGTTGAAGATCAAAAAGAGTTTTTTTTTTAAAAAAAAGAAAAGAGGAAGAACAAGAAATCATATTTTCTTGGTTTGGTGTAATTGCTCCCCATCGCCAGAATCCTCTTCTCTAGACATTGAAGTTCGCCTTCAAGGTTTCAACCCCAATTTTAATGATTAGTTTTTTTTTTTTTTTTTTGCAATTTCTGTTCAAAAAACTCAAACTAAAATTAAAAAATACAAACAATTCCATATGAAAATAACAAAGTTGAATTCTTTTATATCGAATGAATATATAAAAAATTTAAATTTAAAAAACACAAATTTTAAATAGTTACACTAATTTTTTGTTTTTTGTAACAATGTGGAGTAACTCTATTTGAGATTCAAGGCATTTAATTCATATATCTATTTTGGGTAACTGTTTGGTGTTACAATTAATATTTTAATTGCATAATAGTACGAGTTTTTTTATTTTTTTTTAGTTCAATTTTTTTGTTTGATAAAATGTAAACCCATGTTTTGTGAAATGAAAATAATAAAATCTTAAATCTTTTTTAATGAATGCATGTATGTAAAATAGAAAAATATTAAAATTCGATTATTAAACAATTACATAGGTATAATTGTTTATTTGTAGATAATTAATTGTTTGGTACAACTCTTTTGAAAAAAAATAAGTATGTAACTCAACAAGAAATTTTCTTACCTGTCAAATTTCTAATGAATTAACGTAACCATTTATTCTGGTATAAATAGTCATTATATGTTCTTCCACTGTGAGAGGGGTTGATTGGGATTGTTTGAGCAATTCACATAATCATTAACCTCTAGCCAATTGATTCTGAGTAACTTTGTCGAGATCAGAAAAAAATGTGCAAAGATCTTGCGAAAAATCACTAAGCTTTCTTTTCTCCAAGTTGCTCCTATATATGGCTGAGTTTGCTGCTTCAAGCTCGGATATTTGTAAGTCTGTTAAGGGATCAGTATTTGCTTGTTCGAGATGAGAAACTTAACATTGTGGTCCAGTTAGTCTTGAAAAAACAGAAGCAAATGTTTTTGGTAGTTTAGGTATCTCTGAAAATGGCTCTGAGACCAAAGCTTGTGAGAGATTTTAAAATAAACAAATAAGTCAAGAGGAAATAATTGTTGGATGCATTGTTCCGACGCTTGCTGTTTACGTATTTGTTGTAACTCTTTGATAACTTTATTTGTGTAATTGTTTGTTTGTAAATAGTTAACTGTTTAGTGTAACTCTTTGATAAATATTTGGTGTAATTGTTTGTTGTAATATTGATATAAGTAAAGAGATAGAGTAATTGTGAGATAAAATAAGTCAAACACTTTTTCCAACCAGTGAACGATGCTTTTTCAACCCCGAAAACTATTTAGGATAATCATAATTGAACATAAAAAATTGATCTAATTTGTTGACATAATGATATGGTTTCCCTAGAATCATTAGATCAACACAAAATTCTAATATTTGATAGAGCCCACAGTCAATATCAAGGTCATAGTAAATTAAATCACTAAATTAAATCAATAAATTATGTCTCAATAATACTGCTCAACTATTTATATGCATATGTTGTACGGACCGAAATCGAGCCTTATTGGGCCAATCGACACATTTCTCGTTCCCCAAATTGAATATTAAATGATTTGTAAATTTTGATCATCTGTGCTTTCCATTCTAAGAATATATTAGAACGAGTGAAAATGAAGCTAAGCTCAAACAGTCCATGTTATTCAAATGCCCTAAGCTTGTAATTACTTTCACTCTCAATTTTGAGTTTCCATCAATCGGAATATAAAGATGCAATAGACGATTAGAATATAAACTGGTGGTCCTGTGGTTTAGTTTACAGTATTCTATTTAAGATTCTTTTTGACTCTAATGAGGTTAGCAAATAGGATTTGATTTATGGATACTCTCGTTATTTTTTCAGGGTAAGTTATTGGTGTGGGAATTATATTATAACTCGAGTCAATTTTTGAGGGTAAGTTATTGGTGTGGGAATTATATTATAACTCGAGTCAATTTTTGAGAGCGTCAGCGATTTCTTGCCGCCTAAGCCTCACTAGTGGGCTTCTCTTATGAGTTCGAGCGGCTATTTATGGTTATGCCCAAACGGGGGTTTCACCTTGCTTGCCCTCAAACTTTTTTTCACTTTCAAAAAAAAAAAAGGCCTTTCTCCATGGAAGAGAGGTTCTGTTATGTGCCCTAGGAAATGCAAATTTGGAAAATAAGTCCTTGAGTTGAGAAACAGTTAGAAAACCTTGTTGTGGCTGTGACCTTGGGCAAACTTACTCATTTCAAATCGGAGACCCAACTTTCATGAAAACATGGTGAATTATATTACGTGTAGTTGGATAAAAATGTTTTATATTTCCTACTTCTATCTCAAAACAAGTTATTAATGATTTGCTAAACTCATAAGATCGAGGTTTCATTTTCCATAGTATGGAGGTTAATTACGGCGGGGGCGAGAGAGAGAAAAATAGAAAAGAAATATGAGGGTATTTGATGGTGAGTTTTAATTCTAAGAATAATTTTCACTGTAAATATTTTCTGACTAGGGTCTCATCCTAATTTCCGAAAGATCAGGCTATGGTTTGGATGAATGGTGGAGGTTATCATTAGAATTTATGCAAAAACTAACAAGCTGGACATGGTGGCTGTGGGGTTCGAACCCACGCGCACTTATGTGCAGAAGATCTTAAGTCTTCCCCCTTAACCACTCGGGCAAACCACCTTGCTATTCATCAATGCCTACCAATTTTCCTATTTTGAGGCTTTAAAAAGTGTCGTACCACAAACAGGTTTTTTATAATGTATAAGTTAAGTTATTATAGTTAAAAAATTTAAATTTAAGTAAATTATTGTGGTTAATAAATTAAAATTTAAATGAATTATCGTGGTTAAAAGATTAAATCATAATATAAATCGTAAAATTTAAATGATCTAGACTGTTGTTGTATGTTTCTAACTGAGGAGTTTAACATGAGACTCTATTTTATTATTATAGATAGAAATTGTGCGTGCTGGATCTTGCACAATATAAACACGAGAATATATCTCTCCCTTGGTGAACTCTAGTGAGTCAGTCGAATGGTCCACCCTACTGCTTAGAACAGCATGTGAGGTCCGGTGGTAGTCTGAAACGATAATGGGAGACCCTCGTGGACTAACGGAACGATCCGGTAAGGCTGAGGAAGGTTCCTGGAACAAAGAAAGACAAGTTAGAAGGGCGCCGGAGTGTTTTTCGGCGTATCCCTTCCGATGATCAAGTCAGTTTTTGAGAGAGAGGAAGAAGAAAACACTGAGTATAAGTTTGAGAAAAGGTTTTACCTCTTTTTCTCTTGCCTTTTGTGAGGAGTATTTATACCTCAAAAACTCATGATTGCTGTCAGTGTGGTCAGTAGGTGATCATTAGATACGGATAACGTACGCACTGATTCCTATGAGGAATGTCTTCTCTTTTAACTGCTCGGGATCCCGAGCAACCAAGGCTGTGTCATCGGCCTGCCGACTGTTTAATGAGCTCCTCTCGGTAAGGAGGTAACAAATGCCCAGTCTTAGGGACATTTATTACCTTTCACTTCTGAGCCTTACCGCATTAAACGTTGTCTCATCAAAGGAATGATGTAATTAAATGTTTGCTTTCTCAAGTCATGTGTCAGTAAAGACATCTGGTCTTTTTGTCTCTGATGTGACACAATATGTCACGCATCCATTCCCCATTGGCTGTGTCCCCTGTCTTCTTGTGCCTTCTGACACTAATTGTGTAAGACGAGGTCATGATTGCTAACTTAACCTAACTTAGGCTAGTTACATGTACATCAATAGCCTCTGCAGGAGCAGAGAACGCCATCCTGGACAGGTACATCTCGGTACCGAGGGGATTGGTACATGTAGAGACCGATGTACCCATATCCGACCGAGGGATATATGTCGGTACGTAACGTACTGGGTGTCATTGATCCCTATGAACAGTACCTCGGAGGAACAGAAACTTGTGATCCGACGGATACGTGTCGTGTTTATAAGAAAAGAATTTATTGATGCCGAGGACACGTGTCTTCATCTTTGAGTACTTAAAAAAAGTCCCATCAGAAATGAAACAAAAAATTAAACAAAAATAAGAAAAGTGAGAGAAAGTGATCGATCAGTTCAAAAGAAACAAACCCGACAAATATAAGCTAGTGTACATTTCGCGCACATGATATGACCACGAGTTTTTTACCAATAGATTCGGTGAGTTCAAACTCGGGAGTCGATGTCTCTAAAATAAGAGTTAGACTACTTACTTCTTATTTTTCTCACACTTTGTCCTATACCGAAGCCTTGTAAAATGGAGAGTGGTTTAAAGATGCAAACCTTTGTGTCGTAACAGTAGGTTCCTACAAACTTGCTGACATCAAGACTATTAGCCCAACAAATGAGTATATCTATATGCACCTTTGACCCGAGCTCCCAAAACAGGTAGTCAGATGCTCATAGGCCCATAATTTTGCCAAGCACCACATGTCATTGCATCATTTTTTATGATCCACAAAAATAGATTTATGCACAATTAACAGTCGAGTATATAATGTAAGATAATTAATAAAATAATAAATAATAAAAGACAAAAATTTGGTGATTTAGTTTGAAAACTTAACTATTGAAAACGACAATGGTGGCCGAAGAATTTTATTAATGGGAGAGTACAAGGTAATAGGAGAAAAAGAGCACGCGCAAAAGTACGTTCAAGATGAGGGGTGTGAGATCTCTATGTGAAAAATAATTGAAGATTTATAATTTATAGGCATAGAATCCTACTTGAGGCGGTAATGTGATAGTCAATGTACTTATTTATTGGGGAGGATAGATACTATTTTTGAGTAATGACTATCCCAATATTTACGTTCCATTAGCTAAGCTTGACTTGCCTTTTAATGATTTGGGCTCAACCCATGAACTGAGCTCAGGTCTAATCTAAATCTGGGCTCGTCAATCCCCCTACCATTTATTTAATGGTAGATTACCCCTTGTCTATAAAGTGTAAATCAAACCCATAGTTAAATTGAAATTGAGATATGGATTATTACGAATGAGGTGTGATATGGAAGAAACGATAAGTTACCGGGCCATTTTATTGGGAATAACAAGAGCATCGGAGCCATATTTAATAAGTGAAAGTGTGTGTTTTTGTCAAGTTCCATGCCATGGCAGGCTTCATACAATAGAATTTATACTGTAATGGTAGCCAAATGATAAGATTCTGAGTTTTATAAAGAGTAATGTTATACTTACCAATTTTTTTTTATCTCAAGTGACGTGATACAATCTCCATCGTTAAATATTTATGAAAACTATTTATTTGATGGTAAAAACAAGACGACAGCGTAGCATAGCATTGTTGTTTTTGTAAAATTTGTTTGGTTACAGCCCCAACAAGGGAACCCATACTGTTTGGTTTATTTTGCTTTGTTTTATGTCCTCTTTTTATTTTTGGTAATGCACACATTAAGAAGAAATCAAAGTTATTACAGATCCAAAACATGAGTTAAATTGATAAAAGTTATGACAACACATGCTTAGAGAGCTTGCTCACTTGCCATGTTAAGGTTTCAACTCTCGCTCACTGAGGACTGATACCCGATCATGTCGCTTTTGAGTTCTTGTTGAATAACTCATGCCAACTTAATTATAATCACATTGAGTTCTCTTCATGCCTGCCTTGTAAAAACAACGTTTAAACGTTACTTCATTATGATAAAATTAACCAAAAAGAAAGCTGTGGTTCTTTCATTCGACTTATTTAATACATAAAAACTTCCCTTCTTGTAATACAAAAGGGAATCAGAAAAATGGTAAACAGTGAAGATATGAAAATGTAGGGATAGGTGGCTTATATTCATGGAAAATTACATCACGTCCAAGGAGATAATGGACCGGTTATAGCATGTATTTTGGGGATATCCTAATTAGGGTTTTAACATATATAAGTTAAGTTGTAACCTTAATTTAGTGTGAAATAAAAACAAGATAACGGTTTTAAGATCGTGAACATGCAGGCAAATTATTGAACCATGTAAAATTTTGTATTTTTTTTATTTTATTGATCGTTTATCACACACACTTATCAAAACAAAAAACAACTATATTTCCACACGACAACGTTAAAACATTTACAATTGGGAATTCTGACATATGCCAAAAAAAATACTAAAAATATCTAAGCCTTGTATATCACCCAACAATTTAACTAATTTAATTTACAACTACTTCAGACCTGATTTTTTTTTTTTTTTTTCGAAAAGCTCTCACCTGATAAGCTGGGCCAAAATACAAAATGCAAGATGTCCGGGTACTTAAACATAAGGTAACCTAGTAGAAATAGGAATGAACAGTAAATCTAAGATAAGCAAATTGTAAACCCGATACTCTAATTCCGAGGTAAGAAATCCATGAATTTGAGCCAAGGTAGCCCAATCTTGGTCGCCTTTTCAGCTTGCTTTGAACAGGATGTTGACGGCATCGCCGCGTCACCGCCACCTCCAGTTTCGGTTGCTGACTTTTTAGGGCACAAGAAGAAGTTTCTTGACCCCAACGCCATCAGCTTCTCCTCCCGATCCAAACCTGCACCATAATACAATAATTAACGACACAATTAAACACAAGACTATCGATTATCGGTCCTAATTGGGGGAGAGAGAGAGCTTACTTTCTAAGCTAAACTGCGAGTAATGAAGATCAAACCCTTCTGGGTCACTTGACGCCAAAACCGGCCGTCGGTCTTCCTTCACATACTGTCGTACAGCTGCCGCTATCAGATCACCCACCATCGATTCCGGCGACATAATCACCTGCACAGCCCCAAGACTCCTTTGAATTGTCACATTCAACAACAACTTGGTAAGCTTCGGCGTCCCCTGGGCTGACCCAACTCCGGTAGTCGTCCGACCACCTTTCAAATCCGGCACCGTCCTGGGCCTAGGAAGCATATCTCCCATACCCCCACCAGTCCTTCCGTGAAATGACGACGCTTTTTCAGCCAACCTCCCCTTCCTATTCTTCTCTTCGTGTCCTCGCCTATGACTCTTCGTGTTCGGCATCTTCAATATACGTACGACTGCTTTTATATCTACCTACCTATTCAAGGGTAAATCGGGAATTCGATTAATTGTTGAGTCGGCTACCTCAGACGTCGATAACGGAAGAATCTCAGGCGAGGAAAGCCGAGAGCTGGAGACGAGCGGAGGCTCTCGGTTTGTTGGGATCCGGCGGGGGGTATCATAACCCGAATGGCGAACCTGTAATTATGTGAGACACTTAGGGGCAAAGCATTTAGAGTGTGAGGTGAATCGAGTAGTGAATATCTGTAATGCATTGTACCTATTTATATATGGAGGAGGAAGGGTTGGAGATGAAGATAAGGAGACGCATCTGAGAAACCTCCCATGGAGTTTCCATTATTGGGTGACTGGCTGAACCGGTTGTAGACATAAAAAATTCTACAAGTTAGGAACCCTTGTTGCTACGTATATATTATTAAATACGTGCAATGATATAGAATTAATTTGTTGATTTAATTAATTATAATTTGTTGACTTAATTCACTATAATTTATAAATTAATTATAATTTTATTAAATATTAAAATTTAGTGTTAATTTAATAATTTTACAAAAATTATATTATTAAGTTAACAAATTAAATCAAATTTTTAACTTCAAATAATATTACTCATTAAAATATCCTACGGTAATGGTGATATTATATTATCATTATTACTATAGTATCTAGAGCTAGTAATTGAGCTGACCTATTCCGATTTTGTTTAGATAAAACTGACTCAAGATCTAACTCGTTTTGAGATCGGTTCGAATTTGGTTTATTTTTTAAACGAGTTGAGATTAAACAATTTTTTATACTCGTTTAAAAAAACGAGCTCGATAAACTTGGCTCGATTATCCGCTCTAATAGTATTATCTGTTATTATATAAAGTGGTTGGTAGTTATTATAGTATTGGAGCCATTAAGAGAAAAAAAATATTTATTACAACGGTAATATTACGTGACAATGTAATATAGTATCACCTATTAATAATATTAAAACAAATAAGCAAATAAATCGTACAAAAATTAATAACTAACTTGTCATGTAAGCAAATAACTCCTCATACTTCCTCCATGTAAGTCCAAGTGGAGTTCAATTTGCTCACTTGGAGTTTTATTATTGATTGATGATATCATGTCATCAATAGTGACATGGTTTCACCGTTGCATTCAATATTTACGTCTCTAATAATACTTCTTATTTTTAAAGAGAATTTGTTTTTTTTGAAATAAAGAGGATCTTTGATAAAAGTTTGAAATAAATAGTAAAATATTTTAGATAATTCTAATTGATTTTCTGTTCAAGTAGAAACATTAATTTTCATTTATTAAAAATATAATAGTGAGTGACTTAAGCTCTTCAAATATAAAAATAAAAATAAGACTCACTATTTTAACTAGTCTAAAATAAAAAATTGAATGAGAACAGAGAGAATATTAGAGGTACTCTAAATCCACTAAGTCATCGTTACATTAAATATTTTCTCCTATTTACAACCCTACACAAATTTGTAGTTTGGTGTTCATGTTTAAAATATTTATAATTTTAATTATCTAGAATTCTTCATTATTTATTTCTTATAATTCTTGTTTCTCTCTCACTCCTCTAATCTCATCCCTTTCCCCTCCCTACCACAGCTCATTTCCCTTTTTTTTGTTCTCTTTTTATTATTGAATTAGGTGAATAGATGATGAAATTAAATTAAAATTATTGGAATTAAGTGATTTATTATGAACTTAAACTAAAATTTACTAATAATTTGGTGAATTTTTTATTATTTGAGGTAATTTTATAGAAATTCAATTTATTCTTATTGAATTATTGAATCAGATATCCAATCATTAACAAATTCGAATTTGAATTATGATTTTAATATCTGTCGAATTACCGGATTGAATTCAGGCTCAATCTTTTAAATGGATTCTGATTTGAATTGACTGAGATGCGGTTTGGATCCGATACGTTGATAAGGCTAATTACAATAGGTCAAATTAATTATTTTTTTTATTGAAAGAAATGATCAAAATTTTATTAGTATGAGATATCAACAAAGCCTAGCAAAGTCTACCAGACCCTGTCCCATACAATAGAATTATTAGCATAGAAATAGCCTATTTTGCTAACAAAAATGATAAACCAATTCAAATAGAAACCAAAAAATTACAACTCAAATGCACATCAGCTCTTCGATGAATATTGAATAATTGAATCCCACTAAAAAATTTAATAGATAAGGTATTAAAAAATTAGATTAGAAACGTGACTAATATTATTAATAATGCACTAACTCATAACTAATTTTTCTGATGAAATTGTGTGAAATTAATATTTATAATGTTATATAATACGTAACCAATACATTATAACAAAAGTGAAGGAAGTAAAATTTCGTACGATTGTCTCAAATTAACCGTCGCATAACAATTACAAATCAAATTTTAAATTTAATGATCTAAACTTACCATATACTAATAAAATTAGTTTTTATAGGTTCTATACAATTAAAGTGTGTTATTAATAGTAATTTATTGACTGAGCCCCGTTTAATATAATTTTCAACACCATATTATTTTGATTGGATCTTATTGGTCCCTCGTGACAAAATCATGGTTCTTGTCCCTACACGTGTTACTTTGAACCTAAAATGATTGATTAACACTTTTGATTTGCATTAAAATAATATTCGATGAAAATAATTCAGTCAAATGATAGAATCTGAGTATGACACCCATTTCATAATCCTATTTAACACGTGTTTCTAGAAAAAGCACCGTGGCAGGTTTTAGTTTTGCTGCTTTGGGAGTGACACGTGGAGTGATGATAGTGGACATTCCGGATTTTTGGGTGGCCATTTGAAGAAACTACACAAGATTATGGCTGCCTTTCTGGGACCGACCATAACATGTGGCAGCTCTGTGTCCACTTCAATGTGAATCATGCATATGTTATTAATGTTGGTGTGATATTAATATTGTAATAAATATTTTTTTTTCTTGTTATTGTTATTGGTATTTTTCAATGACGGGAAAAATTATGGGAGCCAAAAAAAAAAAAATTTTGGTATTGTACGGTTAGTTATATATTTTTGTGGTACCGTTAGATTTTAAAATGAGAAGTTACAATTGTTTAAGGAAAGATTATAATCAATCACATGTATACATATTTGATCATAGAATTTTGGTATCGATTCCAACCCAGCATGATTGACCATACCTTTTAAAATTTATAACTTAACTTTAAAAAATTATAATTTTAATGTTTTGAACAATAATTATGCTTTTCAAGATTATCGAATTACTAGTCATGATCTCGTGATTGAAACATATAATTTAAGCGTCCTAAAAATCCATCTTCCTAATATAAAAAAATATTAATATGTGTACATTATTATATATAAACTATAAAAAATTGTATTGAGTTACAAAAAAATCAAAAATGAAATGATTCAATCTTAGAGAAAAATGGGGGATGTGATAAAAATGAGCAAAAAATACAGTATTGATGATATGGTGTTACTAATCAATGATAGAATAACAAGTGAATTTAGTGGGTATTATTATTTTATTTACTACCAATAATTACCCAAGGGTGGATCAAGATAATTTGAGCCCTAAAGCAAAAATATTAAATGAGGCTCTTTTTTATTTTTAATATTAATTTTTAAAAAATTAATTTATTTTTAATTTATTATGTGAAAGACAGAAAGAAGAAGGAAAAGTTAGTGTTGTCGAAAAAAATATTTTAACTTTTGTTTTTATTTTTTACTAGAAAGAAAATTTAATTTCAACCTTCTTTTTATGTTTTTTATGTATTTTTATAGAGAGAGAGGGAGAGAGAGAGGATATGAGTAAATATGAGTTAATTTTGAGTATTTTTTATTTTTTCAACTTATGATTTTTAACTTTCTAATGTTATGAATTGAATCACAGACCCAAATTATTACAATAAAAATTTTAATTGTAATTAATTTTTAGGGGCCTTTTTTTAGGGTATAAAATTTAATGGATTTAAATTTTTTCTGGATTAGTAATATACTTAAAATAATAGGGTTTTCTAAAAATTTGGGTCCTAAAGCCCAAACTTTTTTTTTTTTTAATACTGTTGAGCAGCCTCCGTAACTATCTCAGTCATAACACGTGACAATGATGATATCGTGTTATTATTATATTCTATATTTACGTGTATCGCAGACTACAGATTTATAATGTGTGGACGTATTCTGTTATATGTATTAAATATTAGGTAAGTGAGTAACTTATATTTTAATTGTTCACTTTAAAAAAAAAAAAACACCCCTCTCACGAGTAAAGAAAATCTTCTACATCGACGAGTGCATGTAGCAAATGGAAAGGCGGCCCAGTAAAAACCAGTCAGAGCAGGTTCGGAAAAACATCCGACTAGGTTCGTAGAACAAGTCAATTTGACGGTGTAATAGTCCACATAAACCGCCGTGTTTTCCAGTCAAACTTCGACGACTGGTATCGTGGCTCCATTGACGTCATTTTCTCAATTATTGTTTTTTTGGGCTCAAGCCAGTTCAAAAAAAAACCATTCATTATGTTCATAAAAGTATGAAATGACCATCCATACGTATATAGAGTCCCACCCATACGTATTTGGCCAGGCTTGAAGTGTTTCCCTGGAACCTTCGATAGGATTACCACCTAGTTATGATTTGTAATTATTAACGAGTATTTGGTCTAAAAAGTGGTTAGATTGCTACAAATTTGGGCCAGAAAGTATGTGGATATTTGAGAAATGATAATTAATATCACAAATAAAATTCCTAGATAGATCGAGTTGAAAATTAAATAAAAAACAAAAATAAAGCAAATGTGACATATAAGACTAATTTTGAGATGTTTTATCTTTTATAAAATATAAAATAAAATAGATTTTAATAAGTTTAGCTGACGGTCTTAAATAGATTCATCCAACAGTCACTAATATTCCTTTCAAAATCATTCATATTGAACCTTGCCTTTATAAGACACAATTTAAGAGCTTGTTATCCCATTTTTGAAATATTTATTATTTTTTTGATTAGAAGGATGAAAAAGAATATGAATTAAAAATTAGGAGGGATAGATGATATATATATTTGGTATTAAGGATGGAAAAATAGGAGATATAAATTTTTATTATTTTGTTTGGTATAAGAAGGAAATAAAGAAAAAAATTATTTCTTATGAATTGTCATAGTATCTATAATAATAATAAAACAGAGTAATTTATTTGTGCTACTTAAATTCCTCAGTTAAAAAAATACAATAACGGTTCAGATTGTTTCGATCTGAATCATTTAGATTTTAAATTTTAATCTTTTAACAATAATGACCTATTTAAATTTTAATTTTTAATCTTTTAATTATGATAACTCATTTAAATTTTAACTTTTAACCACAATAATTCACTTAAATTATAAATTTTTATCCACAATAACTCAATTTATACATTAAAAAAAACGGGTTTTTGTTCGGGGCACTGTTAGTCCCGGATACATTTACTGCAGCATTCCAAGAATTAAATCATTGTTATGTGGACCCTACCACTTTTTTCACATAGAAAATGATAAAATAAGTGAACCCCACACTTATTTCGTTCCAAATGTGTGGTCGTGCAATTGTCTTTTGAAGGGTAAAATAATAAATTAAACATTTGAAGCATGTTGCCCATATTCCTCCCACTTTTCGCCCCGGGGGAGGGGATGCATTTTTCTTCCCTTCCATTTTTTCTTAATCAAACAAAAGAAAATTTTATTTTTCATTTCATTTTTCACCCACCATTTTTATTCTTCTAATTTTTCATTCAAATGAACAACCTATTAAAAAAAATACACGATTTTTTCAAAATTTCAAGACAAGCAAGAATTTCTCATTCACAATCACATCCCAACTACTTGAAAGACTCAACGTGTTTTATCGAAATTGTCTTTTTATATCTCTTACAGACCCAATTAGTTAAAAAAAAAAAAAATCTTCTCCAAATCTTGATTATAGAATTTCTATCCACTTCACAAGTCCATCGGGCGAGCAAAAACTATTACAAGTAAGCACCCCTAATTCCATCCCACCCGAGGATTTGCTACAACAAGAAGTCTATTTTCTCCCCCAACCACATGAGGATTTGCTGATAAGCATTTAAATGGTCAATCAGCTCCTCCCCTGAGATATTTTTGGGATAGACATGGAACGTGTATTGGTAAGATGTGACTAATCAAAGTTTTAATTTTAGGAAAAATCCCATTTTACCTCTTAAAAGATACAAAAAATTTTAATTTGTCTTTCGAATGATTAATTTTTTCACATTTTTCTATCAAATAATAAAAAATGTTGTCATGTGTCCACCGTTTTATTTTTATTTGGGCTTCCGTCTGTTTTGTGATTTTTAATTGATTAATTTGACACAATACAAATAGATGACTAAACGAAAATAAGATGATGGACCACATTGTAACATTTTTATTTCTTTGAAAGGACAATGTGAGAAAATTAATCTGTCGAGGGGCAAACTAAAATTTTTTATATTTTTTAGGGAATAAAATGAGATTTACCCTTAATTTTATTAGGCGAATTTAACTTTTTATTTTTGTACTTTTTTTGTCTTTAAAGTTTGTCAAAGTTTGGAGGGTTTGGTTCTTGGAATTTTTCACAATTTCAATGCAAAAAAAATATATTTTTTAAGAACAAATACACATTTAAACTTATTTTTCAAATTTGTGTAGCTAGTTTAGAAAATGTCATTAATGTTTAATGTCGACATATACTTACAAAGCAATCCATCTCATATGTGTGAGTAAAAAAAACATCATTTGAATGCGCGTTTTTTATTTCTACTAAAACCAAACGAGTTTAAAAACTATGTTTGAAAATGATTTTATTGCATGGAAAAAAAAGGAATGAGGTTAAGATGGAAAAAATTCCTTTCAATTGTTTAAGATTTTTGGTATAATTATTTTCTAGTCTACGACAAATAATTTTATCGCATAAAAAGCCGTTCCAAAAATTACCTACAAATCAAAAAGTGAGATAGCATTTTCTAAAACCTTAGTGACCTTTTTTTTTTTTTTTTGCAAGCTTAGATAGCCTTAGGAGTCGAATGTTTCTCCATCTCAACCCATGTTTTCTAGATACTAAGGTTAGGAAAGGACAACACTCAATGATTGATTTATGTTGTATTAAATTGAAAAACAAATTAAAAAGATATAGATAAACATTGCATCTAATCATAATCACCATCATCATCATCTATTATCTCATTTTGTTTTGTCATTATTGTCCTTTTGACATATGATTATATATTGATTATGGTAATCTTCTCCGCCACTATCAGTAGTAGTAGTTGAGTGTACGTATGTCCAAGTCCCTTCAAAAATCCCAGGAGAGGAGGGTGGAACTTCAATCTTCGTAGTCCCCTCTCCATTTCCATCAATAAAAATAAAAATATATATATATATATATATTACCTGAGCAAAATTTTATTTTCTCATTCCTTATAATACTGTTTTTTTTACTTAAGCCATATTTTTATACGAAGTGTGGGGACAAATGACGCCTTTACTTCTACTTCTAACAAGACATTACAAGCAAATCAAGAATTCTCGTTTGTTTGAGGGGCCAAAATGCCTAACGGCAATCTTAGTCACTAAATGGCTGCCGATTTATATTTTTTGTTCTTAATAACAAAAATGATTATAATATTCTATATCTATATATAAACCATATATAAAGTAAATAAATTTATTTATATATATGGCCAAATTATGTGGTGTGTTTAAGGTGTTTAAAAAAAAAATCAATTTCCAAATTAATTTTGCTCTATATTTTGTGATGGAGTGGTGGAGGTGGTATCTAGGCCAAAAGAAAACAAATAATCGTGGGCATGCCTTGCCTGGTGCAGGTGGGTCTTGAGTCCTTTCAAACATGTGACTGATAAGGAAATGTCAGAGTCCTTGACTGCACTGCATAACACTTGTTTGGGACTACTAAATACTGTTATCTATTTTTTGTCTTTACACCAATTTGAAGGGTCACCTTTGACTATTGGGTGGGCATAATGTTTTGGTTGTGGTAGGCCTCCGAGTCCTTGACCAACCCTACCTTCCCCTCCATTATTGAATTGAATGGACTCTCCCTCTTTCCCCTATATATATATATATATATATATATATATATATATATATATATATATATACATATTTTGAGATTTGGTTTAAATTATATAGGGTGAATTTTGGTCTAATTTTAAACAATAAAAACAGGATGATTTAGAATCGAACGTCTTACCCACGAGTAAATATTGAGTATCACAATAATATCACATCATTTTTGATATGTGGTGTCACTATCCAATAATAAACCTATAAATGGACAAAGTGAACTTCACTTGAATGATTATTAAATGATATAGGTCAAGGTGAATATGTGGGTTCTATTTGCTTATGTGTTATGCTTCTATTGAATGATGATACCACACGATAATAATAACGTGGTGTCACCATTATATCTAATATTTTTTTCCCACACAGAGAGACACAATAAATCACAAAATTAAAAAAATTAAAAATCAGGGTATCATGTGGTTGATACGGATGGATTTGCATGTAATATTGCCTTAAATTAAAATAATCCACACACCCATCTCTCTGGCTCTCACACACATAAAGACACACACACAAATACGCAACAAATGATAATGAGTCTATTGTTTGATTATTCAACATTATTGTTGATGAAACCCCTTTGTCTGAAGTAGCCAAAACTTCTTTCTTAATTTTGGTTGGCACTGGTGCCGTGTCTTGCCAGGAATAATACATAAATTGGGTACAAATTTTGACAAATTGTGTGTCGTGTTTGAACACGTTTTAATGCTTTGGAAGCAAAACATCGTCCCAGCAAGTTTTAAGACAGCCTTGTTAGGAGAGAAAAAAACCAGTTACAAATGTATAATAAATCTACCAAGATGATTGTTTTTTTTATCATTCTTTGATCATAGTTTTTCGAGGGAAAAAAAACCATCGAAACCGCGCATTTGTGGACAAATAGTAGATGCACAGAATCTCATACATCGGATAGAGTACGGTGTCTCTAGGAAGTTTCAAACTTAGAGAATCGAGTTATTAATCATTAAAGTGAATATTATACGAAATAACCTGCTTATAGTTGATAATTTTAAGATGGTAATCTTTTGAGTTTGAGACAAGTGTCACACTATCTTATTGTAATGGAACAAGTTTAGAAATTAAGTTAGTCATGAGGGTCTGCTGTTATTTTGAGTCTATGTCATTTAATTAGGTTATTTTTTTATGCCCGAATAACATCATTACTTATAACGTATTAGCATAATGCCACTATTACATGTATATGAAATAATAGTTGAAGAGAGGTATACAAGTTCACCCGGAGAATACACACCAAAACCGGAGATCTCAACTTCAAGTATTTTCTTAAGATCGTCTCTAAAAATTTATCCTAGTGGTTATCCAATGAACGTGGGACAGTAGGACTAGCTATTACGAGGAACTAACCAACACTACAAGAATTATAGTCTTTTGAGACAAGTTTTTTTGGGGCCATTCTGATCATCGTCACAATAAAGCATGTTTTGAAGAAAAAAAAAAGTTTTTAAAAAATTTATTTGTTGCCGCAAATATTATTGAAGAGCAATCGTTACCGTCATAAAGATTTTTTGAAATTCTAATTATTATCGGGGAAGCATTGTGACGGCATTGCGGAGGCTCCAAGAGGGTATCATAACGTATAATTCACTATTTTTTTTAGAACTATTGGCTGGCTGCGGTCAGTTTGAACAAACTGGCTCAATATTTTGTATCTTTTAACGTTATTTAAGTATCCATTCATTGTGCAACTTATTATAGCTCGAGTGGTTGACATGATCCAGTCCATGTAAAGAAAACTTATTTTTCATTTTTTTTTCTTTTTGATCATCCGAAAAAGAGGAATAATGAGGTTTAAACCCGTGACGCTAAATGACAGTAATTCATTGAAAATATTCAATAATTTATATATTATGTATACCTTCTCTACCCATCCAGTTGAGAGAAATAGGTATGTATCACACCCATTAACATCTGTGAGGTGTCACATAGCCCAATTTTTGGCTTCACTTTGACCTGGTCATCAAATATGACCAAATTTTGGGATAAATCCAAAAAACAATCATTTATAAAATCTTTATACCACTCATTTGGTTTAATTTTATAATTTTTAGGGGTTCACAAACTTTTTAGATTTACTTATCCTTTTTTGAATTTTACTTACTAGCTTTTTTATTTTCGGTACGATTGATTTTGTCAGACCTATCTTACTTCATATATAATATTATTTGGTTGTGTTTTTTTAGGTTAGATTTTTTGTAATGGACTATTCAAAATTTAATCTAGGGGAAGCTACCCAAGGATGCTTAAAGAGCCTTGTCCATTGGCTTCGAGCTAAAACAATAGGCTTTAAAGGAGGGATAATAGTTGTAAAAAATTTATAATATAAAATATGATAAATTTTAATAAGTTTATTCGACGGTCTTAAATATACTCATCTAATGACCTTCAACATCCTTCTTAAAATCATTCACATTGAATTTTTATCCTTTCTAAATCCATCACTTCTCACTTTCATCGCATTGTACTTTCAGACACGAGTTATCTCTAATTCCTAACAAACGTCTAAAAAAATTTTTATATCAGCTCGAATATAAGTCAGAGTGAAATACAACACATTAAAAACATTTATTTTTGAACCCCCATCATTTACAATAATTTTATAGAGTCATCCTTATCTTGTTTTTTGGTTAGATGCATTGTATTATGCATTTGTGCCAAAAAAGTAGGGACTTGTAGGTGCACAATGTGCCAACTTGGTGGACATGAATATGATATCCTTTAAATTGGTTTGAACTCTAGTTTAAATGCTGCGTATAAGCCTTTTTGATACATCCCAAGCCAATTTTGTCTGCTATTTAATGTAGGACAGTGGTTCTGACAACAAATAGCCCAATAATTCTATGGACTAGTAAATGTGTTTTTTTTCCCTAGATAAAATAACAAAATAAATAAGTAATTAAGTAGAGAAAAATGGAAAAAAAGAAAAAGAAAAAAGAAAATAGGAAGAAAGTTATTATATGCAAATATGGGCGGAACATGGTTTTCAAAATCTATCATGGAATGATAGGATTCCAGAAGTTACTAATTTGAGTTTTCGGGTTTGACTCACGTGATTAAACCTCAATTTATCTAATAGATGTAGTTTGTGAATAATTATAAATATCCAGAGTTTGGATTTTTTTTCTTGAGTTTAAGAGACACGTGATTTAGACGACACTCGGTTGTGTAAAAAAAGAAAAACACGATTGTCAGAAATATTTAGGAGATTTAAAACTGTTTTATAAAGCTCACCACATATTCATTTTACTAAAACAAATACTTTGTATTATGCCAACGCTTGTACCATATGTGAGCAGACTGCCTCCTCTGTTTTATTTATTTATGTATTTTTTGAGAACAAAACTGCAGATTTGATCTACAAATCTATTTATATTTAGATAGCAAAGGGGTTATTCCAAGGGTGGATTATACTTTGTACCCTGAAAAATTTAAGAATTCTCATTTTGCACTCTCAAATATAAAATTTCTCACACTGTACCATTAATATATCAAAATTGTTGCAATGTAGTCTTTTTGTTATCTTCATTTATTTTTTCTGTGAAAAAATATCCAGTTAATACTATCGGAAAAAATAACAGAATCTCACTAAAGGAATACATTGTGACACTTTTTATATATTGATTGTATATCCAAGTGCTAAATAACGTATAATTAGATAAGTCTCAACAATAGATAAATCCTAACACATGTAATGTTATTTTGTTTAACAATTCTTATGGATGGTTGAGTTTTGTATTTGACTACACATAAATTTTAATTTCAATATCTTTTCATGCCGCCCGAGAGCTATCCGTCCTTGTCCCTAAAGAAATATGTTATAACTCAATTCATATTATAATGATAAGTCACTGAATTTGATAGAATTGTCGGTGTAAATTTAGACACCTTATAGATAGTTCTATTGAAATCACATTATTATGTCAGTAAATTATGTCAAATTTTTATGTTCAAACAGTATTACTCAAAAAAATATATATAATTTTTTTATTAATTATGTACGACACTTTTGACAATCATGATACATGGAAAGCAGCCAATATTTTCTCCGGCAACGGACGAGGTTTACCTGGTCCTTTAGTAAACGGCCTTTCATGGGCCCCATTTCGAGTTGCTGACCGGTCAGACGGTTTGGTGGGACTAGCCGTCTACAAATTGGTGGTTTGGTGGATTCTTGTCCACCAGTCCAACTCTTGTAGGCCCAGTTTTTGCAAATTGGTCCTTGTTTTTAACCTATTTCAGTTTTGTCGGGCAAATAGGCCCGGGTCATACACCTGTTGAGCTGCCCGTGGACCATCACATGATGGGTCGGATCAACCCGAACTATGACGATTATTTGAACCCTTAATCTAAAAAAAATAAAATCTTCACAAAAAAAATAGTATCATTAGACCAAAAATCCGTCGATAATAGTAGTTGCGACACTTTTTATTGTCAATTAAATTGTGTAATGACTTGGGTTAAACATATATAGGAGTATCAATGTCATTTTTCTAATACAAAATTATTCGATTCGAATTTTCAAATTAGTCAAAATCCCATAAGGACAGTGACTATATTTGAATCATATTTATATGGGTCAAGTACTATGGCACCAAACTACACAACAAATGTAATAAATTTAACCCTAACATATGGATTGTCGAATACATTCTGGTCAGCAGTCCATATCAGCATTTTCTGTCGAGCCCACTTAAGGGTGCAACTTGGACAGGTTATTCCGAACCCAACTTGAAAAAAAAATGACTTGGATTGAAATTTTTAAAATTTGGGTTAAGCTTAAACTAAAAAACCTCAACATGAATTAAATTCTGGTCATACTCTAGTTCCCTACACAAATTACTAAATTCGGACTCTACCCATATTCACAATTTGGGTTCCAACCAAAATTTATATATACATAAATAAGTGTATTTTAAATTTTTATTGAATTTAATTTGAATTTAAACGGATCAAACTATTGTGTCATGCATGAAATTTAACCCAAATTCTGAGCCCAATTTGAACCCAAATTAGTTATTCTACACCAACCCAAATTGAGCCCAAAATTAACTTGAGCAATACTCATGTTAAAAGTCAGGCTCAGGTTAGGTTATAGTTGAAAGTTTTATAACTTGGGTTTAATCTACCCGAATTGCACCCCTAGGATCACTGCCCAGTTGGGTAAAGAAAATCATGAGAAACGCATCCCAATCATTTTTTATTTTTATTTTTTGCTGATTGAAACACAAACCAATTTACCAGAACAAGGAAATTTAGATGCAATAACTTGGACAAAAAAATGTATGTGGAACATAAATGCCTAGCTTAATCAAACAATTGTGCCACAGGCCCTGCAAAATTGAAGGAGCTCGTAAAAAGAGAGTAGAAAGAAGAGACTACAAAGCACATGATACCTATACTGGGGAATGCCAAGATAAAATGTTTAGCTTCTGTTCTGATAGGTAAATTTGGGGTTTTGCACAAGCTTTCTGCTTTGAATGTTTTCTCTGATGCAATCCGGTGATGTGCTTACCCTGGTGATGTGTCTGCCTCACTGCTCTCAATGTCCAACTTTGGCTAACTCTGCAGGGAAAACTAACTGCGCATGATGAAGCAGGTACCTCCATGGGCATCAGACAAAGGCGAGGTGGAGAAGTCTGAGGTTGCAATTTTCCCTTCTTCCACATTGAAAATGAATGCTGTAGCTGGCATGGAACCTATATTTGAACGATTGACCAGGTGACAATAGTATCAGTAGAGACTAAAATTCTTTGCATAAAAGAATAGAAACATCCGAAAAGAAATTGAGAAAATTCTTGAATTATGTTGCTATATTAGCTTGAATTATTCTAAAACTGACAGAAATAATTTTCTTATATTCCGTGTTATTTTGAATAAACCACAAATTTCTCATTGGGTTCTATAAAATCGTTCCGGCAGTTATCCAAGCCTTGAATTTCTTGTGTCAGACTTTGGAAGATCCAAGTGCAAAACATGAGCCATGAAAAGAATGAGCTCTCAAAAAGAAGAAAGCCGTCGTGGCAAAAAATTGAGTCAGGTAACTACTCTTGCTATGTCTCAGACTTCACCCAATTTTTAAGTCCTTTCTCTAAATATAATTATATAGATTATAGTGAAACTAAATCCATGGGGAATCATTACTCACCGTTGAAAAGAGGCTACAATTAGCAAATGATAAGGAAGATGCAGCAAATGAAGACTTTCCAGCTCCATTTCCCTTCTGGTCATCTGTTCTTGAGCCTTGATCTTGAATAACAGACCCAAAACTAACATTATCCTCCTCTTCCTCCTCCTCATCTTCCTCCTCATCAGCTTCAGTTTTTTCAAACTGGTTATCTGGTTCAGGAAATATAATATCTTCTTCATCCTGCAAGCCCTTTTCCACTTTCTTCTCCTCCTCTTTCTGCATTCTCTTCAGCTCCTCATCCATATCTTCGATGGCCTCTTTCAGACACAGTTCAGCTTCCACTAATTCAATCTCCTTTTCCAATAGCTCCATCTTCATCTCACCAGCTTTCTTCTTCTCCTCGGTCCATTTCTCGAGTTTGTCAAACATTGGCTTGCATGCATTTTCCACTGCAGTTACAAGGCGCATCAATATGTTTTCCTTCTTCATGCTCACATCTCTTCCATAGAATTCATCAAATCCCAGGGGTAGGAACTGAACCTTTTCTGGGTCCACATCGTCCCCATCATTCAGAGGTGGTTGCCAAAATAAGCGCACGCCATATTCTTCATCGTCGACATAATTGATTATTCGTCCAGTTGGCGTGTGTAGGATGACTGGATCTTCAGTATATATGAGCTTCGACGGATCTTCAGGATCAGGCTCTGGTTCCTTGTTAATGAGAACGAATTCTGGACTCTGATCTGCTCTAACAAACATAATGGATGTTATGAAAAATAGAAACATTTGTCAAATAAACCGGACAGAAGTAGCAGCAAACCCATCATAGAAGAGCTAAAAGAGCAAGAGTAATTTAAGCCCAAAAGAGACATGAAGAAAACATGACCTGCAGAACAAGTAAAATGTTAATTCAAACGAATCTCCAAGTTTCATATCTCTCTTTTCCACTTTTTGTTGAATAAGCATCTCCAAGTTTCACAACCTCCGCTATTATGAACTCAAAATTCATAGTTTCCTCAATCATCTTCCATACAAATTAAACAACTAAATTAAGCACTGACATGGTGGCCTGGAGTGTCTTTGAAACATACATATAGAAGGGGAAGACAAGTGCAGACTGCAGACTTCTTCCAATGTAATAGAAGATATAAACACTAAAGCAAAACACTTCCCTTTCCAGCTTTTATATTTTACACTAATAAGGTGTTCTATATTTTTCTGCCAAGGTGAAGAAGGGCAACAAAATGATTAAGCACCCCATAACAAATATTCCACTCTTTGAAAACAATAGTGAGATTCGAGACCATTTTTCTCCTTTTCTTTTTCTATTATCGGCGCAACAAGATATGTGAAATTTTGTTGACAATCTTTGTAGCATAGCATGCTGGGTTGGGATCCTTGATACAGTAATCTCATCAAACAGATGAAGCTCCATCCAAGAGGACCGCCACACACGATTGAAGGGTTGCAAATTTTCTTGCTTCAAAAGATTGAGCCAAATGATGGATTTCAACAAAGGCAGGGGCAGCCAATAAGTTAGGTTTAATATTACATCATACGCAAGCAAAGTTTATCTTTCTGTAGATAAAGATAGACTAAAATTGTGGGTAGTAATAAGGTTTGCCATGTTAGTTTTGTATCGTGCCAGAGTTATTTGTGTAAAAATTAGGTCAAACCAAACTGGACACGATTAACTAATTGTTTCAATATTTTAACCGCAACACATCCTGTTCATTCGGTGGGAAACATGGCATAACCCGCGTAACCTATTTAATATATTGTCCATGGGGGGTTAAGCAGGTTCCTTGGGTTAAACTGGTCACATGGATCATATTCATATCAAAAAAAATACAAAATCCAATATATAATTTAAAAACGAAGTTTAGACAAGTTCCACAGGTAATTTGCGCACAACAGGTCATATTTTGTCATCAATGTGCCAAACAGGATAAAAACCAGCAGAGACGCATTTGATAAATGTTTCAAACCCAAACATGACAGCTAACAAATCCTGTCAAAATCCCCACCCAAATCTGCTAAGTTCATGTCGGGTTCGAGACGTGTTAATGTGTTGTGCAAAACTAGCCACCTCTAATTGAAAGTACAGTTCTCCAGAAATAAATAGGCAACTGCCAAAAGAGATTCCATATCTAGGCTCCCTCTGAACCTTATCTCCCACATGCCTAGAGTAGACTCCTTTAAATAATTAAAAAGAGATGAGTAATACCTTTCGACCACCAGTATTCAAGCTCAGCAGGCATAGGCAACCTTAAAGGAGCTTTATAGAATGAGTTCAACCACATCTCCCTTTCTTGATCCACTTCATGCACATACATTTTCCAATATTCAGGAACCTGCCATACAAACATGTTGCTTCTCATTTCCTGGAGAATGCCGATAAGTAGATTATTAATAGCTGAACAGACATTGAATTCAACTTACCTCATAAAACTGGTTGATGAAGCCTGGTGCCATCCACACATCTTCTTCCTCGTAAAAATAGGGATGTTGAGGATCACTATATGGACCCCTTTCTTCTCTGACCACTGTGCAAACAAAAGAAACCTAGAATTTGTGATACAAAGAGAGGCCACCAAGACACCAGATGAAGTACACAAGTCATTGGTAAAAATCAAAACACAAAGTTAAAAAAAAATAAAGGAAAAGAAAAATATCCCAAACATATGTACAGTGTGTGAATTAGATTTCTAACAATAAGGGCAAGCCATTCTGATGGAACATAAGATAAGGACACATAAAGGTAAATGACAACATTGAACTTGTTAACTTCACATCGATATGCAGATAATGAACTCTATTCATGCACATTTTGAAATGAATGGACGGATGGGTACACCCAGCCTGCTCTGAAACACAAACAGATTCATCTTCACTAACTTCAGAACATGACTGGCACAAAGTTGGATGATCCCAAGCTCATTGAATTGATCAGCTGGGTTTTTAAGGAGGAAGGTTGTTTTAGGTAGCTAACAGCCAGCCAAAGAATTGAGTATTCGAGGGCATTAAACACTGTTCTGCACGGTGTACCAAAGGGTTAGAGATAAAAATTCATGAAGTTCTTGATTTATGCCAGTGTGGGCAAAGGAATAATCTCATTTAAAATTTATCATTAACACAATGAATAGTTCAAATACTGACACAAACTACTACTTGTAGTTCTGCATACCTGCTTGCATGTTTTGACATAGTTCTTACATCCTTGTGCAATTAAAAGGAAGGGAAGAACTACACTGATAGCCTCATGGTACCCCTTTGTATGTTGGTCAATGTATGTATCCCTTCACATCAGCTTTCACTTTTCACTAAATACACAGTTTGCCTTGATTAAAACTGAAACAATTAATTTTGTAATTTGTTCATACTCTGCTGAGTTGACTCGAAATCTTCAGCAAACCGAGTGCACCCAATCCAGTACATTCAACCAAATATCTGTCTCTCAATCTCGCTTGAAACTCATCACCACTAAAAACTTCATACCCAAGGCACAACAACTCAACCCACCACCAATCCACCTACGGCAACATCAAATCATGACCCGGTTCAAGATCGTGGTATCATTTAGCGACTCCGACAGCATTAAGACGCAAAGGTCATGGCTTTGCGGAAAGGTATATGAAGATGCCCCCTAAATGCTAAATAAAAGAAGTTGAAATAGCAAAAGATTCAGGTGATTTCGTGATATCGTAGAACGACGATGAGTGATACCCTGCCATTCAATTCGGATGACTCGGTCGAGTCATCGAGAACGTCTCCGAGTCAACCACGAGTCAAGTGAGACGCGTTATTTATAAAGAACATATATAGTTCTCAAAACAAAGTGCATCGTTTTGGATATGACTCGACCAAATCGTATCAGTATCAAGCAGCCAAATCGTATCAATATCGACGAACAGTGAGACACAACCACCCAACCCACCACTACTCTATCACCATAACCACAACCACTGCCATCACAATCATTTATCAGCCCATCACCACCCAACTCACCACAACTCAACCACACAACCTGCCATTTAAATTTCAAGACCAACAATATTTGTTTTGGAGTTTGTTTCGTCAAAAGTCCTAAAACAAGGTGAAAAAAACTGAAATCCCAGGATAGCAACAACGACATCCTGGGGCCACGGTGTGTGGCAGAGAGAGAGAGAGAGAGACCAAAAAGAAGTGAGCCAGAGGGTGCTGGGTGGACTCAACAGAACCCCAAATCCTACCAATAAAACTACCAATCCAAATTATTCCCCTTCTCTCTCTCTCTCTCTCTACACCTCTGCCTAAAATCTTTGTTCTCTCTATCATTTGGAGTTGTCAGTTTAGGGTTTCGTTGAATTCTGTGACCACACACAAACGCACTCGCATTATATCTTTTGCACGTGTTTTTTGGAGGGTGTATCTGTTTTTGCGATGAGTGCAAAATTAGTGTTGACTGATCTGGAGTCGACAAGTGGTGTTGCTGCCGAGAAATAGACCGCAACGTCACAATTAGGGCCCATGTTGGAGGAGTTTTGGGCATGAGTTGCCCTGCATGCAGCAACAAGGACCAAAAAAATCACAAAGAACCAGCAACTGCTTGAACGGTGCTGTGTGGCTTGTAATGTGGAGGTGTTGCGATGCATGGATTAGGTGAGAGTCATCAATGCAATTGCGTTATAAAGTCGTGGAGGGCTGATAGGAGCTGGTGGGTTGTCTAGTTGGGGTTGGTGGGTCCGTTGACTGAATAATTAGGTCAATGAACGTAAATACCAAAACAACATACAATACCCAGGTTTTGAATCGTCCTCATTCCATGTCACATGCCAAATTGACCAGAATTGATATTTTCCAATTCTTACATGCTATAATGCTTCAGAAAAACATATTACCAACAAAAAAAAGAAGAGGAAAACGAGAAAATGATAAGAAGAAATACTTCCATCAGAGTAATCACAAAGAAGAAATGACATACTTCCGTCAGGTTTGTTAATAAACATCCGCGCCTTAGCTGCAGCAACTTCCGCTATACCTGCATGCATCTGTAATATCATATGGCAAGTTATTCTTGCACAATATATACAGAGAGGGATATAGAACAATAGATGATGTTCGCAAGTTACCGCTGAAATATTTGCATCACAACCAGCAGGATCCTCCAATAGCTCTCCAAAGTAGAACCGGCCCTGCATAATAGACATTAAAGAACCCAAGCTTGCATTCCATAAAAAATTCAGACTAATGAGATAGGATGCAAGGAGACCAAAATTATAATGGAAGTGCTGAAATACACAGGACACCCATATCTTGGATGTCATCGAGATATTGAATTTCGCAATACTATTGAGTGTGATACATTATTCGCCTTCTAGTTATATAAGAATCTGCATTATGTCCTTTTGAAAACTTTTAGAACTGGTCCAATGTCAATAAAATAACACTTCCCAAACTAAAATATGAATCTTGTGGATCTGTCCACTCATTACCAAATGGTTTTTAGTTGGATACTTTAAGTATTGGAGTTGGTCTTTGGAGTGGAGGGTTTGGGCAATACTCAGTTTCATCAATTGGGTAATTAATCCCTTTTTGTCCTTTGAATTTTTATTCCAATCCATCTCTTTCTCTGTCTTCGTGAGCGTGGAGATTGCACGTGCGAGTAGTGTAGAGCTTATCCCATGTCGAAAAAAATAACACCTCCCACACTATTATATAAACCTTGTGAGCCCCGGGGTTCAAAGGATTGGTCGAGTCCAATACGACTTGACCCATGCCAAACTGATAACGAACGATACATATCACATGAAATCGACGAGTTGCACTCAAATCGGACCTCAATTGGAGACAACTCGGTCGAACGGTGAAACTCAGATCTAGCTCAAACCACTCATAACCGAGTTGGAACAACAATCGTAGAAATCAATCAAAACCCACAGAGAAGCAGAAAAAATTGAAGGCAACCCAGAAAATTCAAGCCACTATAAGTGAGTCCCTCTTTTCCTTCTTCTAATATTCTTTCCTTCTTCATTGATGTGAGTCGCGATCAGTACGCGTTGAGGAGTGGGTTTTGCACTAAAAACTACTTTATTGTTGTTTATCATAGATCAAAGAAATGTATGAAAAAGAGAAAAGAAAAGAAAAGAGAATCTTAATTAGTCTATGCAATAACTTAATCCAAAATATACAATGTAGGCCTTATATAATAGGATAACATAGAATAAAGTAAATGCCTAAACTATCCTAATATTAATACTCTACCACCCCCCCTCAAACTCATGATGTGGTGAAAAACATCAAGAATTTATCAAGAAGAAATCAAAAGCGCACTATAGTGTGAGATTTTTTAAAAAAATCTGCTATTTGCATAGTGAAAGGGAAGAAAGGGAAGAGTGATTGTGGCCAGCTAAAGATGGTGATGCACAAAGTGCCAATCATTCACAATGTGCTTTGTGCGGAAGACTGAGTTGTGAGTAATCTGAATAGCACTGATGTTGTCGTAGCACATAGGCACAATAGAAGATAGGGAAATGCCAAGATCAATAAGTAGTCATCGTAACCAAACTACCTCAACTAGGGTAGATGTCATAGCACGATACTCAGCTTCAACAGAAAAACGAGTAACAACAATATGTTTCTTACTTTTTTCAAAAAATAAGAGAATCTCTAAGAAAAAAGGAGAAACTAGTGGTGAACTTGCGATCCATAGAGTCACTAGCCTATTCAGCATTTTAGTAAACCATGAGTTTCATAGAAGAGGAATGAAGAAATAGTAAACTCTGATGTAGAGTAGCATGAAAATATCGAAGAATGCAAAGAACTGCAACCCGGTAAATAGTGATAGATGAGGTAATAAACTGACTCACAATATGAACGACATAAGAGATATCTGGACGAGTAACCATAAGACATACTAGACTCCCAACAATAGTGCGGTAGAGAGTAGGAACAAGTAGAGGAGTACCATCGAAGGAAGAATGTCGAACATTAAGCTCTAAAGGTATCTCAACCGCCCGATTATCTGATGAACAAACTCGTTAAATAACATCTGATGTATATTTGGATTGAGAAAGAAGATAACCTTTAGAAGAAGAAGCAACCTGGTTTTCCAAAAAATATCTAAGCTGACCCAAATATTTTATTTCAAAGTGCTCTTGCAACTGAGTTTTCAATAGGTTGATGTCGACAGTATCATCAACTATAATGATCATATCATCAACATAAAGTAGGAGAACAATAAAATCAGAAGAAGTGGACCATTGAAAGAAAGCAGAGTCATGATCACTAGTATGGAAACTCAAGTCACGGATAACAGAGGAGTACTTGGCAAACCATGCCCGTAGAGTCTATTTAAGTCCATATAATGCCTTCTGAAGTCTGTATACTAGATCAGGATTATGAGACAATCCAGGTGGAAAAGTCATAAAAACCTCTTCAGACAAGTCTCTATGAAGAAAAACATTTTTCACATCAAGTTGAGACTGTTAGAATATTCATAATAAGGGTAGTTTAGGAATTTTCTTTATGTTGTGTTGCCCTACTATATAAGGGTTACTTTGTGTATTTTTAGGTTAAGTTGTGTATTACAGACTTGCTTGATGAATAATATATTTTCTCTCTCTATTGTCTATTCTCTATTCTCACTGATCAATTCCATCATGGTATTAGAGCATTGTTCGATCGTAGCATACTTAAAAAAAAAATTTAGAACATAGCAGATGCTTCAACCTGTTCTGAACTAGGGTTGATGTCATTGCTAGCGTCATTAGACTAGAGCGAGAAGAGCACTACTGTACTCGACTCTTCATGGGCTTTCCAATGGTATGTTTTGTTTTTGATTTTGAGGTCATTGGATAGAATTTTCTAATTTTTGAATATTTTTTCAAAAATCTCGACCCTATTTTTCGATCTGTGATTTGGGGTTGTCTTTCTCAAATTTCTTGCTTCTAATCGACTCTAAAGGGTGCGACTAAGAGTATAGGCTGGCTGGTTGTGTGATTTGAAGGCTTTTGGTTTGATTTTGGTTGTACATTTGCTGCTTGGGATTGTCAGGCCATTATCACGGCAAGAACAGTAGCCGAAATCCTTGTGGGTTGCTTTGATCTTCAAATCAGCAGCTGAGTTGTGGGTTGCTTTGATCTTCTTGTTGTGGCTTCGGCACTCTGGACTTGTGGCTTCGGTATTTTGGTTTTTGGCTTGCTTCGGCACTGTGATTTTGCTGTTGATTGTTATTCGGTATTGGCTGCTGGTTTTTTGATTCTTTGGTGTTATTGCTCTCTTTGGGCTGCTGCGTTTTGAATGCTTTGCTTTGACTGTGGTGAGTTTTGATAATTGTTACTACAATGGCAAGTGGACACTCTGATTCACTTCAAGCCATTAGTGTGAGACTAATTGGTGGAAATTATGTTTATTGAGACTTATGTTATGAAAAAAAATTATTGGGGAAAGACATGTGAAATTATATTAGTGGTGTTGTACAGCCTCCAACTGATAATAAGACAGAGAATTATGCTAATTTGAAGAGTACTTGGGATATCAACAATGCAAAAATTATTACCTAGATTAATAACTCAGTTGATCAGACCATTAGGGTTCATCTATCCAAGTTTACCACTGCTAAAGAAATTTAGAATTATTTGGCTACACTTTTTGTTCAGTTTAATTTTGCAAAGAGGTATCAGCTAGAGTATGAGATTCGAGATGCGCATCAAGAGAACAAAACCATATAAGAATTCTACTCTATTATGACTAGCTTCTGGAATCAGCTAGCACTTACTGAACCCACTGAGTTGAACACTAATTTGACATATCACACCTTCAGAGAGAAACAGAGGCTGGTGCAATTCTTGATGGCCCTTAGAAATGACTTCGAGGGACTTCGCGGTTCCATTCTTCATCGTCACCCACTCCCCTCAATGGATGCAGTTGTTAATGAGCTCTTAACTGAAAAAATTCGCCTTAATATCGAGGTTGAGTTCTGGAAAGGGTCTAGAAAGGGTCTTTTTCCACTGCCAAATCAAATTGTGTTGGCTTTTCCTTCCAAAGTGACCTCTAATTCTCAAAACAGTTGCTTCTGATGAGTGCAACTTCTGTCGTGACAAAAGTCACTAGAAGGCCCAATGTCCAAAGTTGATGAACAAGAATGCACGAGGGTCTCAAAATCAGTCATTTAAGTCTAGAGATCGTCATACAAAGCCGTAGCACCGCCAGTGAATGAGTTAGCCTCATCAGCTCCTAGCCTGACTATGCTTGCAGACCAACTACAGCAATTTCTCTCTTCATCAGTCTGGTGCTCTCACAGTTTCTCCCACTATAGGTTCGTTCAGCTCAGGTCTTTCAGGTATATCTCGAACCGCCTAGGTCTTTGACTCAGGTGTCACACATCATATGACCAGTGACTTCTTTATTTACATCTATAGTTTCTCCTCCATCTTTGTCTGTACTTGCTGCCAATGGTTCACACATGTCATTAGCTGGTGTTGGGACAATTATTTCTTCCAACCTTACCCTTTCAGATCTCTATTATATTCCTCAACTTACTTTGAATTTACTTTCAGTCAGTCAACTATTTGATTCTGGATTTTTGGTTCATTTCTCTTCCTCTGGTTGTGTTGTGTAGGTCCACAGTCCAAGAAGCTGATTAGGACAAGCTGTGTAGAAAGGACGAGTTATATGTGTTGGAGGAGCTTCATGTCCCAGATGTTGTTGCGACTTCTACTGTTGATTTATCTTCATTTCGTTTGAATTCAGAGTCATCTAGTTTTTAGTTATGAAATTCTCGTCTTGGTCATGTTTCTTATTCTCATTTTAAATTTTTAGCTTCGAGTGGTAGTTTAGGCCATGATATTTCTGATTGTAGTGGTGCAAGTTGACTAAATTTAGTTCATTGTCATTTAATAAAAGTGTTACTTGTTCTCTTGCACCATTTGATCTTGTTCACTCTGATATATGGGAACCAGCTCCTATTCCTACACAAGGAGGGTCCAAATATTATGTTTCCTTTATTGATGATTACACGAGGTATTGTTGAGTATTCTTGATGAAACGTCGGTCTGAATTCTTTTCCATCTTTACTGCATTTCGTAACATGGTACGCACTCAATATTCTGCAGTCATTAAATGTTTTCAGTATGATCAGGGAGATGAATATACTCTTACTTCTTTTCATGATTTGTTGAAATATGATGGTACACTTTATCAATCCTCTTGCACTGACACACCTGAGCAGAATGGTGTTGCCGAACGAAAAAATCGTCATGTTCTAGAGACAGCACGTTCTCTTTTGTTATCAGCACATGTTCATAGCTCATTTTGGGGGAAATCAATTTTGACAGCAGTTCATTTGATCAACATCATTCCTACTATTCTCACAACTGGAGTCTCTCCATTTGAAAAGTTATGTGGTAAGCCGCCTAACTATTTTTCTTTACATGTGTTTGGTTGTACCTGCTTTGTTTTGCTCCATAGTGTTCTTCGTACCAAACTTTCTCCTCATTCAGCGTTATGTATATTTCTTGGTTATGGTGAGGGTCAAAAAGGGTATCGTTGCTATGATCCCATCATCCACAAACTTTATGTTTCTCGTCATGTTATTTTTATGGAGAATATTCTCTTATTTTCAATTCCATCTAATTTTCTTCATTAAATAAGTCTGACCTATTATACATTGATCCCTTTCCTACTAATGTTCCTCATGACACATATGTTAGTGATATACCTGTGTCAGATCCTTCATCTTCTGAGCCGACTATTACTCGTCCCCTTATTGTGCATACATATGTTCGCAGTACTCCAGTTATCTCCTCTCCGATGCAGTGCCTCTCCTTTCTCCTCCGGCCGCCCAATCAGGTTCAGATACTGTGGATCATATCCCACGCTACCCTCAGCGCTCTGGCAAATGTCCAGACATGTTTGGTTGGAGTAATACTTGGTATTCTTCTGACTTTTGTTCTTTTCTTACTTCTATTCATTCTCTATTTGAACCCACCTCCTACAAGGAGGTTTTACTTGATCCACTTTGAAAACAGGCTATGGATGAGGAGTTGTCTGCCTTACATAAGACCAGAACTTGGGAGCTAGTGCCTTTACTGCCTGGTAAATGCACTATTGGTTGTAAGTGGGCTTATAAGATAAAAACCAAGTCGAATGGTTCTGTGGAACGATATAAAGCTCGATTAGTAACCAAGGGGTTTACTCAGGAATATAGTCTAGATTATGATGAGACTTTTGCTCCTGTTGCCAAGATGACTACTGTTCACATCATGATTGCAGTTACTACCATTCGACAATGGAGTTTATCTCAAATGGAGATTTCACTGAAGAGGTTTTTATGACACCTCCCCTGGATTATCTTATAGTTCTGGTCAAGTATGTCGACTTCATCGTGCCTTATATGGTCTTAAACAGGCTCCCAGGGCATAATTTGTCAAATTTTCTTCAATTATCTATGACTTGAATTTTCGCGCCAATGACCATGATTCTGCTATTTTTTTGCACTCTACTTCCTCAGGTTCTATTATTCTCTTACTATATGTTGATGATATGATTATTACGGATGATGACACTGCTGGCATATGCTTATTGAAAACCTAGTTACAAAACCATTTTGAGATGAAAGATTTGGGGCAGCTTAGATATTTCTTGGGTATTGAGATTGCTTCCTCTCCCAAAGAATACCTTCTCTCTCAGTCTAAGTATGCTTCAGATGTTATTCAATGAGCTCGTTTATCAGATATCAGATAGTTGACACACCTTTAGAACTCAATGTTCATTACTCTTCGTCTGACAGTACTCCCTTATCTAATTCAACCCTCTATCGAACTATTATTGGGAGTTTAGTATATCTTACAGTCACTTGTCTGGATATACCTTATGCTGTTCACATTGTGAGTCAATTTGTTGCCTCACCCACCACCATTCACTGGGCTGTTGTTCTTTGCATTCTTCGGTATCTCTGTGGCACTCTACATCAGAGTTTACTATTTCCTCACTCTTCATCTATGAAACTCAGGGCTTACTCTGATGCTGACTGGACCGGTGACTCTATGAATTGCAAGTCCACCACTGGTTTTTGTCTGTTTCTTGGAGATTCTCTTATTTCCTGGAAAAGCAAAAAACAAACTGTTGTTGCTCGTTCTTTAGCTGAAACTGAGTATTGTGCTATGGCATCTACTACAGTTGAGATAGTCTGGTTACGATGGCTCCTTGTTGATCTTGGCATTTCGGTATCATCTCCGACTCTTATGTTCTATGACAACACTAGTGCTATTCAGATTGCTCATAACTCGGTCTTCCATGAACGCACAAAACACATTGAGATTGATTGCCACTTTGTGCGTCATCATCTGCAGCAGGGCACCATCACTCTCCCCTTTCTTCTTTCCACAATGCAGATAACGGATTTTTTTACGAAGTCTCATACCATAGCACGTTTTAGATTTCTTCTTGGCAAACTCTTGATGTTTTCTACCACATCATGAGTTTGAGATGGGGTGTTAGAATATTTATAATAAGGGTAGTTTAGGAATTTTCTTTATATTGTGTTACCCTACTATATAAGGATTACTTTGTGTATTTCTAGGTTAAGCTGTGTATTACAGACTTGCTTGATGAATAATATATTTTCTCTTTCTCTTGTCTATTCTCTATTCTCATTGATCAATTCTATCAGAGAGAAGTACCATTAATGAATATCAACTACAGCAATCACAGTACGAACAGTGGTCATCTTAGCAACAAGGACAAATGTTTCATCATAGTCTAACTCATATTCCTAAGCAAATCTCTTGACTACTTATTGAGCCTTATATCTTTCCACAGTACCATCTGATTTGGTTTTGATATTATAAACCCACTTATATCCAATGGTGTGTTTGCCAGGAGGTAAAGAAACTAATTCCCAAATTCGAGTCTTATGTAAGGCAAATAACTCTTCATCCATAGCTCGTTATCAGAAGGGATCAAGAAAGAGGAGGTGGGCTCAAAAAAAGAGTGAATTGAGATGAGAAAGGCACAAAAATCAGAAGAATAACAAGAGTTGGAGAAACCAAACCTATCTGGACATTTTTGAGAGCGCTGAAGATAACGAGAAGCATGATCCACAATGTCAGAACCTGATTGAGTGACAGAAGTAGACGAGGGAGGAATGCAGAAGAGACAACAGGAGTCCTACGAATATAAGTATGCACAATAAAGGGACGAGTAACAGAAAAATCAAAAGAAAAAGATGGCAAATCCGACATAGTTATATCACTAACATATGAATCCTTGAAAACATAAATAAGGAAAAGATCAATGTAAATGAGATCAGATTTATGCACAAATGAAGAACAAGAGGGAATCGAAAAGAAAGGAATATGTTCCATAAAGACAACATGGTAAAAGACATAAAGTTTGTGTGTAATAGGATCATAGCAACGATACCCTTTTTGACCCTCATCATCACTAAGAAAACACATAAAGGTGAATGAGCAAAAAGTTTAGTGCGAACAACACTAGGAAGTAAGATAAAACAAGTGTATCCAAACACACGTAAGGAGAAATAATTAAGTGGTTTACCACATAACTTTTCAAAATGAGAGATTTCAGCAGTGATGATAGTGGTAATGTAATTAATCAAATGAACAGCAATAAGAACTACTTCCCCTCAAAAGAACTTGGGACATTTGCAGACATCAAGATAGAGTGTACTATCTCTATAATATGTCAATGTTTGCGCTCTGTTACACCATTTTGTTTAGGTGTGTCAGTACAAAAAGATTGACAAACAATGTCATTAAATTTTAATAGATCACGAAAAAAATTGAAAGGATATTCTTCTCCTTGGTCACATCGAAAATATTTAATAATAGAGGTATATTGAGTATGTATCATAGTACGAAATGCAGTGAATACAAAAAAAAATTCAGAATGTTGTTTCATTAAATAGACTCAACAATATCTGGTATAGTCATCAATGAAAGAAACAATATCTAGACCCTCCTTTAGTTGGAATAGGAGCAAGTCTTATACCTCTGAATGACCCAGATCAAATGATGCAAGAAATCTAGTAGAACTTTTAATAAAGGGTAATGTAATAAATTTAGCTAAATTGAATCCATAACAATTGAAAATGTTATGACACTCTAAGTTACCCAAACTACCAATAAAAGTTAAAAATTTCAACTGAGAATAAAAAACATGAATCGAGACCAAGACGAGAATGCTACAAATAAAAATTAGAAGACTGTGGACTCATGTGAAAATAAGACAAATCAACAAGAGAGGCAGCAATATTTGGAATATTCAACTCGTTTAACACATACAACCCTCCCAGTCTGCTTCCAATTCCAATCAACTTCTTGGAACGTGGATCCTGTACAATTCAACTAGAATAAGAAAAATGAACTAAAAATCCCAAGTCAAATAGTTGACTAACTGAAATCAAATTCAAGGTAAGCTGTGGAATGTAATAAACATCAGGAAGTATTAGTTAAAAAGAAATAATAGACCCAACACCGGCCAAGGTCATTTGATTACCATTGATTGCAAGTACAGATACAGATAGAGGAGAGAAGTAGATGCAAATAAATAAGAATCACTTGTCTTGTGATGTGTAGAACCTGAGTCAAAGACTCAAGTGGTTCATGATATACCTGAAAGACTCAAACTGAACGAACCTATGGAATGAAAGATTGAGAGAGTACTAGCCAAAAAGCTTCTGCAACTGATCAACAATCATAGTCTAAAGAAAGTCAGTGTTTTCACTTACCATAATTGCAATTAACCCAAATCTAGAGCCCAAACTCTAAAGCCCAATTTAAGAACCAATAAAATTCAAAGAGACCAAAGTCCACAAAGAAAAACAAGCAACACAGTGGACACTAAGGTAAACCAGCAAACTATCAAGCGCAAAGCAAGACAGCCCAATTGTTAACAGTAAGAAAACAGTCCAAAGGGCAGCCCAATGCAAAGTCCACAAATTGCCTTCAAGCAATAGAACAAAAACCAGCCCAATACTCCTGCCAAAAGAAAAAGCCCACTGCAAAGCAAAACGAAGAAAAGGCCTACAACTAAAAAGAACCAGCAAGCAATAAAGCTTCCAAAAAAATAGCAAACAACTTAACAACGGTAGAGCAGCAAATCCAACCAATAACAATCAACAAACCAGCAACCCAAAAACCCAACAAGAGCCCGGCCAAAACAGAACAAGGCCCACAAAACCAAAAGAAAGTCCACAAAATAATCGAAACTCAAAAAGAACAAGGCCCAGCAATTATTTCTGTGGAGAAAAGGCAGATTACCACTGCCGATGTCACCAACGTGAAGGATAAAATGATCAAGAGAAGATCACCAAGCCAGATCACCAAGAAAAGCCATAATACCAGCAACCCAGCCAACAGAAGAAATCTACTGCCCAGAAGATACCAGTGGAGGTCGGTCATTGGTGCACAAGCATAGCCAACAGAGGAAAAATCTGAATTTTTTTGTTTTCACCACAAAACTCTTCAATCTGCTACAAGGCTGTTAATCGAACATCAATAGGGTGAAATCGCACAGTATGGAATGGAGTGGAGGCAAGAAACTCGATCAAATCTTGCAAAGATCACAGATCTGCAACTTTTAGCCCTAATTTCTGAAAATTATTCAAAATCTTGAAAACCATACTAGATGACCACAAAATCAAAAAACGAATCACACCACGTTGTAGCCCATGAAAAACTGACTAGAGTAATAGTGTTCAACTGTCTCAGATGATGATGTCATGATGACATGATCATGTATGCAGATGGCGTCAATCCTTTTTTTGCCGAAAAATTTTCTCTTCCTTCTAAAACTTGTTAATTGTATTTAAGGATCGAAATCCGCTCTAATACCATGTTAATCATAGATCAAAGAAATATATGGAGAACAAAAAAGAAAATCTTAATTCTTTTGTGCAACAACTTAACCCAAAATATACAATGTAGGCCCTAAGGCAACACAAAAGAAAGTAAATGTCTAAACTATCCCTAATACTAAAGAGTAATGCTATTGGGACTTAAAAATCTGACATAATTTACTGATATAATGATGTAGCTTCATTGGAACCATTGGATTAATACCAAGTTCTAATGTTTGATGGAACCCGCAGTCAATCCAAAAGTCATAGTGAAGCCACATCATTATATTAGCAAATTATGTCAGATTTTTATGTCTCAATAGCAATACTCTAATACTAAAACTCTAACAATTGTGACTAGCTTCGATCGGGTTTTCCCACTGATTCTCCCCCTTTCTCTCCGTTCTTGAGTTGATTAAGTATTACTGTATTCCCTCTGTGTGAAACGAGCTTTTTTTTTTAGGTCTGGAGTTAAGAGGAGTTTCCATCTTATTCCTTATTTTATTCAATTAAATGTCATAACTGTATATTGTAAATTATGTTTCATATTTTTTGGGGGGTATTGACCACTTTAACGTTACTATATTTGTTCATTAATTAGCCCTTTAATTGGTTTATTGCATTAATCGATTATGTTTTACTAATTAATAAGTAACTTTGGAATTTAATTTAAGGACCTAATCTATTATTTTCATTGGATTGCATAGGATCCCATAGAAATTAGAACCCAAGTTTAATTCTACAATAACTTAATAGATCCCCAAATTAGGTCGAACTAGCATTATTCTTTATTAATATATATCTGGCGATGTCCATACTTCCCATTTTCACTATGTCAATGTTAGATGATGTATTTTGGACAAATAATGCATGAATTTTGATGATTACATTATTTAGAATTGTTTATAATTTTTTTTTAAAAAAATTGGGCCTTTTAATTAGCATTTTATGTGCATCAGCTGATACAATATCACGACTAATGTGCCCTAGTGCCTTCTGAGGCAATAACTGATACCATAATCTCAAACCATGTATATAAACCTCAACCTTGTGTGGGCCTTTCCACTCATTGTAAATTGGTATTGAGTTGAATATTTCAACTAACAATACCTACAAGTATACAGAGAGGAAAGACTAATCCCATGCAATTTAGGAAACGAGAGAGGTCAAGATCCAAATATCCAATATCATATTAAAATCTGATAGTTGTTGATGCAATCAGACACAATGCATGTAAAACTATTGTAATAAGAAAGATGCACGAACTAACCACCAAAACTACAACATAAATTTCATATGCTTACATAGGTTGGACGTTCATTGACTTCATATACTCCACAGCCATGCATTCTGCCATGCTTCCATTGACCAGCATAGCGGTACCGACCTTTCTCCCTGGCATCAAAACACCATCAGCACTGGTCATAAGAACAATAGTAATTACTTCCAAAAGTTTAATATTTACTAAAAAAATTTGTTACCAACACATGCAAGTAGCACACAGTAAAGGAAAGAACATAGAAATTCTAAAGTAAGAAATGAACGCAAAAAATCAACTCAGATTACAATTATAGAATCAATAGAAAATTCAACTCAAAACCTATAAGCATCAATTATTTCCAAAAGATAAAAATGTGATCAGCAGATCAATTACAAGCGTCACAAAACGCGAGAGGGAGCTCTTGCACTCTTCAAGGACTTGGTACGAACATTTTGTCTTCATCTCATTTAGCTAGCTTGTTTTAACAAATGTGAACTTGCAAATACTGTTCAAAAAAAAAACTTACAACTAAACTTAAGTTTGTAATGAAACAAAGATAAGTCTACGCATCATATGACTATAATGTCAACCTGATAACCTATACCACTGTTTAATAAAAAATGTACTTGGTGTGCTCAAAACGTAATGGAGGTGGGCCACCTAACATGAAATCGGTGGCAAATCAAATAACCTCAAAAAAAAGCCCTGTGCGCCTAGCCACTAACTGAGAAGACCTAGTTAAGGATGCTGATCGCTGTTCTACACAAACCATGCATCAATATCTAAAAGGATGATGATGATAATTTTTAATGGATTATTAGGATGATTAAATTATTTTCTATTCATGACGAATTACACACTAACATGATAAAATGGAATGGAGGTTATCTCCACGATAATATGGACAGAATATGTGATGCTAATATCACTGAATACGATGAATTTGACGGTAGCACAAATTAGTTATGGAAGGAATCACTACTCAGAAATAAAACTTACGGTTTACTTCCAAATTGCCTGATCCATTCATCATTCTCATAGAAAGGGATTTCACGATTTCCCCCAGCTAACCGAATAGTATCTTCAATATCCATCTCCAACCATTCTCTGTCTTCTGGGGACATAAAATCTCGTTTTATTATTTTCCCTTCAGCACGCATTTTTGCTTCAAGCCTGGAAAAAGATTAGGACAAGTCAAAGAAATGTTTTGTGGGAAAGTGACTGCTTGAATATTGAAAAATAATACCTGAATTATATTATTACAACATTAGTTCATAGAGGGGAGTCATAAACATACGTGGACCCTGGCACAGGCTCTATATCAGGTATGTCAACTTCAACAACCCCATGTCCCTCCATGTTATTTTGAAGCCATTCACCTTCATATCTGTGACCAGAAGGTGTACTGTAAGAAATTTATACAAGGTATACAAAGCCCCTGGACTTAAAAGGTAAGAAAGATCTTTATAAGGCAAACAAAAGAACTCGAGGAGTTAATGTGCTCTTCCCAGGTACCCAAAACAGTGCCATGACTGCTGAAGTTAAGAATATACTAACCTGACCAACCCTTGCTCAGCCACATATACACCTTTTCCATGTGCCAAATCATCCCAGACAGTGCCTTCATACCTAGGAGAAATACAAAGGTCACTAGTTATGCATATTCATGGGGTAAAGTGAGACGCGTGTATGTATCAAACAATAAACAAGATTAACAGTAACACCGTTAACAATCTAGTATTCCATCCCCAGTAATTCAAGCAGGAATAATGGGCTGAGTTCTATTCTTATGAAGCAGGACACTGAAACAACAGATTTAATATACCTTGTAAGGTTATCACAGATACTTGTACCCAGTAGGTCACATCAATCAATCAAAGCAACCATGCTGTAGGAAGAATGAAACAACAAATTCAAGCTGAACCAATCAGTTTGGTATGTACCCACCCGTATGCAAGGAAGAATGCACTTCCCAGTATAGTTGGTGGGCTAGAGACTGTTGAATTGTTGCGATAAGATGTATACAGCAAGCTCATTAAGTAAGGTAATAGAGGAAATGAATAAAAGGAGAGAGAAAGAAAATAAAAATTAGCAAAAGGCATCCCAAATGGTAAACAGCATACATAAAAGGGACAATCAACTCAATTTGTATCTATCCAACCATACTCTTCATTCTTCATTCATGTCTTGTACATAAACCTTGGAAAAAATATGACCACTCCTCCCAGTAAAAAAAATGAACATATAAATCGAAAGTCTTTTATATTCAACAAAACCTCAAGGCTACAAGATTGTTTGCAAAGAAAAATTGAGCAAATTAAATACATCAAGCTAACAATATCATATATATTATATAATCATAGAAACAACAATATAGAAAGGTCTTGGGTGTTTAACATATTGTAACTATTATCCAGTATTGCCAACAAATACTTCAATACATAAATAAATACATACATGTACAGCTACATTTCTATATCTCTTCATTTTATGAGCGGCAATCATTTTGTGTGTTTTCTTACTCTATAGACTCTAATTAATGAAGTCTTTCAATTCCTTATGTGGTAGTCATTGTTTGGTTAGAGAAGGCATACCATCTTTGGAAACAAACTCTGGCTTTAGGCATCAAGCCAATGAATAACTAAATTTGGTCTCGTGTCTAAATAGTTTCAGATTCTTCTGTTTGTTTAATCTGGTGTTAGATTGATTGGAAGTCCATATGTCCTTAGTTCTACAACTACAAGTAGGGTTGACAACTTTCAACGAGACATGTTAATATGACATGAATCCGGAAACGACGTGATCAAGTAATGTAAATAATAAACGAATCAAGTTAGTGTTAAACATAGACAACTCGTTTTCAACATAATAAACCCATTTAATTGTTATTATAACAAGCAAAAATTTGATTTTTTCTATAACTTGTTTTCATTTCTTGAATTAATATTATATGAATTATTGTAGAATAAATGATTTTTCATTTGATTTTACTATGATGTGGGGTAAGTAGATTTTTTATAGGACCTATATATGTGGGATTTAGTTAATAGAAAAGGGGGTACTAGTCTTTTGTTTCTGGCTCAGTGGTTACACAAAAGTGACACACACATGGCATGAAGATGGCTCTAACCCAAAATGTTATGAATCAACATGATACGACCCACATTTCTTACGACTAACTACAACCAAATTATTCAGATTCAGGCCATTCAACTATGGCAGCATAGCCTGTCAATTAAAGAGTATACTTGCAGGCTCTATTACTTGGCAACTCATGTAAGCTCGGATTGCCATGTATAAGAATGTACTGAGACCATATAATGCTTGCTGGACTTGCTCCAACTATGTTACATGCTATGGAAGAAGTTATTCAAGCAGTTTTCAACTGATGGAGGATTTCTCCACAAAGTACTACCAATGAAGGTAGCTGCCACGAACTGGAGTTAGTTGATTTACGAATATCAGAAAGCAACTTGCACCTTCTCCGACAACAAGTAAACTCATTCTTTCACATTGGCAGGAGCATAGAGCACAAGAGCGCTCACTCAAAAACTAAAACTGAGAATGGCTATCCAGAAGTGAAGTTGGCCGTTGTATCTAGTTAGGAAGGCATATGGTGAATTACCTTCCAACCAATGAATTTTTTCTCTCACATTTACAGGAGCAAAAGGCATGATGTGCTCCAAATCAGAAACTGAATCTAAAATACAGCTCTCCAGAACTATCAGAACTAAACAGAAAAACTTGTTTCTTCTCTTAGTGCTACTTACATGCTCTTCATTTAACGGCAAACAATCAAATTCGTAGATCCTAATCTGCTGCCCATAACCCATTACTACCTTTTGTCAAGAAATCCCTACCAATTCCTATGCAATCCTACTTCTTTATAAGAGAGCAAGAAATTAGACAGGTTGGAACTAATATTGTCACTACAGTCATCACAAACTAAACAACACAAATGCACCAAAATTCTAACAGACCAACCAACCTCATTGAAAACAAACTCATCAAACCAACTAGTCATTCAAACAGAATTACTACCAAGACACGGTGAGAGCACTTCAACAAATCCGCTATAAAAACGGCACAAACATCAAGTTCACACTTTCAAGTTCCCATCAGTAACAAATGCAAGCAAGCGAAATCAAAAACTTCCAACCCTATCAATGCCACAATCACCAATTCATACTCTAGAATGCCAACAAGCATACCCATCATACTTAAACAATGAAATTCCACAAACAAACTATAGAACTTAAATTAAACCTTTATATAACAAAATAGGCGATAACAGGCACTTACGAGCTCCCATCAGGGAAAATGAAGCTGACCCACTTCAAGAACTCCTCAATCCTATCAAGCTCCTCAATAACAGCCTTTGGGTTCGAAATATCATAATGATTATCCGGTATCACAGGATAACATTTCCGGTAGGGCACGTAAAATGGGGCTATCGGCGGGTCTCTACCGGCCTTAATCTCGTCTCTCACCACATCCGCTTCCTCCTCGTCCACCCAGTTCGGGTCCCACCCGGGTTTCGTCATCTCAATGGGAGCATCAGCCCATAGCTCCTTCAAATCCTCCTCTCTCCAGTTCTCTGGGTCGCTCGGAAAGTCAAACAAATCTTCATGATAAGTATAATCATTCTCTTCTTCTTCTTCCTCCCTTCTGAAAGTCTTCGACTTCAGAATCCTCATGAAGCGCCTGATGTTGGTTTCCGCGGAGTTGTCTTCTTCGTCGTCGTCGTCGGGGTCGGGTTCTCCGCGCCTGGTGTAGGACTCGGCGCCCGTCTGCGACGAGTCGTCTGATTCATACTCCGAGTCTGAGTCGTCTGAAGACGAGGAAGATAGTGTTTTCTCCACAAATTCCCCTTCGGGAATTGGCTCATTTTGGGTCTGGGTCTCTTCTCCTGGGTCTGCCATTGTTGGCCTCCCTCTGTGTGCGTGTGTGTGTGTGAGTGAGAGAGTGGAGGAAGAAGTAGCAGATGAGAGAGTGGAGGAAGAAGTAGAAGATAAGATGCGGAAGCGGAAACCGCAGAGGTACTACTATAGTCTGTATGTGATTAGTAGAATCGATATTTACAATGCATTAGGTACTTGTACCAAGGTTTTGTTATTTTTCACAACATAATTATGTTTTATCACCTCATTAAACCTTTAATTATAAAACCATTAAATCCACCCCATTAATAATTAAGGTAGTATTTAGTAACATGGCGTTTATATTTTTTTTTGTTTTTCTTTACATTTCTTGCTAAAAAAAAAAAAGTAATAACATATTTGGAATGTGTTTCCATTTTTTTTTTACTATCTCGTTTTGAAAATAAGGATAAAATATGAAAACATAAAATTAAAAAAAAAACGCGCCTCAGCTCCACCTTTTAATGAGATCTCACTTTCAAATCTTGTTAACACCAAAATTTAGAACTTTTGGTTGGATGTATAAAAGTCATTTTTCTTTCTTTTCTTCTCTTTCTCTCATCTGTCTCTCTGTCTCCGGCCGATTTCCCTTTTTTGAAACCGCAGCCAAAGACGAAGAATTCGTTCCTTTCTTTTGCTGATTTCTCTCTTCTGAAACCGATGCCATATATGATGAAATCGAAGACGAAAACGAAACTCACTTCGTCTCTCTTGCTCGTTTCCCTCTATTTCCTTAATTTTATACCATATATACATAGATCTATGTATTTATATATATATATATATATATATATATATATATATATAGACATAGACATAGATTGGATTATGGGTTTCGACGATGGTAGTTAGATTGGGGGTGAGTTTCAGTAGTTGGATTATGGTTGGATTTCAGTGATTGTGATGGTGGATTTTAACGGTGGGGTTTCGATATGGTGGGGGTGGGTTTTGGTAGTGGGGTTGGGTGATCAGTGAGGTTGGGTGGTGGTTTTGAGTAATCAGTGGGGTTGGGTAGTGAATTTTTTGTATAGAGTAATGCTACATAAACTTAAAAAATAGACTTGATAATCTCAACCATTGATTTCATCGTGAGTCTCAGTATTTATTGGAACCTACTACCTATTCAATGGTTGAGATTATCAAATTTAATTTTTAAGTCTAGTTTTTAAGTTTATCTAACATTACTCTTTTGTATAATAACAAACTTGTTTTTTATTTTTGTTTTCATATTTTTTTAAATATAAATGACTACCAAAAATGTTTTATATTTTTAATTTTTATCAAAAAAAAACAAAACAAAACAAAACTTAGTTCTATTTTTTTTATTAAAAAAAAAACATAAAAACGAAAACGTTACCAAACGCACCCAAGTTATTCATTTTATTCTATACACAACTCATTAATAATTAAATTCATATTATGTAATGTTCAACTAAAATATAAAAATTGTAATAGAGTTTTTCTTAACTACGTTTTGATGAGTTAGAATACCAACAATTATGTTCTAAATAAAATATACAAAAAATCTTATTTGAATGTCAACAAAAAAACAAATCTATAAGCTTTCACTCAAATAATTTTTAAATTCTAATCTTTTCATGTGAATTTCTTTTTTGAAAAATAGTAAGTTAACTTTGTATATATATATTTATATAATAAAGTATAACGAAAAGATAAAGAGATGTCCAAATCGTTTTGAGATAAAACATAAACACATCCAACGGACAACGTAATGCCAACATAAAAGACGGTTCAGATCATCTCAAAAAATTTGATCTAACAGTCTACAGTTAGTCCTGAATTTCTTTTTCCGCTCATGAAGAAGCCTCTTATTGTAAGACTCTATACTCCTATCTTTCATAAGTCTCTATCTTAAATTTGAAAAAATACAATAACAATTCAGATTAAATTCATTTTAAATTAAATCATTTAAATTTCATTTGAAATTATTTTTTTTTATCAATATTACTAATGACTTAATTCAATATAACGGTTATTTTAATTGTAAATTTTAATGTTAAATGAAGTCTACTTTCAATCAAAGGGGTGCATTGAATTATGTCATCAAATTAGATCTAAATAGCATTTTTTTTTTTTTTCAATTGACCATAGAAGTTCATAAATTCATATTTACTATAATTATGCGTAAAAATTCATATAAATATAAAACGTTAAAAAACGATTTATATAGAATGAACAAACAAAAAATAAAAGTAAATTAATTAAAACTTCGTATGAGATTAATTATTATTATTTTACAATTAAATCTGATTATTGTTAATCATTTAAAAGAATTACAAATCAATGATATCAATAAATACTTTTTTTCTATATACAAAATGGTAATAACAGTTTTTCATTTATTACCTTCTAATTTATTACATTATGATACTCATTTCTATACAATAATAAAATAATTCTATAATTTAGAAAATGAACGCGACATGTCTAAAAATTTAAGAATAATAGTAATTGCATATAATTTGAAATTTAATTTTATATCTTGACAAAAAAAAAATTCAAAATTTAATTGGTAGGAACTCAATAGTTTGTGACCATTGGATAGATAGTAGACGTTATTAAATGTAGGGACTCATTATTAGATTTAATATCATAATGTATTAGTTCCAATAACATTATTTAAAAATTAATTATTATTTAAGTAATCATATATCTTGATTGATATCACAATAATCTATTTAATAAAGTAAAACGAAGTTTGAATTCAAGAGATAAAGAGTGGGTCCAGATCGTTTTGAGATAAAACATAAATACATCTAACGAACAATGTAATCTTAATATAAAAAATGGTTTAGATAATCTCAAAAATTTTGATCTAACGGTTTACAGTTAATTCCAAACTTTGTTTTCCCGCCAACAATATTTTTTGACTTACGTCTCTCTTCCAATCTCTCACGTCTCTCTCTCCCAATTTCTAACGCCTCTATCCCTACTTTCAAACTCATCCCAAAATCTCTCTCATGAATCCATCTCAATCTCATTTATGCCTCTCTCAAATCTTCTGCTAATCTCAATTCCAAATTTCCCCAGTCAAATATCTATCTCACACCCAACTTTCTCTCACGCCTCTCTATCACTGCCTTCTTCTACAAAGCAATGCCACTGCTCTCTCCGTCGTCTCCCTTTTTTACGTTGCCCTCTTTATCGTCTTCCTCTCTTCTCCGCTCTCACCCAAGCAAGTCATTGTCAAATCATTCAGTTGCTACAGAAGCAGCAAGACATCCAGGTACTCCATTTCTCTTCTATCCTTCTCTCTAACGAGATTATTAATTTTGAGGTGGGTGATTTTTAATTAATTGTTTGATTTCATAAGTTATGTACACAGTTTGATATTGCTCAAATGTCATATTTTTGAAGGAAATTTTTTCAAAATTAAATTGTTGGCTTATATTCGTTAGTGGAGTTTTGTGTTACATAGTGCCTTTAGGCACAAGTAATTACTAGTACAATAATAAGGTGGACACAATTAAATATATCTAAATTTTATTTTAAAAATGTATATATTTATTGTAAAAAAAATTGAGGGTGGGCACAATTAAATATGTCTGAATTTTATTTTAAAAAATATATATCCAATGTAAAAAAAAAAATAAAAATTGAGAAGGGCATGTGCCCACCCTGGTCCAAGGATGACTCCGCCCTTGAATCCCACCCAATTTAACTACACCTACATGCTACCCATTTTGTCTAACACACAGTCCAAACTCTTTCTCTTTCTCCTATTAACCGTCTCACTTCTCTTAGTTTCTCAGAAATCATTGTCATCCTCCTCAGTCTCTTATTTCTCTGTGCAGACTCCAACAATGGACAGACCTTTTTCAGCGACGTACGACATAATCTGAAGACCCACTGAACTTACCTATTTCGACCATCCACTATCTTCCACCCAAATTATATTGGCAGTGATCTAATACCCGGAAGTACTCTCGTTGGTACCCATTATTGTTTATCGTTGATGATTTTTTTGTGTTGGTTTAGTGGTTGATTTTTACCTTCTTATTTCTTATCAATCAATGAAGTTTAAATTGTCTTTATAATCCATAAATAAAATCATAAAGTTATTATTCATACCAAAAATAAATCACTCCTGTATGAAAACCTATATTTCTTAAAAAATTAAAAAATATTCAAAACCCAAGTTAATCAACAATTAAAAAAAAATAAGTGACCAATACAAAAAAAAATAAGATACAATTGCTCCAACAAAAAATGTTTAAAACCAATCTAATCGCTATGTGTTGAAATTATTCAAACATCTTATCTTTGTGTGTTGAAATTTTATAAATAACATAGTGCCTTTAGGCACAAGCAATGACTAATATATTATATAAAATAAAGTATACGATATTCAAATCCCAAAATATATATAAAAAATGATTAATTTTTTGTAGTTCGAATCATTTTAGATTTTTTTAACTAAGGATCCAATGGCTAAAGATCATTTTAATAACACATCAAAATACACACACTAGTATAACAAAATACACCAAAATACATATACACTAGACCAGGACTCAACTCTGGACTGTACTTGATCCCAATCATGGCCCCAATCCTAGACCCGACACTAACTTGATCCAGGACCCGGACTTGACCCTGAACCTCAGACCCGATCCTGATCAAACAATTTTTTCTTTACATGCTTCATGAGATTAAGTTATTTATATATATTTTTATATATCGGTTACACTCATCTAATTTTTTTCAAACTTATTGTGATAGAAATCTCGTATACGGGACTAATTTTTTTCACCCTTTAGACATAATTAATGTTGATGGACATAATTTATTATTGAGATGAGAAAGGAAGGGACTTGAGGGAATCATTGATCAAAATCGACTCCAAATCAAAACTCGGAATATGCAATTCCTTAACCCCTTAAACAAACCTAATTTACTTAGATCTAAAATCTTAGAAGTAATACATAGAGAGGCAAGCATAAAGCCCTTTGCATTCAAGAAATTCTATTTGACTCATGAAAACCCTATAATAGTACTACTTCTACATACATACCCATACAAAATTTGTTAATAATAAAACAAAAAATGTATTTACACAATGAACAAAATTATATTATTGCAAAATCGAATTAGTTAATAGAACAATAAACGTGAGGCAGTTCCAACTTCATTCTTTTGAATGGAATTTTTATTTGGAACCTAGAACTCTCAGGTGAGAAAACCAAGATTTTTTGTGCGGAGAATTTATCATGACATTTTGCCAACAGTGTCGCCTTCAACAAAAAAGGATACAAGAAGAGAACTTATGTTTTCTATGTGGTGAAGAGAATGAATCACTAGTATAGGCTATGAGAGATTTATCCATTATAAAATATCTTAGTCTCGGAGTGGATAGTCTGCTTTTGACCAAAACAGGAAGAGAATTAGTTGAGACATGTGTAAGCTAGTCGGAACACCCTTAACCGTAAAATCAAAAAATAAACCACTATGTAACAAAAAAAAATGTAGTTGGGCTTGGAATCTGCAAAGGAATAAAGTGTTTGCTACAATATGACAAATTTCTTACATAATTGAGCTGGAATATAGGGTGTCTCCCTGCTAGTCTTTAATATGATTAGAAAAACAGGCATTTGTTCTCGCATGTTCAAGCACTAGACTATAGATATGGACATTGGCTTTGGAACTTGATTATAGTACTTAGGGGGTCTTATTTGGGAGGGCTAATTCAAACTTAACCTGAATTGAGCCCAAAAAAGAGTTAATAAAAAAATTGAAGTTATTAATATTGAGGAACCCGAATCTAACATGAAAATTAAATCCAATTTAATTATTAGGGTTTAACCCGATTTTAATGTGAGCCCAAATGGACAGTACTAAGGATTGAGGTCGGGTTTAAGTTGGGCTAGTTTTTTTAACTTGGATTGGGTTTGGGTTGATCTCTCAACCCACCAAATTCACCCAAGTTGCAGCCCTAGTAGTATGCATATTCTTTATGAAAACCCACCCATAAGAAGTTAATAGGCATAAAATTGATTAGTTGGCCTTAATTGTTCTCAATTATTTTACAATTGGAGAGGAGCTTAACCTGGTTTGGCTCCTCTCCAATTGCAAAATAAGGATCCTCCAATTCTTTTTGTATGGTGAAGATCTATTCACATCATCAAATCTTAAATTTAAATAAGTACTTCAAAGTTCAAAAATTTTAAAATAGATTGAATTTGCTGACGTAGATAGATCCTTATCGTAAAAAAAGAATTGGAGGATCCTCCAATTATTTTATAATTGGAGAGGAGCCTAACCCAAATCTTGAACTAACAATAGTGACTTTTTTGAAATATTCGTAGTTAGCAGTATGGTTTATTTATAATGTGATATGCTTTTGTGAGACACAGAACAGATATATGATATGCTTTGTTCCCGCAACAACTAGCCTAGACTAACATAACTAGTTATTTCTTTTGGTACTACAGTCAAGAATGTTCGGACCAATTTACGCATATTCTGATTAATCTTCTCTCTTGTTCGGTCAAAGACAAACTATCGGGGTAAACATTGTGATAAGTATTGTAAGAAGTGACTCACCACATATTTGTATTATTGTATAACAGATATCAGCCTAACCCATGCACATTCCCTTCTCTCTTTTTTTTTTTGCATTGTGGGTAGAAAATGGTGTTGCCACTTAAACTCTGCTTAATGGAGCTGGATCCCCACCTTTTTGTTTTTTTGGGACAGAAAAAAATTAATTTCAGTAATTAGAAAGAAACAAGATTGCAAATTAAAAAAAGTATCGATTTCTAGTATGCTTGTTAATGAATCAAATTCAAATTTAGAGTTTGTTTGATTCAAACCTGAATCTAATTTGAAGAATAGTATTCAATGGATTTCATTTTCAAAATCCATACCCAAATTTGTTTGTTTTTTTTTTTTTTTTTAAAAACGATAAAACAAAATAGCCATCCAGTTTGATCCAAATAACTCAATTGAACTAAATTTTAACAAGTATATCTCAACTTCTACTACATTGTCTTAGAACAACTCTAACGTTGCTGGCTATTTTGCCCTTTTAGCTATTTTGGCGAGCAACACTACAAAATTCAGCTCCAACCCACAAGCCATTTTTCTTGCCAAAATAGCTGAAGGTCTTCATCCTAGCCAGATTTAGAGAGGCCAAATTGCTCGCCAGTTGCTGCTTGGCTCTCTCTTCCTTCAGTTGCTCTGCCTCCATTCCTACTAGGTATGTCTTCCTTCCTCCAATCTCTCCATTTCTGCTCCCTACCACATAAACTCACCACTAGCACAACAACACACACTGTCACATAGGTGAAGCTGCTCTTTCCCTTTAGTCGCTTTGCCTTCTTGCCGAATTGAGGTTTTTTGGCTTTCTTGAATTAGGTTTGAGAACAATAAAAAAAAAAGTTTGAGATATTTAATTCAATTCTTATGGTTTTTGGCTTTTTTTGAATTGTTATTGTCTTTTTTGAATGGGTTTGAACTATTTGGTAATTCATTTGGAGTTTCTACTGAATAAGTGTATGCAGATGTTTTACTGATTTTTTATATTTGGGTTGATGATGACCATGCCATGTTTATCTTGGGTATGTGTATACGCAAACATCTATGGTGATAATATTTCAAAGAGTTTTCAAAGTTTTAAATTGACATCATTGCTCATATTGTTGCAATTACCAAATAAATTGACATCAGTGATATTTTATGCTTTGAGTTGGATTCTTTTTAAAATTTGATTAGAATATTGTTATAGTATGCTTTGGGTTGAATTACATGAATAATGTATGTTTTGAGTTGAATTACATGAATAAGCTTAATATTTTAAGCGCCGCTAGATGATAATCATGGGAAAGAAAATGTAGTTCCTTCTTATTCATAAACTAACAACTTTTGAGCAAAGTATAACAAACAAGTACTGTAATATTATACATGCTTAAATATTCGTACACAATGAATGTTTAAATATTTGTAGAAAATTCATAGCATAGTACTTAAAACATTCCATGCATAACCTACAAGTACTAGACTAGATCAGTTTGGAGTCTCGAATGAGTGTCTCTGTCTCGAATGCACTGTTGAGTATAAATAAATTTGGAGCAGTTCTGAACTCCATTCGGATATCAATGTAGGAGTAGGAATTTCATCCAATGCATCATAACTAAAGCCCATTTCCTTACCGTCCCTCTCATTCTTGACAATCATGTTATGCAATATTATACATGTCTTCATAATATCTTTAAGCACTTCAAGTTTTTACAAACCTGTTGGTCCATGAACTATAGCAAATCATGTTTGGAGCACTCCAAAAACTCTCTCAATATCCTTTCTGACTGATTCTTGAGTTTGTGCAAAACGTATTTGCTTATTGCCTCTTGGAGATAAAATTGTTTTGACAAACGTAACCCATTTTGGATATATACGATTGGCAATATAATATCCCATAGTATAATCGTTTCCATTGACGGAGTAATTGATCGAATGAGCCCTACCTTCTGAAATAGAGTAAAAACAGAAGAGCATTCTAGCACATTTATATCATTGTGGGATCCAGATAACCCAAAAAAAACATGTCAAATCCGTAGATCATATGAAGTCACTGCCTCTAAAATAATTATTAGTTCATGAACGTGACCAGATTACATACCTTTCTATGTTGTTGGACAATTCTTCTATCTCCAATGCATGCAGTCAATGCTATCTAGCATCCTAGGAACCTACGTTTCTCATTGATTGCTAATAATCTAACAATGTCTGCGTTGCTTGGTGACCTGAGGTACTCATCAAAATAAATTGCTACTATGGCCGACCCAAATCTTTGTAGACTTTCTATTGTGGTGCTTTCACCGATCCTCACATAATCATCAGTAGCATCTGCTGTAATTCCATAGACAACCATTCTTATAGTGACAGTCATTTTTTGAAAGGGAGACAAACCACTATTCCCAAGAGCATCCATTTTTTGGACAAAGTATGGATCATAAGCTTCCACTATAGATAGAATACGAACAAAAAGAAATCGATTCATTTGAAATCTCCTCCAAAATAAATTTGGGGGATAGGTAAGTAATTCAGTAAAATAATTACGATAAAGTCTTTTATGCCCTTCAACTCGATTGTGAAAAATAATAGAATAGCTTTGAATAGAACCATGATGTATTGTGGAGTTATTCTTAGTATTGAGTTTCTCTATTGTCATAGTAGCAACTGCTAACATCTCCAATTCATCATCAGAGTCAAAATTATTAAGAATCATCTTCAATTTACCATCACGAGTCATAACAAAGAAATATGGGTGCAATACCAGTAAAATAAATTTGAGATATATGATAATGAGAAAGGGAAGGTCCTATTTATACATTTTCAAAAATATGACCATTGAAAATATGATTGTTGTAAAATTTAAAATTTAAAAAATTGATGATGTTGCACAACACGTTATTATGCTCTGTCATCATTATGACACTTACATTTTACACCACGTGAAATTTTTAAATTATATTAGTTAAAGTTTGTTCAAGTAGTTAGTTAAAATAGAAAGCACGGTTGAAGTGAATTTTAAAAAGTGGCTAGTTAAAGTAGAGATTTCAATATTTAACTATATTTTGAGTAACTATTTTACTGAGGAGGTTTGGAGTTGCTCTTATACAACTTCCTTTTTGTTTGGTTCCTTTACCAAGTCACCAAACCTCCAAAAAAAACCCGAACCCAAAGAAAAATGTCATACTACTTGGATCAATTTGTTAATGTTATTTACTATCGTCGCTGAATTATGCGAAACCTGGATGTTGTGTACTAGTAATTCAATGACAATAATAAATTGTGAAAACTTAAGGTGAGTCCCCCTAAATGGATTTATAATGACTTGAGTTCTGGAAGAAAACTTATTTGGGGGTAAGTCCTTGTTTAAACTTATATGTAGGTACTTACGTCTACTTATTTTTTAAATCTCAAAATTTTTCCAAATAGTCTTAATTTTGTCCAGTTATGAAAGTCACATAAGTTAGATCATTGAAGTATAAATGAAAATCCTTGATTGAGTTATATATGAAACCTGTTTATTAAATATTATGATAATTAACGGAAGTTTTATATGGAAGCTATATATAGTTATATATGGTAGCTTGATATACGAATAAATCGTTACTTTATTAAATCAAAATTAAATTACAAAATTTTCTTAACAATTCAAAATTTTCTTAACACTAGTATTACTATATTGACACTAATGTTACTATAGTGATACGAATGTTACTATAGTGACACGAATGTGATTGTTTTCTTTAAAATACTCAATACCCAAAATAAAAATTTTACCATTTCAATTAGTAACCCAAACTCAACTCCAATTTTGATTTTACTTTTCAAGTTTACCAAGAAATCTATTGACAAAGTTACAGTTGATTCTTTGTATTCAAAATATCTTCACAACTTTGGAATTCAGAAATAGAGTTAAGGTATGTGATTTTACATAAAAGTTGATATTCATTGTAGGGTTTTAAAAAACTTCTGCATAATATATAGTGCAAACTGTTTGATTTTTTTTTTTTTTTGTATTCTTAATTTAAAAATTGAGATTCATTATTACTAAATTAAAGTGTTATATAATTCGATTTTTTTGTTTTCTTTGTTGTGCAAGACATTTGAAATACTTTGATTGTGTGTCTGTGAAATAGATTATGTTAATGTGTAATAACTAGAAAATGGATTTTAGAATTTCGATATCTTGATATTCTTGATTGGTATTGAATGTCCTAATTCAACTTTCAACGATGTGTTACTATTAGAAATTTTGTAAATTTTCAAATTGTGGATCGTGTTTTCGTTGTAATCTTTTGAAAATTAATGTTACTGTGAAAACTCTATTGTTTTGTATTTTGTAAAAATCGATGTGTTACTGAGCACAAACCTTTGATGTTACTGTGAAAATTAAATGTGTATGTTACATAATATACATTTAAAGGTTTGCAATTGGTAGTGTAAGTAAAAATTGGGGTTGTGTTTGTGTTACTATTTAAAATGGTGGAATTATTCATCTTGAGTATTGAGTATTTTAAGGAAAACAATCTCATTTGTGTCACTATAGAAACATTTGTGTCACTATAGTAACAATAATGTCAAGGAAATTTTGAATTGTTAAAAAAATTTTGTGATCTGATTTTAATTTAATAGACCAACGATTTATTCGTACATCAAACTTCCATATATAACTATCAAAATATATAATTTTCATATAAAATTTTTGTTAATTATCATAATATTTAATAAACGGTTTCTATATATAACTCAATAATCTAACCTATGTAAAGGAGACGATAAGTCAGACGTTAGTTATTACTTTTCCAAAGAGTAGGGTACAATAGTAAACTTGACAAAAAATAGATTTAAAACAAAGTAAATTTTTTTACCGGATTTATCTCCAAATCTATATAATAAAGTAGAACGAATTTAAATTTAAGAGACAAAGAACGACTGAGATCGTTTTATGACCAAAAAAGACATCATCCAACGGACGACGGTATCCCAAATTGTCTCGAACTATTGACGTCTCAGATCGTTTCGATCAAACGTATCACATTAACTCTTAAATTATTTTTACCTCTCAAAATTTTTAGTTTCTAAAATTAACACCCCTACATTAAATTCGTCAATCCAATCAAATCCGACAATTAAGTGATCTCTCATTTCTCTACTCGGACTCTCACTCCCTAAAATATAGATTATAATTATTATTATTATTTTCTTAATTTTATTTCCTATGTTAAGGTATCATTTTCTATACTGAGACATTGACTATCTTTTACACTCTTATCTTTCATGATTCTTTTTTCAAACTAAGACACATGTCTCCTCAAAATTCTATTCTAATGCAGTTGCTCTCTATCTTTGCTATTCATATCACACACACATCTTTATTGTACATATATATAGTACAAATATCGAAGACATACTATATCTACAGGTTATATCTAGGAAAAATTTTATCTAAACACCATGTTGTCGAGTCTAAATTTAATGACAACCCCTATAAAAATAATTTTTGTCTCTATCAGTAAATAAAATAATGATTTAACTAAATATTTTGTGAAAATACCAAAATTACCCTTTATTATGTAAATAGACTAAAATGTCATCAATTCTTTCCTCATTATATATGCGCTAGTCAGCCAACAAATATAATTTCAATCATTATATTATCTCAATGAATTTTTTATTTTAAAACGTCGTATTATAACTTTGTTATAACATTAGGCATCATAGTATTACTTATTTGGTTACATAATTAAGTTGTTATAATTTTTAAATTTTTTTATCATAATAATTTTTATAGTTAAAAAAGATTTTTATATAATAAAAATTACAATCGATAAAATCAATATCAAAATCTCATCCATTTCTAATTCCTCTGCTATCATATGTCCTCTACAACATCGCTCGACTGCTCCTCACACATCATACGCCATATATAAAATTTAAAATAATTTGATAAAATTTAATATTAATTGAATAAATTTGATCTTAATTTGAATAAATTTAAATATTAATTTAGTTTTAATTTGATATAATTAAATATCAATTTACTATTAATTTGATTTAATTTAATGTTAAATGAATACATTTGAATGTGATTTTAATAAAATTGAATGTTTATTTGGTGTTAAATTAAAGAAATGACATTAATTTGATAAAGTTAAAATTTAAATTAATGAAATTTAATATAATATTTAATAAATTAAATAGTTTTATTTAATAAAATTGAATGTCAATTTGATGTTGATTTGATAAAAATAAATAATAACTTAATATTAAATTAAATAAATAATATTAATTTGATGAAATTAAATATTAAATTAATATATCTAAACGCTAATTTGATAAAATTAAATATCAAATTGTGTTGATTTGATGAGATGAAATGTTAATTTAGTTTAAATTAAATAAAAAAAATTAATTTGATAAAATTGAATATTAAATTGATCAAAATAAAGATAATATAATAGAATTAAAAGGGAATGCATTGAAATTTCAGAATCAAGAGAAGATGTTGTTAAAGTTAGGTCTATTTATGAGGGATATTATTAAAGTTAGGTTTATTTCTAAGGGTGTGGATAAAATTTACCTATAAAATACTCGGGGATATTTCTATAAATCAACTATCGCCATTAACGGTGTAACCCGAGAATCACTAACAGTGAGTGACAACGAAATTTTAAAATCGGAAGGAGGTGTCATTGAATTTAGACCTAATTACAAGGGATCTAGATAAAATTTTACTTGATATCTATACAAATCTATATGATAAAACACATCGAAAGTTGAATTTTATCATCTATACTGTTATACATTTCCCCCAAAATTATTATATCACTCATTTGTGTCACATGCTCAATATTTAATATTTGATTAATTTGTAATTTAACATAATTTTTATTTCAGATATTATCCATGTACGATAGTATAAATCTATTAAAAAAATTTATCAAATTTTATATTTTGAGAAAATTTTGTCAATATCTTTAAGAAAATAATGGGTAAAAATAAATTTTGAATGATTTAATCAAATAAATGAAGGAAAGTAAAATTATTATTTAATATAGTGACATCGATTTTTTAAAATCAAATTTTTTGTTCTATCATACTTTTAGGCACGAATAATGACATATAAATCAATATAAGAGATCGACGTCTAAATTTCCCTAAGAAATTTCAAGTTCAGGGAGCTTTTACTGAACGACAAAAGTTAAGCCCAAGTAGGCTCCAAATGCATGGCCCAAGCCCCCTTTCTTAATACAAATTTTTCATAGAGTTTGGATTGGCTCAATTCACTACCTACTGATTTGTCTGTGTGGCAAGACTCAGCCTGCACATGACTAGGAAAGGCTAGCCCACACGACAATTCATTCTATAGAAATGGGTTGAAAACACTGCGAGCTAAACCTAATGGTAGGTCGAGTTGTAAATTTAAATATTTTGAATTTAAAATTTAATAATTTATTTAGACTCAGATTTTGAGAGATTTATTTCATTCACTGTTAAAAATAAAAAAAAAATCTACTAATTCCGACGTAGATGACCTATTTTTAACTGGACTAAAAAGAAGATTAGTCACAATGTGTAGAAGTTAACCTAAACATTTTGACCGAAATACAACAAAAAAAAAAAAGAAACACCACGAATTAGGTCGGGTTGTTAAGAACAAGAGGATTATGTTAGAGTGTTAAACCCAATTATTACGTCTTGTTGAATAACAAAATTGACCTTTTAAATGTGTGTTGTAGTATTCAATCTCATATTGCCAGTAATTTTTGGAGGCACTAAGGCAAGCGGAGTTGTTTTACGGTACCTGGAAAAAAAATGGTATTATATCGATATTTATAATATTTATGGTATTTTTATCACTGTTGTGAGTATTTTTATCATTGTCGTGATACCGAAAAAAAGTTATAAAAATACCTAAAAAAGTGATAAAAATACTCATAAATGTGATAAATCACTCACAAATGTAGTAATTTTTTTCTTATATCAAAGAAAAGTGATAAAAATAATTACTACATCAGTGATAAATCACTCACAAAAATAATAAAATTTTTTCATTGTAAAAAAACCCATAAAAACTATAAAAATACCCATTAAAATAATAAATTTTAAAAATACCGTATCAAACTAGCCAACCCCAAGACAAGCAAAAATGATTAGAAAGTCTATTTGTTGAAAGACATTAAAAGAACCTGAAATTTAAGGTATTCTTGAACATTGATGTTTTTTTTTTGTTGGTAAATTGATGGTTTTTTTTTATTAGAGAAATACAAATAGTTGTACTCATAATATTGAGATATAGGATTATGTCACTCCTACGTCTTTAATGACCTTGTTGGTCTTCAAAATTTTTTTTTTTCCCTTCAATGTTTGAAAAATTTTCGAACTTTTATCCTCCACTAAAGTCTAAACCAAACTTCCTTTCTATTTACTTTCTCATGATTACAAACCCAAAGTGATTAGGATTATTGGTGGGCATTAGCATAACATTATGTTATGAGATGCACTACACTCAATGGGATATTTGTCCCATCAACAACATGGTATCTACTCTACCAAAATCCAAATGCAATTATTAAATATGAATTTAGTCTTAACAAACATAGTTCATAACTGGGTTGGATTGGTTAAACTTATTTAATAGACGATTAAACAAGAATCTAATACTACATAATTCTGATATCACACGCTTATAATTGAGGTCGGTGTGAAATGAATCAGGCATGACAGAACAAGTTGTTGAAAGAGCAGCCCATGTCAATTTAATGTTGTCCACATCATTCTTCCCTAGTATTTGTCTTTTATTTTTTTCAATGGTCAAAGGTATTCAGACCTATTTATGCATATTCTCAATTAATTTTTTTTTTCGATTCAGTCAAAAGCATGTCATCCATATTGAGATTAGAATATTCACGAGAAATAAATTTTCATAACCTATTCTTAAGAGATTGTCAAAATTCAAATTTAAAACGTCTGATTTTATGTTTTGCCCTTATTTTCGGTTGAACTACCGTTGAGTTTATAATAGTATAGTTGTCATTGACACCTCACATTGACCACATAATCCACCAGAAAATGAGACAGAAATGCCAGTTGTGTACCAAATTTTCAAAATGGGGAAAGGGAAGTTCTTAGTTTCACCAAACTTTCATATAGACACTTTGGTTTCTAGGTGCAGGCTGCTTCATTGTCAGGGTGTCTTGAACCAACTCATAGTTGGTGAGGGTCATTAGCTAAAATGCCTCACAAAGTTGATTAGGCTTTACCAACCATATACTTATGTATCACTTTTTAGCATTCCTTGCTCAAGCATTGCTTAGAGCCGTCAATGTTTGACTTGCTAACCATTCAATTACCATAATGTCCCATTTTGGTAGCAGTCGATTAGTTGAATTTGGACCAACAATTATGCCTTCAAAAACAATCATATAATGAGAATCGAGTGGTCGAGATTCAACAGAGAGAGGTACAGAGTAAATATTGAATTCAACGGTGATATTATGTTAGTAATGTTGACGTGAAATTACCAACTAATAATAGAATACTAAATAGGTAAGGTTAATTTTACTTGAATAATTATTTATTTACATGTAAGATGAATGAGTAATTATTTACTTATTTGGAGGGTTGATTATTAATTTTAGTTAGATATTATTGGTGAGTGTATTACGTTAACATTGTTATATGATATCACCGTTATAATAAATATTTTCTCGAAGGGGAAGTACCTAAATTTGACAACTCAATTCTATCTTGCAGTCGTTTTTAGTCCAAATTTATTAAGTAAATTTATCCTCATATTTAGAGGATCCCGACTTTTCGATTCAAAGAAAGAGGAGAAAAGAGCAATTCAACCTCGAGTTTTATGGGTGTTTGAATTACGTATAAGGATAAATTTCATCCATTTCAAACCCATCCGGTCAGAGAAGAAAGTTTTTTGAAATGAGAACGAAAGCTTTTTTAAAAATAAAGAGAGGGGCTTCAAGTTTTTAGGAAGAGCCATATAAGGTAGCTCACATATGGTTCAGGAGCCGAGTTTCAAAGAACTCTCAAAATAAAGAATGATATTTATATCTTAAAATTTTTTGAAGGTATAAATGTCTTTTGTCCAAACACACCCCAACTTGAATTATTTAAACCCACCAAATAGATAAATTTATTTAAGAAAGTTTATACGACTATAAATCACTATTCATCCGAGCAATATCAATTCAAAATGTGCATTCTAATATAAATATAAATAAAATAAAATAAACTCAAATTTTATTTATTTCAGTCCTTTTTTTTTTATACTTAAAACAAACATACCCTCGGGCATGTTTAATTGCCCAAGACAAGGCTGCTCAATTTTCAATGATAAAAGTAGGTTCATATCCCCATAGTGATCAAAAAAAAAAAAGAAAAAAAAGAAAATACCCCCATAGTGGTCCATTTTAACTCTAACTTTGGATCATTACGACTAGCATCGGATTAAGATTAAACACCAGGCTCAACATAGTAGTTTATATTTCTTGCACTTTCTGAACCTTTGACCATGTTATTCAAAGTCAAGCGTGATGGTTAGAGCCACCGTTTCACCTTTTTAACCTAAAAAGTTGTGCCACTGCGGTGCCTCATTTTTTTATTACATTATATTAATGTTAGTAGCAATAGCTACTTCTTTTAATATACTCTTTTCATTCATAAATATATGTGGTTTAAAATTTTCATAGAAATTAAAAAAATTATTAAATAATTTTAATATCAATAAAAAATAATTGTATAAAATTAAAATATTCTTATTTAATACGTATTGAAAAGAAAAATAATATAAAAGGTACTTAACCTCTATCTAATCTAATGTATTGAAAAGTTAACGATAAATTTGAAAGAAAAAATATTAATTATGCTTTGGTTTCATTAAACGACAGATATTATGGAACAAAAAAAATTATGTAAAAAAAAATATTTAGGAACGGAGGGAGTATAAGTACCAAAAATTAAATATTAATTAAATATTTTTTTAATTATATAATTTAAAATAAAAATAATTAAAGAGAAAAGAAGATAGAGATAAGGGAGAGAAGAGAGAGTTGGGTGTGAGTTAGTGGGCTATGTGATATTGGTAGCCATGCAAAGAAGATAATATTTTTTGGATAAATTTTTTTAAAAATAAATTTTATGTGGTTAGATGAAATTAAATAAAAATTTAATTAATCTCAACCATAATAGTACTTTTATAATTGTAAAATTCAAATTACTAAGTCTAATATTAGATATAAATGAGTGAGATGTTCGTCAATATATTTATTTTAAATAAATTAAATTCAAGTAAGACTCGTTATACCCAATTTTTATGAGCTAAAATGAACTAAAAATTGACCACATTTTATTAGGGGCATTAATCGAGACAAGTTACTTGATAAAACTCGGCCTTAGCTCGACTCTTATGCTAAACGAACTAAGTCGTTTAGAAAAATGAGTCTAAAAGACTCAGTTTAAATTCATAAAATTTGACTCTTTTATATGTAATATAGTCGAATTATTCAGACTCAGGCGACTCTAGTTTTAAACGAATCAAATTTGAATAATTTTTTATGCTCATTTAAAAAAATAAGCTCATCAAATTCAGACTCAAACTCGTAAAATTTGGCTTAATTAACGCACTTACCTTCCGCAATTTTTCTTCAAAATCATCATTGGTTTTAAAGAATTTGAGCCTCCGATTTGGGGCCCATTTTCATATCGGTTGTACATGACGTTTATTGGCACTCTTTTTTTATTTCACGGAGTATCATAATAGGATATATGTGTATAGTTGCATCCAATTATCCAATTATCTTTGTTGATGTTTTCCCATTCAAATAACCAATAATTTTACTTGAGAATCTTATGATATTTTATTAAACATCGTTTTCGGTAATAATTGTCGTAGAATGATGTAATAGTGATATATTATAATATTAGTGATTTATTTTTGAAAGGTGAAAAGCCTATTACTAACCTTTTTCTAAGAATTATTTAAAAGAAAGAAGTTACACCATCATTAACTTTTGCGAGTTTGGGTGCAATAGTAAGTGTTTCGATTCAACACACCCAATAAAAAAGAAAAGGAAAGAAAAAAAGAATAGACTTGTCCAAAGGGTTTTATCCACCCTCTCCACATAGACCTAGTTTATGGCTTCATCCTTAAACCCTTGCTTGCACGAATATCTCTAGTTTTTTGTTAAGTCATGTCTTCCACATTCCGATGGCTAGCTTAAGGAGATTTTCATATCATTGTGAAAAACAAAATTAAGGTCAAAGTCATCAAGTCTATGCTTAAGTATACATGTAAATCACATAGAAGCAACATTAAATTCAAAGCAAAACAAGAACCCCTGTGAAAGTATTTGGCCTTTTACTATCACTGCACTGCTAAGGAAAACATAGAGAAACTTCATATTGGCGAGAAAGGAGTGAAGGTGAATTAATTCTCCATCTTTCCTTTCCAAGACTTTACCAATTTTTCTTTTAAGTGATACCCTCCTATATGGTTGATGCTTAACCGTGTCAATTGCTTGATATATATATATATATATATATATATATATATACACACAGACACATAAAAACCCAAACCACTATGACTTCTGTCTTCTTTCTATCCTCCATAAACTTTCTTTCTACGTTTTGCCGTATTTTTCCTCTCAAGTTCCAAAAGCCTAATAACCCCACCCTTTAAGATTACAATTGGAAGACATTTGGACGCAGAACGCCACCCATTTAAATATATGACTGGCCTACATATGAAAATATTTGTTAGCAAAAAGAAAAGGTCCATTGATTTCACACCAAACCCCACTCATACTCTCTTTTTTTCAACAGTTTTGATTAATTTTCTCTTCGATTCAGTTAAAGGCATGTTATCTACACCAGAATTAGAATATTCATGAGAAATAAATTCCTCGTAACTTGAATCTAAGGGGTTACTAGGATTATTTATTTGTCAAACTATAAAAACAATCTTTAAGTTTAAGAAAAAATACACTAAATTCATTACATTTTAAATTTTTAAAAAATCCTCTTAGAGTTAATAAATGACTACAAATAATGTTAATGTTATCATTGCACCCTTTTAAAAATGCGAATCAAAACCCATTTTAAATCACATAAATAAATCAATAGAGGGAATAGAGGCTCCTTCCCTCTTAAATTCCAACCAAAATTCAACTAAATTCAAGTTGCTATTTTGTATTATTTGTTGGGAGAATTACATTTTATACCCCAACATATTTTTTGAAAAAACTATTTTACATGCTCAATGATTCTCTCAATGCATTAAAGGTAAGTATAACCCTTTTGTTTTTGCTTTATTCTGTGAAAATTATTTTATTGACGTTAACGAAATGATTAATAAAAGTTAGCCGAAAAGTTTTATTGCAATACTTTTATTATATTGAGTTTAGAATGTAAAAAATTAATTTTTAAGAATACAAAATAAAAATTGTTAAATTTTTCAGAATATGAAATGCAATTCACCCTTAATTTTGAGAGGATATTCAATGTAACAGTGATATTATATCAGTATTGATGACATGATATCATCAATCAATAATAAAACTTCAAATATACAAATTTAACTCTAACTTATATGGAAGAAGAATAGACAATTATCTATTTACATAAACAAATAATTATTAATTTGTATAAAATTTATTCTCTTATTTATCTGTATACTATTAATCGATAACACTACATAAAATATCACGTAGTAAATATTTTTTCCTCAAATTTTTCACAACGATGTCAGGCGCCAGTCTAGTTGGTAGGGAAAGATGTAGTGTCCGGGATGAATGACTGATGATAATGCATGTACGTCAGCAATGGCTATGAGGGCTTCATTCAGTGGGAGACGAGAGAGAGAGAGAAGCATTCAACAACTAGCAAATCACATCTCCCACCTACCACAGATACTAATTCACATCATGCGCTCATTTGCTCACCAAACCCTCTTCCTCTTTAATTATATTTATTACTAACCTAATCTCGTCATCATCACTGGACTATTATATTATATAATATATAAAACCTTTTCTTTTAGCCCATTTATCAGCTTATTTTATTAATTACTTTTTAAAAATATTTAAAACTTATATTTAACGCATTATGTCGGCAATGATATATGGTTGTTTGGTTGGGGATTCCATTAGACCACGTTGGTGATTTATCTTTAGCCCATCACGTCGATTATTATTATTACAATATTTCAAATTATTTTGAAATCTCATTACCATTGTTTCATTATATGTCATATAGTATATATATATATATATATATATATATATCACATGATTAGATTTCTTAATGACATTTGAACTTGTCCTATTTAATGTTTTTTGTTGGAAACATGCATATTATCTCCAAAAATAAGCTTATGTCACTCAAGCTCTTGTGTTTGAATAAAATTAAAAGCAAATCTTGGTTGCATGAACTAATTCTTCAACTCATATACCGAAGATTTAGATACAGTTTAAGAAATTGAGATTCGTCCTACTAAACTAACCACATTTTTTTTGCCCAGGAAACTTGAATACTTGAGCATATGATACAAAGTTAAGTCATTGAGCTTAGTAGCATTAATACACTCGTATTAAATAGAGCCTTAGAAAAGACTGAATATAGTTCCTTGATTCTTTTCCGATCAAGACACATAGATCCACAAGAGTTTGGAGGGTCCAAGTTTAGTTTTTCACCTATATTGTGGGGGCAATTAATTAATTCGGCACTAAAGAATATGCCTTAATGCCCCTAGAAGTGATAAACACCCCTTTCTCATGTGTCATGAATAGGGAAGAGAAAAAAAAAATTAATAGTTCGTCCAAGTGAAAATAGAGACAAGTAGTAAACTCAAAATTTTTAAGTTTAAATCTTGATAATTTTGTAAGTGGTCAGATTATGAGATATTTATCTTTTATGAATACTCTAATCTCGACGTAAATGATTTATTTTTAATCAGATCAGAAAAGAAATTAATCGAAATATGCATAAATTAATCCAATCATTCAGATAATTGACAAAAATAAAAAAAAATCGTCAACAAAGCAACACAAAAATCTTAAAAACTGTGTACTTCTTGCACTGGAACTCTTTAACTAACTAAATTTCTTCAAAATTGAGTGTGATTATACCCACGCTAATGCACCGGATGTCGTCCGAACTTCTTCAAAGTCAAATAATTGTTGTTTTAAATCCAATGTGGGCTCTCGATAACACAACTACCTTAGCTGTGCTTTTCATGTGCAGATCTAATAGATTTAACAGATAGATAACTAAGATTTTTTTTTTTATTTTTTTATTTCTTCTTTCTCTTTCACTCTGGTAAGACAGTGATAGAATAAGAAAAAAGAAATTTGATTTGACACTTGTCCAAACTGGGTAACATCAATGGTACTGTTCAATTGCTGTCACTACAAATAAATGATTCTGTGTATTTTTTTGGGCCCACAAAATTTCAATTAATTGACATCACTTATTTAACTTGTTGATTAGTATAGATATTTTTCATGCATGTAGAGGAGAGAGATATAAAAATTTCAAGCTTTTGTTATAATTTTTATATATATAAAAAAAATTTATTTTATAAAATTTTAACAATTTGTCTATTTCAAGTTTTTGGTTGTGTAAATGGACTAACGGACGAGACTGGGATGGTAAAATTCTAAAAAAGTCCTTAATCATGGTAAAGGACTATTCATGCAAAGAGTAGCTATTGAGCTTCTATATTTTTCCTATCTTTCAATCTGCTCAACTTCCTCTTCTTGCCATTGTCTTTCATGTGTGAATACAAAGCTTCAACATATGATTTGCACTTGTTGAGATTCCCCATAAAAAATCTTCTAAGGGTATCTCCAACAACAAATTATATTTTAGTTATCCAAAAAATAATTTTTTCTATTTTAACTACTCACTTTTTTAATACATACTCCAACAGATTCTCTATATTTTTAACTACTACTTTTAAATATTATTTCTCATTTCTTTTATATTATTTTTTTGGAAAATAATGAAATAGAGAAGGAGAGAGGAAGGCGAAGAAGAGGGAGAAAATAATATAAATATGTTTACATGTTGCTACAGTGATATTCTATATTTAGAGTATCACTGTAGGAAAAATCTATTTTAGAGTATCTGAAAAGCATCTGTTAAAGTATGATTTTTTGTTTTGATTAGCTAAATTTTAGCTTGCTTTTTTGCATTTTGTATTGATTCTTTTTTACCTTTTTTATTTATTTATTTATTATAACCTAATAACCTCCATCAACCGAGCCCATATAGACTTGTGATCAGTAATCAACTTAAATTCATGCGCAAAGTCTCCTCTTTACGCACAGGAGTTAAATTTAAGGAAGATGGCTCTAAAGAACATTTTCACAATGTAAAATATCAAACTTTTTATCAATACCAACTTAAGGAATCTATGAAATAGTTGATTATCACTTGAACTAACCCGAAATTTCTTTTTTGCTGCTTTATTAATGTTCATGTATAAAAAGGAGATTCTTAGCTGCCCACTTGAATTTTTTTATTTTTTCAAATTCTAATGCTTTGACAGTTTGTGAACTTTTGATTCCTTCGTAACATTGACATATAGCTTCAAGAGATGATCTTGAAGCTTGACCACTTATTTAAACACTTTTTCTTTAGTGGATCCCATTAACTTTGTTTTATTAATTTTTTTGACGTTTTGCATAGATACTTGCCGGGCGTTTTGCATATTCTTTGACATATTTTTGAAGTATGGATGTGTCCAAGTTTAATTGAACTTAAAATTTAAACACGTACAATCTTACTTATTTAAATCGACGTGAGATCATAAATCGTAAGTATTCAAATGATTGTAATGAGATGTAAAATTATTTTTGAATTCTTTTCTATACCTAGTCAGGAGATCAAGGATTTAAATAATTTTCAACTAGTAAAGAAATGAACTAAAATGTAAAAAAGATAATTGGAATATAAAATAACATAAGAACTGGAATTTATAGATGAAAAGATTTTTGTACTTATTAAACGGAAAAGAAAATTACCGAGTGATAGATTATATGTTAAAATAAATTTACGAGGAAATAAACTATGTAAAAAAGATGTTAGCTCTATGTGAAGTCATTGTTTTGATCAAGGGATCTCTTATCTGGAATTTTGCCTTCAGTAATTAGAGGAGATGACTCATAACTGTCGAAATTATCTTTTTTAACCATAACTGCAATCATGGTTTCTTCATTCGAGATATGCAAACGTGCACTAAAGTGTCTCTAATTGATAGCTCGTGATGTTATGTTTTCCAAGATTTTTTTACAGGGAGAACTGTGTGGTCAGCGATTCAGAGCTCCACTGCTTGAAATGCAACTTGTCACAAGGTATGGCCTCGCATTTCGGATACGCTTTGCCGGCGATAGCTTCGCTGTATGCTCCGGGAACACCTTGGTTGGCGACTCGTAGCTGAGCCCCGTGCATCAGTGCTGGAGAGAGGACCGTGATGGTCAACGGTTTAGGTAAGTTCTCAATTGGCACGAGATCCAGGGTTTTGTCACCGTTCACGGCGGTGATATTGTCAGCTCCACCTATTTTTTAAAGTCACACTTTCTTATCCATCCTGGTAGGCTTAAATTCCCATCGACTAGTTCTTGACCATGAAATCACCTCCACATATCACCTTTAAATTTTGCTATTTTGAGTATAAACACATATTCAAAGTTTCTAAGCAAAATAGAATACGAGTGTTTGTCTCCGGTGGCGGATTTAGTATGGGGTCAGCTGCCCCCGTTGAAGTTTTAAAAAAATTTAGGATTTAGGATTTAGGTGTAATTATAAAATTTTCAAGAATTTCTTAAACTTGTCCCCACTAAAATTTTCATGAAGTATAAAGTATATTAATATCATTTTCAATAAAGCTAACCGTTGGCTGCTCCTCCTCATTTTTCACGCTTGACAGTTGTCCCCATTGAAATTTTAAAAAATTTTAGAAACTAAGTATAATTTTAAAATTTTCAATAATTTCTTAAACTTATCCCACTAAAATTTTTTGAATTTTCTTAAAGTATAGAGTATATTAATATAATTTTTAAACTCTTAAAAGCTAACTTTTGACAGCTCCTTTTTACGCTTGTTTTTTTTTTTCTGTAGACTTTCGTCTTCTTCGTTCAGACTTTCAGTCTAGTCCAAGTGTCTAGCCAACCCAACAGTCCCTCTTCTTTCTATTATTTAGTTTATTTGTTAGTTCCTTTAGTATATTCATCAACAATTCATTCTATTGGATTCAATCATTGTGCAAATCAAATTTGAAGAAACTCTAGAATATTATATTGAAGTTAAGGAGAGGTAATCAATTAACTAAATTTTTTGATAATAGTATTAACACTAATTTAAAATCAGATTTTTTATATTAAAAAATTAGTTTAACTCTTGTAGAATTGATGATTGTTTAGTATATTATTTATGGACTTATGTAGGTTTTTTTTATTTCGTCTTAGGTCACCATTCAACTATTTTGAATTTTTATTAAACTCGTTTTCAAATTGGATATCTAAAATTCTTGGTTAGTGCTATTTTTCTTTTCTAAAATTACATTACTTTAATGAATTTTTTGAAATTCTAGTTTGAATTTATGAATTATATTTTGATTATGTATTAATTTATTATCTTATTTGTTATAAACTTAATAATAATTTTTTAAACTTAAATCTAATTAAATAAATTTATTTTCAATCAACTATGAATAGATTAATCTCACCGAGACAAAATCCTGACCCCGCCTTGTTTGTCTCCCTTAAATACAACTTTTAGGCCCACATTTCCAACAATAGATATGGGTGTTGTGGTCTTTTCCTACCTCATAAGGGTACAAAGGTCTGATGTCTGATTTTTTTGGGGCATGTGAGCTCCTTTAGGTGGTTACAGTTAGATTTCACAGTTGTCTGTCAATTATCTCACTTTTTAAAAAATTTTAAAAACTTAAAAGATGCAAATTGTTGAAATTAAAATTATATAAAATAGATTAAAAAAAATTGAAGGAAATATTTTGTAATTAATCCAAAAAACAAACAACAACTAAAAAGATTCCAAGCTTTAAAAAATTTAAAAAAGATTCCAAGTTTTAAAAATTCTGAAAAGATTCCCAATAAAAACAGAGCAACAATATTAAAATAATGGTTATGATCATTGGATTACTTGTTTAAAAATTATGCAATCCAACACATTAACTCTTAAAAATAGTCCGAATTACCAAAAAAAAACAAAAAAACCTCTTTAGCGAATGAATTCGATTCAATGTTGGAATTTGAAATACTCGTTAACCTAACATTCATTTTGAAGTTGACTATTGACATTTGAATTTAGGTGGAAAAGACTAAAAAACATTAATGAAAGTTTACCCGATATGCATTATTACAAAGGTGATTACGCGTGCTGAATTATGTAAATCTAAAATTTTAATTTTCCAAAACAAGAAAAATAATTGGGAAGTTTTTTAATATAAATATTTAAATAAATATGAGGAGTACAGCTAAGAAAACAAAAGGTTGTACTCACAATCTTACACACAATTACCCACAAACTGATTACATGATATTTACCTAGAGCAACCTTCTTTTTTTTCTTGATCCATATAAGAATTTAATATTCCCCAAAAATAAACTCAAAATGAAGAGAAGAAAAATTATTTTCAGAATTAAAATGAGAATTTAATTTAAATTTACTTTTGTTTTTTTCTTTAATTTTGAAGACAATGGTGGGAGAGAGGGGGGTTGTTAATCTCCCCCAGAGGGACTCCAAGGAGTCATGTCCATAGGGTAGCTTCCCAGCACCCTCAAGAAAGATGTGAACTCCTGAACCTCAGCCAAAGCGTTCTGTGCTCTAACTTCCGCCATTGAAGCTTCGAAATCCACGTAGAACAAGTACTCGAAGTGTTTCGCCGTTCCGACGTTCTCGTCGTCGACCAACCTGATTGGCCGGTTCCGGTGAGGCCGTGATTCGATCTTCGTCAAGCTTATGTTCCTGAAAGCAAACGCCGATAACACCTTGAAGAGGACGCTTGTCCCCTTATCGTGAGCGAAGACTATGCTTGTCTTGAATGGACGGTCGGTGCGTGGGATTATTGGCTCACGCGCCAGCATCACGAACCTTGTGATGTTGCTGGAGTCGTCTTGAATTCCGTCGGCTAAGATCTCCATTCCGTACAACTCGGCGGCGCGTGAGGAAGCAATCGCGGCCGTGTCGCGTAAATTGTTAGCGGCGACAAATTCGGCTGCGCCAGCTGTGTCATCCACTGCTTCGCGAGCAACGTTGAGGCCGAGTTTGGTGAGAGTGTGTTCGCACTGAGCCAATGCCTGTGGATGGCTGATAACTCGGGTTAAGTAGTCTTTTCGGACGCCTGGCAAAGCTAAGAGGCAGTGATGGACAGGAAATTGGACTTCGCCAACGATGTGGAGGCGGTGCCGGAGGAGGAGGTCGTAGTTCCGGTGGATGCTGCCGCCGAGAGAGTTTTCGACGGGGAGAACTGCGCGGTCAGCGATCCAGAGCTCCACTGCTTGAAATGCAACTTCGAACTGGTCACAAGGTATGGCCTCGCATTTCGGATAGGCTTTGCCGGCGGCGGCTTCGCTGTATGCTCCGGGAACACCTTGGTAGGCGACTCGTATCTGAGCCCCGTGCATCGGTGCTGGAGAGAAGTCTGTGATGGTCAGAGGTTTAGGTAAGTTCTCAATTGGCACGAGATCTAGGGTTTTATGGCCGTTCACGGCGGTGATATTGTCAGCTCCGCCTACTTTTTGAGTATCTTGCTGTTGCGACACCACTTTGCTTGCTAATATGGCGCATGAGCTCTGCCAATCGGCTCTGCTCGCGTTGGTTGAGTCGTGCCGGTGAATACACTGAATAACAAGTCGACCGGGTGTAACCCGATGAGTCTGACTCGGACACCGCGTCCTGATTAGGGACTTAGGAGATATACTGGAGGATGGAGAGAGGGAATACATGATTTACAACCCGGGTCTGGAACTTATTGTAAATTTTGTAATAAAATTGGAAGAAAATACAAAAAAATTAGCCGAAGAGAGAGAGAATTTTTAGCTTGTGTTCTCTGAGGAGGGAACGTCCAAGCTGAAGAAGATGAGGGGGAGGCAGGGGTTTTTATAGTAGAGGTGAGGAGATAGAAGAGAAGACTGGAGGGGATAGTATGTGAGGAGGTAGTTCGGTCAATCTCTCACCTAACCCCTCCTCTCTTTCTCTCTCTATATATCTTGTCTTGTATATATAACATATATATTTTATGATTTCTTGTTCCCCAAAAAAACAATTAGTACGGGTCTCCTTTTATTATTAAAAATTAATATTTTAGGATATATTTTTATCTTCGATAATAATACATAATATTTTTTTTATTTTGGACTAATTTATGTACACTTCTATTAATTATTTTTCTGGTTCAGTTAAAAATGGATTATTCATATAAAGAGTAGAATATTCATGAAAAATAAATCTATCATGATCTGACCTAATCTTATTATAATTAAGATTATAATTTTTATCTTATGAGTTATAACTTGATATTTAAAAATTGTAATTTCATTTTCAATTTCAATTTATCATTATCGATTATAATTTTTAAAAATTACAACTTATACATTAAAATAATTATAATTTAACTTTAAATGGTTATAAATTTCAGTACGATTCCTCGGTTGGCAGCGTAGCCTTCTCCACACTGTTTTTATTAGTAGGAACGTGGTTATACGGAATTGTTTAGTGTTCTATCATTAGAAGAGTGTTTCAACAACTTTGGTTAATTTCCGTGTACTCGCTGCCACTTTTTGACACCTGTTAGATAATTAGGTTTCGCCGACAGGTACCAAGTCTAAATAAGAAAAATGGTGACTGGTGTCCTTGCTTAGCCAGCCAAACAACCGATATTTATCACATACACTTGGGGAAATTGTTCTTTTTCTCTGTTTTTTTTTAATTTAAAATACAAATTTTGAGTCCTTTTATTATCGTTGATTTAACTGTAGCATTCACGACTTATTTCATGGTTAAATTAGGGAAAGTCAACAAATATTGTCAATATTTTTCGTCTAAATAATATTTCTCTTTACGAGTTTAACTTACTTATTATTTATTTTTCAAATCCATATATAATCAAAAATCACAAGTATGGTTGAATTTTTTTTTTTTAAATGGCAAAATTATGTACTTCTTGTATTCAATTGATCGATTCAAGTTCAAATTCATTTGCATATGCGAATTGATAGATCATACTTTTTTCGTCAGTAAATTGATGGCAACACAAATATTTATCATTGATGAGTTTTAGAGATCTTTAAAATCACCTAGAATTAGGACCGAGGGTAGGTAAATAGGACTTCTGTTATTGTCACCAGAGGAGTTCTACAAATTGGGTAGGTAAATGAACTAATGCAAAGCGCAGGAATATGTCACGGTCGAAAAAAGATGGTTTCGACGAGGTCATTTCTTATAAATAACAAAAAGAAAGTAATCGAAAAGAGATTCTTTATTAATACAACAATTCTACACATAAAAAGTTTATATTTTACGTAGCTTATTTTCTCAATAAATTTATTCTAACTTGTAATTCATCACTATGATGATTTTTCCTTTTCGTTTAATATCAAGTACAATAAGTCTTTTAATTTATCAAGTTTAAGGCGTGTTTGAATTGCATTTCAGTATTCGAAATTTTTTTTATAAAAGTATATTTATATTACATAATTTGTTTGGTTATATGATTGTGAAAACAATTCTATAAAATAAAAAATATTAAAACATGTTTGGATTGAGTGTTTCATACAAATTTTTTTTAATATGTTAAATTTGATAAAATGCAAAAAAAAAAAAACAAATTCAGCCCGAAGCCGTCGAAAAAAAATTTCAACCCTCGAAGCCGCCGAGAAAAAAAAAACAGATTTCAAGCATATCTTGAAGCCGCGGAAAAAAAAACAAAATCTAAAGAAAATCCGAAGCAATCGTCGGAGAAATCAATAGATCCGAACCATTCGCTGGAGATCAACAAATCGGAAGAGTTCTCCAGCATAGATCTAGTTTCCTTGGAGATCTAATTTTACTGGAAAGCTCTCAGTTGTCGAAAAAGACCCTTTCGTCGAAAAAGATGCTTTGTGTGTGTCTTCGTTCTGTCTGAGAGCGAAAGTGAAGATAGCCGGGGAGATAGAGAAAACCAAAAAAAAAAAAAAAAAGAGGCTTTTATATGGTAGGAGGTTTAAGTGTATAGTAATTGTTCCCCTTTACCCGTGTTTTCATTTTTTTTCTCCAAAACAGCTAAAAACAACTTTTGGTTATTTCCTAAAATCAGTCGTTTGTTTTCCATTTTTTCTCAAAATTGTTTCCAAAAATTGATATCAAAACAAATTTTTCCTTGTTTTTTGGAATCCAAAAACAAAAACCTATTTTTGAAGCACACACCAAATAGGCCCTTAGTTTCTCTGCTACTTTACATTTTAATTGTTTTTCTACATTCTAGTTCATTTCTGTTATAAGTTGAAAATTATTGAAGTCCTTGATCTCCAATGCATAGAAAAAAATTTAGAGATAATTTTATATTTTTTTACAATCGCTAAAACAATCACAATTTAAGAACTCCACGTCGATTTGAATAGGTAAGACCGTACGTATTTGGATCTTAAGTCTAGTCGAATTTTGGCATACCCGTAATCTAAAAATACGCTAAACATATTTTTTGGCACGCCCGATGGAACCCTAACAGCATGACAAACACCAATACAAGGGCCAAAATTAGCACATTAGAAGTGCTTCTAGCACTCGAAGTTGTTGAATAAGGTAGGTCTGGCGTCAACAACTTATAGTAAGAATTGCCTTTGCTCAGAGGGGGAAAGAAAATTGGGAATCCGACTTAGAGCTAAAGGCATCGATTAAAGTGTTATCACAGGAGAGCTAGAGGACTTGATTAAAGAAGAATCTGGCCACACCAGTCAAGCACTGGAATGACTGTTTGACAATCTGAATCGTCCAAGGGTGCAAAGTAGCTATTGTTTCCCCCTTACAAGCAATACTAGTAGAGGAATCACAACCAATACTTATGTCGTATGTGTTGTCTCCGTGGGCATAGCAAGCTAGAATGGTCATTAGAGAAAATAATCCTCTTTTTCAGGAGGATATAACTCCTAATCCCGAATTCAGGGGGCAAAAGAAGGCAACTGCCAATTATTCTACCAGTGACGCCCTAGGTGGTCATGAATAGAGACTAGCTGGACGAAATCATCAAGGAACATGCCAACCCTGCCATGAGGAGTGTTACCAGGCCGACATATCGGAAACATACCCTGACTAGGAAGACAAGGAATATGAGTATCCTCGGGAGTACAAGATCCCAGTGTTCGCAACTTTCTTAAGAGAAAATGATCAGTCGATGAGTGTAAATGTATCATATACTGTGGTACCTATCATGCCAAAACTAAAGTGAAATACATTATTCATCACAAATCAAAATAAAAGAGCAGCGACTTGTCAATAGACATTGGAACAATGCTAAGTTATGTGGCATTGTAAATGCCAAGTCAACGTCATAGAGTTCCTTTTAACGCTTTGAAGCAAGCCACCCATAGGACCCAGTCCGAGGTAAGGGCTTTTCCATGTATGACTAAGATTGCCAGTGATCCAATTCGACTATCGAAGAGGTTCTCTAAACTTGAAGATATATGAGGCTCAGGGAAGATACAACGAACTTCATCAAGAGGAAGTTCTGTACAAGTAGGTCCAAGGCCCATTTTTGTTGGAGAATATTCAAAAATTGGGGGAAATGTAGGAGGGTTAACATGATTAATAGGGAGTTATGAAAGAGTCGTCTCTAGAAAAACAGTATGTGGGGGTAGCCATTGAAAAAGAAGAAGAGAATGTCAAAATAATGACAAAATGCAAGTTTGAGAACGGAATATATCGACACAAAGAACGAATCGTTGCAATGATGATAGGATATGAATGGATCGCGTGTCAGCCATTTTTTACAAATTTGAAAAGACGAGAAGAAGACCAAAAACCTACACATGGAGGTTGGGCCACACACTCTGAGCTTTACAACCAATAGCATGGTGACAGCTAAGCAAGGTGAGTAGAGGTGATCTGACAGTCAACAAAGAGTTAGTGAGAGTCCAAACCTAAAAGTACCATTAAAGAAGTGTGACTCTAAGAACCTAAGGAAATGTGACATTAAGAATCGCCAACTACAGACGGTTCGGTACACGTCTGCTCGTATTGAGAAAAGAGGTCATGATTACAATCATGATCGAAAAAGATGGCTTCGACAATTAGGGCCATCTCTCATTAATAACAAAGGCAAGACAACCGAAAAATGATTATCGATCAACATAATAACACTACACAGAGTCAACCTCTCAACAAATTTACTTTAACCTATAATTCATCACTACAGTGATTTTTCCTTTCCGTTTAATGTTAAATGCAATAGTCTTTTCATCTACCAAATTTAGTTTCTCTATTACTTTGCATTCAGTTATCTTTCTACATTCTAGTCCATTCAGTACAAGTTGGAAATTGTTTAAGTTCTTGATCCCAAAGGCATAGAAAAGAATTCAGACGTAATCTTATGCTTCGCTACAATTACTTGAAAAATCATGATTTAAGAATCTCACGCCAGTTCAAATAGGTAAAGTCATTCGTGTTTGGAACTTACGTCCAGTTAGACTTTGTCATGTCAAAAATCCAAAAATATGCCAAACAAATTCCAACATTTTGAATTATTATTACCATGTAGGTTTTAAGTATTTTTTGAGTAGTTCTAATTATGTCTACCCTATTTTTTTGTTTTAATATCAATTATGATACAATATAGTTATATCTGAATAAATTCAAGACATATTAGAGTTATTTTGTTGTGTTTAAAAGGATTATGAGATTATTTTGTTACTAAAAACATTTATTGTGAACAAATCAAAAAACTAAGGTCATAACTTGAATTAACAAAATCAGCTATGAAGCTTGTGATGACTCAATTTGATCTAATTGGTGATAATGAATGATTAGTAGAATGATTGTTTTGATAGAGAAAGAAATTTTTGAAAACATCTATATAAAGTTCTTATGCTATGATTTTTTTTGAAGTTTAAAAATTAAGCGAGATCAATTTTAAATGGTCATATTATTAAATTTAGTTTTTGTAAAAGGTTATGATTAATTTTTTTGTTATTTTTTATTTGTATACAATATATACTAGTTTTTTTGGCTTTTTGTATTTATTGAATTTTTAAGTATCACATATAAATGTATTACATTATTTTTAGTAATTAGTATAATAAAATTAAAATTTATTAAAGTGTCCACCTTTTAGCGATTTTCTAGTTCTCGCACAGATTCAATAAAATATGGTTAAAAAAATTTGTATATTTGCGAAATTTGTGTTACTACTTTTGGGAAAAACCTAGACAAATTCACAATTTGTGTTCTTATAGGAATACTTCCCTTTACTTGGAGGTAACCGGTGGTTGCACCTGTCTTTTAATAATATATAGGTATCAGGTTCAATCATTTTAAGGTTAATTATTCTTGTCTTTTTCGCACATGTTTAAGGTCGGTTCAATTTACAATGACCAATCGCTAAACTCAAAAAATAAATCACATCAATCCTAAACACCTTTTACCCAAAAAAAACCAAACAACCAGTACATGTACGAATAGGACAGCTCAAAAGCAAAAACAAATGGACCACCAATGATGCTACTATTGTCATATTAGCGGACTTTTTAGTACTATAAGTTTAAACCTCATTGTTTTTTTTCTTAAAAAAAAAAAAATGAATATTAACCACGACAAAAATGTAGTTGTGACTATGATTTGTAAGCATAAGGAATTATGTGCTTATGTATGTTTTTTTTTCCCATTCTTAATATCAGATATTCGGCCGATTCTTAATCAAATAATTCGTTAAATTTTTTGACAATGATCATGTATAATTCTTTTAGATTATATCATGTGACCAACACGATTCGTTTGCGTATGAATCATTTAAAACACAAATTGAATACTTTAATAAAAAAATTGACAAAATTAATATTTTAAGAACTAAACTGACAAAATATATATACTTTAGAGACCAAAAATATTATTACAACTCAATCGGGTGAGAATATGATAAAATAAAATTAGTGGGTATCAATCCAAATATGTTGTGATCGATCTCAATAATTTTAATCGTTACAATTTTAGTTCCATTGAATTGTTTGTAAGAGGTGGTTTGAGTTGTAATTAACTTTATCTCAAATAAACTCTATATTCTCTCTGTATATAGTTATAATTTTCTTATTCTACAGTACGAAAAGCAGGTTGATGTGAACCTGTCAGGGAGAGGAATGTGTTTGAGGACAAAATGGTGCAGAGGTCCATACCTTTAAGTCGCAATCGAGGGTCCCCAAGCATGTTCAGTTTCACGTGTCAAAAGTTTATCGTGAACTTTACGTATATATAATTAGGGGAAATTCATATTTAAAGTTATTTTGCAATGTAAATGAAAATATAATAGAATTGAGGATGAAAAATTTTAATATGAATGATTTTGAGAGAGATGTCGGCAACCGTTAAATGAGTCTATTTAAAACCGTCAAATTAATTTATTAAAACTTACAATATTTTATATTATAAATGGTTTGCCTATCTCTTTCAATCTTTACGAGTTTTGGGTCCATAGTTTGTCAGTCTTGTTCATATCATCTTCCGTGCAGATCTTTGTATTTTTTTTTTTTTTTGATGAAAGGTAGCCGTGCATGTCGTTGTTAGTCGGGCAGCGTTTATAGTATTTTGATAAGGAGTCGGTGAGGAACAACCAAATTTCGGTATCGTAACATCAAATTTTATAAAAAATGTGGGTTGAGATATAAATTTTTAAGATTGTTTACTATAATTTTTTTTTATATCTTTTTAGGCCATATTATAATTTTGGGCAAATGATACTTTGTCTCCTAAAAAATTGAAGAAATTCAATTTGTAGCATAAAAGATTGATTATTCTAAATTACACCCTCAGTCTTAACGGACGTTAAACTTGTTGTTAACTCAAGCTATCACATGAGATGCACGTACGTTGTAATCAGAAGGGCAATCATATAAAAACACCATGTGTGTGATGCTATGCTCCCACATGGGTGAAACGTACAAATTATAGGCGAGTAAACCTTTATCATGCCTCATAGGGCCATTTTAAATTACAATGCTACAACTACTTATTTACTCGTGTCAAAATTCTTCACTCTTCAACTCTTCCATATGTTCAATTTTACACCACATTCCATTTGGTGAGGCATTTGACTTGCTCCATGTGAGCTATTAAACAACAACATACTCTTTTTTTTTTTTAACATTTTCAAAAAAAAGTTTTAGGAGAAAAATGTATATATGTGAAATATATAAGGGCATTATAACAATTTTGTGAGGGTAAAATGGTAAATTGAAATTTATTGGCTTTCTTCTTTTTATTTTTCCTTCAATATCTAACAATAAAAAAATAATTTTTCCAACTTTCCATCTATCATACCAAACAAAAAAGAAAGAAAGTGTTTTTCTTCTTCAAACGATGGAAAGTCTATTCTCTTATTTTTTTATTCTTCTAACTTTCTCTCTCTCCTACCAAACGGTAAACGTTTATGCATTCTCCCTCTTTATTTTTTGTTTCAACGAGTAGAACTATTTAGGTCAACTTATGTATATTTTGATTAATCTTCTTCATAGTCTAGTCAAATACATGTCATTCACGTTAAGATAGACGTTTGTACATCCAAGAGATACATGACGAGCCTAAATCTTCAAAATTTAATATTTTCTTGAAGTAGGATTTCATTTGTCTTATTCCTCTTGGCCTCTTTTATAAACAAAAATTTCGTAGGATAAATTATCTAATATTACGGTTAAAAAGTTGAATTTTTAACTTATAAAAAGAATAAAAAAAGTCAAATTTGATCCAATTTTTGTCTACATTGATCAAATAATATAGGAAAAATTTCAACGATACCCCTTTTAGTTTCTAAATCTTCAATGACACCATTCTATTTAATTTAAACATCACTAACACGCCCTACTATTAAACTGCTATTTCTAACAAAAATAATTCATCTAAAATACCAAAAATGCCCCTACATAACCTCAAGTAATTTTTTTACATAAACTTTTATTAAAATTCGAGCTGTTAAAATTTAACAAAAAATCATAAATAACAATTTTAGTAAATAATTTGTTAGTAAATACTAATTTGTTATTTACTAATTTGTAAATTAAAAAAAAAAACAAGCCTATTAATTTTTTTTTTACGTATTAAAATTTGAACTGATTTGAACTCTGCCCAAGTTGTTAACGCCGATGTCGATTACTTATTAAAATTCATGTCAATTAAAATTGGATTTATTAAAATTTAAGTCAATTAAAATTCATATATTTTTATATATTAAAATTTGGACTGATTAAAATTCAATGCGAATTAATTAAAATTTGGGTTGAGTCGATTAAAAATAATTTTTAACTGGCTCAAACAAAATTTTAATTAGCCCAAATTCTAATACGTAAAAAAAATATAATTTTTAATTGACACAAATTTTAATATGTAAAAAAATAAATTTCAATTAGCTTGAATCGAATTTTAATCGGTTTAAATTAAATTACATAAAAAATTAAAAAACAGAGGGGTCTTATTGAAAATATATACTTATTTAGAGGGGGTCTCATTGAAGATATATTTATCTAGAGGGGGTGTGGATGAAGTTTGCTCTCAAATATATCATGGGCAATTTAGTAAAATTGTATTCTACTTAATATTTTTAATCTGACAGGGATGTCATTGCAGATTCAGAAACTAGAGGGGGTGTCCTTGAAGATATGATAAACTAGAGGAGGTGTGGTTGAAAATTTTCCAATAATATAAAGTTCATTCCATTTTTTTTTTGCTCAAAAATATTATTTTCTCTTCACAATCTCTAATGTCAAACAATTCAACCAACATATTTCCTATTATCAAATTAATCCACACCTATTTTTTTATTTTTATTTTTATTTTTATTTTCTTCCTATTCACTTTGATTTTAAATTGTGTAATTAAAAAATATTATTTAAAATATAAAATATTACATAGTATTATAAAGAGTTTTTAAACACATAATTATTAATAGTATGATAATAAAATATTTCACCTGCTATCAAACTATATGCAAGTATTATTTCTTGAATTATGCGAAGTTGAGACTTCTCCCTGCTAGAAGTTTGGTGCTTGGTTCAATAAACAACCCCAGCCATGAGAATATTAAAAATAGACAAGCATATACAGCTAAAAGAGTATTCTCATGATGCTTCTTGCCATGATGTAATACTGTCCTTGACCATGTGCAAGTGTGAAGCACCTGCAATGAGACTAGACTTAAAAAAATCTCATTTGGTTCATCACAATGTTAGTTAAGGGGGTGATAAAAAGAAATAGATTAGGTACCAATTTAATTTTCAACATTATTTACACGATAAATTTTTTTCATGTTTGAGATTACGAATATCACTCCGACACCTTAATATTATTTTAACACTACACCAATGCGCCGTGGCGGAGCATAAGCATGGCCACGGCCCCCCTACATTTTTTTGGAATTCTCCTAGGTATTTTGGTACTGTTAGTTCAAATTGTCTTTTTTTATAGAAACTTGGCCCCTCTAATAGAAATATTTTTTACATTGACAAGGATTATTTGTAGAATTCATGTGTTGATTTCTACAAAAAATATATGTTTTTTTTATTAGATTTGTATCTCTAATATCGTATATATGTTTTTATCTGAAATTCAATAATATGTTATTTTTTGTCAAAAAATGTGATTAATGTCTTTTGTGATCATATTTCGTGATCACCTCTAAGTTTGCACTTTTTTTGATTGTTTGTAGTAATTATATTACATTGTCTGATATAAATTTAAATTTTTATTGGTCAAAATTTTTGTACATTAAATTTGACTTCTCCAAATATAAAACTTCTCCAAATATAAAATTCTGATTCCGTCTTGACAATGCCCTTAGGACATTGACTACACTTTAAGTTAACAATGAAAGTAAGTTTTCTCAAATCCACACTCTTTTTTTTCTTAAGACGTGTGCGCGTGAATCTAACCATAACTTGGAAGTCTTTTGAAAGTGTATTGAAAGTCGGTGAGAGAATAGAAAAAATAAAACTTTATCGCCCAACTACCACATTGGGGTATACAAACAAAAATACCTCGTTACACGTGTTTCATACACTTGATAGAAACAATCCGAATAACACCCAACTTCATGCGGTGGGTGTGGACATGGGCATGAAAAACTAGGAAGGTTCAATCTAACACTTGATTTTTCTAAAGCCACAAGAGTTCTTTGTCTTCACAATTTTATATTCAAATTTAAAATTGTCATTCGGTCTCAAATATCTTCTCACTTAAAAGGTGGATTCATAACCACACACACGAGGATTTTCTGGTTATTTTTAAAGACGAGGAATGTGAGTGACAGACATGCAAATTAATTTAAAGGGGGTAAAGTGAAGTTTTTTTTTTTTTTGGGGGGAACCGGTGAAGTAAAGTTTGCCCTAAAATTTTTGTGTAGAATTTTACTTTAAGGGTAAATTACACTTTGACCCATTTGATTATGGACTCGATCTCAACTAATTTAATTGCTTTCACATTGCCTCCAAAAAATGTCCATGAATTGAGCAAAGTGAAACAAAATGATATACTTGGTAAAGTGAGATAACTTTCATCCAATTTGTAGTAGAAATTAATCATTAGGTCAATATGAAACTTATAGCTATAATTTAAAGTATAATATGAAAAATAATTATAATTGAATAATGATGTGTACAGTGGTAGAGTCAGGAATTTAGTTTAGGCTGAGCACTTCAATTTTAAAATTTAATTAATATTTTTCAATTGATAAATATATAATGATAAATTTATTTTTGTTTAGATCAATCGTTGAAAATTAAAAATTAGTTGTACGTCAATTATAGATAATTTCACGTTTAAATTAAGAGTACAAACAAAAAAAATCATAAATTATACCCAAAAATATATCAATCACGAAAAACTCTACCGTAATAAAATACACTCAATCAAAAATTAAAGGTTGGTTGCAGCCATAGTTTAGAAAGAAAAAAAAATCATTAGGCAAGAATTATGAGGAAAAATATGCTAAAAATTAGCAAAAAATTCTTATATTAATCATACTTTCTATTCAATATATTAATCCTAAAAATTAGGAAAAAAGTCATATACAAAGGCGCTAAAAATTACAAATAATCCTATATTTTATCACATAATAATCATACTTTTGATTCAATATTTAAAGAAGCTTATAATTTTTTTTTAAAAAAAAATTACAAAATGATTTTTAATATATTCAAACATGTTGTAACATACTCAGTCATTTTGTGTTAATTTATACAAAAATATTAAGATGGACACAATAATATTATTTTAAAAAAATATTTAACAAAGTAATATATATATACACACATATGTGTTAGGTATACATCGTGAGAGGATAGAGACATTAGGGTAAGGGGCTAGCCCCACTCTCAAATTTTGAAATTTTTTTTCATATGTGTGTAGTTGAGGGTGGGCCTAGGGTCCCGATCTTAATGTCTCTCCGCCTCGCAATGTGTACCTAACACATGTGTGTGTATATATATATATATGGGTGACCAAAACTACCACGAGGACTAATGTAGTCTTAAATTAATTGAGGGAAATAATTTGTGTTTGGTATAGAGTAAAAGAAATATAAACTAACAAATGTATTAGACAACCGCATCGTGACTTAAATTCACACACACACACACACGCACAAAACCAGAAAAAAGAGGAGAAACGGTTTTTCATGTGTATACTTTATATACTTTTGGTTGATAGAGGCCCTCAACCTATGTTCAAGTTGGTCAAATATGACAAATAATTAGAGACTTTATAAAAAAATTAATTAATTTTCATGATAATCCATACTAACACTAGCTCAATATATTTATCCAGGTAGAAATTAATCTGTTCAAAATCATGGTGGCCCGTATTTTGATTCTTTTTATAGTTGAAATTAATAACGATCAAAGATCGATGATGGACAATGTAAAAGATTCGAGTAATGCTAGATAGACTTAAAAAATAGACTTAAAAATTAGACTTGATAATCTCAATCATTGAATAGATAGTGAATCCCAATAAATGCCGGGACCTATAGTGAAATCAATGGTTGAGAATATCAAGTTTAATTTTTAAGTCTACTTTTTAAATTCATATAGCATTACTTAAAAGATTCTCAACTACCAAAAAATTGGTTGGAAATTTGGCAATCTTAAATGCTCTTAGTGAGCTGGTCACATTTATCATAGTCAAGGCATGTTCGGTCACATGTCATGCTACTAGTGTCACATTTTTTTATAGGGTAATTGTCGTAATATGTCTATGGTATCAAAATTATGTAACGAAACTTTATTCTTAACATATACAATGAAGTTTGTGTGATTATCATTAGTTTTTTCGTTCGCCTGTATTTTATGTCTCATTCTCATAGGAGAGGAGACAAAAAAATTCAGCTATTTGTGTTCAAGGGTAAAATATACGAGCAATGCTATAAAAACCTTATTTGACAATCTTAGATAGAATTGACAACTAATCCAATTGTTGAACCGAGCTTTTTAGGCTCATTTTTCTAAACGAACCTAAAAAATTGTTTAAATGCAGTTTGTTTAAAACACAAGTTAAGTACGAGCCTAGTTCTGTCTGAACCAAACTCGAATTGTTCGCCTCGATTAACACCCCTATTCGTGCGCAAAATCTCTCATGACTTGACCCTAAAGAGTTATCAAAATTTGAATTCAAGACGTTTGAATTTATAATTCGTTCATATTACCATTTGAGCTACCATTGAAGTTACATCAAATCAGGTTAACTAATCTGTTTCTTGCAAAACTTCAATTAAGACCTCAATGTATTAACTACACAAGTTCTACCATTAGAATTTCCTTTAACAAGATTAAACTGACAATATTTTTGGAGATTTCACTTTTCCCTGATGCTATAATGAAGGTTTCGTTCGGTCAAGTTCATGCGAGACTGACGTCGTCGAAGAATGCAGTGTGCAAAAAAGAAATTAAAAAATAAATAAGAATTGGGGCATGGTTGTCACATCAGACACCAACTCTCAATCCTTGGTATTGCATCATCACGAGAAATGGGGATTCTGATCTTAAACTTCACCAATTGCTTCACGAAAAATTAATAAATAAATTTCCTTTCACATTGTTTTATACACAGGATACACTCTGAATACAAGATATGATATCGAGCAGCCTCGATTTTTCACTAGATCAAGACACTGAACGGGGAAGCAAAAGAGGCCGCCCCGCGGTTTGACCTTAAGGTTTTTAGTTCGAACCTTGTTACTCTGACTGACCAAAACAAAAAAGAGAAGTAAAAAGTAACTGGGTATATTTTCAAAAACTCAAAACTACATACAGGGCTTAAAGTTTTGCAACATAGAGCAGACCCCTAGACCCTCCAATGTATAAAGATGATCTGTGGTCCCATGAAGTCCCACCACCGTATAAGGGAAAAAAATTTACACATTGCCATTTTACGATTTGAGATCCAAGAGCCTTGATTTAGAATTGCAATGACAAACCGTTCTTCCCCAAGAAATGGATGTCGATGAGCTTGACAATTTGACTCTGGCGACCACAATAGAAGACCTCGCCTCTCAAAGTCCGACCCATTTTACCCATCTGAATATTCGACCAACTCTGAATGGCAACCCATAATCCTTAGTAACTGCAGGCTCCCTTCTAGCAGCCTCGGGTTCAGACCACACATATGAACCACGTTTCTGCCGACTCCCAGGTACACTATTGTCCAGGATTACAGCTACTAGGAAAGCTATCACCATGTGGAGTGACAGCGATGTATTCATAACATATTTCAACTGCAAATACAAATGATAAAGTGGTATATTAGGAATATAGCGAGAATTCAGTCAAGTTTCTCTTGCCTGCCATTCGGTAAGCATATAGAAAAAATGGTTAAGCAGCAACCCTATAGTTATTGCAGCCAAAAAGATGAAATGATGCATACCCCTCCATATTTGGTGCGGAAAGGACCATGAGAGGCCACAATGTATGACTGAAAAAAGCTTGGAACGGGCAGGTTTGTATTTGGAGAGATACCATACTGCTGAAAGTAGGCTGGTACCGAAAGGGAGAAAAACAAAGACAACCCAACTATAATAATGTTCCGGGAGCTTCCCGCCACACTATATCGCAGATTTGACAAGCCCAATGCTGCAAGCATAGCCCACATAAAACACAGTACAGCTGCAACCATGACTTCAGAAATTGAAGCAATAAATCCCCCAACTTTACCTGTCATTACGGCAAAAATGGGATTGAGAACTGAAGAGAAATAAGGACTGAGGGTCGTGCACACAAAATAAGGAGCTTCTTGCCCCTTTCTAAGGACATTTTGCTCTGAATTATGGTATATTACATTCATTTAAAATTTTTCTGGATAAAGATGAAAGAAGGAAAGTGAAAAAATGGTTCTATGACATGATGAGCTTGTAAAACTACAAGAATATATGTAAGCCACATATGGTGCTACCGTTCCACTCACTGCTTCAACAAAGCCTATTTCGCAAAAGTCACTTCCTGACACTTTACAATGTCAATAGGTGCAACCATCTTGGTTATGCAAAAGCATCATAATGGTTATCAAAGCACTTCAATTCCCAACAACGGCATGTTGCTTTGATTTTTTACTTCAGCAACTTATGAGTGATATTCTTTTCTTGTCTTTTATTGAACTGTAATGAGTGATATTCCACAGGTAAGATTTAGATGATGAAAATCAAGTCCACTGTCCTAACCAGTAGAAAAATCCAACTTGAGTTTTGGTTGGAATCTTCACTTGCCTTCTTATAGCTTAACTTAAATTGCCCATAAAGAGCATGAATTTCTCTTCACCAGATTAATTAATATATGCAATAAAACAAGCGACAGATGCTCACATCACTAAATTCTCAAGTTACAAGTCGCACCTCTACCATAGATCAGAACACCAACGGAAAAATTGTTTTCTATCTAAACAATTGCAGCAGAATGAAATTACCATCCCAACATCCCTCTGCTACATCCACAATAGTTCAAGATTTTTATTCCTAGTTTAAAACAAAGCAACAGCAGTAGAAATAACCTACGCACGGGGTTGTAGGGTGGAGAAAGGGTTTCCATAATTAAGGCTTATTGTGTGTGCAATGAGAGAAGAAGGGATCGTGGTCAAACACTAGTCCTTTTGGACTTTTTGGCAAGAGCCACGGAGCTAAAGGCAGATTATTTAGTCGCTTTCAATAACAATGCACTCAAGTATACCACAGTTAAAAGGAGAAAAATCAACATCATAGAAAATTTAATGGAAACAAACTTGACGATTTATTAAGGGGTTGCAATACCATTTCGTTCATAAACATGCTTTATCACCCGTTGAATCATTTTTAGCATTCAAGCTCAAACAGTTCAGCATGTGAAGCATTTGCTTTTCAGTATTTTCAGGACTTTACCTGGCATCCCATACGAACATAATATAATATCCCCATTCGACCATGCACGCCTTTAAGCCAAAGAATCTCTTGTGGCTCACCAATGGTCAGATTACAGTCACTTGGTTCCTGATGACCATGTTTGTAGTACTACTCACTTTTTGGTCAAACTGCAATCTAAACAAATGCACTGTTGACTTGGTTTTGGCAAGGTTAAAGTACTTATTCTCTTATATGGCTAGGTAAACTCGCAGCACATTATTTTCAGATACCTAGCACTGAATATTTAACTTCGATGGCTGCGTACACTCGCAGCACATTATGTCACCTAATTCAACCCTAGGAACATATGAGGAACACGTCGATGTAAAACATGTGTTTGCCATTACAGCCAAAATCCCATTTTCCAGTAGTTAACTACTTGCTAAAATAATCAGAAATTCTTGTCTTAACAAGCACATACCTACAAGGGATAAGATAATCAGAACACATGCACCCAACTCCACTGCTCTGCGGCTTCCCATTTTAGTAACAGCAATAGTGTGCACATTTTCAGTTAGAGTTGTTGACCCAGTTCCGGTACCCCATAGCCCAGCCAAGACACTAGAAAGCCCCTCAAGACCAATTCCTCGACTTACGACACCTGGAGTAGGAGGCCTGGATGCCACCAACAAAGATGATGCATGGTACGAGCCAACCTAAGAATTTTGAAAACAACTTCAGGAATAGACTATCAAATGTTACTTAACCAATCAAATAAGAAATTTCACACGGCATCAAGTCAAGGATCAAAATTTCATTTCGATCACTTAAAAAACAAAGATGTTTCGGAAACATAATAAAAACGAATAAAAAATTTGAGAATTTATTTCTAAAACATTCCATAACATTTACCAAAATATTAGTGAAAACATGTTGAAACATCTAGATATAACTCAAACCATTCTGAAACCTTGATGCATTGGAATTGCTATTCAATAACTGATTTGGTTTGGTCTCCTTGTAAATGAAAATGTTTGGACCGTTTCGAAACAAAATTTTGATCTTTATATCAAACAACTAAAAATTGTCGAGGTTGCTAGATAAGTAACTTTCTTTGGTGAGCTTGTATTTAGGGTCCAAAATTTACAGGTATTGCTGTCTACTCTACACGTTAGGAATACTATATCAAATGACACTGGTTTCAAGAAATGGAACCCACCAACCCATGCTCTTCTCATATGAAACCAATTTAAAAACCAAAAAATGCTCTAGTTGCCTTCCAAAAGTTTCGAGAAAAAATCTGAGTATTAGATTTAAATTACAGTATTAGCTAGCAGCCTAGTACTAAGAACATAAAACATTGCAAGTAGCCATACGTTCTCATGAATTCGACATTCGTCCATTAGAAGAAACTTGCATATGGAAGGGGGTAGGTTTTTTTTTTTTAGGGGGAGTTGGGGGGGGGGGGGCGTGTTGGGGAGAGAGGGACTGACAAAATCCAATATATATAAATAACTCTTGAACCTTTATTTGAGTTTTCTCTAGATATAAATCCATTCCATGGATCAGAGCAATTAAAGAAATTTAAAACATCAACCAAATTTTGGAAATGTATACTACACCCTTCAGATACTCCAAAAGGTGTCCAACACAACTATTAACACTGGAACAGTTATTTTCAATACAAATCAAGAAGAATCGTAAGAGGAAACACAATAAGCATTAATTCAAAACTTACAAACAATTAGGACATTACATGTCGGACAATTTTTAACCGAATATGTAGCTAGAGTTCAATCAAAGGACTGAGATGAGGGAAGGAAAGTAAAACATCCTGATATTTTGTGTCTCAAGTCGGTGCTTGTATGAGTGTCACTGCATGTTTGTGCATGCAAACCCATAAATAGATGCACAAATACATACAAAAGACACAGACAATTGCACACGTTTCCTTTTCCCTGTGGTGGCAGTGTCCTATGTTTTTCAGATTGTACTAAATTTACATGTCAATACAGACGCTTGGTTAACACATCCATACAAAATGATGCTAAATGGCCCATATAAAGGCAGCTCTTCTTCTTGAGGTTCATCTTTTTCTCTAAAATACAGGAATTATCCAATTAACACTCCATCAATACAAAGAGTTGACACTCGCATGGAAGCTTAGGAACCTTTGCAAATTTAATAAGTTTCAGTCAGTCAGTTACTCCTTAAGAACAATGGACTGGTGAGAGTAGTGTAAATCTAAAGAATAAAATACTAATGTTCTGTATGAGAGAGAGAGAGAGAGAGAGAGAGAAATTACCGAATCTACCGATGAGATTAAGGACACCACGCACATTAGAAGAGCCATCTTCCAGTGAAAAACAGGGATACCCCATTGTAGGGGATAAGGAAATCTAAACCATGGAGAAAATTTTAATGCATGAGAAGTATCAACTCGACAGGGCTTCATCCTAGTAACATGCTTTCTGCAGTGCTCAGATATTACATTCGAGATCGGTACATTTGGATCACAACCTTTGTAACTATAGGCTCCAGCTTCAGTCAGAAGGAAGGCAGCAGCCCATGTGATGGCCAAACCCAATGGTACCTAAACATAAACAATAAATAAAACTACAAAATTATGCTTATGGAAGCTTTGATCAATCTATACAAAATATTTATTCCAAAATAAATTTCAAAAGCAGAGGCATGAAAACATCGAAAAGCCACGAGTACGGAAACTTACCGCATATATTAGAAAAATTCGATGACCAAAAACTGATATTTTACGAAGGTACTACAGTGAATATCAAAATAAATGTCTTAGATAATGGAACTTCAACGAATCATGGGAATACAACATTTTATCAGGCTACCAAGCAGCAATTACGGGTATGATGATGCAATCGAAGAAAACACACATCTGTAATGCAAAAAAAATGAAGGTAGCTTCACCAAACTTACAAGAGAAAATACAATGACCAGTAATATCTGCAGTGCACCAATCTCAAAACATTTACCAACTTGTGTGAAACCATAACCATAGAAAGAAAGTCCAATAGCAGCAACAGTTGGGGCCACGACCACTGGATTAATCAACCTGAAAAGGAATGGCAAAGGAGCTGAGGTTGAGTTTCTGGGATGCTGTACATCAAAACCTGGTAACCTGTACTGTAAAACATGAAAAATGAGGGAGAGAATCTGCAACATTACGACAACAAAAAGCTAGTCAACAATAAAAGTCTCTGGCTCTAGGCCATTACATAAAGCAGGAATATGCATCAACCAGAGATGTCGCTCAATATCTGTTATCAAGTAGCAGATAAAATGAATGTGATTCTAGGAAAAGATTCTGAAAATATAAAGATGCTATACTCTGGGAAACATATAAACTCCCCCAGGCCATGCAAATGCACATAAGGACATCATATAATCATATATCTGTAATTAAAAGGGGCTAGTAGATACTGACTGTATCATGCATATCTCATCCACAATTGTTGGTGCTTGTCTTTAAGAATGTCATAATATTGCAATTATTTTTTCAATTGTTTTAGTCATATATAAACTAGTGCACTTATAAGGAACAAAACAGTAAAGCAACTTGAACCTATATGCAATCCATCAAGCTGCCAACATCATTTCTGTTCTCACTTGAGAAATGGGACACAAACATACAATGACAATGCTCACCCACAATATGGTGCAATCCCTAAGCAAGGATACACGAGCAATTAAGATGAAGAAATCCACACCTCAAAAATACTGTCATCAATCCACTATACCCCAGTATTGCTTGAAAAACTGAAGCAATGATTATAGCCCCCTGGAGCTCCCTCATAATATGCTTGAAATTCTACAATGTTAAATAATCCTTCAAGGTCATGAAACATTCATCACAAAATTAACAGATTTAACCATAAAGAAAAGTCGTGTGTCAAAATTGTTTTACAAAAAATCCCACAATAAATATTGACTACACTCCATCGCCACAAAAGTTTTTTAAAAAAAAATGTAATAAACTTTTAGCAATTCTTTTAAAATTTTAGGGATAACAAAATGTTTTATTAGAGCTATGTTCTATGTCAACTTCTTCCGTATAAATCTCATGCCTAGTGACTGATCCTTCTCAAACTTCCTTCATGGGGAAGAAAATCATTCTCAAACTTAATTTTTTCCTTTTTTCTATTTGGTGTGTTTGATTTCTATATGGTGTGTTTGAGGTTGTGGTGGTTTTTTTTTTTTCTTTTTTTGGGGGTTTGGGGTGGGGGGGAGGTGGCCCGACTGCCACCTTCTAGAGTCTAGATCTAATGCTGATCACATCTACACTCCTTTCATGGTGTGAAGAAGTGAGTATCTCCCAATACGTTCGCCAAGTGGATATTTTCCTATGATAGGAATTGGCCATCAAACATACTACATATTTACTTTATCAAAAGAAGTATCCACTCATGATAGACAGATCAAATTGGATGCAGCAAGTCTCACCATCCATGGGACTGATCTTCAAGTTCAAGCTTAAAAACATCAATCATTAAGGATGGAAGTGTAAGAGGCCAATTATCAAACTAATAAATCTAATTCTTAGTAGGATAAGCATTTGTTGTTGTTGATGCTAGCCACTTATATGCATTCTTTTCCAATCAATAAAACATTTTTGATCTGTCAGAAACAGGATAAATATTAAACCATCACAAACTATTTTAAAAAATTGGTAGTACTCTTTTGACCTGGATAAAGATAAACTAATGGTTGTTGCAAGTGCAATTGCAAATGCCAAGGAAATATTAGAACCATATCCCAAACAACTCCAAGGTGACATAGCTGAAATGTATCTGCATAAATAAGGGCCGCCATGTTGCCAATAATCCTTGGAATACGTTTCACAATTATCAGGTTGCTAAATAGTTTGTGACTTGAGATCAGTTGCCATTACATCAGAAAACTAGTGATGATTAGATTATACCTTGTTTCATTGTATCTAAAACAAGTTATACAAGAATATCATCCCTACGTGCCTGAGAGCGTAAATTGACAAGAATTGGGATAACTTCTAATGGTTCATGTTCTAAAGTATAATCGTATATGTCAAATTTCATAAATTGATTTAAAGGAATAATTCAGGTAGGCTAATCTATCTAGGTCATTTTTACTTGCAAGTCCATAGAACATCTGCTTCACAAGTCTTAATTGCACAAAATTAATACATCATAGGTCATTCATTTCGCACTCATCTTTCCATTAATTAGTACTCTCATTGGCTCCTCATGAAGGCAATTATTTCATATATTCATTCGCTTCTTTTTTAGGATAAGTAATTCTTCACTTCATTATTTTAGTAAATCCTTCACAACATCACCTTTAATACGCTTTATTGCAAAGACAACATTTTTTAATCATTAGTTCCTATCAAAAACCATGGGCTCCCTCTAGTCTTCCTCTAAAATTGAATTTTCCTTTTCCATTAAACCAGTCGTACAGCTAACAGCACTAGTAAAATCGAAATCTTTAGTTCCTATCATAAACCAGGGGCTCCCTCTAGTCTTCCTCTAAAATTGAATTTTCCTTTTCCGTTAAACCTGTCATACAGCTAACAGCACTAGTAAAATCGAAATCAACACTACCATTGGATATATTGCAAAATATGTCGAAGCAGTTCATTATGTTTGCTACTATTTTTTTTCGTCTTATAATTAATGAGGGATGACTAAAAAATATTCCCATATTTTCTCCCCAAGGCTTCATTCTTCCCCAAGCATAAATCAAGAGCTTACAACTAATATGATTTCCACTCTTACCTTTGTCTTTCTGGTTCACAAGCATGTACAGGACAAAACGAGATGGGAACATGACTGTATATCATTAAGTTGATTGTTTCAAATCAAACCAGTGGGTTGCAATATAACAAACATTAAAATCCATTGAATTATATTCTTGACACATAGTCAAAAGAATTTAGGGAACCACGTAAAAAATCTTATGGAAGAAAAAAAAAAAGAGGCTTGAAACATACATTCCCATTCAGTCCCATGAACTCTGGAGAGTTAATTATTGCAAGTGCAGGGGCAAGAAAAACAAAGGATGGACCCTGTAGTAAGGGCAACCTCGATCCGAAGGATGTATGCAAAAGTGTAGTCACTCCTGACACAAAAAGCACAGTGGAAACCACCATCGATGTGTCCTCCTACACCCAACAATTCACATCAGATCAAATTGGACAACTTACAATCCATTATATAAAGAGTAAGTGTAAGGGAAATGGAATCGGAGACGAACTACAAGTGCTCACATATGTGCCACCCATTGTCGGAACTATCACGGGCAGAATAAGAATCAACGAACCCAACATTGAAAGGTAATGTTGAAATCCATATAAACCCACAGGAACTGGAAATTCAAGCAAACAAACAAAAGTTACCAATTTTACTATGCACAAGATCGCACATACCAAGTTAAAATGGCATCTTTTCCACTTTTAAGAACTATTTGAATACTAACAACACGTATGCCGGTACACAAAGCTAGCAGCTTGCAAACAACAGACAAAACTCACTATACTGCCAAGTTTCTAGCCGTTAAGAATAGTAGGGTAGTATGTGTAATTTATTAATAATAAGAGGATATATGTATAATTATTATTATTATAAGTTAACTATAAATACGAGTGATGTATGAGAGGTAGGTTAAGTTTTTAACTTTTCTCTTTCTCCCTAATATTGCCTCTAATATTGTGTTATGTTAATTCTCTTAATTTAACATGGTATCACAGCATTAATCCTGGTGCTGTTACTGATGGTGTGGCTGCTGGGATTGGTATAGTCGATGTTGTGGTGTTAACTCAGTTTGGTTTCTTCTTTTTTTTTTGATTTGTGGTAGTGTCGTCGACTGGCACAGTCGTTGGTGGCGACTGTTTTCGTGGTGGTCTGTGGAGGTGTTGTGGTGTGGTAGTGTTCAACAGTGAAGGCATAGGGTTTGGTAGAAACCCTAACCAGCGAAGGAGAAGACCTGTTCAAGTGGGTCAGTTTATGGGTTTGGGTAAAGGATCCAGATCCAGACCCAGAACCAGATGCTGATCAAGATCCAGCCCAGACCAGACCGGTCCAGACTATACCAGACCAGACCAGTCCAGATCCGGTTCAGTCTGGTTCCATCTGTTTCAGTCCGGTTCAGCTCTCAAGTGGGCTTCTCCTGTCCGGTTCAGCAATCAAGTCAGGCTATTCTTCTCGGTTCAGTGGTCCAGTGGGTAATTCTGGTCCGGTTCAGCCCTCAAGTCAGGCTATTCTTCTCGGTTCAGTGGTCCAGTGGGTAATTCTGGTCCGGTTCAGCCCTCAAGTCAGGCTATTCTTCCCGGTTTAGTGGTCCAGTGGGTATTTCTGGTCCGGTTTAGCCCTCAAGTCAGGCTATTCTTCCCGGTTCAGTGGTCCAGTGGGTATTTCTGGTCCGGTTCAGTCCTCAAGTGGGCTTCTCCTGTCCAGTTCAGCTGTCCAGCAAGCCCAACCAATCCAATTCAGTCTTCTAACAACCTTCTTTTCTCTGGTTCTGCATTGCAGCACTTCTTGTTCCATATTTGCTGCACTGTAATGGAACCCAAACAAAATACCAGGTCTCTTACTCTGTCTTTGCCACCCCCCATTCTTATCAATGGTTCCATTACCTCTGTTAAACTCAATGGGACCAATTATACTTTATGGTCCCAATTCACTCAAGTATTTCTTCGAGGCAAAGGATTTAAGAAATATTTGGTGGATCTAAAACCCAAGGAAGATACTCCTGGGTATGATTAGTGGGAACAAGAGGATGCTCAAATTATGTCTTTATTACTGAATAGCATTGAGCCTAGTATTAGTTTCACTCTACTCTACCTTGACACTGCCAAGGAGATATGGGATCACTTGGCTACTATGTATTCTGGTACAGATAATTTTACCCGTGCGTATGAGGTGTGTAAGGAGTACTTCCGGTTAGAGCAGGGTACTTTGAGCCTTGCGGATTATTACTCTCATGTTTGGGGAGTCTGTGAGGAGATGAAGACCTACCATCCTTTTACTACTAATGCAGCAGTTTGGCAGAAGCAACATGAGAACTTGAATATTGTTAGGTTTTTGGTAGGATTGAAACCTGAATATGAGGCTATTCGTTCTTAGATTGTGGGTGGTTCTAGTCTTCCCTCATTGCTTGAGGTTTTCTCTCGTTTACAGCGTGCTACACTGTCTACTCCTTCAAGCATTGATCATGGTATCTCCACTGATCGCTCAGCTCTTGTGGTTCCTAGTAGCCATAGTGATGGTCATCGAGGTGGTCGAGGAGGTCGTACAGGTGGTCGTGGGGGCCATAGTGGACCCCGTTCCTGTACTCACTGTGGTCGTGGAGGACACATTGTTGATTTTTGTTGGGATTTACATGGCAAACCTTCTGGTGCTGCGAATCAGACTTCTTATCAGGATGATACCTCTGTTGTTGCTCCCATACCTCGGTTAGCTCCACTAGACACTAGGTCAGTTACTATTACACTGGGTCGAGAGGAGTATGCCCAGTTTCTGTCCCAACAACAAGCTTTACCATCTTCCTCCACTGCTACTTTTGCCCAGTCAAGTACTGCTTCTACTTGTTTATTGTCCTTCACTTGCAGTCCCTGGATCATAGACTCTGGCGCTTCTGACCACATGACTAGTGCGTTTGCTATTTTTTCTATTTATCAACTTGCTACTTTCAGACGCAGTGTTACTCTTGCTAATGGTTCTTGTTCTAAAGTTTTAGGTATTGGGACTACTCACTTGAGTCCTGACATGTCCCTATCTTTCGTGTTATTTATCCTTCAGTTTCCTTTTAGTTTACTTTGCATTAGTAAGATTACTCATTTTCTCAATTGTTCTATGACCTTTTATTCATCTTATTGTATTTTTCAGGATCTCAAGACGAAGAGGAAGATTGGTACGGGGTATGAAGCTGCTGGCCTATATTACTTTGATTTTGATTCACCTACTCGGGCCCTACAAACCTCGTTGTCTCCTTTTCAGTGGCATTGTCGTCTTGGACATCCCTCTCTCCAGAATCTGAAGCGTCAAGTTCTTGGTCTTAGTTGTGTGTCGTCTTTGTCTTGTGAAGCTTATCAACTTGGTAAGCATCACCGTGTGTCATTTCAGTCTAGAGTCAATAATCATGTGTCTAGTCTATTTGAATTAGTCCATTCTGATGTATGAAGTCCAATAAAGAATATTTTATCTAATAAATATCCTTATGTTGTGACATTTGTGGATGATTATTCTCGTGTGACTTGGATGTTTTTGATGAAAGCTCGATCTGAATTATTCTCTATTTTTGAGACTTTTCGTAAGGAAATAATAACTCAGTTTGGTTGTCGTATACGTACTTTACGTTTCGATAATGCTCAGGAATATGAATCTGATCCTTTTTCAGCTTATCTTAATAAAATTGACATTATTCATCAGACCTTTTATGCTTACACCTCTCTACAAAATAATGTTGTTAAACGCAAGAATCGTCATTTGTTGGAAGTCACCCGTGTCTTGTTATTCTAGATGAATATTCCTTGATATTTTTGGAGTGATGCTGTTCTTTTGCTTGTCATCTTATCAATTGTATGTCATCCTCTATATTAAATGGGCAAAGTTCATATTCTGTTCTTTTTCCTGATAAACCCTTATTTTTCCTAACTCCTAAGGTTTTTGGTCATGTCTATTATGTTCACAATTTAGGCTATGGATTTGACAAACTTGACCCTTGAGCTACCAAATGTGTACTTCTTGATTACTCCCGCACGCAGAAAGGGTATCGTTGCTACAGTCCTTCTCTACACCGATACTTTACTAGTGCCGATGTCACATTTGAAGAATCTGTTCCATATTTTCCAGCACCTTCTCAGCCTCTGGATCTGGACTTTGGGTCATCTCCTGTTCCACCATCTCTTTCCTCATCTTCAGATATTTCGCTGCCCACTGTGTGACCATCTACTTTATCTCTCCGTGTCTACTCTTGCCATCCTCGCCCATTGACTGAGGTGCCCTTACCATCTTCCTTGCCGCCTTCTGATCCTGGTTCATCAGGTAATTTAGACTCTTTACCTATTACTCTTCGCAAAAGTACTCGTTCGTGTGTTACTAATCATCCTATTTCTCATTTTGTTTCATATGATGTCTTGTCTCATGTCTTGTCTTGTTTTACTTCCCAATTATCTGCTATATCTCTTCCTAAACATTTACAGAATGCATTATCTGATTCGGATTGGAGGAAAGCTATGGAGGAGGAGAGGGATGCCTTACATCATAATGGGACTTAGGATCTCATTCCTTTACCTCCTGGTAAATGAACTGTTGGCTATGGTTGGGTGTATATTGTTAAATTTTATCCCGATGGATCTATGGAGCGTCTCAAAGCTCGGCTTGTTGCAAAGGGATTTACTCAGACTTATGGTGTTGATTATGAGGAGACTTTTTCTCCTGTTGCTAAAATTTCCTCTGTTTGTATCTTGATTTCTTTGACTGCTAATCTTGATTGACCCTTGTTTCAGTTAGACGTCAAAAATACTTTTTTACATGGTGACTGGTTGAAGAGGTATACATGGAGCAGCCACCTGGGTTTACTGCTCAGGGGGAGTATGGTAAGAGTGTATGTCGGTTAAAGAAATCTTGTATGGTTTGAAGTAGTCACCGAGGGCATGATTTGGTAAGTTTTCAGATGCAGTTTTAGAGTTTGGTCTTCTGCGATGACAGACAGATCATTCTGTGTTTCATAGACGGACAGATGTTGGATATGTCCTATTGGTGGTCTATGTAGATGATATTGTGATTACTGAAAATGATTCTAAGGGGATTGCCAAGTTAAAAATATTCTTACAGAATCGATTTCATACGAAGGATTTGGAAAAACTCAAGTATTTCTTGGGTATTGAGGTGGCTCGATCTAAACAGGGTATTTGTTTATCCCAGAGGAAATATGTACTGGACATGCTTGAGGAAGCAGGTTTGCTTGGTGGCAGACCTATTGATGTTCCTATGGATCTGAATCAGAAAATTTTGATGGATGATGGTGCACTGTTTGAGAATCCAGGTCGGTATCGCAGACTGGTTGGGAAGCTAAATTATCTAACTATTACTTGACCGGATATTTCATATGCAGTCAGCTCATGGGGTGTCCTAGAGTACCACATTGGGAGGCAGTTACTCGTATTCTGTGATATCTCAAACGTGTTCTTGGACTTGGACTGTTATATCGAGCTAATGGATATCTTAGAGTGGAAGGTTTCTCAGATGTTGATTTTGCTGGCTCTCCTTCTAATCGAAGATCAACCACTGGTTATTGTCTTTTCTTAGGAGGTAATATTGTCTCATGGAAAAGTAAGAAACAACTCGCGATAGTAAGATCCAGTGCTGAGGCTGAGTATAGGGCAATGACACATACGACAAGTGAGCTAACATGACTACTACACTTTTTCTAAGAAATTAGGTTTTTAGTTTAACTTCCTTTACAGTTGTTCTGTGACAACCAGACAACTATCTATATCGCTGCCAGTCCTGTGTTTCACGAGAGAACTAAGCATTTTAAGGTTGATTGTCACTTTATTCGGGATAAAATAGTAGTTGGGGAGATTACAACTCCATTTGTGAAATCTGAAGATCAGCTTGCAAATATGTTTACCCAAAGCATTGAGTCGTACACGTCTTACAGCTATTTGTTTCAAGATTGGATTATATGATATATATAGTCCAGCTTGAGGGAGATTGTTAAGAATAGTAGGGTAGTATATATAATTTGTTAATAGTAAGAGGTTGTATGTGTAATTACTATTATTGTAGGTTAACTATAAATACGAGTGATGTATGAGAGTCAAGTTAAGTTTTTAACCTCTCTCTTTCTCCCCTAATATTGTGTTATGTTAATTCTCTTAACTTAACACTCACAAACAAATATCAATATCACATTCATTTCCACTGTTACATTACATTACTACCAACAACACTTATGGCAGCATAATGCACAAGGGTCCCCAATGCGGAGAGATGATAGATATTCATAGTTTTACTCGCATGTGGAGAGACAATGTTCATGATTCGAACCTTATACGCATAATCGAGCAATTTTTATTGTTGTGCCAAGACCCACCCTCCAATTATACCAACATCACATGCACAATAAAATAGATTTAATCATTACAAACAAACAAAAGAAACCCCTTTCAATGTCACCAAAATTGAATACAAATATCTCTAGAACTCAAATTTTCACAGTAACAATACAAAATAACCATTAATGATTAAAAATCCAAGTAAATAAAAGACTCACCGAGACCAGGTCTATCTCTAAGCTCATACTTCATGATGAGATATTTCCAAGTACTCCAAGATGAAGACACGTGTCATCGGCATCAGTAAAATTCTTTTTCTATAAAACGCGACACGTACCCGTCGGATTACAAGTCCCTGTTCCCCCGAGGTACTGTTCATAGGGATCAATGACATCCAGTACGTTACATACCGACACGTATCCCTCGGGGTTGGATAGGGTACATTGGTCCTACATGTACCAATCCCCCTCGGTACCGAGATGTACCCGCCGTCCAGGATGGCGTTCTCTGCTCCTGCAGAGGCTATTGATGTACAAGTCACTAGCCTAGACTAGACTAGGTTAGCCATCATGACCTCGTCTTATACAATTGGTGTCAGAAGACACAAGAAGGCAGGGGACACAGCCAATGGGGAATGGACACGTGGCATATTGTGTCACATTAGAGACAAAAAGATCGGATGCCCTTACTGACACACGACTTGGGAAAGCAAACATTTAATTACATCATTCCCTTGATGAGACAACATTTAATGCGGTAAGGCTCGGAAGTGAAAGGTAATAAATATCCCTAAGGCTGGGCATTTATTACATCCTTACCGAGAGGAGCTCATTAAACAGTCGGCAGGCCGATGACACAGCCTTGGTTGCTCGGGATCCTGAGTAGTTAAAAGTGAAGACATTCCTCATAGGAATCAGTGCGCACGTTGCCCGTATCTAATGATCACCTACTGACCACACTGACAGCAATCATGAGTATTTGAGGTATAAATACTCCTCACAAAAGGCAAGATGAGGAAACAAGGTGAAACCTTTGCTCAAACTTATACTCAGTGTTTTCTTCTTCCTCTCTCTCTCAAAAATTGACTTGATCGTCGGAGGAGATACGCCGAAAAACACTCTGGCGCCCTTCTAATTTGTCTTTCTTTGTTCCAGGAACCTTCCTCAGCCTTACTGGATTGTTCCGTTGATCCACGAGGGTCTCCCATTATCGTTCTAGGTTACCACCGGACCTCACAGGCTGTTCCAAGCAGCAGGGTTGACCACTCGACTGACTCACTCGAGTTCACCAAGGGAGAGATCTGTTCTCGTGTTTATATTGTGCAATATCCAACACGCACAATCTGGCGCCCTCTGTGGGAAACGACTAGTTTTCCTAGTTTATTCTCTATAAAGAACAGTGATCATGGTAAATACTCGACAAAAAGGAAAAGGTCCCCAGCAAAGAAGTCTTGAATTACAAGCTCCATGTCACCATGGAGGGAGGGATCACACTGATGGGAATAGAAATACCTTTATTCAGTCAAGAGGGCTTACCCCTCAAACTAGTATGGGCATCAAGTTAGGAGGATCCGCCCCCTTGGCTCGTCAACTGGTAGAGGTGATCGAAGAAAAGTTTGGGGATCGATTACGACAGTTGGAAAAGGACAATGTGAACGTCCTAAGCCAGCTCAACGAATTCGCCGCCTCCGACGAGGGGTCGAGGCACTCATTCCTTTCTCGTGGGCTCCCCGCTCGGGAGGTGGAAACGAGGGATCTAAGAAATTATTTAAATAATAAGGCAGAAAGCTCCAGGGCCCCAAAGCGACCGAGAGCCAACGAGCACCCTCTTAATGACCATTCCAGGAAGGCAAAACCTTTAGCCCTAGACGACCTCTGGCGAGGATTGTCGAGACGGAGGAAGGGAGATGAGTCCGAGGAGGATTCAACCCTATCCACACGGCGCCTAGGAAATGGGGGACCTATTGATGAACTCGGAGACTTCAGAAGACATCCCGTTGGGGAGAAAATTGATCTCAGAGCCCGGTTGGAATCCAGGAGAAAGAGTAAGGCTATCCAGGATGAGGTTGAAGACGAGGTCATACAAACACCCTTTACTAGGGATATCGGAGAGATGGAGGTTCCAAAAAAGTTCGTCGTGCCGAGGTTCAAAACTTATGACGGGCGATCCAATCTCGAAGCCCACCTCAGGCAATACAAGCAAATGATGTCCCTATATCATTCAGACCAACGGTTCCTCTGTCGAGTGTTTCCTATGAGCTTGGGGGACTCTGCGATGAAGTGGTTCGAGGTGCTTCCCCCCAACAGCATTGGATCGTGGAAGGAATTGACGAGGCAGTTCCTGGCTCGATTCATTACGGGGAGTAAGCGGTCTAAAGACGTTGGATCATTGCTAACGCTCAGACGGAGGGAATCCGAGACCCTTCGCCAATATGCCATCCGGTACTAGGAAGAGGTTAATGAGGTAGAGGGCTGCTCGGAAGTCATGGCAGCGGCGTCTTTCAGGCTCGGCTTGGCAAGGGACACGGATCTGTACCGATTCCTGACCAAAAAGACTCCCTCGGATATGGGTGAGCTGATGGCCCGGATAAACAAGTACTCTAAGATCGAGGATGAGATGAGAAGCAGCAAAGGCAAAACCCTCCAACCTAAGAGAAAAGAGAGGGAGCAGGAGGATACTCCCCGAAAAGGACTACTACCCCCTCCGGGGGGGTCGTTCAAAGGAGTTCACACTATGTTCAAAGAACCCATCTTCAAGTTGCTCCATAAGATCAAGCATGAGTCATTCTTCAAGTGGCCGCCCAGGATGCAGAGCGATCCCTCCACCCGTGATCAAAAGGTTAGGTGTTCCTATCACTGGGATTTCGGACATCGCACCGAAAGTTGCAGGGTATACAAATCTTTCTTGGAAAGATTGGTCCGAGACGAATATTTAAAAGAATACATAAAGCCCAGGCCGGAAGAGAGACACACCCCTGCCCTGACCGAGGAGTCGGACAACGTCATAGATATCATCCATGTATGTCCCCTAGATTGCCCCACGTCCAAGGAACTCGAGTCCGATCTCAAGAGGGTAGCTTTTACAAGGAGGATAGCCGAGGATGATGGGGGGCTGCCCAGTAAAAGGGCCAGGATTGGCGAGCCTAGCACACGTTCTCCGACGCGGACTTGACTGGCGTGGTGACTCCTCATAACGACGCCCTTGTCATAACCCTGAAGATAGGTAAGTTTGACGTCAAGAGGGTGTTGATAGACTCCAGTAGTTCCTCGGAGGTGATGTACTCAGACACTTTAAAACGGATGGGTCTTGGCCTCAAGGACCTCACCAAGGTCAGGACACCCCTCATCGGATTCAACGGATCGTTCACCCTGCCCATAGGCAAAATCACATTGTCAGTTGTCACAGGTCCCTTCACCATCAACACCGAGTTTATATTGATATGGACTCTTCTTACAATGTGATCATGGGATGAGCATGGCTGCATGCGTTGGGAGCGGTGCACTCCACTTATCACCAGAAACTGAAGTTCGCTACATTAGAGGGGATCATGGAGATCTGAGGGGACCAAGCGTCCGCAAAAAATTATTTTTATTCAGCTGTTAGAGCAGGGGCTTTCACCCAAGAAAAGGGGCGAGCTCCAGAAGAGATCATGGAAAAATAGCAATCACAGTCCGGGCATCCAGGAATGGATGACCCCCGGATTGACCCAACGGAATGGTCGGTGGAGGACCTCCGAAAGGTGCCCTTGGTGGAGGGAGAAGAAGAAAGATACTTCTTAGTTGGAACCGCGATGCCCGCAGCCGAACATGAGGAGATGATTGAGTTCCTGAGGAGAAATGCAGACGTGTTCGTATGGAACGCAATGAAAATGACGGGAGTGGACCCCGAAATAATCACACACAAGCTGCATGTTGACCCGGCGCACAAGCCAGTAAAATAGAAGCCACGACGTATGACCCCGCATCACGCCCGCGTGGTCAACGAAGAAATCGATAAACTCCTGAAGGCCAACGCCATTCGGGAGATATAGTTCCCAGATTGGCTGTCTAACACGGTTTGTGCGAAGAAGAAGGGGGGAAAATGACATGTCTGCGTAGACTTCACAAATCTAAATAAGGCATGTCCCAAGGACGACTACCCCTACCAAAGGTGGACCAGCTAGTGGTGCCACTGCCGGATATGAACGTATGGACTTCCTAGATGCCCGAGCAGGATATCACCAGATCCCTCTCCATCCCCCGGATAAGGAAAAGACGACGTTTATCACTCCAAAGGGAGTTTACTGTTACAAAATGATGCCGTTTGGACTAAAGAACGCCGAGGCAACATATCAAAGACTGATGAATCGGATGTTCAAAAAGTAGATCGGCAACACTATGGAGGTCTACATTGACGATATGCTGGTGAAGAGCAAACGAAGCTGTGACCATCTGGTAGATTTGGCAGATACCTTCTCCACCCTCAGGGAGTACAGGCTGAAGCTGAACGCAGCAAAGTGCATTTTCGGAGTGGAGTTGGGTAAATTTCTCGGATATCTGGTCAGTCAGCGAGGAATCGAAGCTAACCCGGATCAGATTCAAGCGATCCTAGACATTTGGAGCCCCCGAACTGTCCGAGAAGTCCAAAAGCTCATGGAGATGCTGGCAGCACTTAACCGTTTCGTCTCACGCTCTTCAGACAAATGCAAACCTTTTTTCGAAGCCATCAAGAGTGTTGGGAAGGATATGTGGAGCCAAGGGTGCGAAGACGCCCTGGCTGGAATCAAGGAATACCTCAGGACTCTCCCGACCTTATCCGTCCCTATCCAGGGGAAATGTTCTTCTTGTACTTATCTGTATCAGAATTTGCGGTCAGCGGGGTACTTATTCGTGAGCATGAGCACCGTCAGAAGCTGATTTATTACATAAGCAAGGCACTCCTAGACGCGGAGACAAGATACTTGCCCCTAGAGAAACTGGCTCTATCTCTGGTCACAACTGCAAGAAAATTAAGACATTATTTTCAGACGCACTCAATTACCGTCCTTACCGATCAGCCCTTAAAGGCCATTTTGAGGAAAGCGGAACTCTCCAGAAGGATTTCCAAGTGGGCAGTGGAGCTAGGGGAACACGACATTCATTTCAAACCTCAAACCGCTATAAATGATCAGGTATTGACGGACTTCATAACTGAGTTTTCAGGGGAACATCCCGTTCCAGAAAGACTGCCTCATCTCGGCATAGCGTCCCCAACGAATTGTGAGGGATCGCCATGGCTTTTATGTGTGGACGGTTCGTCAAGTAGTAAGGGGTCTGGGATCGGTATCTTGCTGGTCTCTCCAGATGGGATGGTCGCGGAGCAGGCCGTTCGGCTGGGATTCAAAGCATCCAATAATGAAGCTGAATACGAGGCACTCATCTCAGGACTTCGGTTAGCTGAGGCAACTGGAGTTACGGACTTGATCGTACATTGCGATTCCATGCTGGTAGTCAACCAAGTTAACGGAGAGTTTGAGACAAGGGACCCTAGGATGAAGGCTTACCATCACCAGGCGACAACTGTAATCCGTAGATTCAGAAGGATTGAGATCAAACAAGTGTCCTGAGACAAGAACGCGTATGCCGACTCCCTGGCTTGCCTAGCCTCGGCAGTGGAGTCCTTTCAGTCGCGTAGGATCACCATAGAATACCTTTCCACCTTCTGCATAGACCATACCCCCGAGGTAATGGCCATCCAGCACACACACAAGCCGCCCAGCTGAATTAATCCTTTTCTCAGGTTTCTAACAACAGGAGACCTCCCGGAGTGTTCAAAGGAAGCAAGAAAGATAAAACTTAAAGCCCCGAGGTTTTGGGTATCTCTAGATTAGAAGCTGTATCAGAGGTCTTTCTCAGGACCTTACTTACTATGCGTCCAAGAGGACTAGGTGGAAGACCTCCTCTATGAGGTACATGAAGGAATATGTGGGGGGCACTCTGGGGGCGGTCCATGGCACACTGCATCATGTCTCAAGGATATTGGTGGTCGTGAATGCAAAGGGACGCTCGCGCATACGTCCAAAAATGCGACCAATGTCAAAAGTTTTCCCCTGCAATCAGGCAACCCGTGGGGGACTTGCACCCCCTAACCAGCCCTTGGTCATTCGCCCAGTGGGAACTCGACTTAGTTGGACCCCTGCCTAAGGCTCTTGGAAACAAGAAGTTCCTCATTGTGGCCACAGATTATTTCACCAAGTGGGTTAAGGTGGAGCTGTTGACTCACATCCGCGACATAGATGCTAAAAAGTTCGTCTGGAAAAATATAGTAATTAGATTCGGGATTCCCTGAGCACTAGTATCGAATAACGGGACTCAATTCACCGACGGGCGTTTCAAGTCTTTTTGCGATCAACTTGGAATCCGTAATTTCTATTCCACCCCTGCCTACCCCCAAGCCAATGGGTAGACAGAAGCCTCCAACAAAACAATTATCAATGGAATCAAGAAGAGATTGGAGAAAGCTAAGAAAAAATGGGCAGATGAGCTATTAAATATTTTGTGGGTGTACAGGACCACCCCTCGCTCCTCGACAGGAGAAACCCCTTACTCCCTGGCTTACGAAATGGAAGCAATCATACCTCTTGAGGTAGGACTCCCGACCATAAGGACGCAAGCTTTCGACGCAGGGGGAAATGACCGTCAACTTAGACTGGATTTGGATCTAGCGGAAGAAAGAAGGGAGATAGGCGCCTTGAGAATAACCAAGTATCAGGAAAAGATTTTCCAACTTTCCAACAGAAGGGTCAAGGTGCGAGAGTTCCAAATCGGCGATCTGGTCCTTAGAAGGATAACGGCCAATACCCGTGACCCAACAGAAGGAAAAATGGGACCTAACTGGGAAGGGTCTTACAAAGTGATATCTATCGGAGGCTCCGGGTCATATAGATTAGAAGATATGGATGGAAAACTTGTAATGCGATCTTGAAATGTGATGAATCTAAAGAAATACTATTTTTGAAGTATTACTTCCTTCAGTGCTCGCTAATGGTTAAGTAACAAGGGTAAGGCCCTGGGGACAGAGTTCAAGGACTCCTGCCCCCGAAACAAAAAACAGGAGCAAGCCTCCTGGAAGGGTAAGGCCCTAGGGACAGAGTTCAAGGACTCCTGCCCCCGAAGAAAAAACAGGAGCAAGTCTCTTGGAAGGGTAAGGCCCTGGGGATAGAGTTCAAGGACTCTTGCCCCCGAAGAAAAAACAGGAGCAAGCCTCCTGGATAGGACAAGGCCCTGGGGACAGAGTTCAAGAACTCTCGCCTCCGAATAAAAGCTAGTAACAAACTTTCACAAAGAGTGAGACCCCCGCGGGTGCGTACAGGTTTTAGCAATGATGAAACTGAACCAATCGGGTAGGCAAGCCAAATTGCTCCCCAGGTGTTAGAGTTATCAAGGTCTAAAAAAAAAAGAAAAAAAAAAGAAAATGTAAGTACTCAAAAAGCTTCATTTCAAAAGAGGGGTTTTGCGTCCCCTAGAGCTACAAGAATGAAAGAAGAAAGTACTATTCAAAAGGAAAGCCTTCATCGGGCCCCAGACATCTCCAAAACATCGCCGGAGGGCGAATCAACGCAGAAAGGTTGAGCATCTTCGGGCACAGGATGGGATAGGACCGGATCAGTGACAGCAAGAGTCTCGGGAACATTGTGGTCAGGTGCCAAGCCTGATGAGGCCTCCTCTGATGGGACTAGAATCACCACCTCGGGTGGGTCTGCCAAAACTTGCATCGGCATTGGATTCGCACCCTCGGCAGTAATCTCGGCCTCTGCCTGTTCCATCTCAGCCGATTGCACATAGTTGTGCATCTGGAAGAGCGGAGAGTCTGGAGGGACCCCGGTGGATCGGAGCGCCTCATCCCACACCCTCTTGAAGAACTCTCTGTTATTTTTCTCAAGAGCAGGCAGTACGTCATCGACGAATTCCTCTCGGAGTTGTTCTTCGGATTTCCTACTCTCTACCTCAGCCCTGATCCTGTCCAGCTCCTGGGTCAGAGCCAGACAACTTTCCTCTGAACCAACAGCCTTCTCCTCTGCCGCAGAGAGCCGCTGCGTCTGCTCTGTAATCCTCCTCTCAGCGTCGGCCAAGGCAGCAGTTAGCTTTTCAGCGCCGACCTTCGCTAACTCGGCATCCTTGAGGAGTTGTTCGATTTGAGCAGCCTGCCCCGCGAGGGTGGAATCCCTGGCATCTACGTCCTCTTTAGCATTAGCGAGGGCTCCCTCGGCTTCTTCCTTCTCCTCTCGAGCCCGCTAGAGGTCCATCCTAGCCCCATGATACTGCGCCGCTATTATAGTAATTTGTTGGCTGGCCTGCAAAGGAAAGGGCATGTCGATAAAAAGAGAAGCGGCTAGAAAGTACTGAAGTAAGAATGAACTTACCACCAGAGAATTCTGAATGATAGAACGAAACAACACGTTCGTTGATCTCCCTCTGTGAGCCACCATGTCAGCCTCGAAGTGCAGCGTCTCACCTACTGCGTTGGCAACATGGGGGTCCTGCAAAATGGAGTTGTCAACCCTGATCACTCGGTTCATGTGATCGAGCGCCTGAGGATTCCACTCCGTGGCTTCCACCGTCAGAGGAAGGGGAGGGCGGAGGGGGCCCTGGATCCTCTGCCTAGACCATCGTGCCTTTGTTTAATCCTCCTCTCCACCTCAACCTGAGGATCTTGGTCGCGCACTTGGCCCCGACCAACGGCCCTTGAAGGTGGAGTGGCGCTTGTCCCTGTAGGTGGGGGGCCGCTTGTTGACCCACGCCCCTGCCGGGCAGCGAGGGCTTGCCTCTGCCTCAGGAATCCCAGATCAATACGGGGCGTGCTGAACATAGCTATCTCGAGGACGTCCTCGGCATTTAGAGATTGCAGGATTTGGAAGTCAGGCCACGAATCTCTCCCCGAAGTCCCCATCTCGGCGTGCGAAGGAACCAAGTCCTCTCTGACCCCGAGATCTTCAGCTTCACCCTCTACTTCTGCCTCCATAGCCCGGTCAGGGTCTTCCTCCAAGTTCTCCTCGTCCTCTTGCCTCACCGCCTGATCGAAGAGTTCAGACCACCGCGAAGGCTCGAAAGGCTGGGGAAGCTGTGAAAACTTTTTATATCCGGGAGTGTAATTCAGGAGGATGTGGACAGCTCGGCCGAACCCGTTGTCACTAGTAAATCTCCAAACAGTGACTATGTCGGCAAAGTTCACCAAGGACCGAGGTGGAGGAGCTGTTTCTCGAGGGGAGATGTCTCTACACAAACAAAAAGAGAGGGGAGTGAGTTATGAACTCTGCTAAAAAATCTCAAGAACAAAACAATAGACCCGAAGAAGCCGACGTACTTGTCGTTCTCCATTCCAAAGGGCATAACAAGCCGTTGTACTCGGGACTGGCACCCCTCTGCTAAGATCTCTTGAAGATGAGTAGGTTATCCTTGTACCCCTTGTCCGAGTCGGAAAAATGAGTTACGAGGTACATGAATGGGTCCCTGGCTTTGAGGTAGAAATTTTGTTGAGGCATGACTCTCAAGAGGGAGTAGCAAAAGAGGATATCGTTCAGCCCAACATTTACCCCGAGACGCTTGTTAAGCTCTAGGACTCCCATAATTATTCTGAAGACATTAAGGCAACACTGCTCGGGGAAGAAGTGGAAATGGGAGAGGAACTGGAGGAGTAGAGGGGGCAGAGGAAACCTAATTCCGCCCTCTATGACGGTTTTGGTATAAAAAGACATCTCATCCTCAGCCCCGAGGGTACAGGAATGCACAGCCGAGTCATAATCCCTTATATCTATGTATGGGGGGATGCTGTACTTGACCCTAAAACTATTAATTTGCTCGCCCCCTTTTACTTTATACTTCCCTGGCCTCGAAGAATTGGCTTGAGGATTCTCGGGGGCAGGGCGACGACGGGACATCTCCAAAAAGTGATAAAGGAGGGGGTTTTTTCACGAAGATCCCCAAGGAGGCTTCCCGAGGATTGGTCGCTGAGTAGCAACCAGAAACGCCTCCAGTTATCGAAAAACCAAAAAGAAGAAAGAAAAAACGAGAAGTAGAGAAGAGACGGAGGGCGAAGAAAGGGAAGATACAAGGACTCACCAGAACGTAAAATGAAGTTTTTTCTTGAAACTTGAAGCGACTCCTTCCTCCAGAATGGTCAGAAGCAAGGATGGGTCTGCTGGCCTTAAGACTCTGGTGAAAGATTGGACAGTAGACGACGAAAGGAAAGGGATCTCCGGCGAGGTTTCAGGCAATGGCTCTTTGAAATGGCAAAGTGAAAGGGGGAGAGAGGAAGCCCATTTATATAGTACTCCTCCCCATCATTTGGGCACGAAGCATGAAGAGACGCATTTAATGCGCACGACCTCCGAAGCAGGGGAAAGCGGCTGAAGGCAATGATGAAGTAGTTGGGGTAGTTACAGAACCCTTCGTCTCCTTACGATGCGTGTCCTCGGTGTCAGGAGATCGAAGACTGGGGGGTAGTTGATGGGACATTTCCAAGTACTCCAAGATGAAGACACGTGTCCTCGGCATCAGTAAAATTCTTTTCCTATAAAACGCAACACGTACCCGTCGGATCACAAGTCCCTGTTCCCCCGAGGTACTGTTCATAGGGATCAATGACATCCAGTACGTTACATACCGACACATATCCCTCGGGGTTGGACAGGGTACATTGGTCCCACATGTACCAATCCCCCTCGGTACCGAGATGTACCCCCCATCCAGGATGACGTTCTCTGCTCCTGTAGAGGCTATTGATGTACAGGTCACTAGCATAGGCTAGGCTAGGTTAGCCATCATAACCTCGTCTTACACAATTGGTGTCAGAAGGCATAAGAAGACAGGGGACACAACCAATAGGGAATGGACGTGTGACATATTGTGTCACATCAGAGACAAAAAGACCAGATGCTCTTGCTGACACACGACTTGGGAAAGCAAGCATTTAATTACACCATTTCCTTGATGAGACAACATTTAATGCGGTAAGCCTCGGAAGTGAAAGGTAATAAATATCCCTAAGGCTGGACATTTATTACATCCTTGCCGAGAGGAGCTCATTAAACAGTCGGCAGGCCGATGACACAGCCTTGGTTGCTCGGGATCCTGAGTAGTTAAAAGTGAAGACATTCCTCATAGGAATCAGTGCGCACATTGTCCGTATCTAATGATTACCTACTGACCACACTGACAACAATCATGAGTATTTAAGGTATAAATACTCCTCACAAAAGGCAAGATGAGGAAACAAGGTGAAACCTTTGCTCAAACTTATACTTAGTGTTTTTTTCTTCCTCTCTCTAAAAAACTGACTTGATCGTCGGAGGGGATACGCCGGAAAACACTCCGGCGCCCTTCTAACTTGTCTTTTTTTGTTCCAAGAACCTTCCTCAGCCTTACTGGATCGTTCTGTTGATCCACGAGGGTCTCCCATTATCGTTCCAGGTTACCATCGGACCTCACAGGCTGTTCCAACCAGCAGGGTTGACCACTCGACTGACTCACTCGAGTTCACCAAGGGAGAGATCTGTTCTCGTGTTTATATTGTGCAAGATCCAGCACGCACACTTCATATGTGAATGCCTAGACACAAACCCATTATCATCGACAGTCTGAGATAACACACCCACCACCTTTTCCTTCCTAACCGGCTTCCGAGTCGCCGTCGCCGCCTTTCCAGTTGTACTCTTGGCCACTGCTCTGCCACCACCATCCGAATCCCTCTTTTTCTTCAAAGTCTGATCTTTCTCCTCCGCTGCCGCCGGAGCAGGCGGCACTTTCCCATTCTCTGGCTCACCGTTCACAGCCGAACCAGCCCGAACACGGCCCCGCTTCGAGATCCAAAGCAGTGATTGGTTCTTTAGGCTTGGGTTGGACCATAATTTGACTCGAATCACTCGCACTGGTCTCGCCGGATAACTTGGGCTTGAAGCCGGTGTGTTTAGCCCATGAAGACGGTGGCATTGTGGCGGATTCCGATGCCGTTGGCCTTGGCCCGGGTCGTGGCCGCTTATTAGGATCGGAGCTAGTCATTTTGCTTTCTCTAGCTATACATAACTATGCGTGTGAGTGGTGAAATGTGAGTAGATCCGAGCACTAGTTTGTGTTTATGGGAAATGTGAAGGATCTTAAACTTCACTGGAGAAGTGTGTGATAGAGGACTGGCAAGAGAAAGAAGGCTCGGTGCATGTATATAGTGTAAATGAGGGAGAGATTGTTGGGGGGAAGAGAGAGAGCTGACGAATTAGAGACAACAAGCAAAGCAACTAAAAGAGAGGTACATTATTGTAGAGTCTGATGCAATCCCTGAACTTCAATTTGGTCCCAAATTTTTTAATTATTCTAATTTAGCCTCTTAACTATTAATTTTAACTACCAATTTTATCTTAATTAAGTATTTTCGTCTATATTTACCGTGAGATTAATTTAATCTGATCAATTTTTATCATTACATCATATATTTCTGTTTGATCTAATACTACCAATTTTTGTCTTAGTTAAGTTTTTTTTATCAATTTCTAATATTAGATCAAACAGAAATATATGATGTAATGATAAAAATTGATCAGATCGAATTAATTTCACAGTAAAAATAGACGAAAAGACTTAATTAAGATAAAATTTATAAATGAAAAATTAAATTTGAATAATTAAAAATTTAGGGATTAAATTAAAATCAAATACAAAGTTCAAGAACGGATTTTGGTTTTTATCCATGATGTAATTATAGACTCCTTTTTTTTTAAATCGTGGGAAGCATAATCCTGTTTAATTCTAAGATAAGTATGAACAAGTAAAAGTTTTTCTATACTGAACTTTTAACTTTGCTCTCTCACATTTAACAAAAAAAATATAAATTTTAACGTTTACAGCAAGTAAGTATTGTCAGTTGGTGTCATCGTATAATAATAAACTAAGAAGAGAATATAGTGATTTTCATCCTTTCAAATAATTATTATTTCATGTAATATAGTAATCACTAGTCATAACCCGTGCTTAAAAACATGATAAAATATAAAATTCGAGCTTCCAAAAAATTGATTCCACTATATTAAATTTTTTCAACATGTGTATATTATCGTATATGAATAATGTTTGAAATAAAAATTATAATAACTATAAATTAATTAAATATTAAATGATTAAACATATTATAGAAATGAGTGATGTGATGTTTTTAAAGAATAAATATATAAATGATTAAACATGTGATGATAATGAGTGATGTGATATTTTTAAGAGGAAAAATATGTAGGAGATAAAAATTTAAGTTACTATGTGTTTTATTATATAAATTTTTTTGTAAAGAAATGGTGTTGACTTTATTTAATTGTTTATATATTATTATGAGGTTACAACAGAAAATAAAATGCATGCACCTTTTTTAGGAAGATTACGAAACTATACTAATATTTATAATTTTTTGAAGTCAAGTTATACATTTTTGAGGCAGTAATTATAATTGAAAAGTCATAAAAGTTATAATTTTTAAAGGTAAAGATACAAATGATCTAAGAGTATTTATGATTCCTCATAACATTTCATGACATGCACTAAAAAGTGTCACGTCCGGTAGTTATAATTTCATTTTCAGGTAGCTGTAATTTTATTTTTAAAATTTTTTAAAAATGATCTAGTGGTAAAGTCTATCCTCTTAAAAATAAGAAGTCTCAGATTCAATATTTCTCACAGCTCATAATAGTTAATCATTTTTGTTTTTCAGGAGATATGTTTTTAACTAGTTTGAGTTATATTGACCGACTCAGAGTTTTAAGGAGTAATCGATACAAGCCTGCACACCTTATAACAAATTTTTTTTTTTTAAAAGATATAACTTAACCTCAAAAAGTAATAATTTTTCGGAATAACCTTGATTTTTATTTTATTTTTTTTGGTATTATAGAATTACTTTTTTCAATTGTAGAATTAATTTTCAAATTTTTTTTTTTTTTGCAGAATTGATTTGAGTTTTTCAAGTTGTCTTGATAAGCTCCCCAAAAAATAATTTTAAGAAAAAACTTGGCCCGATGAAAGATGAGTTCCAACTTCCTGTGACCATGTGACACGTGTACAATGGACAGAGGCCATGATGGTTTACATTGTTACTTACACCACCGCAAGGCTGAAGCAATTGATTAAAGAAGAAGGGTCGTAGCTGGGTTTTGGTGGTGCAAGCTCTTCGTATACCCCATCTGGGAAAGCAACGGCCTGTTTGGCTCCAATGAGGAGCCATTTATAGATGCCAAAAACCATCAACTAGCCGTTGATGTGTGAAAATGACATATGTGAACTGGTGGTATAAGGACATGGGATGGGAGCCCATCCCTCCATTTGTGCATTTTAAGTTGCCGTGTTTGAATTTCTCTTTCTCCCGTTTACGGGTGTTCATCCTATTTTACAAATAAAAATTTAGTCTTTCGGCTTCCTCCCTAATATTTTATGGAAGAATTTTTTTTTAGTCTATCCGATCTAATCAGGTGTGGTATTCCTACCCTATTTTCTATCAGATTAATCGAGTAGGAAGTAGGGTAGGAAATCAAATAAACACTTTTATAACTATTAATTTTTAGATCATTTTAATAATTTAATTAAATAATTTGTACCAATTTAACAACACAATAAATCAATAACATTAAAATCTAAAACAACTACAATAACAATTACAATAAAACACAAGAAAGTATGAACATCAATCCATCATAATTATTACACAAATACAATAACAATTATTTTAAGTTTAAACCATATGAAACACATTAACATCATAACTACTCCAATAGATTACTAGATTACCACAAATCATGTAACCTATACAAAAAACAAGTCTATGTTTTAGCACCTCAAACATCCATAACAATAACAATGTTATAATATAAATTATATCACACAAATACTCTTATAATTACTAAAAAAAATATAAAAAGTTAAATATGTTTTTTGTGGGTAGGGTAACGTAGGAATGCAGAAATTGATGGATATTCCGCATTCTTACCCGATTTAATGGGAAGATTAAAAACTTTTCCGCATTTTTACCTGATTTTTGCGGCTAGCCGTTGAATAGAGTTGGATAGGGTCAGGTAAGGTAAGAAATTGCGGTCAATCGAAAATTTGAACACCCCTACTCCCGTCGTTAGTGATTGGTCTAATAATCATTATTTTTATTATGAGCAATGCGATATCGACTTAAAAAAAAGATATGAAAACTAGACTTAATAATTATAACTATTGATTTTACTGTGAGTCTCAACATTTATTGGGACCCACTATATATTCAATAATTGAGATTATCAAGTCTAATTTTGAAGTCTATATTTTTTTTTTTTTTTTTTTATAAATTGAAGTCCATATAGCATTAGTCTTTTATTATTAAATATTATTATGACAAAAAAAAAACCTGAGTACAATCATTCTACATCTAATAAGCAATGCCCATGATGGTTACCGCTTTGTTGGATTTTTGTGCTGCTTTGGGTTGAACACTTTTTAGTGCATTAATAATTCGTTGCTTTATTGCACTAATTACTCGGTGCATAGATATTCTACTCTTTTGTGACTTTTCTTTCTCAAATGCTTTTGATGGGGACATAGAGCTTTACATCTAGTTATATTATTCTATAAAGGAAAAATAAAAAAATGCAACTTACAAAGAAATAAAAGAATTCTAACGATGAAAGACTATCTTCATCCTTAAAAGTTTGAATTTGTCATTAGTCCTATATTAGCAATAGCCTAGCCATGGTTGGAAGAGATTCCGATGATTCAAAAACCGATTGACCCCTATCCAATACCCCTTTATTTGGCAGTCAAATCTTCGGAGAATCTTGAGTGTATGGTAATACAAATACCGATATTTCCATGTAACCATATCCACCAAAATTTTTGAGACAGGCTCAATGCAAACGGAATACACAGTCAATACATATTCATCCATCAGCTTCAAGCATCTAGCAAAGCTCGCAGTTCAGCCTCCACATTTGTGCAAGTTCCATAAAAAAAGAAAGCAAACAAGACCATTTGACCTCATTGATTCTTGATTACCACTCCCCCTCTTGATATGCTTGGGTTTCCTTTCGATGCACCATCCACGTTCATCTTCAATCACCCCTCACCAATACATCTCCAATAAGTCCAAGAGACTTTGGTATCCACAGAACAAGAACCACCCACACTCAAAGCTTTAAGTAAAGCTTTCTCTTAAATTGAGTCCTTGGCTTTAGGTTTGATGTTCCACGCTTGAAATTTTGGAATACTTAGAATTTCCATTGTTACTGCTTGTGGACTGAGTTTTAGACCTTCAAATAAACGTATTCACTTCTCCTTCCAAAGCTGCCAGTAAACAATCAATGGGACGCTTCTAATTAATCCATGGCTAATCGAAGGCTTTTTGAGCATCTTTGTAATTTTGACAAATCTCACTAAAGGCTCCTCTCTTGGAATTAAATCGATACCCATCATGGCTACTAATCTAAACCATACTGCTATAGCAAACTCACAGTCAATAAAACACATGCCCAGAAGATTCCATTCCCTTATTACAGAGCACACATCGACCAGTCATAGAAATTCCCTGCTGCTCAAATCGAGAGTCTAACGGCATTGCATTCTTGAGTAGTTTCCATCCGATCAACTGTGCACTTGGAGAAGTAGACTTATAAGCTATGAATTACGGATATGAATACAGAATATGGGTATGATATGATAAGGATATAACGATACAATAAAATCTAAAAAAATACGATACCGATATGACCAAAATACAATTATAATAAAATATATTTAATATTTTTATTATTTTCAACCAGCTTAATATTTATATATTTTTTTAGTTCTTTAACACATGATAAGAAAAATTAATAATTCTTTTTAATTTTAAAAAAATATATATAGTATCACTATGGTATATTCACAAAGTGAAGTGACTAATTAAAAGAATTAAACTAATATTTACGTAATATTTAAAAGTAATTTTTGTTAAGATTATAATGTAATAACTTTATTTTATACTCTTATGACACGTAATTATAGATAATACTTAAGAAACACTCATGTGTCTTTGAAGTATTATGAATTTTTATTAATGTATTGTATAGTATGTAAATTCGAAAAGAGATATTAAAAATTTAATTCAAAAATTATATATGTTACTCGACCACAAAAATATCAAATATTTAATTATTATCGGATACGTAGAATGTGTATCCGACACTTATCCTTGAATATTTGACGAATATTGTATTCGATATAGATATGCTAACATCAACGAAGTATCTGTGCTTCATAACTTATAAGACTTCATAATTTTAAGTACATAATTATTTCATATAAAAAATTTAAATCCATGAGAATTTTATATACTACAAAAACGCCCCAAAAAATTTAAGCGCAATCAAAAAATTTTAATTTCAATAATTTGGACTCATGATCCAACTCACAACATTTTTTTTTTGGATCAAACAACTCACAACATTAAAAACCCAAAAATTAAAAGTTAAAAACAAAAAACTACTCAAAAATCAGCTCATATTTATCCCCTGTCATTATCAACCAAACATTCTCTCTCTCTCTCTAAAATAAATAAAAGCTAAAATTAAGCCCCTATCTTTCCAATAAAAATAGAAACAAAAGTTGAAACTTCTCTCTCGACAACACTAACAAGGGCCCTCCCTTTCATTCTCTCACCTTTAACACATCCTCATCCTCTCTCACGCACATATTTTTTTTTAAAAAAATTAGTATTAAAAATAAAAAAACCTCATTTGTTGTTATTACTTTATGCCTCAAATTACGTTGAGCTACATTTGGATCCGATGACTTAGAAAATCATAATAACGGTTCAAATCATTTAGATCCGATGATTTATATTATGATTTAATATTTTAAACTCTCACTCACAACAACTCATTTAAATTTTAACTTTTAACCTTTTAATCACAGTAATTCATTAAACTTTTAACTATACTAACTCAACCTATATTTTAACATTTTAACTACAATAACGAATTTAAATTTTAACCATTTAATTATAGTAACTTAAATTTTAATCTTTTAATATTTTTAATTACAATAACTCATTTAAATTTTATTTTTAACTAGAGTAACTCAACACACGTATTAAAAAAACGTATTTTGATGGGACAAACTAGTATGCAATAGTTAGTAGGGAGAATTACACTCAAATATTTTGGGATTTGTTACTTAATTACTCAGATTCATTGACATTTAAAATATTATACACAGACCTCCTAAAATTTGTATGCATGTAACACTTGAACTCTTGTTTTCAATGTCTGTTTGTATATCTGTTAGTAAATTATATTCAGATCCCTTGAAGTTTGTAAGTATATAATATTTAGACCCTTCAAATTTAAAATGTTATATTTAAACCAAAAATACTATAATCAAAGATAAAGTATCAAATATTTTAAATTTTACAACAAAAATTTATGTTATATTATGACATTTATTGAAATAAAATCAATAATAAAAATCTATTTTTTTCTTAAAAAATATAATTAGTATACAATTATATTATCTATTGAAATTTAATTTGGTCGTTTAAACTACCAAATTAAACTTCCTAATTATCTAATTTAAAGATAGAAGATATTGTGTTTATTACAATTTGATCCCTTATTTGATTTTTTAATTTTATTCTAATAGATAATATAATTATATACTAAGTATGATTTTTTTAAGAAAAAATTAGATTTTTAATTTTAATTTGATTTTAATAAATGTTATCATAGAATATGAGTTTTAGTTGTAAAATACATGTTTTATTATGAATGATTTAGACCCCTTGTTTGATTTTTTTGTTTTATTCTAATAGATAATATAATTGTATACTAATTACGATTTTTTTAAAAAAATTGAATTTTTATTTATGATTTTATTTCAATAAATGATATAATAGAATATGAATTTTGGTTGTAAAATTTAAAATATTTGAATTCTATCATGAAATATTTTTATTTTAAGTATAATATTTTAAATTTGAGAGATTTAAGTATTACATGTTTACAAACTTTAGAGGGTGTGAGTACAACTTACTTACGAATATACATTATGATATGAGTTTAAATGTTATGTTATACAAAATTTAAGGGATTTGTATATAGTATTTTAATATTAAGAGATCTGAATAATTAAGTGATAAATTTTAAGGAATTTAGGTGTAATTCTCTCTAATTAAGTAGTAGTTAGGCTGGGTTTGGAAATAAATTGAAATGCATTGGGGTGCCCGTGTCGGTTCACCGACTGCGGTCCAAATTCACTAAATCGGGTTCAACCGGAAAAAAATGAAATTGGGAAATTAGGGTTAGCCTCCGAAGTCCTTCTTCGCCTCTTTCACTCCGCACCCTCATCTGCGGCTATGCCCTTGGCTTCTCTCTCTCTCTCTCTCTCTCACACACACACGCACACACACACACACACACACGCACACACAAAACAGCCGAAGGCATCCTTCTCAGTGAGGTGTTCGGAGAAATTCTGTCAGTAGCCGTCTTCAGATCCTCTCAGTGAAGCAGGCTTCAGATACTGCCTATTTTTTAGTTTTCCTTTGGGCGATTATTGAAATAGTTGTACTTAATTGGCAATAAGTTCTTCGGCTTCCTTAATCCTCATTTGACATTTATATACAATTGTAGTTCGATGTGGCACTTTTTCATAGCGTGCTTGTTGGGGGTTGTCAAATGTTTATTTTTAAGAATAAATATTTGAAATTCGGATTAAGACTTCTAAGCTTAATTACTGAGCCAGTTTTGTGAAATTTCATGTTGATTTATATAATATTGTTTGACTCATGAATTGGCATTGCATAAACTGAGAGATTGAGATGCAAGAGATAGTTTATGTAATAAAGATCTCTGTGTATTTGAATTCAGACTACACTTGATCTCTATCTCTCTCTCAACTTTGCATTTGATCGACAACACTCTTCCCTCAATCCAAGCTTTAACTACTCTCTCCTTCTCTCTCTCTCTCTCTCTCTCTCTCTCTCTCTCTCTCTCTCTCTCTCTCATACACACATGTAATCACAAGTCAGGAATTCCACACACCCACCCACTGACTGGTGCATTGATCGGTGGTCAATTCTCCAAAAGTTGTTTGTTTGTAAAATTTTGGGTATAATGCATTTTGTTCGATTGTCCAATCCTTCAGTCGGTTTGATGTCTGGTCCAGTTCTGATAACTATGCCTAGTAAGCAACTATGCTTAGTAAGCCTTACGCTTTTAAAAAAAGGCGGCATCATACACAAGACTCTCTTCATTGTGAGATTTAGATAGAGTTAGATGTACGCAGTTTTATACCGCATGCGGAGAGACTGTTTTTGCGACTTGAACCACTAACACCCAATAATGGAGAAACCTTATCTCCGCACCTTATGTCCTAAACAATGTGCACAATTTTACTCAAGAAAGGGTCGTTTTTGAGCCATATGCGGGTAAGCTAAAATGTTTCATTGTCTTTGATGTCCCTTCCATGATGACTTTATACTTTTGCAAGAGACATACCCTATCAAATTTATGGCCTTCATGTAATTTTTTGTAACCTTTGTCCTTAGCCCACTTCTTGTTGTCATGAAAGAAATATTGTCACTTGTTGCAGCCTATCATCTTTGTGCAAGACAAAATTGTCGTTAGAGTTTATTGTACCTCGCTTTAGTGTTTTTCTTTATCTTGACATGAGGGTTGATATCATTTTCTATTGGTGTTATATTTCTTGCTCGGCATTTTAGGCACAGAATGTTTTCATGTGTGCAGTGTGTTGAATGCTATCCTTGTTATGTTTGAAGCTACTTTACAGCTTCAGTGGTTCCCACTGTTAGGCAGTACTTTTAGGACTTTGACTTCTCTTACTCATCAAAGATATTGCTTTTTGCTCGGACGCAAATGAACTTTCGAAAATACTTTTAAAAGTGATCCTCTTTTTTAATATGCACACTAGTTACTTCATTGATTTTAGGGTTTCGGTCCGCTTTTCAGGTGATAGATTGTATGTTGCAGGAATAAGGGTTCTTCATAATACAAGTGTGAGATGAGGTTGGAGAAGTGCTGGTTTTGTTCCTCTACCGTGTATCCCGGGCATGTTATTCAATATGTTAGGAATGATGCAAAGGTAAAGTTAATGCACACTATTAATGGGTTTTAAGCTCTTGCCATGTCTAGGTATGCCAGAATTCAGATTTTGTGCAAATCAGGATTTTGAACGGCTGATGTAAAGTTACAGATAGGCTAGTCAATTAGAGGCCACACTTGGCTTCTCTGAGGATGTTGATTCTGGAACCCTTGTGCTGTTTGTACTTGAGCTGCCAAAATTATTTGCATCTCTAACCAGTCCTGGCAAAATAAAGCTTCTCCATCTTACAGTGAAGTCAATCCAACTTTTAAGGAAGTTTTATGATTTCATATATAGGATGGACATCTAGAAAGTAAAAGTATACATCAGAAATTAAAAAATATTTTATTTTCTGGGATGAGATACTATATCTGACAGTTACCTTGAAGTCTTTTCCTAAGTCCCCTTGCCTCGGCTCTCACTTTGTGCACTCAAAGATTATGTTATTTGTCAATAAAAAGAGGCATGCTTGCATGCATAAAGCTGATTCGATATCTAGGTGCATAGTCAGACCTGATTAGTAGAGATCAGGTGCAACCATAGTAGAGGTATTCTTTTTCCTTTCCTCTTTTTCCCCCCCTTAGCCCTTCTAGGATGGTATTTGAATTTAAAATTTGTGGTGGGGGGTTCTCGATGAAAGACTATATTGTGATCTCATTGGTCTGTCACCATCTTTCTTCGTGTCATCCATATCAGTAGCGGCTATAGATCCTGATTAGCATGTCATTTGCAGATTTTCCGATTTTGCAGAGCTAAATGTCATAAGAGCTTCAAGATGAAGAGGAACCCTCGTAAAGTTAAATGGACCAAGGCATACAGGCGTTTGCATGGAAAGGATATGACCCAGGTACACAAACTTGCTTTATTTTGCCTTGTGGTCTTTCATTGTCTTGGATGAGTACTATTATTGCTTACTGATCTTACTTGGTTGCCATATATTCTTTTGTTGTTGCATATTCCACTTTCAAGGATGCAACCTTTGAGTTTGAGAGGAAGCGAAATAGGTTAGAGAGATATGACAGGAATCTAACAGAGAACACCCTGAAGGCCATTAAGAAGATTGATAAAATCAGAGTTGATAGGGAGGCCAGACACCATGCAATGAGGTTCTTCTTACTCTCCATTGCTATGTCGATTAAAGAGCTGTGTAAGGTCTTCTCATTTTCTTACTAACGTTCACTGCAAATTTGGCAGGATGAAGGGAAAGAGAGCCAAAGAGCAGAAAGAGGCTACAAAAGAGCTGGAGCAGAGCATCCACATGGTCAAAGCTCCTGCTCCCCTCCAACAAGAGCCATCTCTCACCTTACCGAAGATTAAGGTCAAAGTTTCACTACAACAATCAGAGGAAAATCGTATGGAAGAGTGAAATTGTTAAGAAGGAATACTGTCACACTCATATTTTATGCCTTGATTTTTCCGGAACTCAGAATTCCAACAAATTTGAGCAGGATTTGTTGTCTGGGAGGTCAAAATTACTTTTTTGTTCATGGTTTTTTGTTTTCCTAGTTTTATTGGTTTTATCCTGAGTATCACAAATTAGATATCAAAGATGTGGCCTTGGTATTTATTTTCCATTCCCCCTTTTTTTTTTTTTGAATGAAATGGTAGGAATTCGATTTATTCGAAAGAAGGGGCATTAAGAAATCTGGTGCCTCCTCCTCTCATACGTTGAAACATCTGATAGAAATTGCATTTCTGCTACCTTGTTACTGGTACGTCTTACAGTAGACACATTGAAATAATTAAAATTGCGTGAAGTATTCCTAGTATATGCTAAAACAGAACCCAAAGGCTGTATTCAATATCAACTTTATCACATTATGAGACTCTTTTCTTGAAGTTGTTGGCTTAAATACCTGTCAGTATTAAGTTTTTCCCTTTGCAATGGAAGATGGGGTAGAGTTCTGTGGACCAGTAAGGTTAGAGTTAGGGAACCTAACTTGTTGGTCGAGTGGGAGAGAAGTCTTGGGATAGGCAAGTCAAACTAAGTGACTGCTATCCCAACCTGACTGAGATGAAAAATGCTAAGCATCATTGTGTTATAAGAATGGAACATCATAATCAATGAATGGAGCATGAAATTCTCGCCTCTTTCCAATATAGGGGCCATGATGTGTGCTTTCTAATTCAGACGGTAATGTAACCAACTAATTCAAATTTAGATTCATGCATTGATATTTTTGATTGATTATCTGGATTCGACTTATTTTATTATATCTATAATTTAAGAAACTGGATTTCAATAAATCGATATGTGATTTGAATTATATACATGTGTGATAAAACATAGTGATTTATTGATGAAATTGAGTGAAGTTTAGATGCAAGTTTATCTAAAATTCAGTTTTAATTGAGTTGTTTGGCTTGGATCACATTTTTGGGTTCGAATTCATATATTTGACTGAGCAGCTTCATAAATTGTGTTGTATGGCATTTTGCTTAGTAGATGAGTTGGCCTACCACTTTGCATTTGTTAAATCGAATTTCGACCTTCTCTGGTATGTTTTTCTTTGTCAGTAATTTTTCTCAATTCTGGACTGATTTTTACATTCCACTAGTAAATGATCAACGATTTATCATTGAGAAGAATTAAGAGAAACTTTCGGAGCAAACAGATTCCATAATCTCATCTTGCAAGGAGGTTCTTAGAATCTTAAACAAATTACTTAGTTTTAGCTACTCTTCAGCTTTCGAGAAGAGGGCGTACTAGTTCTAGTGAGCGAAAACTAAGAAACCTACTAAACATAGAGTGTTGGGGACCCATTCCAACTAAAACAAGATCAACTTCAACTCAATCCCAAAATCACAGCTACTCTGGGTCGACACTCTTCATTCGAAGGGGTAGGGTTTGATTTTCTTTTGCTCTCGATTCCTTCAAGGTCTTTATTACAAAAGAAAGAAATGATGTCTTTTTTTTTAATTGTTTTTGAAATTTTTTCATGAGCAACACCCTTATATTACTTCACCTATGTTCTATCACTCCCTCCTATCACTTAGGGGTGGTTTAGTGGTTAACCATAATATTTGATAACCTAGAGGTCTCAGGTTCAATTTTTTCTCATACTCCATAAGGGCTAGTCACCCTTATCTTTTTAGGGACATGCTCTAACTCAGTTCAACTCACTGTGACTGTTGAGCTCGAGAGTAGTTGGCGCAAATCTGAACATCTTGTATCAAAAAAAAAAAAAAAAGAAGCTGGCTTGTCAAAGGAAGAAATCACAACCAGGGCTATTCATGGTCTGTTGGGGGTACGTAAGAATTTCTTGGTATGTCCTAAAGCCAAAAGACTGAAAGAGAAGAGTTCCCCCTTTTTCTGTTTGTTGCCATAACGTTTCTGGGTGTTGAGATAGTTGGTGGCTGTGTTCTAAATACATGCCTTACTATAAACTATGTTATCATTGGGGGGGGGGGGGGGGGGGGGGAAGAGGAAAAGCATGGAATCCATCTTTGCAACAATCAAACAGGGCATAAAAGTAATCCCATGAACTCTCTATTAGTACCATTAACGATTTGACAATGACAAACAGACCTCTTTGGCTTGTGAAAGTGAATGTGATGAGACCTACTTTTTGTGCTGTTGAAACCGACATTAAAGACATTAGGGGATGAAGGTGGTAAATTTTGCACTTTTTATCCCCCAAGAACTTGTGTTGAACTTCTATTTGGACATTTTTAACTAATAATTGGAATTCGAATCTAAATTATTGTATCATATTTTAAAGATTTAAATTTGAATACATCAAAGTCAAAGTAATCCAATTTGAATTCAGCTTAGCATTGTGTCAATAAGAATATTTTTTACGAGATTCGAACTCATAATTCTAATATATATTAATAATCATAATTGTACCGTCCAAATTCTCTTTTGATGGACTTATTTGATATACACATGCAGGTTCTAAATCCCCAGCTCTTTCTCTTTCCTCCTTTCTTTTGATTCTCTTTTGAGCTTTTGTAGAGCTTTTATGGTCGTCAACTCTACCTTTTCACCCCTAACAGAGCTAGCTAATCCTTATCATGTGAGTATATCTTTCACTTACTTATCTTGTCATTCACATAGATGTCTTGCATAAGCATAGTTTGTTTTCAAGCTATCAATTTGAACATGCTAGGGAAAGGAATCGAAAAATGGAGGGCCAGAAATAAAAGATTTTTCTCTGCTTAAATTGAGTGCAACATCTGTTCATATCAGTGGATCCTGTCATATTAAAAAAAAATCTTCAATCTCAGAGAGGAGGACGCTTATACACGCAAAAATTTCAATAACATTGACATCATATTTTTTTTTTGTAAAAAACTACTATTAATATCGTGATTTTTCGAAAAATACCACTACCACAACATTATGGTAGAAAACATTGGTTATTAAGTTTACTCTTTTCAAAGGGAAATCTTAACCCTAACCCCAATGTAGTTTAAGTGATAATAGGAACAAACTGTAAATCCAGATGTCCTGAATTCGAATGTTAATAATTTCTTGGAGTTAAATTATGAGAGATTTATTATTCATGAATACCTTAGTCCTAACACGAATGACCTGACTTTGACAGGACGAGTGAGGGGATTAATCGAGCTACTTGTAAGTTGACTTGGTCACCCTTGACTATTTGACAAAAAAAAAAAAAAAGAAAAATCCTACATTTAGTTTTTTTCACTAGAATTTACTCTTTCAAGCATACAGAAAGCATCCTATTTACACCACAACATTTCGGTAGAAAACATTGGTTATCAAGTTTACTCTATTAGAAAGAGAAATTTTAACCCAAAATAGTTCAAGTGATAATAAGAACGAACTATAAAATTAAATGTTCTGAGCTACGCGTAAACTGATTCGAACACTCCAGATCGTTTAACCACAAAAAAAAAAAAAACAAAAAAAATCAGGAAACTGAATTTCATTGCCTTTTTTTCCCATTTCTTTTCCTGAGTTTCCTCTTTGGATTAACGAAAAGCTTATTCTTGCCCCTAATTAGGAATCCCTCTCTCTGTCTCTAAGTGTGTTTGTGTTGGTTTTTTTTATGGAGTCTAGTTTGTATATGTGATCCGGATGATGACCCGACCCGAAATAATGTTGTGTGGTTTTTAATGAAAAATTTTCTGAGGCTTAGTCCATGGAGCGAAGGCTTGGGCCGATAGGCCCAAGCCGTAGTGCTCATGGACAAGCCTCGTGGGGGTTCGGGGGCAACGCCCCCGAGGAAAATTTTTTTTGGGCCCGTTATACAACCCAGTGCGTAGGACATATAAACCCTGTTGTTTTGGTGATTAGGGTTAATCGTGTATGGTACAGCCGCTCTCTGTATTCAACTCTCTCAATAGTGAAATCCCTGCAGCTTCGTGGACGTAGGCAAATTGCCGAACCACGTAAAATCTGTGTCTTGTTCTTTCTTATTTCTTATTGCTTTATATTCTTGATTTGTTCTTCGATTGTGTGTGTTTGTTAGTGGATTCAAATCGTGAGAAATCCCAACAGTTTGTATGTTAATTCTGCACAGAATGAGGGACATAGCCTCTTGTATTTGTGACTACGCAACACAGGTGTCTGATTCTTCTTGTTCTAGTTATTCAAACCATTCTTCTATCTCTCCTACTCTTATCCCTTCAATCCAAAATGCAGTCACCTGTGTATACAAAACCATCCTCTCCAATTAAAAGCAGCTCTTGATCACCCTCACATGGAGCAAGAACAATACCTCTCAAGGCCTTAATATAAATTTTAATGGTGATCCATCAACCACTTGTAGGAAGAAGAAAGGCAGCAAATCATTCGTTCGATAATTCCAAGTTTGAAATTATCTGGGATTTCTCTGCAGCCAAGTACAGTGCTGGCCCTGAACCGATTGTTGGATACTTTGTCTTGATCATGGTTGATTCAGAACTTGGCCTAGCTCTTGGTGACATGTCTGAAGAAGCATCTGCAAAGAAGCTCAAACTGGGAACGAAAATTGCTAAATTCTCATTAGTTTCACGACAAGAAAACATTTTGGGGAAAGCCCTTTACTCAACTAAGGCTCAATTCTGCGATAATGGGGCTGTACATGAAATTTTGATACGGTGTAGAGGAGAAAATGAAGGCCAAAAGCACCCAGCTCTATCGGTTTGTATAGATAAGAAGACGGTGATTCTTGTAAAGAGGCTGCAATGGAATTTCAGAGGAAACCAGACAATTTTTGTTGATGGATTGATGGTTGACCTGATGTGGGATGTTCATGATTGGTTCTTCAATTCGGCCTTGGGCTACACGGTGTTCATGTTCAGGACAAGAAGTGGAATGGATAGCAGGTGGTGGTGGCAGGAGCAGGTGATGCAGAAAGATCAAGAGAAAGTTGAATTCTCATTTGCCTGTAAGAGCCCATAAGAGAAATTTGTTCTGTTTTATTTTATTTCTGTTCGTGCTATTTTGCTTTCCTCTTTAATTGTCGTTACATTACTCTTGAGAGTTGAGACGCAATTAGATACTTATTCTTTGATCACTTGTAAAATGACAATAACTTGGTGAGTGCAGAATCAATGTTTTTTGACTCTCAGAAATGTAAATTGTTGATTAAACATCTATGGCCTCTCTCTCTGTCTCTCTCCCTCTCCTGTTAGAACATTTTACTAAATGAGCAATGTTATGCTGATCAAATTGTTGTTCAATTTTTGTATCACAAATCAATGCAAGTGGTTGGATTAGTGGAGTCCACTAACTTCACCAAATATTTAATGCATGGAATTTTGACACATCCCTTGAGATACAAGATTTGGTAAAAAATTTGTGTAGCACAATTTGATCTTTACCGGGCCTTGTCTAATTGAGAAATAATTCTACAACAATTGAAGCAACAAAAAGGTCAAAGAAAATAAAAGATACCAAAAATGAGTTTTGGGGACTTTGAAAGATTGCAATGAAGATTTGCCATATGTGCTTTTTATGACAAGGTCCAGGAAACGGATGTTGCCATGAAGGTTGGAAACATATTGCTGGTCTCTAAGTTTGAATAAGTAGTCAGTGTAATGTTGAACACCCTGTGACACCTCCATTTAATTGTAGCTGAGTGTAATTAAAATTTCCTAGTTTTAACCTAACACTTAGGACCACCCAACTTCAGCGATCTTGAGCATCAAGGGCTTCTATTGAAAATCCTATATTCCCTAGATTCAACATTCAAGACTACAGGAGTTTGTCCTACTTCCCCTTCCGACATATTGGCTTATCAAGGAGTCGAGGTAGTTCTGAAAGGTCCCTTGACTCTTCCTTATAGGATACAGTAAGAAGACTATAATCGCATTTGAACGCCTTTTTTCTGAGACAATATATGGATACTAAGGTTAGTACCATAGGACAAGGCGAGACAAGTTTAACTTCAGGTCGAACGAACACCTTATTTCTTGTTTGAAGACCGAAACATTAGCAAAATAGATTAGGATAACTCTTCGGAATACTAAGCCCCGTAACTATGTTAGCAAATCTAATGTGACATGTATTAGAGAGCAAGGGCTATCTTTACTCTTTAGCTTGAGAGGGTGAAGGCTACATGCTTAGGTAGATTATCAATCCCTACCATGAGAGATAGATTCTATTGTTTGGTTAGGACAAATGAATGGCTATGTGACACATGCTCCGAAGGATATTGACCCTTCCCTAAGTCAGTCTAGTAGAAAGTGGAGGGCTTGCTATCTAGACTGTATTTCGGGAGTTTGAACATCATCCTATTTTTATCAAAATACAACCCTCTCAAAGATAATCCAATCCTATTGTGTTTTTTGTGCATAAAAAGCAGCTAACTGATAATATGTAAATATATATGTGAAATTCAGTGTTTTTTTCAAACCTTTTTTGAAAAGCGTATAACTTTTCTTTCAAAAATGACCACTCCAATCAAGGAACACATGAGATATTTATCAAAACCAGAGTAGGTTTTTGAGCACGTTATCCCCGAGACGTTGGTTTCAAACTAAAAAAATGAATACTGGAGTATGAGTGAGAAGGATCTCCTCGCTTATTAACTTGAACCACTAATCTTTAGAACGAACATATAGGACAAAAAGAGCTTCATTAAGAGCACCCGACAAAAAAACAAACATCTTATATAATTAATTGACTTGAGTAGCCGTATTGAAAGACATAACTGTAGAAAGAATTGCAAGATGCCAAACGCAACGGAAGAAGGAGCTCATAGTACACATCTCCGCTTGCTTTGGCCCATGACTTCAAGACTACATGTTGGAATCCTGTCCGCCACCTAATTACCAACGTACCAGACCTCTTTATCAACATAATTTAGATAACGAGGTGAAGTCATCAACCTGGAAATTTTTCAGAAAATTTTCCATATTAAATTTAGGCAGGCAAGTTGTTGATACTAGAAAAATATGTAATTCAGACTATAAGACAGTCCAACTCATGCCAAGTAGGTTGGCACCAACTAACCAGATAGACAGTATAACTCTAAAGACGACAAACATCATAAAAGATATCAAAAAGGGAAAAGAGAAACTTTCCTCTTGAAACTCTACCTTGAAAAAGAAGCCACTGTTTCTAAAAGATCATGTGTCCTATGAATACATGATTGCCTCTAACAGCCAAAGGTTCTCAAATGATTCCAACGGATTTGGTAGGGGGACTGCACTAATCTTGGATAGGGACAAAAGATTACCTTAGTATAAATAGAAGAAAATGATCTATTAAAAATGAATCCAACATTTTGTAAACAATTTTCATCTTCTTCTTCAAGAAATATATCGTCAAAGAGCAACAGTTGTCATTAGAATAGATTAGTCTAGTTTTTTAGTTTGATGAACTACTATAAATTCTTGTGCCAAAATCGTTGCATGCTATAACACACACACCTCACCATCACCTAGAGCTCGTAGGCTCATCCACCTCATGCTTCTTAATTTTTTACATAATCACAATTTATCATTTTTTTTTCCTTTTCTTTATAGTTGCAAATTTCATGGTGGAGCAAACTCTCAAGGCTCAACATCAACGGTGGTGAATGAAATTTGGTCATAATGTTATTTAAACTTTTTTTTATGGACCTCAAAGTTTTTCCTTTTCGGCTTAAATTCCCCAAAAAAAACTCTTAAAATAATCCGTCCCAAAGTCAAAATCATGGATCCGTTCCTGCTTGCCATCCAATTTTGACTTCAAATTTGGTCGTGCTTCCCGCTAGGGTAAACCAGTTGTATATTAGTAGTGGGTCAATTACATATTTTATAATTTAGTTATGGTCTCAATCTTGTTTTATTTTTTATTTTTTATTTCTAATTATTGAGTTTCTTACATTGCCGTCCACAATCAAACTTCCATTATGCTTTGGACAAACATATTTACCTGTCATTAAATTTGGGATAAATTGAAACGAAATCCCATAATTTGGGATATAAACTCAAGAACCTTTCATCCAATTTGTACCCCAAGTTTGTAATTCTCGGGGAAAATATAATTTTCCCTATTAGCTGCCCAATAAAGTGTAATATTTAGGTGGTGCACTAGGTCATTACCAGAAGATTTCTCTTCTGGATTGAAGAAGGATATTCAGGCATGAGGCCATTATAGCTGGATGTGAATTTAGGAGTAAGATCCCATCCTTTAGATATATATATATATATTTCTGTTTGGTCAATGGCCGATAACGAATTTAAATGGGATCCGTTGTATAAAAACGAGTTCTCTGCTAATACATGGAAGATAATCTACTAAGAAAAAAAAATAGAAGAAAATGAGGACAACATTGTCTCAGGAATTTCCATGGAAATCTCTTGGGTGGAGACTTTTTGCAATTCCTTATTATTTATTTTAGAATAATGTCCACATTGAATCGCACACTCATTTCAATGAATGGACTTCCAATCATATTTGGGCCGGGACAGTCAGGCCCACCTTCCTAGTCCAGGAAAGGCCCAAAGTTTATCAAACCGTGCCAACAAACTGGGTATCTTGTGGCGGGCTAGCCTTTCGGTCCACAGGCCCAATGTGGAAGCATACTCTACACTTAAGTATATAATACTATGCGTCCAAAGGTAATGAATTAATATTAAATGGAGCTCACTTTTAATTCAACAGGTTCTCGGATTATGTCCAAATAACTTTTTCCTTAATGTGAACTCTTGTGTAGGTGAACTTGGTTTGTTCAATTCTAAGGAAAAAGAAGGATCCACCGAAAATTGTAGGGCTCCCTCGATGGTAAAGCGCTGCAGTCGTTCAGAAGAATTGGCTTGCCTAGTTGACAAGTGCAGTTGTTCCTGCCACTTGGATTTGTCTGATTCCAACAAAAAGAATACAACTCGTCCTTTGTTCATACGCAAAAGAAAGATTTTAATGGTGACTTGAAAGAAAAGTTAAATATATGACTAACACTTTCAAGTCGAACATGTAGCGATAACATCGAGAATAAAAAGCACGGGAACCAGACATTAAAGTAAACGTGCAACACAAGGTGGATTGAAAGTGCAACTAGTCACATGCAGCAAATTCATGGCAAGTCACATTTACAATAATTGGTTAGCTTTACTCTCGAATATATTTTTGTTATTGACAATGGAAAGAGCAGTGTTAAGACTTTACTCGGTTAGAGATAGATCTAAGAATTTTAACTTATATAAGACCATTTTTTAGTTTTTTGAAAACGTATCGAGGGAACAAGTCTACACAATTTGGATATAGTCATAGCTAATAATAGTATAATAAGAAGAATTTTTCATACTATTGGAAGAACAATCAGATATAGAAATTTAGCAGAGGAAAGGTATCGATTTTTCAAAGTTTTGAAAAAAAAAATCATTTAAATAAGAAAAAAAATCCTTTAAATTAACATAAATGGATAAAAAATGTGTAGTCTTGTACGAATTGAATGAGAAAAAAACTTTTAGTTTAAAGATTCATAAAAACATATATTATGTATACATTAATTTCATATAAAAATACAATGATAAAATATATATTTTAAAAAAAAATTTTAAAAAAATTTAAAAATAAAAAATATAAATAAAAAAATACAAAATAGAATATTAACGTAATTTATTTTTTCAAAGTTTATGTGGATCAACACGAATACGAACACGACATGAAAATAATCAGGTCAACTCGTAACTCGACACGACACAATTAGTTAAATGAGTTGAGTTATGTTTGACTAATGTTTGACACAAATCCTTAATAAATCAACACGATGATTCGATTGTCACTCCCAATCTTAATCAACACAAAAAAAAAGTGTAGGTGAGAAGTTAAAAGAGGTTGACACACGTGTCTATGCCAAGAGTGATCGAAGCAGGTGAGTAGGATAAGTAGATGGGATGGAAGGAACTCGAGCTGTCTGTTAACGAAGGGACGAATCAGTTGGGCAGATGGTAGGTGAAAAATGCTCTCATCAGCCAGAAATCATCATCTGCAGTGGGCAAGTAATGCGGATATTTATAATATAGTATTCGGGCAGGTCAAGCCGCCTGCCGCGACCCCCTACCACTCACGCTAACCCACAACTGCCTCGACCGTGACGATACCAATGGCCGTTAACGACGAGCCATATATTCCAACATTAATTAGGAAGATGTTATGTTTTTTCAAATGTAACCTAGATGTGGCCCTGAGAAAGGTGTGACAGCCAAGGTGAGAGAGGTCTCCCAAGGTCTATGATCGTGACTGATCACCGTGGGACCATGACTTCGAGAGGACCATGCTCGCGATGCCCCCATCGCGCTCCAACTCGGGGTCATTCTTTCCCTCTCTAGACCCTTCCTCGAGACTTTTGTTAAGGTACCCGATAGAGAAAACTCACATAGTTTCGGTCCTTCAACCACCAATCCACATGTCCTATCATCCCGTATGCTGATCCGGACCAATAACCTCTAGTTACCTTATGAGTCTCTCTGAATCCCAGTCAAGCACATCCCAGTGGACAATGAGCCACACACTGAGAGACTTGCTCGAGTAGACTAAGCTTTTGAGACCCTGCCCCAGACCAAGATTGACAATTGTGTTCATCCGCCCATATTGCTCAATTGTCCCTTTGAGAAGGGCCATACTCCCTTGTCCCTAGGTGGGGACACCTCTTAGTCTAGTGGGCTAGTCGAGCAATGACATTCAATAGATTGAGGATACCATTCCCACAGTGGGAGAGGCAAGTCTCGCCAAGGTTGCCCCCACACTTATGCGATTCTATTTCTGTCCAACGTTTGTGATTTCATTTCTATCCAACCTTGGTGAAAGGTCCATTTTGTCACGTCCAATGCGATGGAGACGTATCTCGCTCTGTTGCGATGTTGTGCCTGAGAGTGAAGCGTTAAGGGGCCATTACACCCAAGAGGCATTGCGCCCAGAGGGCGTCGCACCAAGGAGGTGTCGCGCCTATGAGCATCGCGCCAAGGGGGCGTAACTCCAATGGGGCGTCGCGCCGAGGTTGCTCCATACTTCTACGATTCCACTTTTGTCCACTTTTCCACTTCCAATGCGATGGGGATGTATGTCGCTCTGTTGCGATGTTGTGCCTGAGAGCATTGCGGCCAGGGGCGTTGCACCTTAGGTGTTGTGCAAGAGTGTTGTGCCTTGGGTGTCATGCATGACATTATTATCTACACGCGCCAAGGGGGCGTCGCGACTAGGGGGGTCGCTGCTAGGGGCGTCGCACCTTAGGTGTCGTGCATGAGTGTTGTGCCTTGGGCGTCATGCATGGCATTATTATCTACACTAGTCCAGTTGACGCTGTCAGGGTGGCGTGCCCAGGGATGCCGCACTTGTATACCAGTCCAACTGAACTCTGTCGGGCCCTATTTCCATGTCAAATGATAATCGTTGTCATTTGTCCTGTTATGGTGGAGACACGTGTCTTGAATTTTTTCAAGTGCTATATTTTTCCCCTGTACGCGCCAGGTCGCGGGAAGCGTCCTGCGCGCGCACACCATTTTCGGTCCTCACTTGTCGTTTGACTGCAACTATCTGATCGTGGTGCTGATGACTAAATTTTTTTCGTAAAATTGGCCCAAGTTTTCCGTCGTTATTTCTGTATTGCCAAAAATATTGTCGTGGTTATTTGCCCCCTGTATGCATGGACCTTCTTTTGATGGGCTTTGCATGCATAATGGTCGTGATAACTTGTGTATTTTTGTCCTTGTGCAATTTTTTTGAGGTGTATCTCTTTATCCTTGTATCAGATAGATAACCTTGACTATCATTGAGCGGTGATTCCTCAAGTGGGGCGAGGTTTTCTTCCTCGAGCTCCTGTTCCTGTGGCTTAGGGCTATCCTCCATGCATTCTGGCGCAGGGACCGCATTAGTGGGCGTCGCGACGATGTTGGTTTTTGCTTCATGCACCTCATCTTGGGGACTCACCCTCCTGACCTTGTAAGTGGTCCCCCCACACCATCATAACTGGTTGGAGATGACAGATAGGACACGATGAATACATCTCTTTGGGGTTACCTCCTGCGAGGGCTCTTCAACTGGCCTTTTTCTTCAGGCCCATTCTCCGAGCCTTTTTTTCACACTAACTCTTCGAGGTCTGCACTACGTAGTGAGTCTTTCTGCAACTCGTGAAACTCTCTTTGGCTCAATAATTTTCTATGGGAAAGTCATGAAACTGGTCCCTGTATTGTAGAGAAAACATCATCTAGATTTTGAAAAGTATGGCAAGAAACATCTAGTTGTTTGTGTGGCCGTTGGTTTGACCAATAGTTCAAGTGGGTTGCCATACCAATCTAAGAAAATTCATTGCATAGTTGGCCCTTCGATTAGGATATGCCTATACATGAAATGCATAAACTTTTTATTATTTGCAAATAGTCCCCACTCTTATTATTAGGCATGTATGTTGATGAACTGCTTATGTTGTGACCGCGGAGACTACATGACATATTCACCTTTTCGAGGAACAATAATAAGGTCTCTACAATGATCTTCATAAAACAAGGTCCCTTCGCTGGCCTTGGGGTCGGCTCACATTGATTCTTTGCCAATGGTTCAAATTATAAAATGGAGTTCAACTATTGATATACTTCTAAATTCAAGGAAAACATGGTCCATAGTTGCGACACCATTCTGTCACGTGACCCACCACCGTGGCACCAAATATCTTGTGAAACTGAACATACTTCATCGATTGATTTTTTTAGGTACCTATTGATTGTGACCACGAAGACTTGCTAGGCTAATCACCTTCGGCAAGTTGATGTCTATCCCGTGAGTTGGGTGACCCATCGCCGCCGACACTAGTACCATCGCGAGACTTACCAACACGACACCATGTGCATCTCCTCACCTTCTTCGTGGTCTATGAGGGGTCGATCATGGACATTGCCCCCGGAGCCCGTCAGTGCCAACTCGCAACTCTTTAAGGGCTTCTGAAATAGTCGGCGCACGGTTTAGCAATCCTTAATGTTGTGCTTGGTGTGGCGATGAAATTCACAGAAAGTCGAGCTATTCTTTTCTTCTCTAGTTGGCTTCTTTTCCAATGGTGGTAGCTCAACATCATCATTCTTAATCCATTCCATGAGAATCTGTCGAACTTCCTTCATACCACAAGGATACGGAGGTGGCTCCTCGGGCTTGGAGGCTCTCCCTCTCTTCTGGACGCTGACTCCCCTTCGGGACCTTCTAAGCAACTGCAAAAGTTGCTCCTTTCATCTTGTACGTCCAATTGCCTATCTTCAGGGAAGGTTGAGCCACCTCCGAAAGCCTTTGAGCAGATTCGCACAACCTAGTAAAGGTTTTAAAGTCACTGCTCACCAAGTATGCCTTGTATTTATTGTGCATTCCGTTGATGCAGATTCGGACAAGGGCCTCTTCGATGACATTTTCTTGGCACTCGATGGCTTTGTCACAGAACTTGTCAATGTATGTCATCAGGGCTTCTCCGTCATCCTGAATAATCTTCATCAAGGAAAGTACTGTAGTACACTACTCAACATGCAAAAACTTTGCGTAGAATTGTGTGACCAAGTTGTCCCAATCCCTCACCGATTCTGGCAGGAGGTTAGCATACCAGGTGAAGGTCCTGTCCTTGAGGGACTTGAAAATTTTCCTTATCTGAAGAGACCCGTGAAGCACATAGTGGCCAAGGCTAGCAAGATAATAGGTAATGTGCTCCTTGGGGTTGCCATTTTTTTCATCGAACTTCTCGAACTTCGAGGGTGAGTACCCTGCAGGATACATAGCTTGCTGCACAGCCAGGGTAAACTTGGACCTTATGTCCATGGTTGTTGGAATGGACTTCTTCTTCTATCTATCCAATAAGGCTTGTACTTAGGCCAGCGTGACAAACCTGGCACTAGGCACTGGCCGTTATGTGCTAGCCAAGTACAACGTCTAAACAACTATTGGTGAAAACGAGGTGATGGCAATGGGCCCCGAAAATACTGAAGGCATGGTTGTGGGGACAATGAAAAAAATAGTTTGACCCCACACTTGGGTAGTTGTCGGTGCTATTGTAGAGATGGTGAAAGGAGCCATTTGGAAAGCTGCGAGGCCATAGTTGTAGCTAGTCGCAGCGTACTCACATTTGAGAGCCGTTGGAAAGTTTAAGAGAGGTGCACCAGTCGTGGTTACGGGTATAACCACAGTGGGTACCTTAGGTGTTGTGACATTTTAAGGGCCCGTTGTAGTTGCTTATTGTAGGGGAGTTAGAGATCCCATGGTAGTAGTTTGTTGCAAAAGTGCTAGAAGGTTGTCTGTGGAAGTTTGCTGCGATGGAACTAGGGGGTTAGTTGAATCAATTTGCAGTAGAAGTGGTAGGGGTTCACTGGTAGGATTTTGCAAAGTTAAACCATAAGGGTTTAACTTCCGTGGTGCACCATTATCGCCCGATAATGCCATTGGAGGAGATGCCAGCAAAGTCGAAGGTGGTGGCATCGGGTACTGCAGGAGCAATGACAAGAACATTAGTGGGTTTTGCAAGCCAGGTGGTTGAAAATACATTTGAACTTGAATCATCTACATTACCTCAGCCATCTGTTGTTGCAGAGTTTGCATGTCGTGCAGAGCCTGTGCCATTGCGGAGGGCCTTGGCACCTCCGGAGCCCTTCGGATCGTAGACGAACCATGGCTTTCCTTGCGTTGGGGGTGGACTTTTTTGCTGTTTGCCTTCCTTTTCATTGCAGTTCTCGATTATCGCATTAGACAATACTCTTCCACTTCGAGTTGTAATAGACATAGGCTAGCGAGGACAAACCTCCCCAGCGGAGTCGCCAAAAGAATATAGGTGGGAAGTTAAAAGAGGTTGACACACATGTCTATGCCAAGAGTAATCGAAGGGGGGTGAGTAGGATAAGTGGATGGATGAAAGGAACTCGAACTGCTTGTTAACGAAGGGACGAACCAGTTGGGCAGAGGGTAGGTGAAAAATGCTCTCACCAACCAGAAATCATCCTCTGCAGTGGACAAGTAATGTGGGTATTTATGGGCAGCCTGCCGCGAACCCTACCACTCGCACTAATCCACAACTGCCTTGACCGCGATTATACCAATGACCGTTAACGGCGAGTTATATGTCCCAACATTAACTAGGCAAATGTGATATTTTTCCAAACGCAACCTGGATGTGGCCTCGAGGAAGGTGTGACAGCCAAGGTGAGAAGGGCTCCCAAGGTCCATGATCACGACTAGTCACCATGGGACTATGACCTCGAGATGACCATGTTCCCAATGCCCCTATCGCGCTCCAACCCGGGGTCTTTCTTTTCCTCTCTAGACCTTTCCTCGAGACATTTGTTGAGGTACCCAATAGAGAAAATTCACACAGTTTCGGTCTTTCAGCCACCAATCCACATGTTCCATCATCCCATATGCTGATCCGGACCAATAACTCTCAGTTACCTTAGGAGTCTCTCTGAATCCCAATCAAGCACATCCCATTGGGCAATGAGCCACACACTAGGAGGCTTGCTCGAATAGACTAAACCTTCGAGACCCTGCCCCAAGCCAAGATTGACAATCGTTCTCATCTACCCATATTGCTCAATTGTCCCTTGAGAAGAGTCATACTCCCCTGTCCCTAGGTGGGGACACCTCTTAGTCCAGTGGGCCAGTCGAGCAACGATGTTCAATAGGTTGAGGATACCATTCCCGCAGCGAAAGAGACGAGTCTTGCCGAGGTTACCCCTACACTTATGCGATTCCATTTCTGTCCAACCTTGGTGAAAGGTCCATTTTGTCACGTCCAATGCGATGGACACGTATCTCGCCCTGTTGAGATGTTGTGCCTGAGAGCGTCACGCCAAGGGGGCGTCGCGCCAATAGTGCGTCGCGCCGAGGTTGCCCCACACTTCTGCGATTCCACTTTTGTCCACCCTTGGTGAAGGATCCACTTTTCCACTTCCAATATGATAGGGAGGTATGTCGCCCTATTGTGATGTTGTGCCTGAGAGCGTCGCGCCCAGGGGGCTTCATGCCAAGGGGGTGTCGCACCTAGGGGACGTCTTAGCCAGGGGGTGTTGCACCCAGGGGGTCACTGCCAAGGCGTTGCACCTTAGGTGTCGCGCATGAGTGTTGTTTCTTTGGCGTCATGCATGACATTATTATCTACACGCGCCCAGGGGGGTTACGACCAGGGGCGTTGCACCTTAAGTGTCGTGCATGAGTGTTGGGCGTCACGCATGACATTATTATCTACATTAGTCTAGTTGACGCTGTCAGGGCGTCACGCCCAGGGATGCCGCAATTGCACAATTATTTATACCAGTCCAGTTGAACTCTGTCGGGCCCCATTTCTATGTCAAAGGATAATCGTTGCCACTTGTCCTGTTATGGTGGAGACACGTGTCTTGAAGTTTTTCGAGTACTACAAACAGTCATTTTTATTTTTCATCCATCCAACCAAATACAAATGAAGGAAAGTGTATAATTCATATTTTCCTTCCTTGAAGGATAAAAAGTATATCTCTCATATTTTTTATCATTTCTACTTGTCATCCTTCATACCAAATAGAGCATACAATTTTTGACTATTTGAAAATAATTGCACAGATAACACCAAAGAATGGGTAGGTAGGGATCTAGCAATAATATTTTTTTGAATAATTGATGAAGGTTTGCGGTAGTACACAATAAATCACTACAATAATGTTGTTTATAGTCGTTTTCATGTTGCGTCAATTTAATTTTTTTTTTAAAGGGTGTTTAAGTTTGCATCGATTATATCCTCAAACTTTGAATCTATTATTATAATTTGAGTTAGTTTAAGGACATGCCACCTAAAAAATAAGAGTAGTTGACCCTCATGGAGTGTGAGAAGTATCGAACATGAAATTTTTTGTTTCTAAGAAAACAGGTCTGACCACTAAGATTTAGGGTTTGCAAAAAAAAAAACTCAACTAATTTTGTGCACTGCAGGCGTTATCAGTTGGACCACAATGGGAATGCATTTAATGATCCACCCTTTGGATCCCTTTCGACCCTTTCTTGTTTTTTTTGGCACACACTTAACACATACCTGGATTCAAATTATACTTTGACCCCCTACACTTTGCCCATATCTCAAATTACGTCCTCATAGATATTATAATAATATAATAAAAAGGATTTTTCAAACTACTTTTGGGGGAACGATGGGATATAGAAATTAGCCCAAAAAAAACATTGTTTAAATTAAATCTTTTAAAAAGTTTAGAGAGAGCAAGTCCATATAGTTTGGGGTTATTCATAGCTATTTACAATATAATAAGAAATATTTCTCAAACTTAGAGGGGACCGATTGGCCCCATTCCTCCCCCTAGATTTGTTGTTATCATAGAGAATGATAATGTTGAGGTCATTCAACTAAGCTCAAATAAGGACGTGCTCCCACTGGAAATTACAATTATTGCAGCATACATTAGACAAGTTGCAAAAAATCATGCCTTGAATTTTGTCCAACATGTAGGCAAGTAGATCCCACATAGTTAAATAATTACTCATTCATGTCATGTAGCAATCATCTATGAGGATCCACTTATCCACATATTATCTTATTATTATACGGTTAGACCATGACAACATGATAATGTGATGTATCTGTTATGTGAATGAGAGTGAGACTTGGCGCATCAATAAGATTATTTTATTGTGATTTTGGCCTTACATGTGTGAAATTGGTGAAATAACTTCTTCACATGTAGAGTAATGTTGTGTACATTTGAACTTTTCTAAACTTCACAGTGACGAGAATCTCGTACATTGAGCTGCTTTATTTCTATATATTTTATCTGAGTAGATATACACCCATGATCTTATTTTTATCGACGAAAAGCATGAAAAATTATAATTTAAGGATGCACCTGAAAATAAAATCACTGACTTTTCAGCGACCTCCACCAATTGAAAATGAATGTGAAGATAACGCCAAAGATGGAAAGTTAGAGAGAAATACTCATCAACTTACGATTAATCGATAGAAGATACGTGGCGTGATCTCGGCGTATAGTGGTGCACTATTTCATCGACTACGACATTGTCTATAGTCGTGTTCTCTTCGTGTAAATGTAGTTAAGATGTGAAGCCTACAAAAATGAAAAGAAAAAGAACACTTAATACATGATTTATGAACTGTGTTGGGCCACAACGGAAATGCATTTCACGAGCCACCCTTTGACATGGACGGAACTAGAATGGGTCGTAGATAGGGTTGTTAATCAAACTGAGTTATTTGAGCTCGGGTTCGGCTCATTCAGGCTCAGTTCATTTTTTAAACGAGTTTAAATTTGAACAAATTTTTAAGTTCGTTTAGAAAATAAGTCATTCAAGCTCGGCTCAAACTCGACTCGTTTATGTGTAAATATTCGGGCTTGACTCAAACTCGACTCGTTTAGGAAACGAGTCGAATTTTAACATTTTTAGATATGATTAAGAAACAAACCTTTCAAGTTTGGCTCGGACTAGTTCAACTAACAGCAACAGCCTTAGTCCTAGGGGTGCCATGGCCCTCAACTTTTCAAAAATACCATATATTTCTATACTTAGGTTTTTCAAAATTTTACACCTTCCTTGAAGTTTTTAAATTTTTGTTTATATTTGTAGGGTAATTAAATTAGTGTATTCAAAAATCATGGCTTGATATCTAATAACAAAATGGAAATATTAATCACATAAATTTGTATTTCTCTTACAAACTAAAACACTTTTTTGTATGGGTCTTTTGACTCAAGAATAAAAAAAAACCTATTTTAGTTATGTACATTACATATCATAAAAATAGGTTGTTATAATTAATATTTATGATAAGTATCACGTGAAAGTAACATTTACGCTGATAATTTATTCATAGTCATTGTATTATGTAATAAAGGAGAGAATAAGTGGACCACGAAATTGTCATAAATTAATTTTACGATATCAAGTAAGAATCAATTTTAAAATGTTATGACCTAAACTAAATTTTGCAATTTGTATTGTATAAAAGTTGATTTTATAAGTTCAATAAAAGTAAAAACTTGGCATTAAAAAATAACTTGTTTAATAATTTTTTTATAGAATAAAATTTTTAATTGTGTGATTATTATTTTTGTTTGACCCCATGGTCAATTATATTTAATTTGGCTAAAATATAAACGCATGTCAGAAATTAGACGAAAGAATAAAACGTGCCAGTCATGTGGGGTGGCTTCAAGGACCCCAATACATCAGCTCCCATAAAACAATGGCAAATCTCAAATTTAGGACCCACTGTTAATCCAAATACCACAATACATTAGAATAAAACGTGCCAGTCATGTGGGGTGGCTTCAACTACAAGGACAACAACAACTAGAGGAAAAGACCACAATACATTAGCTCCCATGAAACAATGGCAAATCCCAATTTTAGGACCCATTGTTAATCCAAATACCGCAATACATTAGATCCTCATATTAGCTTTCAATAACTTTGTTCTTCTTTCTAGTATGTGGTCTTCTTCGATCCAGCTCTATGCAAATTGAGGCAAATTTAAACAATTTGGAGAGAAACGTATTTAAGTTGAAAGTATAGGGAGCAAAATGAAATAGGGCAGTAACTTTGGGGGGATAAGTGTCATTTGACATTTTACTTTTAAAATTGTCTAAAATTTCTTTCATAAAAAAGAGGATGAGAAGAAAATAATCCATATACATAGTACAAACAAAATAGTTCATAACTAGGAAGCCCCGGAGGAAAGGCAAATCCATGTAAGCACGCAATAGATAATGTATATATATAGCAATAATTTTGTTCCTAAAAACACTCTGTAATACAAAAAATTAAATTTTGTGTTGTCGTGAATTTTTTTCCTTTTTCCTTTTATTTGTTTTGCTCAGAATGTGTAAGAAATATCACCTCCTCGATTCATTTGATCCCAATACCCTGGGATTAGAATTAGTGTCATGTGAAAATATTTTCAATTTGATCTTTGTCAATTTCGATTAAATTTAATCATTTATCGCTAATTTCTCATATATTTTTGACACAGTGAAATCCACAAAACCACAAGAGCATGACGTCAATTTAATGATAGATGAATATAGATCCTTAGATGAGTGGATCCCGTTGAAAACAATTCATGGAATCCATTGATCCTAATGTCGAGAGCCATCTGAAATTCTTTTTGAGATTATAAATTTAGAATTCTGTGTGCGATAATTTTTGCATAATAGATTAAATGAGCACAAATCTCTCTCCTTACGAACTCATGTTCGTCGAGATGGTGGATTTCGCTGCAATGGATGAGTTGAGAGGGTCAAAGGAGACCTAAGGAGTGGTGACGAATTGTCCCATGGACTGTTTAATCGGTCCCGATGGGTCGCAGGAGGCTCTTGGCACACATAAAAACAAGTTAGAAAAATGTTAGAGTGTTTTTCGGCGTATCCCATCTGATTATCAAGTCAGTTCTTTGAAAGAAGAGAAGAAAACATTGTATTGCTCTTGGGGGGGTCAATTTGCGTACCTTTGCACCATGTTTTTGGGAACCATTTATATCCCCAAAGACCCATCATCACAAATGGTCTAGTCAATAGATAGTGTCCAAAAATGGGGCAGTGTGCCTCATATTTTGCATGGGCGAAACCCCGTCATTGATTGCTCGGGCTCCCAAGCAGTTAATGCTCTTTCTTCGATGCAAAGACTTTAAAATACTCCATATCCTCGGCTTCCCAAGCTATTATGGATGTTCCATCACTGGGGATTTATTAAATGCTTGAATGGGATAGCCGTAAATCAACAGAGATAGTTCTGTCTTTTTACCCCTCATCATGTACTTTATGCCACGCGTCTGACTCTTTCTGCTTGAGTGTCCAACTTGTTCTGCCTTACTGATTCCATTGTGCAGAGTGTCCTCATGATTCCTAGTCTAGCTTAGATTATTTAGTTGTCTATCACTAACCTCTCCAGAGACCAAAGACACGTGGTGAGATCAGAGTTTTAATGAGTATCTTTGGAGTCGAGGACACATGGCTTCTCGGAGGGGAGGTACCCTCGGAGTTGAGCACAAGTACTTGGTGGCAGAGCAACAAACACCTTCGGAGCCAATACACATGTTTTTACTTGGGCAAAAGACGTGTCCTCGGTACTCAGAACATGTGTCCTTGTTAAAACAAAAATGTACTCTCGGCATCGAAAACACGTATTAGCCATGCAACTCCTTCTCAGAAGTGTCCCATCAAATCCTCGATTCCACAACCTCCGAATGAAGCACACACTAAGGACGAGGGGCTCCATTGACTGTAACAAGACGGCAATCAAAGGTATCCTAGCTTTAAGGTTTCACGTTCAAACCAGTATTTCTGGGGCCCTTATGTTGTGAAGATAGATATTTAACCTCGCAAGGATATCAATACCACGATGTGTACCAATAAATGCCACACACGTCCTTGCCACGGAATTTGACGCCTAAGTATTGACAAAAAGATGCGAAAAACACGTGGGACGTACATGTTAATTATATATCCACTTCCATACAACGTTGATATTAGTTGTTATCAAAATTTTACAAGATCAACAATTCATCTTTGATTTTCAACCTTCTTCAATGCTCAAGTTGTAGTTCCAAAAATTTAATCATATCTCTCAACTTTATACAAGTGTTATTTGTATATATACAAGACTTATTTGATTCTTGTTTTTAAGAATCTTTTTTTTTATTATGTTTTTTGTTTTATTTTTTCCGTTCATAAGATATTATGATTCTCGATTCGATCCTATAATTTCAATCCTTTAGAGGTCCTTCATTCCAATTCTGCTACTTTAGTATGCTGCGTTCGATAGGGCATTCAATCAATCTTCCAACATGTTGGCTTTAATTTTCCCTTCGAACTTTTAATTTCTGAACTATTTTGATTTACACACAGTTTGTCATGACTAGAATTATGTATAAGTCTTGGTCTCCACAAAAGATTTCTCATGTGGTCCATTCATCTTTCTAATAAATTATATTTGAATAACAATATTGTTAGCTCCACACAAAATCAAAACCAACTCAATCGACAATCAATTTCTAATATGAAACATTAAAATGACTTGACTCCAACAAAAAATTAAAGAACTTAGTTACAGATTTTGACAATTATTTAAGAGACCAATATGGATTTGAGTCAGAAAAAACTATTTAACCCAAGTTTTTTTTCATTGAACATATATAATAAATGACTTGATTGTCATCCTTATGCTCAATTTTGGGATGTAAATGCACCTTCCAATAGAATAAAAAGAAAGCCGACTCCCTATTTAGAATCACTAATTCTCTAGCACATACTTTTATGAGTAATGCTACATGGACTTAAAAATTAAATTTGATAATCTCAATTATTGAATAGGTAGTGGGTTCCAATAAATGCTAGGATCCACAATGAAATCAATGGTTGAGATTATCAAGTCTAGTTTTTAAGTCTACTTCTTAAGTCCATATAGCATTACTCTACCTTTATTAGTTTTCAGGAGAATCTATTGTGGTAACCAAAAAATGTGAGTACCATATCCAAACTAATCTAGAGGTTCCTTGTACTCCATATTGTCGAACAGCGAAGGTTACACTTGTTCACTAATTATGACGGTTCATCAAGGGCCTCGACCAAGTTTTTGATTAGAGCAATGCTGCAGGGGATCTTATTGATGACCTAATTTGAGAACTTAATAATGTGGTTTCAATACAATCATTGAATTAGTTATAAATTTCAATGTTATATGAAGCTTATAACCAAACCAATAGTAGTACATCATTAGATCTTCAGATAAGATGCTTAAATTATATTCAAATAACATATTCCTTCCGATTAACCATGCCAACAACCACTTTTGGTTTCAATCAAGTCAGTAATCTTGAAGCGAAAAAAGTGCTCTCCCTGCAATCCTAGGATTGAATTCACATGAATGTGGTTTCTACTACTACAACCCGGTCCCAATGCTCAGATGGGTAAATATCACTGTCTACACCACGTGTTTGTCGTGTCTTTCTCTGTGTCCACTGCTTTGGGGTGTGGGGGAGGGGGAGAGCCGGGGGGGGGGGGGGGGGGGGGGGGGGGGGAATGAGCGTATATAAAATCCCAGCTCTCAATCTTCGCATTGCTTTCTTAATACAAAAACTATTTTCATATGGTCCAATGCATATGCGTATTACACTCTTACTCGTAAATATATACCCTAATCTCTTTCCTTCATATATTTTCTTTGGAACTGCATATTCTCTCTCTCTCTCTCTCTCTCTACATATTTATATATGTAATGGGCTTCAAGAATGATAAATCTTCATTTTCTACGTTATCTTCTTCCTCTGACATTATTGCAACAAACCTTAATTCATCGTCACCAAGCAACGTGCCAATGGTCTCACACAAGCGAAAGGCGGGGAGGAAGAAGTTCAAAGAGACACGGCATCCTACCTATAGAGGTGTCCGACGAAGAAATGGAAGCAAATGGGTGTGTGAATTACGTGAACCAAACAAGAAGTCAAGAATATGGGTAGGGACCTTTCCTACCCCAGAAATGGCAGCTAGGGCACATGATGTGGCTGCCCTAGCATTTCGTGGGGAAGCAGCCACGCTCAACTTCCCCGACTCAGTTAGGCTTCTTCCCCGGGCTAAGTCATCTTCGGCCCGGGACATACAAATAGCAGCTCTTGCAGCTGCTAAAGGTTTCCAACCTTTGGCTGCATCCCCATCCTCGTCTTTATCTTCTTCACTTAATTTGTCACAGAGTACAAGTTCAATAGAACTCAGATTACCTTCCTCAATAGATTTGGAACCTCCATTTATCGATGAATCGACTTTCAAGAGTCAAAAGAAGGTTCTAGAGCCTTCTTCAACTGATTCTGCAGGTGTTTATGGGTCAGAAGAACAAGTTTTTGCAGGTAATTCCATGGCTATTTTCACAGATGAGGAAGCATTGTTCAACATGCCTTGTTTCCTTGATAGCATGGCTGAGGGTATGCTTCTCACTCCACCAGCCATGAAAAGAGGATTTAACTGGGGAGACATGGCTAATGACATGGAGTTGATTTTATGGTAGCATGACTTCAAGAGATTTATTCAATAGTGTTTTTTTTTAATTTACTTTTACACTTGTAATTAGTTAATTTTACTCTGTTTGGATAGTGAGAAAAAAAAAGAGGGTGGAGAAGGAGATAAGAAAGTAGGGTGACAGACATATAAGGACAAAGGAAAAGTTGGTCAAAATGAGGAAGTTTAAGTTGGGTAAAATAATTAAACTTAAAAAGTAGATTTAATAATTATAATCATTGATTTTGCTGTGAGTTCTAATATTTATTAGGACATATTGCCTATTCAATGGTTACGATTATCAAGTATAATTTTTAAGTTCATGTAAAATTACTCAAAGATTATTTGTCCTTATTGATTAAAATAACATTTTTGCGCGTTATACATAATTAAATTTCTATGTTTTTTCTTCTTTTTATTTCTCTTTGAGTAGCAATTAGAAAATTAGTCATGGTGTGCGTAAGCTGACTCAGACATTCCTGATCGTTAAACTAAAAAAAACCAATACTGCGAATTTATATTCGTCCTACTTGTTTACCCCTCCTACTAAACTTGAACATTAGTTATTCCTAACTAATGATTCATACTTACTTCACTATAACGTACAATTTGTTTGGGCTTCATAGTGCAATGGCTCACCTGTATTTTTCCGCAATAGCACTGTATTTTATGTGTTATAGTTATCCACCGGTGCACGGTGAAATAAGAAAACATCAATTTGCAATCACAAGACAACTACTATATATTTTAGGAAACGACATCATACTGAACTTAATTTGCAACTCAATAAGGGTCATCTATCTTTTAATACCAGTATGAATGATCTGTGTTTAATTAAACTGGAAAGAGATTAGTCGAATGTGTGAAAGTTAATCCAAACTCCAGATACCCTTAACCATAATGCCAAAAAAAAAAAAAATGTGCTGGTACTATAAGTTTAAGTTATTTCTGAGTTTCAGCCGCACACAAAAAGTACAGCTTTAGCATTAATCATGTGCTTACCTTAATAAGTTGTATGTATCATGGGTTACTCGAACGCATAAACGTGGGAAAACCACCTTCATCATAACTTACAGATAATATCAACTAAGTTCCACGTGGTTTAAGACTGAAGCAAGCAATAATCACATGGTTACCAATATTTACTGAGGTCTGGGACTAAAGTTGACACAAGGGCAAAATCATGGTGACGCCTAGTTCTCTCTCTCTCTTGGTAGGGTTTGGGGAAAAAAAACAAAATTAATCTGAAATCTTCTGGACATGAGCCGAGCTAAGTCGTAACTTGAAACCGTGTTTACCTAAGATATATAAAACATATTATTTTAAATAGGATTAATCACACTTTGCAATATGAGCGATGCTCAAAGTTTTAATTTGCACTCTTCAAGATTTTAATTTTTAAAATACACCCTCGATGTTATAAAAAATACATTTTGACTAAGACTCAAACTGTTGTTCATTTTTTCCATCTGACAACGTCATTTATTGTCATATTTTTCACCTCTTAAGCGGAACGTGAACTACAATTTCAATTTGGGTCGCTTTGTAGGCATTTTATGACATTGAGAGTGTAATTTTAGAATTCAAATCTGTTAGGGTTTAAATATTTATTCCCTTTCGGTTCAACGGAATAAAATAAGGAGAATGTTTATCACTTCTATCCACCAAAGATTTTCTTTCCAACTTTATATGGAAAATACGACGGAAAAAACAAGTAACAGTGGAAGGACTTCTTTGCCTTTACTAATCACAAACAACAACTACCCTTATATATCCAACAACCCATTTTTTTCTTTTCCTCTGAATTTCCTAGAATACCAAACAATAAAAAGCTTTTCTTTTTTGTTTCCAATTTTACGTGTGTCCTACCGAACAAAATATATTTGTAGTTCTTGCTTTTGGGATAAAAATTCAACCATTTCTATTGTTTTCTCTCACTTTTTCATCCCTCCTACCAAATTGAATGTCAAATTAGAATACTAGTAAGTCATTTGTACTTTATTGTAATAACTTTTAGCCTCAGAAGGAAAACAACTCAAACTATGAATGATGACCCTCTAAACAACCTCCCCTGAAAAAGTGCATAGAAACAAATTGATCAAACATTTTTTTTACAGAAGATGAACATGACTAAGCGATCGAAAACATGAGATGTAAAAATGCATCGATAAGAAAATGTTGTTCTCTTTAAAAATAAGCAATCATCAAGTATAAATGAAACAAATAAAAGTAAGAATGTCGACTTAAATAACATAAACAGTAGTGAGAATGGGATGTTTAAAAAACCTTTTCTCTTAGAATTCTTCCATGTAGGTTAAGTCATGGCAAATAGTTTCCAAGAATTCAACAGACTAAAATGACACATTTGTTATGTTGAATCATAGATAAGTAGTAGACAAAACCTACCACTAAAGAGATTTTTCATTTGAAGCCTAGACAAAGATTTAAAGATTAGAATAGTTTCATGACTGCATGTGATTTTGTTTCCAACGCAAAAAACAGCATAACTTCATATATATCTTTATTGTTTTTTCGGATAAAACGTTTTAAGCAATTTAATGTAATTTAAAGTAGATAGACTAGAAAACTTAAAAAGGACCAATAGAACTCGACCACCATGCCCAAAAAGTCAAAGTTCATGATTATGACATTTCTGTTTGGAAACATATTGTATCACATATGAATTTTAATAACCACAACTTTAACAACCAAAGAATACGATTGTTAGTCTGTTGTTCTATACCACATGTTTCAACACCATTGGCCTAGTCCGGGTGGCAAAAACTCTCTCTAATACTTTTTTTTTCCAGCAGATCAATGAATAATTTTTATACAATTAATCACACTTAAATTCAGGATAGGCAATTCGTTTGCGGGTGACATTATGTTTCTTTTGGTACGACGGAAAAATAGAGGTGTGAAGAGTTAGAAAAATAGATAAAATATCATATTTGATAAGGAATGATAGAAAAGTGGATGAACGAACTTTTCTTCTAACTCACTAAAATCAATCACTTTAAAATTGAAAAGAAAAGTGGATAAAAATTTAATTTTTTTTTCTTCAAAGCCACCCAGTGTGGGTGGGGGATTTGACAAAACCCCTACTTGTATATATAACTAAAAGGAAAAAAATACAAGGGAGAGAGACCAACCTCCAGAAATACAAAGTGGAAGGATCGAAACAAAAGTAAGTTGGTGACTCACCACCAAAGACATGAAAACAAAGTGGGGACACCCCATAGAACTAAATGAAAACATAAATGAAAATAAAATTCACCGACGAATGTGAGGAGTCTGTTGAGTATACAAGGCGAGGATATCAGCATTTTCAGAAGGAAGGTATGACGAATCAAGAAATCGCTGATTGAGCTGCTGAGAGCAAACTCAATTAACCATGAAGTCGGCAGCCTGATATATGTGTTGAAATATATGTTATTTTTTTAAAATTTTATTTGATATATACATATATTATATTTATCAGTTAATATTATGTATACATTAATTTTATATATAAATATAATGGTAAAATATATATTTATATTTTTTAAAAAATTTCCTTTCTTATTTTATCTATGATAAATTTCAATGATACCCCTTGAGATTGGCCTAATTATAGGAACACCCCCTATAATTTCTAAAATATTATTGTCACCTACTATCAGATTATGTAGGTTAACAGACTAAATAGAGATGTGATTTTACTGAATTACCCTTTAAGGCTTCAACCCTATTGTTTACCCTTTAACCCCCTATAGTTTCTAAATTACTCTACACACACCTCCATTTAATTTAGAATTTAATTTCATTAAATTAACATCAAATTGAACTTCAATTTCATCAAATTAATCATTTAATTATCAGTAATTCAAATATTAATTTCATTTCACTAACATTAATTTCATCAAATTAACATTTTAAAATTTAATTTCCTCAAATTAAAGTCAAATTAACATTTAATTTAGAATTTAACTTCGTCAAATTGAACTTCAATTTTATCAAATTAACATTCAATTTCATTAATTTAAATATTAATTTCATCACACTAACACTAATTGGACGGAATTAAATTTTAAAATATTTATTTAGTTTTAAAGTGATGAAATTAGTGTTAGTGTGATGAAATTAATATTTGAATTAATAAAATTAAATGTCAATTTGATAAAATTGAAGTTCAATTTAATGAAACTAAATTCTCCTGAATTTTAAGGTTCATTTTCCAATAATATTTGTAGTAAATCTGTCTAATTAATCTGGTGATAAGGTATTGAGGTTCCAATTTAAACCTGGCTTAGATTTTGGCGAGTTTTTTTTTTCTTTTTGGGGTTTCACGGTTTTGGTTTGCTTGGGTGTCTTGTGTTTTTAATTGGATTCTGTTATAGAATTATTGGATCTGGTAATTGAAGCATTTGCTATTATAGTTTTTTTTCTTTTCTTGTTTTTCTGTTGTGCTGCTTTTACATGAATTATAGTATTATGGATACCAATTCTTGGTGCTTTGAATTGTTCTATCAACAATTTCTTTGCTTAAAATCTAACGTGTACATTTGATGAACAAAGGACGAATGTGTTGTATAGTTCCTTTACCTGTGGTTCCTTTCAAAAATAAACCCCATGACACAAGTGACAGCGATCGCCGATGGAAGATTTAAGCGGTTTGAGAGGTAATTAAAGATTTCAGGTGGTTAGTAGCTATCAATTAGATGTGTTATGCATGTAATGTTCTTCTTTGATTCTTTTTTTTTTGTTGATTTGAACTTAACCATTTGACATTCATTATCATGGGTTTCTGAATCAGTGTTTTAATTAAAATATAATGTGTTTCTTAATCTTCTTGTTGCAGTGAGGACACTGGAGATCAACCTCAAGCACCATTATTTCTTGTAGTACTGCTTGACATGATTCAAGTGTTGGACCAAAACAGTTTTTTAAGTGTAAAAATTGAATTTTTGATCGACTTTAAGCCTAAATTAAAGTGGGACCCGATTGTTATTTTTGAGTAAAATTTCGTGGATTCATATTCTACTTCGTGAGAAAAATAATTTAGTAGATTCACTTGCTCAAATCGAGTAAGAAATTGATGAAAAAATAGGCTCCAAAGTGACCCTCTTGAGATGTGAAAATAAAAGTTATGCAATGTGAGATTTGACATTAATCCCACATTAGTCGAGGAAGAAATTTAACATGGGCATACATAGGCCAAGTTTGCTTTATGAAATTGGGCTCCAAGGGGTACCACAATTTTATGAGCGGAGCGAGCGCCTACATGCCTTCGGTTCAACCACACATACGTGCCCGCGCGTAGGTTGCCTGGTCCGACCAGGCTGGGGCTTAGTTGTGGTTTAAACCAAGTCCTATCTTTTTGAAAAAAAATTCATTTAATTAATTGAGCATGAATTTCTTAACCTGATATTAATTTTCGGTATCCTTTGAATCACACTGGTTCGGATTTTTGCTTCCTCCAATCCGATACTTCGAGTCCAGTCTAAAATTTTACGTTGTGTCTATTCATGGAGAACAGTTACTCAAGATGTCTTTTGGCTCTGGGTTGTGTCTTTTAGTATGGTGACTGTTCGAAAAATTACCAAAGTGTCTATAAATACTCAGTCTCATTACTATTCTACATTCAATTTATTCATTACTCCACTTCCAGCATTAAGCTAGACATTAGAGCATAGCATTTCGACATTAAAGTAGTCTGCATTTGGAGAGTACACAACACAATTTTTGGTTTGCTGAACGAGTAGATTGGAGTGTTACTTCTGTTCATGTAAAGATCATTATATCCTGAAAGGCAGACGCTCGATATTCCATAAGCACCGTGTGTAGGGACGAAATTTTTATTTAGGACATAGTGTCAAATATTAACCTTGATTTACATCAAGTTCAATAATTGTTCCTATTTTGCAACCGGGTTAATATTTATATTAATTTAGCAAAAAGTTACGTGTAACTCTGTTACTGTTTCGTAAGACTGTTATAACTCTTTCCTGTAACTCTTTCGTATAAGACTATTTTTGTATAATTGTTTTGCATTTGATTGTTACTATTTTATTATACACTACATGATTCAAATCAGAAATTTCAATAAGCGATTTTACAATATTTGAAATATTAGACTCAACATCAAGTACGTTTTTTTTTAAGTGATCAGTTATTCAACATTTGTTTGCTTTCATCTTTAAATACATATTGATGGAAAGGCCAAAATTAATGGCCGGCAATTCTAACCCTCATGGCTCGGCATTTAAAGTATGTTATACTCTTTTTGTTTTTTGTTATCTTGATTTCATTTTTGTAACTTAAGTATTTTAAGGACAGGTAAATTTTTGTAAGGTCCAAACTAATGGAAACTCTGAAAATAGTTTTGGAAAGCTCATCTTCGAAAACTAAAGACGAAAGATATAATAATTTGTCAAAAAAAAAGATATATGTAGTTGAGACTTGAGACCTTATGATGAATTGTTATGCATTCTTATTCTTTAATATTGAGGCGTTGTACATGTACAATTTAATGATATTAATATTATAATATTATTTTCACGTTATTAGATTTAAAAATTATATATTTGAAATTGAGTGTTTGTCGATTCCTTGAATTATAACAACTATGTGAAATTGGGAAACATTCAAAAATAAATTCTTTCAAATATTTAATACGTTTTTTTTTTGTTCATTTTAATGTTTTAGCCACGAAAATAAGCTATTACTAAAAGTATGTTCTAAATTTTAGTGGTGATTTTAATTGCAGGTAAAATGCATATTTTTAGCCGCTATCAATTGTTGTCACTAAAAGTCAAGTTTTAATCAGTCTTTTAGTGGTGACAAGATACATTTTAATGGCAAAATTACGGTAACTTACTATAATAATTATTGCGGTTAAATGTTTCACAGTTAGTGACATTTTTCATGTTGTGGCTAAAAAATTTATTTTTAGTGGCAACAAATTAAATGTTGTAGTTAAATGATTTTACCACGGACATATAGCCGTGGTCTAGTGGCAATAAAAAAGTTGTCACTAAAATATATAGTGACAATTTTTATACATTTAGCCATAATATTTTTTGCGGGTAAAAGACTAATTTTTGTAGTGATCACTGCAATATTTTTCAGTTTAAGTATGTTATTCATTTCTTTAGGTCCATTACTTGTGTTACTTAAAGATCAGATCTAAAACGATGTCAAGCGTTCATTTGTGAAAGTCTGGGAATCAGCCTCTCCAATATGGACATAAATACTATAGATGTCCAAATGGCACAAAAGTTTCAATTTGGCTCCTCGAATTTCTTGGGTCTTCTCTTCATATAATCTTTAAACTATATAAATTTTTACCAATCAGAACATTTTGTTTAATTCCCCTGTGAAAACAGATTGAAAAACAAAACAAAATAGACATTATTGGGGCAAATTGAAACAAAGGTTGTGCGCTTTCCCTTTGTTTTAACAGAAATTTTGACGGGATGGACTAATTATTATGATTTGCGAGTTTAAGAACTAAATTCAAACAATTAGAAGTTACTATGGTATTTTAACACTGGGCATAGTTCGAGATGCGTCTATAATATTTACCCAACTTGAATAAAGGGTAAAAGAGAACTTGAAGATTGCCATACGATCCAACTAATTGTCCCCCGGTTTAGGCCTTTCCAAGATTGTGGTGGCACTTTTGAATCATTGAAATTGTTCAACAATGTCTAATGAGTGCTCCATACGCAAACATGTACCGGCAGGTAGGGCTAGTAATCAAACTGAGCTACTCGAACTTGGTTTGAGTTCGGCATGGGTTCGGCTCATTCAAGCTCGGTTTATTTTTAAAACAAGCATGAACTTGAACAAGTTTTTTGACTCATTTAGAAAACAAGACTTACAAGCTCGGCTCAAACTCGACAGACTCGACTCGTTTATGTACAAATACTCAAATTCGGCTCGGGCTCAACTTGTTTTTGGCTCGTTCAAGCTCGACTTGTTTCCTAAACGAGCCAAACTTGAACAAATTTTTAGACTCGATTAAAAAACAAGTTTTTCAAACTCGGCTCGAACTCAGTTCGGACTCGTTCGACTAACAGCTTACCGGCTGGGGAGCAATCAGAGAACCCTCCATGAAAAGTAAGTGAAATAAATAAATTAAAAAAAGTGTACACAATGTACAAGATTCCCGTCTATAACGGAAGGCATAGGAGATCAACCCGGAGCAACATAAAATGTATGGGTGAAAAAAAGAGAAAAATCCAAGAGGACAATGCTGGTAACAGCTCCCAAGACAAGACATGAAGTAACCATTCTTATCACATCTTATGATAGGGAATCTATGTTCTTGCTCAGCTCCTCCAGTTTCATCATCCTCAGTCTCTCACTTTGATTCACCAACTGGCCAATGAGTCAAATAAACAAAGATTAACAAAGAAAACTAAATCGAAACTGTGGTGGTTGAGTATTTATTTGTGAACCAAAACAGCACAAAGCTCACCTCCATCAATTTGGTTAGTAGTTGAGATTTTTCCTTGTGCTTGTCGTTGAAAGCCTCAAGAGCATCTTTGAATTCCTTTTCCTGGAAAAATAATTAACAGTGAAGGGTACAAAAAAAAAAAAACTTACCTGAATATTTCATCCAAAGTGAAGTTATGTTCATGATGCATCCCTATGAATGGGGATTTTTCTAACTTTCGGGGTGCTTTAACATCCCATGGAAATAAAAGTTCGGGAACTCATTTTGTTAAACAATTGCTAAAGAAATGCACTCATTTGAATGATATGTAAACAAAGATCACCTATTGTAGTGAAAAATACTTTTTGATATAAATGGACTATCCAATCATGTCAAATTACAATCAAAACTGTCCATGTTACGACTCACCAAGATCCCATTCAGATCAATTCTGATGGTGTAAACCAACGTAAACATGATGCAGCTTTGTGATTTTGGACAGATGAGATGATCAGTATACTAGGTTTAAAAGAACAAGGATTGGTATTGAGGGAAATCGGAGAATTGACAGAGTGAAAGTATAGTGGCTCACCAGCTCGAGAGTTCGGCTAATCCACTCTTCAATGGAGGCTCTTGCTTTTGTTTCCTTTATTAATCATCTGACAAGTTTAAAAGACCAATTGTACGTTATTAGGGACCCCCCTGTCTTGGGGAGTTATATAATATTTATAGGATTGTCCCTAGTTCTACAGGATCTGCACCGAGAACCTTGTCATTTATCGGAAGAATTTTCCTTGATCTTAGGAGAGGATCTTGGATGGTTAAGGATTTTGCGCCTTGAATATGGCTCTTTGCCACCTATAAGATTTTCGTTGTTATGCAGTTGTTCCCTTATTATTTCCGCAGTTGGCGCGTCTGGGGGAAGCTCTAACTCTGATCCTCTAAGCTCTGTGTGTCTTTCCTGACCTCCTGCTTGTCTGACCTCTTAGTCTGACCTCATGCTTGGAAATTATTTTGAGTACCATCAGTTACCCCCCAGCCCTTAACCCAAGTGAACTTGGGTAGGGGCTGAGCTGAGACTCTGTCAGGGCAGACCTCTAGACACGAACCTCGATTTGTGTACGAACAGATTTTTGATAGTTTCAGGTAATCATTTCACTTCCTAGTTTCTCGTGCACATTCTCCATTTTGTATTGTTAGCTTTAAATGCCTCTGAATTGAGGGGAAGTGGTTCATTCCATCCTTTGAACTCCCTTTCTACACTTTTTCCTCTCTTCTTCCTGCAACTTCCAAACTTTCAATTCTGTTGGTGCCGCTAGGGTTTCGCTGTGAAAATGACTTTCCCTAATTCAATCCGAGGTTTTGACGAGACTTGTTCTTTGCCCTCGATTCTGGCTTTGGCCTATTGTTCACCCTCTCCTAGGTACGCTTCTTACCCTCTATTTGTCTCTTCGTTCTGGATCCCTCAAACTTGAGGTGGTTCCTGTATTTTTGGACCTTTTGATTTTGCTTTTTGAGAAACCAAGGTCGATCTCTATTTCGTATTCCCCTTTTCTTAGACCCTTATTCGACCGCTAGGGTCTTCCTTATCGGGAGTTGTTGTGTTGCTCCCCAAACCCTTAGAAAGTGTTTCACATATATTCCTCCTCTTTATCGCACCTTTAGGCTCCCTTTTCTTGTCCCACCATGTCTACCTCTTCTGAAGCTACCCTTTCCTCTGTTTTCCTCCTGGGGAATAGGACTACTAAGGATAACTCCAATTTAGGCGAGGTAGGTGAGAAAATCGATAAATTCCCTAGTATTGATTCTTCTGAAGCCGAGGGAAACACTGAGGGAACTCCCCCATCTGCCTCCCCTGCGCCCAAAAGTTTTAGTAAGGGCAAGACTAAGGTGAGTAGAGTTGGCATCTCAGACAGTGCCGAGGGCGTAGGGGCTACCTTTAGACCTGCAGAGCTCGCGGACCCTAGTGAGATTTACCCATCTCTTATGAAGGTTCTCAGTGCTCACTTTGGCTTTCCCCTAGAAGTTCAGTTCTGGTGCCCAGATAAATTCACCTAATATGTCTCCCAGGTCCATAAAAAGGTTTACTTCTTCATTGCTGCCTTTGAGAATGGTCTGCGTTTTCCCTTACACCCTTTTATCAAGAGTGTTCTACAACATTTCAACGTTTGTCCTGCTCAGTTGTCTCGTAACTTCTGGGGTGTTCTGGTGGGCCTCCTTGTTTTCTTCAAGCAACACAAGCTCGGTGTTCCTACCGTCTCCTTACTAATGGAGCTTTTCAATGTTAAGTATACCCTCAAGCTCGATTTCTTGTATGTTTCTAAACGGGTAAAAGCTAAACAGATTATTTCTGACCTCCCGAGTTCCCACAACGGTTGGAGAAAACTTTTCTCTTTCGTGTGGGGAGAACACTGGGAGTACAATTTGACTGATAAGATAGATACTCTCCCAATCCCTGGAGCCTGGTTTGCCCCCAATAACTTGGGTAAGTCCTTGCTCAAACTAATCAAGCTCAGATTTGGAGAGCCTTCCTGACCTTGTCCTACCTTATATTGTTTTTCAGGTGTTCGACCTGAGCTCAATGCTGAGGACTAATAGGTGTTACTGAGGTTGGAGAAGTGTAACCCAGAAAAATATTCTGAACTCATCAAGCCTTGGGTTCTAGTAAGGGAAATGTTCAGCCTTCCAGAGATAACAATAGAAGCCCCAATCCCACTCTCCATTGTCAGAGCTGAGGAGGTAGCAGGTGACGCTCCTTTCCACCTTTGCCTCCTTTCTTATGCTGGTTCTTCCTTGAATTTCCAGGTTCTTCCTCAATAAAGCCCACCGCAAAGGATCGCAATTCCAAACTATCTTTAATGAGGAAGAATCGGAGTGGAAGCAAACACAAGGATGAGGTCGGGTCAAGGAGTTACTCAGCCTCCAAAGTTTCAAGACTAGAGGTGCCCCCTGCTTCGCCTCAATCGACCCAGGTGGGGCCCCTACCCTCCTCGGACTCCCCAAAGGCTGCGCAGACCTCTCTCTCCCAAGAGACTAGGTTGCCCCCTTCTGGTGGGGCTCCTAAGCAAGGTATGATCCTAACCTCTCCCTCTTCAGCAGAGGTTGAGAGAGCTTTGAAGATGGTTTCTCGCATTCTGCCGGGAACCATTCCCCCTTGTCCCACTAAGGGACCATCTCTGAAACATTCAAAGATTTGCAAGAGTGAAAGAGGGGTGAGTGTTGAAGCAAGCTCGAGCTCTCTGATTGATAACGTAAAGTGAGCTGCAGAGGCCATTGTTTCCATTCTCCCAGAGTCTGACATTCAGTGGACTTCCACTATGCCACTTGGGAGTTCCATATCTGCTGCCTTCTTTGTCGCTACTTCTGTAAGCTTTGCTATATATGTATACGTTTTTTTTTTACTGTAATATTTGATCGTTCTGATCTAAGCTTCTCTTGGGTTGTGTTTGCTTTCAGATGGTCATCCACGTTAGCGTGTTGCTAAAAAGGATCCAGGCTATGGAGGGTTCTATTCAAGCTTCCAGAGCTTTTGAGCTTAAAGTCGCAGAGTTGTCCTTTGAAAACAGCAACCTCTAGGCCCAGGTCCAAGATTTGCAAGAGCAAGTGGAGAGGCAGACTTCCATAAACAGGGACTTGAAAGCTGAGAAGGAGAGGATTGAGGGTGAGGGTAGGAGTTATAAGGAAGAGGTCAAAAAGACTAAGGAGGAGCTCAGAAAAATCTCTGGGGTGCTCAGGCAGAAAGCAGATGAATGGCTTAAAGTCAGTCAGGAGTTCCTTGAAGCTTTAAGCTTTTACCAAAATATAAAGAGGGAACATGAACTCCTGGATGAGACGAATGACACTCTTCGGGTTGAGCTCGAGGTAGAGAGGGCAGCAGTTAAGGAGAAAGACAACCTGATTGCCAAGCTAGCCGACGATGTCACTACTTAGTGGGCTTCCGGGTGGCTTGCCTTTCAAGACAAAGCTGAAAAGCTCTATCCTGGACAAGATTTTAACTTTGATCCCCCCCACTGACGAAAAGACTGAGGCCTTCGATTCTAAGGTTAGCACCAGGCCTCCTCCTACTTCTAAGGTTGCCCCTTTCTCCGCCGATCTTGTCTCCTAGGCTCTAGCCCTGAACTCACCATCAGCAGAGGTCGATGTCCCTGCCTCAGAGATTCCTGAGATTCCTCTTCCCTTGCCTTCCTCAGGGTTTATAGAGACTCCAATTTCTGAGCTTCTAGCCCCTTCTCTCTCAGAGGCTTCGTTGGAGGATTTGCCAACTACTTCTGTTGAGCTTCTAGGCCCCCCTTCTACTCCTACTGTTGGGACTTCTACTACTGAACTGCAGAATCCCCCAACTACTCTTCCTTCAGAAACTTAGGGCTTTTAAAATGAGGAAAATTTGTAACTCTGAGCTCATTCTGACTCATAATTTTAAAATGCTACTTTGAAATGTAACTCTTTTCTGTTTTGAAAAGCACAATTGATACACAGCTTCTCTTATTGATTCACAACTTCTCTTCTCTACAGCTTCTCTTCTCTGCATTATATTTATAACTGATCCAATAACTTTTGCTTTTGAGTTGTGTTGTTTTACTTTATATCCTTTGCTTGCCCCCCTTGCTTTGAGGAGTACTGAGTTCTTCTTAAAGCAAATTTGTTGAAACTGCGAGCCTAAACGAGCTATTGGCTCAATGAGCTCCTTTCAAAGGAAGGGAACTGAGGTCTGACCTTTGGAGATTTCCATACTTGTGTTTGTTGAATTTGGCGAAAAGAGTGAGTAACTTGATGCTGAGGTCTATCACAAGTGCATCCATGAGAGCTTTGATGGGGGGCGAGCTTGACAAACACCAGTCCCATTTTAGCTAGTATACCAAGGAGGACTGTAAACTAGCTAGCCTTATGGAGATGTTTCTGGAGGTCCATGCATCCATTCGGACTGGATTTGAGCCCATAGATATTTGAGAAGTAGGGAGTTGCCTTAGAAGGTTCATGCAGCCATACGAACTGAGCTTAGCCCATAGACATCTGAGAAGTAGGGAGCTGCCTTGGAAGGTCCATGCAGCCATACGAGCTGAGCTTAGCCCATTGACATCTGAGAAGTTGGGAGTTCAGAAAGTCTACCAGGATTGCCAAGTTCTATTATGGACTCGGAGTTGAGCTCCCAAGTTATGTTGCAGCTTATTGTACTGGACTTCTGTTGGATTGCCAAGGGCTACTAATGCTTGAGATGAATGAGGAGTATCAACGAAATGTTGAGACTATTGGGTCCGAGCTCTTCTGGATGTTAACCTTGTGTAAACATCCAATCGGGACTTTTTTTTTACGCACTTCCCCAACTGCTTTTCAAAAGTATAACCACCTTCTTTAATTGAAAAACCCAAAGGTTCGCCGACTTTGGTTCTTGTGTACTCTTCGATTGCATTAAAGTTTGGTGTCCCTACGGTTTTGCTATATCTTCTTGGTTCCTCCCTGTTCTCAGAGTCTCTTTTTTATTCTTGAAGTTTTATCATTCTTCTACTTCTTCTTCTTTATCTTCTCTGAATCTCTCGATGGCTATCCCAATCTCGCCCTTTTTCAGGGAACGAAGATCCTTTGGAATTGAGTGGGAGTGGCAGACCCGCTACTTAGTTCCTTCGTCAATATTATCCTCAGATTTAGATGGGATAAAGAAGAAGTTCTTTCTTGACGTGGAATTGACTCTTCGGGCCCTATCTTCTGATGAGCCTTGTAATTATCTTCCTCGATGGGAGACTTGTTTCTGTAAGGGGCTTTAGACATGGGACTGTGTCTATCCATTCACCCCGTCATTGGTTACATCTTGGCTCATTACGGTTTGTGCCCTTCTCGTCTCTCTCCGAAGGGATGTGTCACCATGATCGGCTTCTTCCTGTTTTGGCGCTTGCGGGGTGATGGCAAGTTTCTCACTGTAGGAGAATTATTTTACTTTTTCGACCTTGAAGAGGATAAGGTCCCATGTTTTATCTGTTTTCGATAGAGGCATTTCAAGTTGCATCGTCTAGTGCTTGACCTTCCTTCTCCTCTTGAGGGGTGGACTCATCGTTTCTTTTATGTTTCTAGGGACTCTTGGAGGTCCATTGAGCTGCATTATAGAGAGTGCAGGGTTCCTAGGTCCTAGAAGAGATATTCTTACCCAGGTAAGTATCTTGACTGCCTGTACTTGCTCAAGTCTCCTGATGTCATTTCCTAATCGAAGGATTTGCTTTGGTTGGTAGGTCCCCCTGAATTGGACTTATTAGAGGAGATGAAAATCGAACAAATGATCAATGTTGAGCCTGTGCCCTACTCTGAGCTGATGACACCAGACAACCTGTTTCTATTCAGCGTTGTAGGTGCTGCTATGGACTTTGTTTCTTACCCAGATTCTACTAATTCTTGTCCTTCCAAATCTGACGAGGATGAGGATGTTGGTACATCCTCCAGGAAACGCAAGAGGAGTGGCCCTGCCAATGACTCTTCTTCTTCATCTGGATCTTCATTTGCCACAATTTTGTTCTCTTCATCCGGGCAAAAACTTATAAATCTTCTAACAGAGGCACAGAAGGAGAGGGATGAGCTAAAAGCAGAAAACGTATGTCTGAAGGAAGAAGTTGCTAAGCTCCGGAGATGCCTCAAGGGCGATTAAGAACTGAGAATGTTTCTTGCAGTCTTTTTGCTTCCTTTATTATATTGCTACTAAATTTTTTAGCCTTTGCTTTATCTGATGGTTACATTCTCCTCTGTTGATTGTTAAGCTTGTGATTTTGCTTTGAATTTTGTCGTATGCTTCTACCCTCAAGCTACTGGGCCTGTTTTCGTGAACTAAAAAGTTCATCGTAAGCTATTGAACTCATTTTTATGAACTGGAGAGTTCATCGTGAACTGTTGGGCTCGTTTTATGAACTAAAGAGTTCATCGTGAACTATCGAGTTCTCTTTATGAACTGAAGGGTTCATCGTGAGCTATTGAACTCTTTTTATGAACTAAAGAGTTCATCATGAGCTATTAAGCTCATTTTATGAACTATTGAATTCTCTTTATAAACTGAAGGGTTTATCGTAAGCTATTGAACTCTTTTTATGAACTAAAGAGTTCATCGTGAGCTATTGAGCTCATTTTATGAATTAAAGAGTTCATCGTGAACTATCATGCTCTTTTTATGAACTGAAGAGTTCATCGTGAGCTATTAAGCTCTTTTTATAAACTAAAGAGTTCATTGTGAGCTATTGAGCTCTTTTACGAACTAAAGAGTTCATCGTGAGCTATTGAGCTCTTTTTATGAACTGAAGAGTTTGTCGTAAGCTATTAAGCTCTTTTAGGCAATCTCACAGGGATGAATCAAAGACTTGCAATTTGATTGAGAATAATCAAATTACAAAATTGGCTTACTGAAAAAATCTCTTGAGATGTTCTACATTCCAGAAGTGGGGCAGGATTTTCCCTTCCTCCATTTGTAACTCATAGTTCCCCGGTCTGATCACCCGTGAGACGATATAGAGACCTTCCCAATTAGGCCTCAATTTTCCATGAGTGTGGTCCTTTCTTGCTAACAATAATTTTCTAAGAACCAAGTCACCCACCTTGAAACTCTTGTGTCTGACCTTTCTATCGTAGTACCTGGTCGTCTTCCTCTAGTAAGCCTTGATACGATACAAAGCTGCCTCTCTTTTTTCTTTTAAGAAATTCAAGCTCAATAGAAGTGACTTATCATTGAGCCCATCATCTGTGAATTTAGTCCTGGGGAATGGAAGTCCAACCTCGACAGACACCACTACTTCAGTTCCGAAGGCCAAAACAAAAAGTGTTTCTTGAGTAGCTGATCTGGCAGTTGTTCTGTAGGCCCATAACACTTATGGGAGATGTTCCACCCATTTACCCTTCAGATCTTCAAGCTTGGTTTTCAGGGTTGTTTTTATGGTTCTAATAGTGACCTCTGCTTGTCTGTTAGATTGTGGACGAGCTGGAGCTGAAAAGTAGTTCTTAATCCCTAGCTCAACACAAACATTTCTGAACTTTGGATTGTCGAATTGCTTCCCGTTGTCAGAGATGATTGCCCTGGGAATACCAAACCTATAAATTATGGATTTTCAAGTAAAGCTCTGGACTTTCTGTTCAGTAATTGTTGTCAAAGGCTCCATTTCTGCCAATTTGGTGAAGTAGTCTACCTCGATGATGACGAACTTGCATTGTCCTACACTGGTAGGAAAGGGTCTCAGTATATCCAGACCCCATTGTTGGAAAGACCACGGGCTAATCACTGAGGTTAAGAACTCAGGTGGGCAATAGGGGATGTTGGCGTGCACTTGACAGATCCTACATCTTTTGACCAAGTCTGTAGCATCCTTGAGCATTGTGAGCCAATAATACCCCTGCCTTAACACCATTCCTGCCAAAGACCGAGCTCCGATGTGGTTGCCACAGACTCCCTCATGGACTTCTCTGAGTATGTAATTGGCATCTCCGTCCCCTACGCATTTAAGAAGAGGTGCTGAAAAACCTCGCTTGTACAAGTTTCCCTGCAAAATTGAAAACCTGGCTGACCTGGTTCTTAGCTTTGTAGCTTCTTTGGGATTTTTTGGCAAAGTTCTATGCTGAAGATACCCTAGGATGGGGTCCATCCAGCTTAGTGGGGCTTGCACAGGCAGTACTTCTTCATCCTCAATACATACGGACGGTTCTGCTAGGTGATCCACTGGAATTAGCTTGTCCAAGTTTTACTGCGCAGCTGTTGCTAACCTTGTCAATGCGTCTGCTCGTAAGTTCTTAGTTCTTGAGACATGTCTGATCTTAACTTGCACGAACTTCTTGATCAACTCTTGTACCTTTCTAAGATAAATGACCATTTTCTCGCCTTTAGCTTCATAAGTCTCCTCTATCTGTTTCACTACCAGCTGGGAATCACTACAAATCTCCAACTGTTCTGCCTCCATCGAGTGAGCAAGATTGAGTTCGGCAATGATAGATTCATACTTTGTCTCATTGTTTGAAGCCTTAAACCCAAATCTGAGGGCATATTTGACGTCTATTCCATCTTGAGAGATCAGTATCAGGCCTGCACCGCTTCCTTGGGCATTGACAGCTCCATCTACAGAAAGCTTCCATGTAGAGAGGTCAGGCACTAGCTGCGTTACTTCCATAGGTGCTGATGTTGTGAATTCCACGATGAAATCTGCGAGAATTTGCCCTTTGATCGCAGTTCTAAGCTTGAATCTAATGTCAAACTCGCTGAGCTCTATGACCAACTTTATCAGCATCCTCGAAAATTCTGGTTTATACGGCACTTGCTTCATTGGTTGTTATGTTGGGACCTCGATAGTATGAGCCTGAAAATATGATCTAAGTCTCCTGGCCGTAGTCACCAATGCTAAAGCAAGCTTTTCTATTTTTGGGTACCTCTCATCTGCCCCCCTCAGAGCTCTGCTGCAGTAGTAGACTAGTTGCTGGAACCTATCTTGCTCCCTCACTAGTGTTGCACTAGTTTAGAAATCTGAAACAGCTAGATAGAGGGTTAGTACTTTCCCCTGCAAGGGACTTGCCAGAACAAGAGGGGAGCTCAGGTAGGTCTTCAAAGCTTTGAATGCCTCCTCACACCGGGTATTCCATTGGAATGCCTTTTTTAAGATCTGAAAGAAAGGTTGACACTTGTCGCTTGATCTGGAGACAAAACGACTCAAGGCAGCTATTCTTCTTGTCAAGCGCTGGATCTCCCTTACATTAGAAGGTGGTTGCATATCCAAGACTGTCTTAACCTTTTCTGGGTTAGCCTCAATTCCTCTACTGTTGACTATGAAACCCAAAAATTTCCCTGCAGATACTCCGAAGGTGCATTTTGCAGGGTTGAGTTTCATCTTGTATTCCTTAAGGACCTGGAACAATTCTGCTAGATGCGCAATATAGAGCTCTGCCTTCGGTGATTTTACCACCATATCGTCGATGTAGACCTCCATGGATGTTCCAATTTGCCCTTGGAACATCCGATTCACTAGACGCTGGTAGGTGGCTCCTGCGTTTTTTAGCCCAAAAGGCATGGCCTGATAACAGTATGTTCCCTACTCAGTTATAAAGGAGGTCTTCTCTTGATCGGTTAGATCCATTCTGATCTGATTATATCCTGAGAAAGCGTCCATGGAATTAAGGAGCTCATTTTCAGCTGTGACATCCACTATTAAGTCGATCCGAGGTAAAGGAAAGCTGTCATTGGGGCATACTCAGTTGAGATCAATGAAGTCAATGCAGAGTTGTCACTTGCCGTTGGTCTTCTTGACAAGAACCACATTGGCTAACCACGTAGGGTAGTCGACTTCCCTAATGACTTTGGTGAGGAGAAGTTTGCTGACCTTCTGATTGATTACCTTCTAGCTCTAGGGCAAAACTTCTTCGTTTTTGCTTGATCGGTCTCCATGTAGGATTCACACTTAGCTTGTGTGTGATAACAGAGGGATCGATTCCTTCCATGTCTTCTTGTTTCCAGGTGAACACTCTCTTATTCTCCTGTAGGAATTGGATGAGGAGGTCTTTCATTTTCCTGCTTAGCTTAGACCCGACGTAAACAAGGTGTCCTGGCTCCTTATCAAGCTGGACAGGCTCTAGCTCCTCTGATGGCGTTGGCCTAGTGTCCAGTCCGTCCCTCATATCTAGCTGGACATTCTCGACTTCTTTCTACTTCATCAAGGTCATGTAGCACTCCCTTGCTACTCGTTGGTCTTCTCGAACCACTTCAACTCCATTGTCCGTAGAAAATTTCATAACCAAGTAATAGGTAGAGGGGATTGCCTTCATCGCGTTGAGGGAGGGTCTCCCGAGAAGCATGTTATATGCTGAAGAGGCATCATCCACCAGGAATCTTACTGTAATGGTGGCCTGGTAAAGAGGATCTCTCATAGTGAGGACGAGCTAGGTTGATCCCAAAGGCAATACCGTCTCTCTTGCGAACCCCAACAAATGAGCACTGATCGGCTCCAACTTTTTCCCTACCTATGCCCATTTTGTCAAACGCAGAGTAAATATGATGTCTACTGAGCTTTGTTGTCGATTAGAACTCGGTGAACGATTCTACACAACAACTCTTACCACCAATGGGTTATCATGGGGGTATTGGCAGCCTTCCAAGTCTGAGTCTAAAAGGGTGATGGCTAAATTTAGTCGGGGTGCCTTGGACACAATGTGTACTTCCAGCACTTTGCCAGCTCTGATTCTACGCAGATGAGCCTTTCGGGCTTAAATGGACTCTCCACCCCTCGCGAATCTTCAAAAATTACTCTAATTTCCCCCAGGGGTTGTTGGGGTTATACAGGAGCCTGTTGCTGAGGTGGTGGAAGTGGAGGGGCTCGGTCCTGATTATCCCGAACTACATAGCAGCGTAATTGCCCTCGCTGGATCAGGAACTCAATCTCTTTTTTTAATTGGATACAGTCATCAGTGTGGTGACCATGATCCCTATGGTATTTGCAGTACTTCGTGGGATATCTTTTTGCAGGGTCTGCTTTCATCCAAGGTGGCCATCTCAAGAACTTCTCGTTCTACACCCTATATAGGATCTGAGATATCGTAGCGATGAGAGGGGGAAGCTACCGAGGTGAATACCTTGGCTATAATTCTGGCTGTGGCAGACCTAAACGATCTCTGACGTCTCCCCTCCTTTTGGGGGAGCGATCTATGTCCCTTCTTGGAGACCTATCACGTCCTCTTTCTCTCCTGGGACTTTGGTCCCTTTTCTTTTCTTCTTTCCCTTTGTCTTTTTGAGTGGATGAGCTTCCCACCTTCGAGAGAAGAGCGTCCTCGCTGTTTATGTATTTTTATGCCTTAGCCAATACCTCAGCCATATTTGCCTGAGGGTTCTTTGAAATAGAGAACATCAGGTCTTTGGATTGCACTCCCAAACCAGCTATAAATGCTGTAATGGCAAACTTTTCATCTGGGACATCCACTTTCAGGGATTCCAAGTTGAACCATTGCACATAAGACCTGAGGTTCTCTTGGGGTCCTTGTTTCACATTCAATAAGTGGTAGCTCGGCTTTCTGTATGTCCGAGCTCCTATGAAGTGAAATACGAAGGATATAGAGAGTTCTTTAAAGGAGGAAATCGAGGCTGGGGGAAGCCTATTGAACCATGTCAAGGCTGAGCCTTTTAACGTGATGACAAAGGCTCTACAGTGCACTGGTTCCTAGTATCTATGGAGCTCAATCTGGTTCTTGTAAGTATTGAGGTGATTCACGGGGTCCTTCGTCCCATCAAAAGCTTCTATTTGCGACATTCTAAATTTTGGGGGGAGGGAAAAATGCAACACGCCAGTGGTGAATGGGGACTCAGTCTGTTGCACCAGGGCATCCATTGTAACTGGAGTCTTGTTCTTTACAGCTTCCTTCATATGGCTGATCTCTTGCTGGATGTCCTTAAAGCGTTGCTCCTAGTATTGTTCTCTTTCTCTTGCTAGTGGGGGAGAAAATCATTCCTTTCACCCCCAACGTTTTGACTTTGTACCTCTTCATTGCGTTCGTTCCTTAGGGGTGGATGAGGGTCCTGTCCCCAGGTCTAATTGTTTTCCCCTCCTTCATCAACTTCTCTGAAGGGATCGAGGTGTTGTTGTTCTCTATAAGGGGGGTTATTCTGGCCTTCTTGGGCCGGTCGTGCCTCTTGAGGGCGTTGCAAGAGCTTCAAGACCTCTTCATTCTACTGTACCAGGCGTTGATTAACTAGGCTAAAGGCCTCCAACTCATTATTTGTGTGGGGATTCCCCATGGGGGGATTTGTCTCTAGGATGTTCTTAGGCTGCCTGTCATTGGTGGCTTCCTGTTGTTCTTGCATTCGTGGTAGATTGATTTGGTTTTTGAGTCACTGAAAGATCAACGTATTTGTAACAAGAACAATCGTTCCCACAAACGACGTCAAACTGATGGTGTAAATCAACGTAAACGTGATGCAACTTTGTGATTTTGGACATATGAGATGATCAGTATATGACTATTAGGATTTGAGCTACTAGGCTTGAAAGAACAAGAATTGGTATTGAGGAAAATCGGGGAATTGATAGAGTAAAAGTATAGTGGTTCACCAGTTCGGGAGCTTAGCTAATTCACTCTTCAATGGAAGCTCTTGCTCCTTTTTCCTTTATTAATCATTCAACAAGTTTACAAGACCGATTTTACATTATTAGGGACCCCCCAGTCTTGGGGGAGTTACATAATATTTATAGGGTTGTTCCTAGTTCTGCGGAATCTGCACTAAGATCTTGTCATTTATTGGAGGAATTCTTCTTGATCTTAGAAGAGGATCTTGGCTGGTTAAGGATTTTGTGCCTTGAATATGACTCTTTGCTACCTATAAGATTTCCGTTGTCATCCAGCTGTTCCCTTATCATTTCCGCAGTTGGCGCGTCTGGGGGGAGCTCTAGCTCTGATCCTCTAAGCTCTGTGTGTCTTTCCTGACCTCCTGCTTGTCTGACCTCATGCTTGGAAATTATTCTGAGTACCATCAGACTCAAAAAACTTATGATCAATCTCACTTTATTGGATCAATCCGAACATTTTGGACATCATCCATTTCCAACTTCTCACAAATTTTATCAGTACAATACTGTATCGGTGGCTTAGTTTTTTCACAAGTGTCAGTGAACTTATGCCTAATGCTAAATATACAGAATGTAATGGTTTCAATTCATTGGGGTTTCAAACAACCCCAGTGATTACAAACTTACCTATAAGTTGTTAGTAGTTAATTGACCAACAGTATTTGAAGCCTTAATCAGAAAAGTTACTCCAATGCTTCACCTTCTTCTGGCAGCTCTGTCCCAAAGGCTTTAACTCTCAATTGGCCACATCAATATTCTTGCGTACAAGAGCAACTTGCTTCCTCATTGGATCTGCAAAAGCTTCTAGTTCCTAGTAGATTTTCATTTAGTTATATATACAATGAAACCCCAACATTTGGTCATTAAGATGAGCCTTTTACATATGTACAGATAATAAATGTAATGCAAATCTCATTAATATATCTATTTGTATCTATACATAAGTCTATATAAATATATAGATGAAATAACTGAGAAATGTCCCAAGCATGATCCATTTGGATTCATGGTTACGATGGCAAAATCTGGATCCCTGCAACCACCTACAAAGGATGTACATCGAGTGCACCTCTTTCAATACTCAAACTTGATATCTTGAGATAGTACTTCTAAGGCCTCTCCCATCTGACCTAACATTACGGGTTTTAGTCAGTATATATGTGTTTTCAAGCTTTATCCACCCTACTGTTTTTTCATATTTACAAGTTTTTTTCTGGTCCACTGTGTATTTGTAATGCATGTGCAAGCTTTTAGAGTCAGTATACACACACACACACACACAAAAAAAAAAAAAAGGCTTTTATAGCAGAGATTTGCATGCCCTGAACTACTTCACAAATCACGACCAACCTCTTGGTTTCTTCTTCCATTGCGCGAAACAAAGATAGAGCTGACTTTGACATCTCCTCCTCCCTGTCTCCATTCATGGGGCTCCCATGGTGACTAATTATTCCCGAGTTCTTTACCAGAAACATCGGTGATTGTTGCTGCTCCAATATGTCTCTGGGTTGCCATTGCAGCCTCCACAGAACACACTGATGCTTATAACCAAAACTGGCTTTGAAGTTATAAAAGACCAAAGTGCCTACTCACGGTATTATGCAGAAGGTTACTCTGAAAACTTAATTTTGATAAACGCATTCCTGTCATCCTAAATTAACTTTAATTTTCCATTGAAGCGGACACATCGCAAGTTGAAGTCCACAAATTGGCCTCTTTAAGGTAATATCGTCTACCAATTACTTCTCCTAAATTCATTGTAGGCCGAAATCCTACTTGTTGGATAGACATTTTTCAATGAAAGAATATGCCGAAGTGAAGACCATAATGACATAATATTTAATGAGAAGTTGATGAAGGACTGAGACGGCCCTCTTTTGGTAAGACAACTATTTTATCAAGTATAACGACAGACTCACCTAACTACTACAGATCTTCTCAATTGGAACTTATTGTAAATTTATTCACAAGTTGCCAAAAAATGTCAGTTAAAGGATTACGACACTTCAAAGATCCTGATAAAACTAGGTTTTAAATTGCTGAAAATTATCGGATGTGGATCACTACTAACTCTAGTATAGCCTCTCTCAACGCTAAATCACCCACTGTAGTAGTGGGACTTAGTTGAATTCATCAAAAATAGAAGGGGCCTTGAGTTTACTTATTCTATCCAAGTTGGAAAAGAGGGTCTTCTTCTAATTGTCAACCTTGACGTGGGTATGATGTATACTGGTGATATTTGTTGGGAGGTCTCAAAATGTAGTGGAAAAACTTCATTTGTCCAAGAAGTGCAGTGGTTGATATAGAAGTAATGTTGAAGGATGGACAGTGAGGGCTCACCTACACTTAAAATAACGAGGGCTTTGGGGACAAGACAGAGTAGGAGAGCATGTAGCACAATTACCCTTCCAGTTTGGGCTTCGAAGAAAGAATCTGATTTAGTACTCTATTTGGTATCTTTAGTTCAACAATTTCTTTCAGATTATGTTAAACAACTCAAGTTTTGGCAACCAACTAATAGTTTCACTCGGAACTTGGTAGCTATGTGGATTGGCGACGAGTTGCCTATTCATTTAATTATTGGTGACTAACCCTCTTATTTCCTAAGGTTTGATAATACTGAGGCTCTTTGGTTTGGTGCATTGCTTCATCGACAATCCTCAAGAATTACAGAGTTTTGTTGTTTTACTGGGTTTTATTTTTATACCTTGGTGGGGTCTAACAAATCATAACTCGGGCCTCCAACTAAGACCACAGATCATTGATTGGAAAAATGACACTAGTTTCTCCAGCAGCCTACATATTTAGCGCAACGACCAGACTTCAAGGTTGAGACGGGATTACAATATGGACGTGGGCAAGAAGGGGAGGACAGGGGAAGGCCTTGTGGCCACCATTTCATCACCCTCTTGCTATGTTTTGCCTGATCAACAATATAATAAGCATCTATGTTTTGATGAGTTTAGTAAGATATGATCCTCTAGTGTTCACCTGCTAGAAAGCGATCCAGTTCACAAATTCTGATCTTGCACACCAAAACTCGGCTAACAACTGCATAAGCCAAAACATTCGAACTCAAAAATTTACATATCCTACAGAAGAAACTAAGCTGTCAAACAAACAAGAAAATCAGTCATTCATGAAGATTCTACAAGAACAGGTAGAATTGGGCCTACAACTGCGCAACTGTTTAGTAGATTCTTCAAGAACATTTGTCCAAGTTGAAAATAGGTCATCATCCAGTGAACCTCATTCTTTCTTTCCAATCCCATGCGCCATGTTATAGATTCTCTGCGCCTGGATAAAATGCATAACATTTATCAAAAACATCACTAGGGCAAGTCATCATAATCGATTATAAATTAATTACCAAAAAAAAACTTGAAAGGGGGAGAAGAACAAGTAGAAATGAGCTCACAATGAGCAAGGTCGCAGTAGCTGCCAAAGCAGAAGGAATGGCAACAGAAGTGATCTTATCAAGAGGACTTTCAGATATGTGTGCTTGTGGATGGTCTGAAAATATTTTTGCTTCTCAATTAGCTTCTCCCTCGGCCTGAAGGCAGTGAAGGGTGATTCTGACATCCTGAACCGTTTAAAAATACATTTGTTAAGCATCATTCGACAGATGTGCGTTTGTCTGCATTTGAACATGTTCATATCAGCATGTGGAGTTTCATCACAAACTCTATCAGCAATGTACAATTTCTATGCCTCGGATATCGAATTTTAACCATGTCCATACCACAAAATCAATGAGGTACTTTGACAGAAACCATTTAGAGTAAGCAATGTAAAGCTTTTTTTCAACAAAATACTGCTTCTGTGGCACAAAGTAACATTATACATCAGTTTGAAACACAAATGCAAGTCAACCATTATGATGTAACATTGTGCCTAGTATTCATTGGCATTGGGAATTTGGGATAGCTCTTCCATTAATTTCATTCATAACAAGACTTGCTCTATCCTACCTTCTTCTTGGGTAACAAAAGAGCTATATTGCTTTTACTGGTACAGAAAATGGAACAGGGAACTTTTCCACTGTAAACATCAAGTGAATCAGTATCTTAAAAGGTCCATTGGTGGCAAAATGTTTCCAATTGTCTCCAATTAAAAAATTCAAAATGTTTCCAAAACCAGAACAAACCCACGACAAATCTTCAGAACTCCATGTTAAATTTAAAACTAAAAAATAAAACTGGAACCCAATGAAACATGTAGAAATTACCGAACTCACCGTCACTCCATAGACCTTATCACAACAGTATAGTAACTACCACAACAACATAATCATACCATGAAATAACCATAAACATGCTAACAGAAGTACAATGAAGCACACAGATTGAGAACTTCATCACAGATCGCATATGAGAGATTAATAAATTCATTTCATCATAAGTGTCCAAATACATCTACAAATAGATTTCCAACTTCTTTTACTAAGCAATTTTATCAATATTTCAGGTAATAAAAGAAATAGCAAGCGCATAATACATATGAAACTTATCAAAAACAAGAATCTTGGTCCAAAGTCTAACAAAACCTCATGTATTCCAATGACTTCCACTACAAAATAGATAAGGAGTCATCATCAGTAGATTAATGGTTGAGCCTCAAAGCTTTAGACCATCTTTTGAGCTCAAGAATGGCAAATTAAATAGGAATAGCTAAAAAGATAGCCATCTGCACTGAATGCTGAAATTGCTCTTTTTTAGTTAAAATCACAGGCTTGAACAAAATGTCACCGAAAAGTGGGCTCGTTAGCTATCATGTACTAAGTTTCCCACAAGAAGATTCTCATGTGTATATTTCCCTATACGCATGTTGTAGCATCCATGATTGTGATCATACTTGTATGTGCTAAATACAGACAAATATTCACAAAAGTTAGAGTTGATAACCCAAATTTTTACCTATATCCATTTATTGTAAATATCACAATTAGTCCTTAAAATTTGCCTCCTATTTTAAATTGATTCAAAATTTTTAATTATCTAAATTTAATCTCTCAACTCGAGCCAACCAAGTCTTTTATTAAATTTCACCCGATTGCACAACCGGGACAACAAAATGGGTTTGCCCCACGGGTGAAATGGAACGAAGACTTTATTGACACAATAGTTAAAAAACTAACTTAACGGATTATATTGAAACAATTGAAAGTTTTGGGACTTAGTTTCGGCTCGACGTAGGTGCGGTGAGTCCATGCAGATAGCTATGGTCTACCCCTTTACAGAGAATCGACATAAATTTATGCTAGTTCCTTTTATTGGACATGCACGTACCACCTTAGCTCAATGAAGATTCATATTCATAACCTAGCGTGAGACTGACCATCACTGGAATTCAAAGCCAAAAAACATATAAATCCAGGTCGGGTAGATCAAAACACATCAAAATAAATCAAAGCTTCATCGGATACCTAATTTTGAGGTAGGGGTTGAGAAAGAAAACGAAGGCCTTACATGGGAATGAGGAAGTGAGAGAAGCATTGGGCTGAAACAATCGGTAGAACGGAAAGCAAATCCTAGAACCAGGTACAGGGCGGAGCCAAAAAATTATTTCGTGGGTACTGTATATTTTAATGAATGTAATTTTTTTCTTGATAAAAATAGAATAATATATTTATATTATTTTAACAAACACAATTTTTTCTTCATATAAATAGAATAACACATTTATATTTAATTATATCTTATTTAATTCTTAAAAGTTCATTAAACTCAAAACACTAATATTATTAAACATAGTAGATATAAATGACAAAAAAAGGTTAATTATATCCTTTTACTAAATAAAGACTAATTAAAACTATTTACAATTAATTTCGATAAATTTTTATACGTTGAAAGTCTTGCATTAATTTTATTATTATTTATATTCACAATTATATTATCACTTAGTTATTTATCATTCACTCGATTACATAATAAAATATATTTTCTATCATATATGTGATGATTGTTAAAATAAATATTAAAATTATAAGTAAACTCATAGATATATCATACTTTTTTTTGGTCTTGATTAAAAAATAGGTTGAGCACAATTAATATATTAAAAAAATATTTAAAATATATATAAGTAATTTTTTTTTAAAAAAGAAATTGAAGGTGGACATGTATCCTAGCCATAAGGTGACTCCGCTACCTGACAATGTATGACAGTGATGAACTTGTGGTACGGATAAAAAGGCTATGGGATAGGGCCGTTCATTCTAATTTGGCCATTTTTTTCTTACTCAAATTCTAACCCAAATTGCGTAAATATTTGAGTTAGTTAGATATTTGATTGGATATCAATTACTTTAAAATTAGCATTTTTCATTCTGAAAGATCTAAAAAAAATTATTTTATATTTTTAAATATTAATTATTTTTATATTATTACTGTATTAAAAATATTGTAATGTGATAATTCTATTAGTTTCTATTATTAATTTCGTCAATATTAATAGGATGATTTTTAACATAATAAACAACGAAAACTAATGAAAGAGTGACATTGAAATACTTTTAATAAATCGTCCGTCTGTTTTGTGATTCTTGGTTGATTGGTTTGACACAAAACAGAAAAATGATCAAAATAAAAATAAGACGGTGAACCATATTATAATACTATTTATTACCCATGCGTGAAAACACGAAGTAATAAAAAAAAATTTCAATATTAAATATATTTGTAATCACACCCAAAATTAAATTACAAACATAGTGGAGAGAGAAAAGAATTTCAACACTGATTATAATGGGGGTGAATAGTGGTGAGGGAAAACGATGATGATTAGGGTCGGTGGCGACGACTGTGGTGATGGTGGTCGTGGGTGACAACGGTTGATGTTGGTGGTGTGGTTTTTGGGGACGATGGTGATAGTGACAGTCATAAGTGATGGCGCTAGTGGGCGATGGTGATGGTGATTGACAATGATGATGGTGTGGGTGACGACGATGGTGGCAGCGGTAGTGGGTGATGACGATGGTGATGGTGGGCGACAACGGGTGTTTTTTGGACGACAGTGTGATGGGTGGTGGCGCATGACAATGGTAGTGGTGGTGGTGGTGATAGATGTGGTGGGGGTGGATGACAGTAGTGGTGGGCGATGACGGGGTGGTGGCCAGTGGTAGTGGGATAATAGTGGTAGTTGTAATAAATATAAGAATGAGATAACGATGGTAGTAGGGTAATAATGGTAAACAACGATGGTGGCAGTGGGGTGGTGGTGGGACAATAGGGCTAGCGACGGCGTTGGTGGTAGGGATGATGGTGGGACAGTGACAGTGATGGTAGGATGACGATAACAGTGGTGATGATGGTGGTGGGGTCGCGGTAGTAGTGGTAACTGTAAAATTCGGATAAATTTATATTTTTTATGAAAAAAGAGCAAAACGATAATTTATTATTATGGTACGGATGAAAAACTTGATTTTTTTTTAAATTTCAGATAATGAAACGGACCTCACCGTTGGATTCGTCTCACAAAATCTAGTTACCCCATCAATTTTCGTCGAATTCTAAGATAGTCAGATTTTTCGTGTTTTACGAGACAGACAGGCCTCAAGTGACCCAAATACAAAATTTTTAATAAAATTTTGAAAGTTGAAAAATAATTCAAAGCAATTTGAAATGAAAATATTTTAAACTTGAATCGAAACGAAATTTAATCGTTTCGGGGTGAAAATGGACCTAAGAAAAAAAATGGTCGTGTGGCGCGTTGTGGGCTAAGTAATTAAAGGGTATAAATAGAGGGAAAAATCAAATTTCTCCCCATTTGTTCGGCCGGTCTTCAACGTTGAGAGGAAGAGAGAGAAAAAGTTTGCACTTCCACATTCTCTTTACGATCTACATAATTCTAGCGATCAAATCCACGAGGGCCAAGAACAAAAGTTGTTCTCCTCACCAAGGGCTACAAAATCATACCAAGGAGGTTGAGTTTGGGCAAGATTCCATGAACGGGATTTTAGGAAAGTGAATATTCTTGCTTGAATCGGGTTTTTGAAGCTTCTTGACGTCATTTTACGCTTCAAGAGTTAGGGTTCCCTCCTACTTAGGTTTATTTTTTAACGTAGGGTGTTTATATGAGATGGGTAAGTTGTTAGAGACTTAACACTTGCCTATTGTTATGAAATTGAATGGAAATAGGTATAGAAATGGTCCAAAACAAACTTCTTGCTTGAAATTGATATGTGGAAGTTACTTGTGTAATTTCATGGATTTGATATTATATGGGCATGCTATGTGTTTATATTGTGCCTTGTGAATGAAGTGTGTTATTGACATATATTATATAATAACATGCTTGTAATTGTTGTTGGAAGTAGAATGTTGATATATGTTTATTGATATATTAACATTGTGATGAAGTTTGGTGATTATATGCATATGATATAATTGGCCATGAAATATGTATATATGTGGCTAAATTAGCTCATATGACATTTATTGCATATAAGGCATGACATTGATATTGCAATAGTGTATTACATTGCATTTGCACGGAGGCATCGCATTCATTAGACATGAGTGTGGTGTGTTTGTATGGTTTGATCAAACATCATACTTGATGGTTGATGGGTGGGATTGAGAAAATTGGATTGAACATCCGACTAAGTCTCATAGTTGCATGAAAATTGGGTCGGGATTAGCAAGAAAGGCAAAACTATCCCTCTAGTGAGAGACCCGGTGATTGGATACTCATTCCATTGGTATAAGAGTCCATAAAGTGTGTCAGTGTACGCAGAATCATTGGTGAAAGTTCATAAATTCTGTGTCGGTTGGGTGTCGTTGGTGTAAATTCATAAATACCCACCCCAAGAAAGACCTACAGATTTTTAAGTAGTCATTGGAAAGGTAACATCAATGGCAGGGGCTAGCAAAGTCCGATTTTATACTCATGGCATTGTATGGGTGAAAGGAGCCAGTGAGGGCTCGGGTTGAATTGCATGAGTAGGTGTCATCTCATATCATGTCATGACATGTTAGATTCCAACATAGACTCGCTTAATCTTGATTGGAATGATTGTTGCTTGTTAAATGTTGCATGTGACATTTCATATGCATCTAGGTTAAGGAGTAGCTTCTATAGGAGATACTTTATTGAGCGTGACTCACCCTTTATGGGACAATATTTCAGGTGCAAGATACACGCCGGGAGAAGGCTCTCACTCGGGGCCTCAATGATGAAGAAAAACCAAGTTGTGGTTTTAAAATCGTATTTTGTAAAACAATTGTGAAAATTATGTTTTGGGCAAGTAATCGTATGAATGATTATAATAAAAATTATATTTACTATGTTTGATGTACAAATATATGTTATATGAGTTGGGTGGGTTTTGGAAGAAATTGGAAATTAAAAACAGGTGAAACAGACAAATCTAGGCAAAACCTACCGGTAGAACATACATAAATCTACTGGTAGAACATTAACCTATCGGTAGAACATCAACCTATTGATAGAACTTTGTCCAATGGGCAAAACCTACCGGTAGATTTTTCAAAAATCTAAAATTTTACAAATGTTTTGTCATACTTTTGGGCTACATGTCCTTTTATTCAAATGATCTAAATGAATTATAATTGTAACGTCCCAAAAACCATCTTAGACGGCATTACAATTTAAAACCATTCATATCATAAGAGCACTAATATAATCCATAAATAAATGGGACTTCATTCATCTTCCATAAAATATTTACAACATTACCCAAATGATATGCCAAACTATGTCATTTACATCCTAAAAATTTTACTATCATAACGCAGCGGAATTACAAAAGAAAGTTAGACTTCACAATGTTTCAAAAATGAATTTCCTAGTCTAGAACAAAGATAATGTTGCTCTAAGCGTCCACCTCGGGATCCACGTTCCCTTCTATAGGAGTCTCCTAGTGTGCCGGTTCATCCACTCTCAACTCCTCCTCCAGGACATAATCTAAAAAATATTATTTATAGGGGGTGAGCACTAAGCTCTGTAACAATATTTCTCCCATACTCGAACAAGGTTTACCAAAGCATACAAAAATGGTCGGTCACCTTTCACAAATAGCATATATGAATTTTGAAATAAAACAGGGACAATTAAACAGATCTCAAGTTTAAGCAGTAGCAAAAATTTAATGCATAAGTGAAACCAATATACAACTAATAATTCATTCCACCAAAAATCGTTTCTCCCAAGTTCTTGCGAAATCTCATACTTCCCAAAATTCTTGTAGAAACCATTTCTGGTGCAATGAACAATTACCCACCACTGTATTCGTATCTCAAGTATGAAGTAAGATCTAGCATGGTCACCATCGAAAGCATTATGTCCCACATATCCACAAACACAAATCCTCGCAAGGATATCCAACCTTTGAAAAAGGCGTGTGTCAACACCATGGCAGTGACGAATCCAACTCAGGCATTAGTATACTAATCCTCTAACACGGCACCTGTGAGCTAATAGTGGTTTGATCCTCGCAAGACACTAACCCCACTACAAGTGGTAGGATATGTTCAAACCCGCAAGGAGTAAGAAGACGTCTACCCACTCCATGATACCCGGCCAATCGTAGCCCATGTTTATCTAAACAACCACACAAGAGATACAATACCAATAATTCTATCAATAACAAACAATTTTCAAAACCCCCAATTCCATGGGTATTTCCAAGAGCACAAGTAATTTAAACAATTCCCAAATTTTTACATGTATCATTTCAATAGAACATTGAAGAAAATGCAAAAGATTATCATCAGTATCATTTTATTACTCAACACAAAGCACTAAGGTTTTGAAATCAAGAACCAAGGAAGAATCAAAAGAAAAATTCATCACTCTTGAAAACTAGGGTTTTAAATCAAGAAAAATAGATTTCATGGATATTCAACCCTAACTTTGTTTAAAATATGAAATAATTACAAGAAGACCAAGAAACAAAGAACACATAGCAAATACATAAGATTAAGAGTCAAAACATACATATATATTAGCCGTAACATCAATGGACAAGAATGGAAGAAAACTCGTACATTGGTGTTCTTGAAGAACTAGGGTTTTGATCTTGAATCAACACTTAAATCTCTGATTTTTTCTTTTTGATCTTGTATTTTTCTCTTTCTCTCTAAAGCTTCCTAGGGTTGGAAGTGGTGAAATGGGGTTAAAGAAGGCATCCTAATGCATTTATAGGGTGAGAAACGGAGACAAAACTCAAAATCAGGTCAAACTAGGTTTTACAGAGTGTACCGATACTATTTAGCTTCTGGAGTTCGAAGTACCGATACGTCGTACCGGTACGCTATATCGGTACACTTTATCTGTTAAAACTTTCAGCACAGTTTTGGCCTATTTAGATGTCGATTTGAAAAATTTTCGTGAAAAACACTTTTGTAGCTCTAGCAGTCTACTATATACTATCAAAATTTCAGAACAAATGGACTTCAGAATAAAAAGTGATGATCAAAATACTAGGAAGTATCCAAGATCCTTTTTACCCAAATTCTCTCTAAAGTGTGCATTAACTCCGAAACACTTTCTAACTTCTAATACACCTCATATTACTTCTTCCAAGGTTTCTCGACATTCCGGATTCAATGAAAATCTTATTTTGACCTAAAAATATTTTGAACTTACCTAACAACCTCTTTCAAGCTTAGATACCTTCACAACTTAAACTTTACAATCAATTTGTCTCCCAAATATTTATTTCTACTGTTATAATTTATGTGGTTCATATATTATAATTACTAAAAAATTATATCATTATATTAATATAAACATGTAGGGGTTTACAATAATAGAGTATAAATTGTGGTATATTGGACCTCGGTTGGGTTAAATGGTAAAATGAACACAAGTGACAAGTGTGGGTTATAATTCCGGTTAAAGAAATGATATTGATGTGATATCGCGTTGTATGACAATCACGGGTACTTTCGCGGGTTGACAGGTGGTTAACGGTTGACAAAGGATTCCCGATTTTTAGGGCGTCACCGCTTAGTATCAGAGCATAGGTATACGATATACCTAGGGCTTGAAGAGCATGGATTTAAACTATTGCATTCATTGTGCATCTCATGTATGTGCTTTAATATGCTACATGTTATGTGTTATATGTTTTGGACATGATATACATGGTAAAATGTATATGGAAAAGAGACACTAGGGTTAGAAAACATAACCTTGGGGGTCGGAAAATAAAGGAACGGGATGGTTCAAGGCGTAAATGTCTACTAGTGGGTGGCATAAGCTCTACTAGAGAGACAAAGAGATGAATCTCAAGGTTTCAAATGTGGTCCCTACTTTGGGATACTAAATTAATGCTCTATTGTTATTTGACATGTGTGTAGATGGCACATAGAAGGAGAGGACGTCGAGGCGGTGGGCGGAACAATAATCAACCACCACTAGCCTTTGACCAACAAGTCTTCATGGAGGCTATTGGTATAACGACTGCTACTATTGCACAAGCTAGTGCAAATGCCGGTCAAGGAGGCTCGAGTAACCTCTAGAAGTTTAAGGTACACAAGCCTCCGATTTTTAAGGAAAAAATGGATCCGATGGTAGCCGACCATTAGTTTCGGCAGGTCGAAAAGATTTAGAGGCTATGGAGATCACCTGATGCCACGAAGATAAAGCTAGCTGTATTCCAGCTAAAGGGAGAAGCCCAATTGTGGTGGGTTTAGGCAAAGGACTCCAAGAACTTGGAGGCAATGACATGGAGAGAGTTCCAGAAGCTCTTCATGGGCAAATACTTCCCAGCAGCTGTTCGACATGCGAAGGCCAGGGAGTTCTTGGATTTGAAACAAGGGACAATGACGATGCTAAAATATGTGGCTAAGTTCACTGAGTTAGCCCGTTTCACCGATGATTACGTGGCCACAAACTTGGCCAAAATAAGAAGGTTTGAGTATGGCCTGAAATTATCCATTCGGGATAAAATTGTGGGTCACCACCTGCAAGAATTGGACTTAATGTCGAGACGACAATGGCTATTGAGAGAGAAGTAGAAGACGCTTGAAGCATCTGGGAGACGGGTGCTAAGGACAAGAAGAAGGAGAGTCAATCCTATTCTTCTAGTTCAGGAAAGAGACAAAAAACTGATATTCTGCAAGGGCAGCAAAGACAGGGCCGTAGCCATCAAGGCAAAGGTCAAGGTCGATTCTCCCAAGGTGGGGAAAACCTTAAGACAATATATCAAGCAAGTCAACAAACATGTTTCCATTGCCACCGACGGGTCACATGAAGCGGGATTGCCCTCATTGGCAGAGATCCTAAAGTTATGGGGCGTCTCAGTCCTAGTCATCAGTGGGGCAGCCACAGACATACGTTGTTCCTCCCTATCCCAGCATGGGCTAGGGAAGTCAGTTCCAGTTTCAGGGTACTATTCAAGCCCCTACCACTTCACAAGAAGGGACTTCGCAATCAGGCCAGATGGGCCAAGACATGGGTTGAGGCAGAGGACAGGGCATGCAAGTCGAGACTTTGAGGACCTAGGGACGTGTCTATGCCATCACATCTCAGACTGAGCCAATGGATTAGTCGATCATTTAGGGTACATTTCTACTCTCTCGTTTATGGACTAGGGTATTATTTGACTCTAGTGCATCACATTCATTCATTTCTGCATCATGTGTGAGGAATTTGGGCTTAGATGTTGATACCTTGAAAGAGCCGTTGTATGTGAGTTCTCCCCTAGGATTTAGGATGAGTGTCGATCAGATGTGTTGGGGTTGTGAGTTATCCTTGGGATGGATTGGTTGGCAGCACACAAGGTCATCATCGATTGTGATAGAAAGAGGGTAATTGCCTACACACTAGGCAGTGTTTGTTTCAAGATTCAGGGAGAAAAATACGATGCCTTGTCCCAAGCCGTGTATAACTCTCAATGACACGAGCAGTTAATGGGTTGGCTTGCGAGCCTTACTTTGGAGGACGAGGCGAGACAGGAGTTGGGTCTATCTTGGGTGGTTTGTGAGTATGAGGATGTTTTTTTGGAAGAACTACCAAAATTACCTCCACATAGGGATGTAGACTTTAGCATCGAGTTGTATCCCCGGTACATTGCCTATTTCTATGACTCCGTGTAGGATGACGCCAACTAAGTTACAAGAACTCAAGGTCCAATTACAGGAATTATTGGACAAGGGCTTTATTAGATCGAACACTTCACTGTGGGGTGCTCCGGTATTGTTTGCCAAAAAGAAGGACAAGACCCTTTGGTTATGTATAGACTACTAACATTTGAATTGGGTTACTATCAAGAATAGGTACCCTTTACAGAGGATTGATGATCTGTTTGATCAGCTGAGGAGAGCGCGGGTCTACTCTAAGATAGATCTTTGAACTGGCTACCATCAGATGAGGATTAGGGAGTCAAATATCCCTAAGACGACGGTCAAAATGTAGTACGGGCATTTCGAGTTCACTGTGATGCCATTTGGATTGACGAATGAACTTGCAGCATTCGTGGATATCATATATAGGGTGTTCCAACCCTATTTAGATCAGTTCGTTGTGATATTTGTTAACGATATCCTGATCTACTCCAAGTCTGAGGAGGAGCATAAGGGTCACTTGAGGATTGTTCTTCAAACCTTGAGGGATTTTCAGTTATACGCTAAGTTCAACAAGTGTGAATTTTGGCTTACGAAGGTAAAGTTTTTGGGACACGTGGTGTTGGCTTCGGGTGTATCCATGGACTTGGACAAGGTTGAGGCGGTTCTAAATTGGGAGAGACCAAAGTCAAATTTTGAGATACGCAATTTCCTGGGATTAGCAGTGCACTACCGGAGATTCATTGAGGACTTCTCCCGACTAGCCGCACCTATGACCAAGTTAACCCGAAAAGAGGTCAAGTTTTAGTTGAATGATTCGTGTGAGAAGACATTCCACGAGTTAAAGAGGAGGCTTGCTTCAGCTCCTATTTTGATAGTCCCGGAGAGGGGACAGATGTACACGGTGTACTGCGATGCCCCTAGAGATGGACTTGGGGTGTGTTTTGATACAGTCCGGGAAGGTAGTGGCTTATGGTTCTTGGCAATTAAACAACCACGAGAAGAACTATCTTATGCATGACATGGAGTTTGCGGCCATTGTCTTTGCCTTGAAGGCTTGGCACCACTATCTATATAGTGAGCAGTTCAAGGTGTTTTCGAACCATAAAAGTCTGAAGTACATCTTTACAAAGGGGGACCTCAATATGAAGCAACACAGGTGAATGGAGTATTTAAAGGACTACGACTTCACTTTGCATTACCATCTCGGTAAGGTAAATGTGGTGGCTAACGCACTCAGTCGGAAGTCACGGGGAGTCTTGACTAGTATGACTTCTCGGGAATGACGAATACTCGAGACTATAAGACAGTTTGGGCTGCATTATCAAGGTCAGGCTCAAGGTATTTTAGGGAGCTTGGTGGCTACGCCTTTCTTACTGAGCAGGGTGATTGGGTCCTAGCGGCAAGACCTAAAGTTATCATCCATCAAAGACCTAGTGAAGGCAGATACTCGTGACGAAGGCTAGGCTATTCACTCGAATGTCAGTCTTTGATATAGGGGAAGGGTCATGGTTCCCCAGTTAGTGGATCTGAAGGAGGAGATCCTTAAGGAGTTCCATTGCTCTCAATTTGTTGTGCATCTAAGTGGGACAAAGATGTATTATGATCTTCGTCGCCAATATTATTAGAGCGAAATGAAGAGACACATTGGAGACTTTGTCAGATGATGTATCACGTGTCAGCAGATCAAGGCTGAGTACTAGAGACCAACAAGGTTGCTCTAGCCTTTGGAGGTGGTTGAGTGAAAGTGGGAGCATGTCACGATGAATTTTGTGACCCACTTACCACGGACATCGCGGGAACATGACGCAGTGTGGGTGATAGTGGACCGGTTTATAAAGTCGGGACATTTTTTGGCAGTACGGATAACCTTCACATTGGAGGAATTTTGTCGATTGTATATACAAGAGATTATACGGTTGCATGAGGTGCCCGTATCTATAGTATCGAATTAGGATCCCAGATTCACGGTTCATTTTTGGGAGAGTTTTCAATGGGTCATGGGGACACAATTGATAATGAGCACAACTTTTTATCCCCAAATGGACGGTCAGTCAGAGAGGATCATCCAGATATTAGAGGACATGCTATGGGCATGCGTCCTAGATCTCAAGGGTAGCTGGAAAGAGCATTTACCCTTAGTGGAGTTCACATACAATAATAGTTATTAGGCGAGTATGCAGATGACACTCTATGAGGCACTATATGGGAGGCTTTGTCGTTCTCCAGTTTGTTGGACAGAGGTGGGACAGAGACCCTCTACGGATTCAGATTTGATCAGAGACACCTTGAAGAAGGTGGACCTGATACGAAAACATCTTTTTTATGGATCAGAGCTGACAAAAGAGCTATGCTGATAGACGGCGACGACCTTTAGAGTTTGAGGTTGGTGATCATGTCTTCTTAAAGGTGATGCCTAAGAGGGGAATGGTCAGATTCAAAAAACAGGGAAAGCTGTCATCGAGGTTTATCAGGTCTTTTGAGGTACTCGAGATAGTGGGTACAGTGGCTTATAGATTGGCGTTATCACCAAATTTATCGGGTGTTCATGCAGTGTTCCATGTCTCTATACTCCAGAAGTATACTTTAAATCTGACACATGTAGTGGATTGGGGTGAGTTGACTGTTGATGTGGATGGGACTTCCGAGAAGGGACCGGTGCGTATCATGGATAGTCAGAAGCAGGTTTTGCGAGGCAAGACCGTGAGGCTAGTGAAGGTGCTGTGGCACCACTGAGGCTTAGAGGAGGCGACATGGGAGCGTGAGGACACTATACGTACTAACTATCTGTTCTTATTCGAGAATAGAGGTACATTTTTATAATTTCAAGTATAGAATTGCTTGTTGCATATGCATGCGGTTAAATGTCTATGTGTGTGTGAACTTCGGGGACAAAATTCTTTTAAGGGGAAAAATGTAAAACCTGGGTAAATTTAAACTTTTTATGAAAAAGGGTAAAACGGTAATTTGTCATTACGGTACGGGTGAAAAAATTGAATTTTTTAAAATTTTAGATGATGAAACGGACCTCACCGTTGGATTCATCTCGTGAAATCTAGTTACCCCATCAATTTTCGTCGAATTTTGAGATAGTCAAATTTTTCATGTTTTACGAGACAAACGGGTCTTCGGTGACCCAAAAACGAAATTTTTAATAAAATTTAAAAATTTTAAAAATAATTTAAAACAAGTTGAAATAAAAATATTTTAAACTTGAACTGTGGCAAAATTTAATCGTTTCAAGGCGAAAACGAACTTGGGAAAAAATAGGATTGTGTGGCACGTTGTGGGCCAAGCAATTAAAGGGTATAAATAGATGAAAAAATCAAATTTCTCCCCATTTGTTTAGCCAATCTTCAACATTGAGAGGAAGAAAGGAAAAAAGCTTGCACTTCCACATTCTCTCTATGATCTACAAATTCTAGTAGTCAAATCCACGCGGGCCAAGAACAAAAGTTGTTCTCCTCGCCGAGGGCTACAAAACCATACTAAAGAGGTCAAGTTTGGGTTAGATTCCAAGAATGGGAAGAATAGGATTTTGGAAAAGTGAAGATTCTTGCTTGAATCGGGTTCTTGGAGCTTCTTGATATTATTTTACGCTTCAAGAGGTAGGATTCCTTCCTACTTAGTTTTATTTTCCAACATAGGGTGTTTATATGAGATGGGTAGGTTGTTAAAGACTTAACATTTGCCTATTGTTATGAAATTGAATGGAAATGGGTATAAAAATGGTCCAAAACGAACTTCTAACTTGAAATTGATATGTGGAAGTTACTTGTGTAATTTCATGGATTTGATATTATTTGGGTATGCTATGTGTTTATATTGTGCCTTGTGAATGAAGTATGTTATTGGCATATATTATGTAATAACATGCTTATAATTGGTTGTTGAAAATAGAATGTTGATATATGTTTATTGATATATTAACATTGTGATGAAGTTTGGTGATTATATGCATATGATATAATTGACCATAAAATATGTATATATGTGATTAAATTAGCTCATATGACATTCATTGCATATGAGACATGACATTGATATTGCAATGGTGTATTACATTGCATTTACACGGAGGCATCGCATTCATTAGGCATGAGTGTAGTGTGTGTGCATGGTTTGATCAAATATCATACTTAGTGGTTGATGGGTGAGCTCAGAAAAGTTGGATTGAACATCCAACTGAGTCTCACAGTTGCATGAAAATTGGGTCGAGATTAGCAAGAAAGGCTAGACTATCCCTCGGGTGAGAGACCGAGTGATTGGATACGCACTCCATTGGTATAAGAGCCCATAAAGTGTGTTGGTGTATGCGGAACCGTTGGTGAAAGTTCATAAATTCCGTGTCGGTTGGGTGCCGTTGGTGTAAATCCATAAATACTCATCCCAAGAAAGACCCAGAGATTTTTAAGTAGTCATTGGAAGGGTAACATCAATGACAGGGGCTAGCAAAACCCGATTTTATACTCATGACATTGCATGGATAAAAAGAGCTAGTGAGGGCTCAGGTTGAGTTGCATGAGTGGGTGTCATCTCATATCATGGCATGACATGTTAGATTCCAACATAAACTTGCTTAATCTTAATTAGAATGGTTGTTGCTTGTTAAATGTTGCATGTGACATTTCATATATGCATCTAGGTTAGGGAGTAACCTCTGTAGGAGATACTGTATTGAGCGTGACTCACCCTTTATGAGACAACATTTAAGGTGCAGGATACACGTCAGGGGAAGGCTCTCATTCGGGGCCTCAAAGATGAAGAAAAACCGACTTGTGGCTTTAAAACTGTATTTTGTAAAACAATTGTGAAAATTATGTTTTGGGCACGTAATCGTATGAAAATGATTGTAATAGAACTTATATTAACAATGTTTGACATACAAATATATGTTATATGAGTTGGGTGGATTTTGGAATGAATTGAAAATTAAAAATAAGTGAAACAGGCAAATCTGGGCAAAACCTACCAGTAGAACGTTGTCCAGCAGGCAAAACCTACCGGTAGAATATAAACCTACCGGTAGAACATCAACCTACCGATAGAACTTTGTCCAATGGGTAGAACCTTAACCTACCAGTAGACCATTAACCTACTGGTAGATTTTCCAAAAATTTGAAATTTTAAGAATGTTTTGCCATGCTTTTGGGCTACGCGTCCTTTTATTCAGATGATGTAAATGGATTATAATGGAGTATGAATTGTGGTATATTGGACCTCGGTTGGGTCAAATGGTAAAATAAACACATGTGACACATGTGAGTTATAATCCCAGTTAAGAGGAAGCTATTGACGTGATGTCGAGTTGTGCGACAATCAGAGGTGCTTCCACAGGTTGACGGGTGGTTAACGATTGACAAAAGGCCCCTGATTTTTGGAGTGTCACAGTGAAAACAACGATGGTGGTGGTGGGCCGGTGGTAGTGATGGTTTTTGTGGCAAAAGTGGTAATGAGGTGGTGGTGGTGATGTGGGTAATGATAGTGGTGGTGGTAGTGGTGATAATGGTGGGGGGCGTGGGGGGTGGGGTTGGTGCTAGTGCTAGTGTTGGTAAGGGTTGTTATGGCAATGGGGTGGTGACGGTGGTGGTAGTGGTGATGGTGGTGGTAGGGGTGATGATGATAGTAATAATAGTTGAGTAGTTATAAAACACGACTTTTTTTAAAAGTATTTATGATAAAATTATAAATCTTAAAAGCATTTTTAAAGTAGATATTTGGTCGTGAGTACCTTTTGTAAAATATATTCAACTTTAAGTACTACAGCCAGATTTATATCGCATTAAGTCCTCTTTTTCATCAAATTATTATCATTAAGTACACATTTTAAGTGTTTTTTAATATTACCTAATTACCCCTACCATAAATTTTGCATATCATTGTTAATTTCAATATTTTCAAATATAACAACTCCTTAACTTGGGAATTGTGGTAGGATTAAAATTATTTTTCTATTATATATATAACAACATCAAATAGTAATATGTTCAATAAAAAATTTATTTAAAAATTTAATCATTATAATAGAGTGACACCATATGTGAGTACTTAAAACTATTGTCTTGCCCACTACAAAATAAGTACTCACGTATGGTGTTACTTTATTATTTTTTATTGAGCATTTTTTTTCTATACTCACGTATGGTGACACCTTATGTGAGTATAGAAAAATAATTTTAATGCTAACACAATTTTCAAGTTATAAGTTGTTAATATTAATACAATTCCCAATTTAGAAGGAGTTAGTTTTTTCAAACAAGTTTTGATTAAATATAACTATTGATGGTATTTTGAACAATGAAAATCAAAATGAATTTACTCTCAAATAAGTTTTTTGAGCGAACTTAATTCCAAATAAGTTTACATAAAGATACCGACCTTCAAATGATCATTTTTAAAAAGTCACTTTAAACACACCCTTTAGACTCCTATTTTTCCTATTAAATTTGGGGTGTTAATATTAATTGTCATATTAACTTTAAAATAAAATTTAAAGAGATCTTAATCACGAAAAATAAAAGTTATTTTGTTTATCTACTGAGATTTGAGTTGTATTGTACTTTATTATGTAAAAGTTTATATTTTGTTTAGGAGACAATGTAAAAAAATTAATCATTCAAAGAACAAATTGAAATTTTTTTTATCTGTCAAGGGATGAAATAAAATTTTCCCCATTTACTTGGGCCAAAGATCAAAATAAAATAACTTCCAAAAAAAAATAAAAAATATCTATACTACTAATAAAAGGAAGTTAAATAAAAAACTTTTGATTATCTATTATGTTCCCATAAAAAATATTAAAGGCACCTATATCTTTATTTATTTAATTACCTAATATTAATTATATATTCAAATGACTTTTTATATACTTCTATTTCTACAAGAATTATTGTTCCATGTATTGCACTTTTTTTTTATTTTTTAATTATCTAATATTAATTATATTTTCAAATGACTCTTCGTATATTTTCATTTTCACAATAATTATTGTTCCACGTATTATACTATTTTTTTATTTATTTCCTGAGTTAATGACGCTATCTCTCTTTCATTTACTTTTCATAAACTTTTTTATTTACAATAAATCCATTAATCATTTTTACTTTATAAAACATAATAGATTATCATTAATACAACTATTATGTCATTGATAACCATCAAAAAGTTTATTTTATCATTTATTTAATATGAATTGATGTGTAGTTTTACAGACGATACAAATTTCTAGCAACAAATATAGTAATTAATCAAATGGAATTCGAAACATTTCATCTTCCATTTTATGGCTACGTAGATAGCTAATAGTCAAATATTTAATCCCATGAATTTCAATCATAAATTAATAGTAATACTACTTTATTCCTTTTCCATCCTCTCATACTCATATTTTTATCCGGTTATAAGTTATTGCTCTTTTCATATGATTTATTTTTTCCTTAGAGCTAGGCTTGCGCTAACATCTTTAAATTTTTCTTCTAATTTGTTAAGTGTTTTTTATTTATGAACAAGCGTGATTAATGGTGGAAGGTCACTATGAAAATGACACATTGAGATTTATTTACTCTAAATTATATACTTTCTATGTGTTTAATTTCCATGGTAAAAGTTCATTTTGCATAATTAGCATTATATCTTATGTGTAGAAAAAATTACGTGATTTTTCTCATGCGTTAAATAATTGAAATGTGATCTTCTATCACGTGGATCATGATTTGTTTAGGTTTTTTGAATTGCTTTAGGACATAAGATACCAAATATTAATATTTGATAATATATATTTTATCATTTGAATGTGGTAAAACAAAATTTTACTATGTTTATTATAGATTTTTGTGGGTAATTCATTTTTTAGGATGTTCATAAAGTATATATGACATTTTTTTTTGAAGTGTAATTTCTTATTTGTCTTTTAGTAAATAATAAAGCAATTAATGTTCACAAATTATTTGTTTTTTATCATAAAAAATATGATAGTAAATTTTAAGGTAGACAATCCCAAGTTTATCATAATATAAACCTCCTTTGTTTGTTATTCTTTTAGAAATGACGGATATTAAATTTGGAGTAAACTATTGAAACTCTAATTTTATGTGTTAATATGTGGCTAAATTTGTCCATGACTTAAGTTTCATTAGATACTACACAAAATATTTAAATAGAGTTTATTTGTACAGTTGATGTTATTTCATAATTTTTATAACAATAATATATTTGATCTTGAAAAATAATTCACGTGTAATGCACTTGTATACAAAAAATATATATAAATTTACATTTCTATATTTATCTATCTATACTTCAAATGAAAGTGCCTTAACATAAAAACTTTTGATCAATTATTTTACTTTTATAAAAAATTTTAAATACCACATTATCTTTCCATAGTTAAATAGTTAAATTATCATCATATTTTTAGTGTTTAAATCTTCAAATTACCCTTAACATCTCTTAGAATTCTCCATTCTTTATTTATAAAAATATTAATATCAATGAAACTTTTTAATTGACTACGTTACATTTAAAAATAAGCATTGCTTAGAATATTTACATTTATTGTTTATAAGTTGAAACTGAATCAAATGAATTTCAAAATAAATTAATTTTATATTTTTTCTTATAGTTAAAACAATGAATCATTGAAAACAGACATCATTTTTTAAATTCTATAATATAATACAAACAATAAAAACATAATTTTTATAAATTTGAGATGATATTTAATTTAGGTACATATATATCTAAATTTTTTTATTAAATTTTATATAAAAAAATTATTCACGTACAACGCACTTGTACATTGCTAATTGAATTGAACTAAAAAACGATATCTTCTTAAATGTAACAACAGATACAAAGTTGTCTTTTTTTTTTGAACTGTAAAGTTGTCTTTTGGATGTAACAAAATCATCTGTTTTAAAACCTGGTCCGGCCGAAGGGTGACCCGGTGAACCGGAGCTTAAACCGGGCCGATTCATTTATAAGATCGTTAGTAAACCAAAAACGGATTACATCCGCTGAACCGGATGAAAATCCACTGAACCGTTAAACCGGACGAGTTTATGAAACCGGCTGTCTCAATTAAATTAGTATAAAACTCTGAGCTTTGGCCCTTTTGGACATTTTGCCCTAAATCGTTTCAAGCCTTTCCCACCCCAGGCACACACACCCACTGCTCTGCACCTCTGCCTTTTCGACGGTCGACGACCCTCTCAGCCGACACCTCTCTCTCTCTCTGCGACGCAAGCGCGCAAAGGACTCCTCAATCGAAGTGGATCGAGTGAAGGAACAAGAGCTTCGAACAAGAAGGCTGCTTCAGAGCTTCCATCGAGGCTTCGATGACTACCATTGACAGTTGCAGGTACAAACTCTCTCTCTCTCTCTCTCTCTCGGTCTCTCTTTCGATCTTCTACTTACTCCCTAGTTTCTGACTCTCGGCTACACAATTTCTCTCTCTCTCTCTCCATATATATATGTGTGTGTGTGTGTGTGTGTGTGTGTGTGTGTGTGTTGTTAAGTTAAATTTGGGTTGTAATAAACTGGGTTTTGGTGGGTGTAGAAATTTTTGTCCTCGGGAGCGCGAAGAAAATACTGAAAGAGGAGACATTTGAAAGATTGAAATCTATGACGCCTTGAATCTTTTTTGATAATTCAATGATTTATACATGGATGGAAGGCTGGAAGCTCTTGTTCGAATTTATACATTAAATAATTGAATGATTTATACACTGATTCGATGGTTAATTCAATGATTTATACACTGGCTCGATTTATACAGATTAAGCATTTTTCTCTACTTAACTTTATAAGTTAAATGGAACCCATTGACTGTGTTCCTTTACCAAGTTGATGCCCGGGCCCGAGTTTTAAAACTATGGACTTACGCTTACACCTCATGTATACAGATGACAGGTCTCAGCAGCTTGGGGACTCTGGTAATGGCGTATTTTCTGTGAACTTTGTATCTTCCGCATCTCTTCTCTCCTCCGCCTCGCATCTAAAATGCGTTCTAAGGACAGAATCTCCTACTTTTATGATGGTTCGATTTTCCTATTTTTACTCCTGATTTTGGTTCGATCTTCTTCTGTATGAAACCCTAGCTCTGTGGTGATACGTGTGTGTGTGTGTGTGTGTGTGTGTTTATATATATATATATATATATATATATATATATATAGAGAGAGAGAGAGAGAGAGAGAGAGAGCACTGAGTTTGGACTTTAATTTCTATAAGAGTTACAGAAATTTGACTAACTCTAGAGAAGGTGATTGCAGGGGATGTGGGAAGTGTATACTTTGGGCCGAATCATCCGATGAAACCCCACAGGTTATGTATGACTCACCACCTGGTCCTATCCTACGAGCTCCACAAGAAAATGGAAATTTATGTAAGTGTTTTTTATTTATTGATTTGTGTTTTTCAAAGTGTTAACTTTTAACTCACTTAGTGTTTGGTATATGTGAAATATGTGTATTAATAACGTTATTGAATATTGACGTCCAATGTAGAGGCCTCACAAAGCATATCCTGTTGAGCTAGCTCAGTTCCATTCGGCCGATTATGTGGAGTTTTTGCACCGGATTACCCCTGACACACTTCACTTGTTCTCGCACGAATTGGCAAGATGTAAGAGTTGAATTTTATCAGTTGTTTTATAAAGGTTATTGGAAATTTGTCAAAATGACAAACTTGGACCAAGTTAATGCTGTAAAATGACAAACTTGGACCAAGTTAATCATTTTGTGACAACTTTATGTTTGAAACTCGGTGCTGATTGGGGTCTCACTGGAAGACTAGGAAGGGTTGGGGAAATGGTCTGAAAAACAAGGTAGAATAGAAGATTCTCGTAAAAAAAGTCGCTAATTATCCTTACTTTTGTGAGCAAATCCTTGTCTTCTACTCAAAAGGCAAGTAAAGCTTGCTTTTTCCGAAAGATCCATAATTCTGTTATATTGTAAATTGAAAGATGGTGAAGAAGGAGACGATATGAAGCTGATAACACCCTAAGTCGGTAACTTTCCTTGAGTGTTACTGTTGTATATTACGGAATCTGATATACTATAACAATTTAGTAGCCTTCAATGGCCTTCAAACCTTGAATACTAATTTTCTAAATTTTTTATTTTTTAAATTTCTAAGAATGCTATGTGGTATCATCCAATTGGCCTTTACTTAATTTTTTTTTATTTTTCTAGTTGGATAAAGTTCTGATTTATGTACAATTACCAACTGTCATCCATATCAATGTACAGCTTCACAAATTGTATGCAATTAGAGTTTGTATCCCACTTAACCACCCTTTCCTCTCGTCAATTGACTTCCCCCATTTGGTATAAAATTACCGGGAACAATTGTATGTAGTTTTTTTTATATATATTTTAGAAAGTTTAATGTACGTATAATTCTGATTTGTTAGCATGATGTATGATAGTATTTAAGCTAATGATATATTTAGTATAATTTGCCTGTGCATTTGCATGGGATCCAACAACTTTTGCGCTTTTATGCAATTGTTAGGGCAGGCTGATCATGGTTTTCAATTATGTGATACTGGATGCAGTTAGAGCAAATATTAAGTTCTATGTTGTATTTTTAATTCCTTAGTTTTATTGTCATTGCCAGGGTGCTAATAGCAGAGGGAGTTCACTTATTGAGTTTTTAGGTGCATGGTGTAACTTTATTGAAATTATTTAGATTTGACTCTAATTGCTTTGTATGGTAAAGTGGTTGAGCTATTGTGGGGCAGGTTGTGAAATAAATAGTATTAGTTGATGAAATCCTAGAAGTCTAAAGAGTGTTTTGTCTACTTACAGGACTCCTTTCTTTGTGTCGCTATCTCTCTATTTCTAGGTAGATTGAAATTGCAGTATTCATTCTTAAGTGGTCTAAAAATTGTTGTTAAAACAATTACATAAAGTAATTGTTATTTCCGTGTGTTATCAGTATTATCGACATTTGATTCGTTGAGACGTAAAGTTTCCCTTATTTCTTTTCTTTCCAGAAAAGAATTACCTTTCTATATTACCAGTTTTTCCATTGATCATTTGGTTATATAAATATCATTTACGAATATCACCTTTATGCTTGATTTGAGTAATGCCTTTTCGATAAGATTGATAGAGTAATAACAAACATTTAATAGCTCTATTTTTTCTTCAGATAATCTTGGAGAAGATTGCCCTGTTTTTGAAAACTTGTTTGAGTTCTGTCAAATTTATGCTGGTGGAACTATAGGTAAAGTTTATCTCAGTATTGGGATCAAATTTGAAATTGCTTCTATGTTACCTATAGGCAAATGTTTTTTTTGGCAGATGCTGCACGCAGATTGAACAATCAACTTTGTGATATTGCTATAAATTGGGCTGGTGGATTGCACCATGCCAAGAAGTGTGAGGCGTCTGGATTTTGTTACATCAATGATTTGGTTTTGGGGATTTTGGAGCTTCTAAAGTACCATGCCCGTGTTCTGTATATTGATATTGATGTGCATCATGGTGATGGTGTAGAAGAGGCTTTTTATTTCACGGATAGGTAAGAAAATATTTCTTTAATAGTACATGGAGACTTGAAATGGATGACAAAGCTGTTGCAATCTCTTCATTAAAGAGAATTTTGATAATGTGGACATAAGAAGCTTGCAGCTATTGGTCATTGTTAGAAATGCATTGATATAAGCAACTGAAAAGTGCATTGGTCAATTACAGCAAATGCTGCAGTGGACTATTGAGTCTTCGATGTTAGAACTGCAAGTGAAAGTACGTAACCAATAAGCTTCTAACTGGTGCCTTAGAACTTTGCTCAAAATAGGAATTGTCGTGCCCCAGTGCCGAAACTTGTATGTCCATCAATTATAAGATTTTACATTGAGAATGATCAATTGGTTAGAAAACTTTGATCTGATTACTCTGAGGTTCCAATCGTCTACGGCTGAAATATTTAGTTAAATGCATTAAGATTAGAAGATACATTTGAGGCTTGCTTTGTTGCACCTCTCTGTTTGTGCATTTGGTTTGATTTTTACCTCTGTTTTTTCCTTTTTAATTTTGTATTGTTGTAAAATTTTACGGGTTTTACCTCTAGACATTATCACGGGTTTATATTAGCCAACTCTGGAAATGTGTAGTTGATTTGCTAGTCCTGGGTATAGTTGATAATATGGTAGGAAAAACAGCTTTCTCTTTGATTTCCTATTGAACATATACTTACATTCTGAATAATCAGTATATTTCTCTTAGAACTCGGAATTAAATTGATTGGATTTAACATGACAGGGTGATGACTGTTAGTTTTCACAAGTATGGGGATAAGTTCTTTCCTGGAACTGGTGATGTGAAGGTATTTTTATCCCCTCATATTTATTGTTTATCTTTAGTCAGAATTGAGATTCATATTCATGGGTCTAATTTATATTGAAGGAAATAGGAGAAAGAGAAGGAAAATTTTATGCCATAAATGTACCTCTCAAGGATGGAATTGATGACACGAGCTTTACCCGACTCTTCAAAACAGTAAGTCTTTTACTGTGAGCATGACTTCTATGAATTGACATGTGTTCATTAATTGATAGTGTCAACATGAACTTTGGCTTACAACATCTTCTTTCTGTAGATTATTGCAAAGGTGGTTGAAACATATTCACCTGGTGTGATAGTTCTCCAATGTGGGGCAGATTCACTTGCTGGGGACCGCTTGGGCTGCTTCAATCTCTCCATTGATGGTGCTAGTCTACTTGCAATTGGTTTTTTTTCCAGTTTCCTTAATATCGTTTGCAATTGTTTTACATTCCATTGTGGATTCTTCCTTGACGATCTTTGATTAGTGGTGAGCTAATTGGAAAGGACGTGTTTAATATTTACTTGTTGGTTGGTACTGTTGGACTGCTTTTTACAGGGCACGCTGAATGTGTCAAGTTTGTGAAGAAATTTAACTTGCCCCTGCTGGTATGTCTATGATTTTAAAAAATCTGCCCACCATTATATATATTGGGTAATTGACCATAATTCATTCTTGTCATATATTAGACATACATTGGATGTTTTTCTTTCTTCAGGTAACTGGCGGTGGGGGGTATACGAAAGAAAATGTGGCTCGGTGTTGGACTTTTGAGACAGGAGTTCTGTTAGACACAGAGCTTCCCAATGGTATGGCAGCACCGTTTTGTTTCTATCTAGTATGCAAAATTAGTGATACAGTTGATTTCTTCTTGGATTTGGCAAAAAAGGTTTCTCGCTCTCAAATGTTGACAACAATATATATTTTGGCAAGTGTTGCTATATATGTGGTATATCTTTGTGAGTTGCATTTAGGTAGCATCAATTCCAATTTTGACAAGTGGAGGGGCGATGACAGAAATAACTGATTGGTTCTCCTACAGATTATAGTAGGCATTAATTATTTAGTCCAAATTGAATGAAGAAATACTAATGGTGCCCATTTGAGCCACTGAAAGAAGTAATGTTATCTGTTAGAGAAGTTAAAATTGTAAACACCAATATCATTCTTCAAGTAGGCAATGGCACTGCCTGGTCAGAAAACCAACTATTTTTAATAAAAATGATTTCTTCTCACAATAGTAAGATTGCTTACGGCAATGATAATTGACCTTGAATTCTCAGATTTTTGAACAGTGTATCATCTACCTCTGAATTCAGGTTGGAATTTTGATTCAATTAAAGAAAGAGTAAGCCTGTTTATTTATGGTTCTGAGACTAGTGGTTCTAATGGTTGTTTTGGTTCTTTTCTTGCAAATCATTTCATTGTTGAGAAAAGGTGAAAAAGATAAAATGTGAGCTTGAGCTTGTTTGATAACAGTTGTAGCTCGTTGTTGTTTCAGGGTTTCATTTGTGTAGTTGATATTTTTTTATTTGTTCACTGATAAATCAAACTAATCAAATCATGTTTCGGTTAGTTGATTGTAGCACATGCCTTAATCTGCATCTTTTGTTATCGTTGAAGAATACTGCTATTTTAGTTACACATCTTAATATGTTATACTCCAATATACTCTTTTTCTTGCAGAGATCCCAGAAAATGAATATATTAAATATTTTGCGCCAGATAATTCATTGAAGATTCCAAACGGGCACATAGTATGTTTTTTTTAACTTGCATTTTCAGTTATGCTGCATGTTTTTTAATTAAATGATCAAGGTCCCTTTTGCGATGCCAATTTATTAGCAAATGTATCTATAGTATGATATGGATTGGTTCATGTTACACTGCCTGAACTACACTGAGCATTTTCACTTTGGGGAATTTGGTGAAGGTCATTGACATTGATTTGTTGATTGAACAGGAGAATTTAAATAGCAAATCATATATTGGAACTATCAAAATGCAAGTTTTGGAAAATCTTCGTTGCATCCAACATGCTCCGAGTGTACAGATGCAAGAGGTAAGCCGTATGCAAGAAGTTTCTCAACCAATCTAACATATGATAATCCACTTTGCTAAGGTCTCTTTTTCAATTTTGTTACTTATGCCTATCCACTCTCTAGACGCTAGGTAGGCTGTGTGAACTACATTTGAACCCAAGATGAACCCTCCCCTCATCGAGGCAGCTTTGAACATGTAAATATTGGTTTGCCTTTGCACTCATGTTGGACATGAGCCATAAAGTAGCAAAAAGAACTTCAGTTCTGGCCTATTAAACATAATTTATTCAATTATTTGACCCTATTCAGACCAATCAATACCAGAAGCCTCATGCACTGGGCCATATCTATATTCAATGAATGCCCAGCTAAAGAATTCAGTTGGTTTTCTTAACGAAATCCAAAGAAAATAGTTCCATTTGGTTCTGCACACTGTTTGGAAGGAATTTGTTGCAAATTAAATTAGAGATCCTGTGCTAACCTAGCCTTATCGGAACTAAAACACTCATGGGAGAAAATTTTATTTATTTTCCAAATCCATAATCATTTGTTCCAATCTTAAAAATAATTACTGACAATGTTTGGTCTTGAATCATCTTTTTTACAAAGCCCACCTTATGTTATCTATATTGTGTCAAATGCACAACATTGGATGTCCTAAAACAAAAATTACTGCTTCAAAGGATGATTTGTGAGACACAATTAAGCCTTATGTGCAGTCTGATTGGTGGCCAAAAGCATTTGCGTGCTTTACATTCTTGTGGGAGTGTGCTATTTGGACCTCTCCAAGATCACGGTCGATAGGAGCTTGAACACTAGTTATAAAATGCATTCTCTGGAATGGTGGACTAAAATGTACACTTTTTTGTTGCAGGTTCCACCTGATTTTTACATTCCTGATTTTGATGAAGATGAGCAAAATCCTGATGAGCGCATGGATCGTGAGACTTGTCCCACAATAACATGCATAGACAAACTTTTTCCCACTACTATAACTGTGTTGTGCTTATGATTCTTACTTGTCTACTTTTTTCCACATTTTCTTTTCAGAGCACACCCAAGACAAGCAAATCCAGCGTGATGATGAGTATTATGATGGTGACAACGACAACGATCATCATATGGATGATGTTTAGACTGTAAAGTTATCTTGATAAATATTCTTTCCTGGAGTGACTGTAACTATAAGGGACAGATATAAATAGATTAATCGCTAGTAATCTGGCTGTTATTTTTCAGAAATAGAGACATTTTATCAATTCTCATCTTATTTATTTTTGGCTTTTCATCTTTGTTGTTGGAGGAACAAAGAGCTACTGCTTGGTGCATTTTAGGATGCCAAAAATTAGGTTGGTACTGCCCCCACCCCCTCTATCCCCAAACCGTGGCGCCCAATTTATGTTTTGGGTCTTTTTTTTTTATCAGTCTAACATTACTTTTCTATGAAATATTAGTCGATCGATTTGGCTGATGGATTGACACTAGTTGGATCTTTTTATTAATCATGTGGTGTTGGAGTTGGACTTGTTCTCTCTCAGTTAAACTCAGCTCCCATAGTGTCCATAAACTAAAAATTCCTGTGACCCTTATACTAGAAAAACCAATTACAAAATTTATATAATAAAACATAGCATTTCACTTAATTAAGTTCTTCATTTATAGGACTTGTAACTTGCGTGTTTTAATTTATTACAAAAAATTGAACGGTAGTTTTGGTAAGGTTTACATTGTTATTAATTTATAGCATTGAGGGTACTAAATAAAATTTTTAATATTTGAGATTGTAAATTGAGAATCGAAACATCTTTCAAGGTATAAAGTGATATTAGCTCAAAAAAAAAAAAGAGAACACGAGCAAAAATTATTTCTAATAAGAACTCACAAGCACCATCAAAAAGGATTATAAGTTCCCAATTATGAGATATTCCACTAATGATATCCATAGGCTTGCATTAAGTTAACTTCTGAAATCCTATTTCTTCCTGTTAGGGGCCTCCTAGTTCAAAAGAAAAAGTATGAAATGTAGAAGAAATATGGAATTGATTCAATTTGAAGTATCGAGCCTACGCTTCTAAGTTCAATTGGAGATCAGTTTGTTGAGAATATTTTGAATTGGAATAGTGATACAGAAATAGAGAAGAGCTTGGGGAGTCGCATGGGGGGGGGGGGGGGGGGGGGGAATTGGCACAAAGAGAAGATAGATAATATCTACTCTTCAATTTGAATTTCAAATTTTATGAAAAAAAAATATAAAAGATCTCAATTCATCGTAATGTATAGGTAATTGGTTTCCCAGCTTGGAAATTATTTTTACATTGAAATATTCTTTGAATGTAATAATAAGGACATTTTTGTATTAACATTTTTTTTTTGGATCTAACTAGTTACTAAATACTTCATCCGTTCCTAAATATTTATCGTTTTACACAATTTTTTTTGTTCCATAATATCTGTCGTTTAATGAAACCAAAACATAATTAATATTTTTTCTTTCAAATTTACCTTTAACTTTTCAATGCATTAGATTTGGTGGAGATTAATGCTCCGTTTGGTAGGGAGGATGGACAGTAAGAGCAATATAT